>OX336390.1:363043909-364293909 GCA_946902985.2 Meconema thalassinum | reverse complement strand
TGACGGGTTTCTAGCGTTATAGAGTCTTGATGTTGCAGTCAATAAGTTCACTTTGAATTGGAGTTTAGAAATAATTTGAAGTTATTGAGTACAGTTTTTCACCAGTTTAGAGTCTATTGAGAATGGAAATATCCAGAAATGAAATTACAGTTGAATAGGGCTGTAGAAATCCAACCTAGGAAAAAAGTTAAGTTTTAGACAGATATAAGTTTTAGCAGAATCCCACGTTGCAGGGAAGCTATTTCCTTATTTAGCACAATAAATGCTAGATTTCATGAATTTAGTAGCGAGCCTAGTTGACTAAACATGACAGTTGAGGCCGTTATAGAATGATTGCACGATTCAAATACTGCATATAAAATTCATTAAGAGCATTCAGAATTTGTTTAAAAGGTGGTTAAAATCACTTAAGGTGTGTACTTAACTTTTCATGGTGTATTGGAGGTTGGCGTATCCCTGCAGCCGTTAGACCACACTCTAGAACATGGCGTCGATTTGAATCACCTCATGTGTTAAGGAGATGAGCCTCCTCGAGAGAACTAAACTTATTACTCAAACGTCCAGACGAGACGTTAGCGAGAAATTTGAACACACAGAGAGCTTGAACAAGCAGGGAAGGAAGGGGAAACACAAGAATCTAAGCACTGTAGGAAATATTGGGAAGCAACATTTCCGTAACAATGAGAATTTGATACTGTACCCGTTCGTCCTGGGGATGCGATGACCCATCTGCTATTACATCGCATTCCTGGATTTCCAGGACAGAGCGGAGTTAAATGAACACCTAGTCAAATAAGGAATGTGTCGGAAATTCAGTTGAAATATCTCAAAAGCAGAGGGTAACACAAGATAAAGTATCTCCAGGGTCGTTACGGGTTTAAATTTAATAAATAAAAATGCAAATATCAATGGGCGCCATCAACTGAATTCCTAGCAAACCACATCCTTCCTGGTTAAGCCTTAATTAAGACAAGGAAAGAAAAAGGAAAATCACATCACCATCAGATCACAACTAAGATAAAAACAAATTTATTCAACTTTGATAGTCAGACAGACATATTAAACACTCATCCTACCTAAGAGCATGGTCGTATGCCAACGTTAAATTGTCATTGTCCAGTAAATCGAACCATCTCCATTCTACTCAAAATGTATTTAATCCACATAAAATAGGAAAAATTTCTAAAGTTCTCTTGGGTTCTCAGGATCACCGTAGCACTATGTCTTTGCGTCACTGGCATTCGTGATAACTGAGACCTAACTTCTCTTTAAATTAACATCATGAATGTGGATGTAAAAATATTATTAATCTGTCTAACCACACATATTATAAACACATATTTAAATATCACATCATTTATGGCTTTCATGGCATTATTCAAATGCTGAATATGTTAGTAAAATGCTCCTAAACATCGAATAACTAATTTACATTATTTACACTGTCATTAATCATTGCTGGTTTGTGAATCACAGAAAATCCACTATTCATTGGTTATAATCATCGTCATCATCAAAATTAAATCGTTTAATTCATCAACACAAGTTGCAATTCTTCAAATCATATCTCAAATAAATATATTTAAATTCATTTAAATTTATTAATCATCAGCTTCTTTATTTAATTATCACCTTCCAATTCAGTTATTCATCATCTATTTAATCATCTATTAATTTATTTAAATCAGCTTATTTATTCAATCTTTAATTCATCCATTTATTTAATTCATTGATCTATCCCAAAATTTAATTTATCAACTTATTTAAATTTTATTCATCTGGTTATTTAGATTTTTATTATTTCATCTAGTCATTCTGATTTTTATTTCATTAGGTCAGATCATTAATATGCTTAAATTTCAGATTATTATTTCATTAATTATTATTATCAGAAAATCTTGTATTATCAACATTATTTATTTGTTTAATTTCCTAACAAATTGTTTAATATGGGTTATAGAACGTTGTCTTACAGTTTTATCACTTCCAAGTTATATCTCGTATTTAATTATCATGCCAAAAAATATTATTGCCTTCACAAATTCATGTTGGATCTCACTATCCACAACTACATTATATATTCTCACTTTATCAAATATCACATTTGAATACCACAATTATTCCACAAAACTCCATAAATATTCAGCGCACAGCATGAATCTCAAAAATTATGCTAGACTGGGTTCGACAACCTCATGCCTGCTTCAAAATACATTAGCAATATTGCAACTTCCACTCGGCAACTTCCACAAAATGCCTATCACAAACTTCACTTAATCACGTTGCATGATCTACAAAATACATAACTGGCTTCAAATTATCAACGCACACAATCTCCAATAACTGTAATTAATCTGATCACATCTAGACAACTTCTTAAACAATTAGGAGAAATATATTACCTCAGTAGTCGAAATCAAATTCAAAGTCTGCTTTCAAATAGCATAAATTCTCTTAAAATTCTCATAATTCACTTCACAGAAAAACACTAATGTGCTATAATCTTTCACATCGAAATATGCAATACTGATCTGCCTTAAAATAAATCTGACCATTAATGATTCATCTTATAAGATTCAATTACTTAAAATCCTTCTCAAAGGTATCAAATTCAATCATAAAAATTATCAAAAGAATCAGCTGTATCAGCTGTTAAATTGAAAGTACTCTCAAATGAGTATAGCAACAAAATATTGGATTGGCAAACAAGAATTACAAAATGTAACCCTGCTGACATGTATTTTTAATTTATTTAACAAAATTCGACTGATATGTGACTAGTAGTTCCTTGTTTGATCCTCTTACAATCTCAAGTACACTTGGATGATAAAAATGAGTTCCTCAATGGCAAGTAAGATGAGTAACCACCACACGATCGTAAAAATACGAAAGGCCTTGCCCCGTCGTCTAACATGATAATGCCCTGAACGATGGGTAAAGATGTGTACCACCACGCAATCGTATAAATACGAAAGGCCCCATCTCGTCGTCTCATGAGTGAATGTACCAGATTGGAATCAACAAGTATCTAGTTGTCATATAAAAGCGATATTCATTCACTTGAGTGAATAACATCTTAATATCTCCAAACAATCCAATGGAAAAATCCCTACTGATGAATAATACACACTCGCTAGTATGCAATGAACTGACGAAGTGATTTAAATAATCCAATTGCAGATCACGAGTTCGAAATACTCGTCACAAAAAAATAACTATCCAGGAAAACTATCCTTACTGGAAAATGTCTAAAAGACCAAACATCTGCTTAATAAAGCCAACCAATGGTGAGAATTTTGTATAATGGTGCCTGCCATATCATATGGTAACGCCATATTCTAGCAATACTCGGACAAATAATGTTTAAGCCATGTCTAAATAATTGTAGAACTCCTACTAGAAAAATATATACATGTATGCCCAGTGTTCATGAAAATATCATATTAGAAAGTCATAACTCTTACAGTACCTTCTCATATCAGCTGTTATTATATTTCAAAGATCGTCGATTATTCTTGTGTGTAATAAATTTCTCGAAAGATCGACGTGAATATCATTTCACCCACGCGATAACGATCGCCTTCATATCCCAAGTGAATCAGCTGTTAGACCTCCTCTTCTTCAGGAATCGAATCCATCGCTCCGTGGTGCCATCGCGTCTCTGTCTTCGTTTACTCCGACATGATGAACTGCATGTTATCCATAATGGATACTGTCCAAAATCTTACGTAAAAGTTCATAAAAGCAGCGTACCCCATATTCTTCTTTTATGTTACGCCACTGTCCCATATAATGTTCGGTTTGCTTGTTAAAAGTTCAATCTCCACAGCTGTTAAGTCTCACTTGCAGAAAATAAATTTTATTTATGAGAGTGTGTAAGTTTTGAAACACCCTGTAGCTGTGTTCGTACTCGATATTTTATGATAATTCATGAAAAAAGAATTCTATTAATGCACATGCCACTGTTCATAAGTGCATATAATTGTAACAGTTCGTTTGCTTAAAAGCGTTAATGTTGTTTGGACCCCATGGTCGCTCTACATATTCCGTTATGAAATGCATAGACGTAATGTAATTTGAATATCTAAGTTCATAATTGCAGTATATTGTAACTATCTGCCTGCACAATTCTATTACTGAATACAAGTCCCAACTCAATGTTGTAACTGAATGTTGAAATGAAGTTCAGCTTCTTTAATGTTGCCTGCGTATAAAAGTCGGAACTAGCCCGCTCGGATCTACTGCATTGTTCCAGAATGAACTATGCTTAAAGCCGGCCTCGCCATGCCGATTTGCTATACTGTTCTGCGTTACAAAATGCAGCTCGAAATAAAGTTCTCAAACTCGTATTACAATGCTGTTCTGACCCCGGCCTTCTCCTGCTAACACTGCCCGCACAGCTTGCCTCCTAACCGGTCCTTGCCGTCTACCGTGCGTTGCTTGCCTTGGCTCACTGACCTACATCCTGCTCTCTGCCTGGTGAAGCAATACTGTCGCCTTCACTTTACGTAACAAGTGCTGTTCACCGCTTGACTTTACCGTACGCTCTGCGCATGTGTACCACTTCAGCTCGCTGGCTGAACTCGACTGACTTCTCTAAACTGCATTGACCAGCTCCTACCTGGCGCGGTCACGTGATACTCCCCCACTTTCTACGGTCGTGCGTCACAAATATAATCTCGACCACCTTCATCTCGGCTATTAAGTTATACAATAACTTAAGGGATTATCTGTCTTTCTTCAAGTTATTATCATATATAATGCTTGTTATCTCTTCTCTTCTGAGTTGATTAAATATACTGTTCCATAAAGATCTTAATAAAACTTTAATATTCCTCCCATAATTCCATCTGCTTGACTGTCAATGCCTTCTTGATCCTTGGTCTTCTGTTATTTCCTAACATTCTTCTCGACTCGATGTGAGCGCTATCTTTACAACTTTTCCCATAAATCTCAACTACGGCTCAATGTCAGCTGGCGTAGCCGATAGCCTCAACTAGGTATCGGGTACAATACATTACATAAAATCTTCATGGAGATGGTAGATGACGACAACGACGACATCTGCTTGAGTGGTTTGGAATCATTCTTGAAATTGCTGAATCCAAAATTTCGGCATGTGGCCGCGTGGAGCGCCGTTAAAATTAGCAGGGAAACACAACTGAAACAGACTTACAAAGAAAATAAACACATATCCAAAGAAACGGGAATACATAAAGGGCCTCTGTTGGTTTCTGCGAGAAGGGAAATGAAAGCACTACTGGAAAAGAGAAAGCAAAGAGCAGAGACTGCTAACTTTAACTAAACGTGTATTCCAAAAAATACACCACATGTGTCCAAATCCGATTATTTGTTTATAAATTCTCAGGTCAATATCCTTGGCGGTTTGGGTATTTTGGATAAATTTATTGGCCATAGCTAAGAGAGCTTTAAGTCAACTCATTCAACACCTCACTTCACTCTTTCCGATGATGAGTTTATAAAATCTCAGGTCGATTACCATGCCATTTTGGGTCTTTTGGGAAAATTCATTGGCCATAGGGGAATGGGTTGACCATCCTGAATCCTACAACACCTCACTTCACCCTCTCCGATTATTTTTTTAATAAAATATCAAGTCGATGACTTTACCGTTTTGGGTCTTTTGGGTAAATTCATTGGCCATGGGAAAGGGTTGGCCATTCTGAGTCTTTTAACACCTCATATGTCTAAATCCGATTATTAGTTTACAAAATATCAGGTCGATGACTTTGCCATTTTAGGTCTTTTGGGTAAATTCATGGGCCACTGGAATGGGTTGGCCATCCTGAGTCCTATGATACCTCACGTGTCCTAATGAAAATGAAAATCCACAGCCTGCTTCCAGTCTCCGACCGGGTCAGGAATGGAATGAATGAAGCCCCCATCTAGCGGCGAGGATATGAATTGTGCCGGCTGCCGAGGCCTGACGCACTCCTCTGGGGCAATGAATAAATGAATGACAGATGAAATGAAATGATAGTGGTGAGTGTTGCTGGAATGAAATTTTGACAGGGAAAACCGGAGTACCCGGAGAAAAACCTGTCTGCCTCCGTTTTGTCCAGCACAGATCTCACATGGAGTGACCGGGATTTGAACCACGGACCCAGCGGTGAGAGGCCGGCGTGCTGCCGCCTAAGCCACGGAGGCTTACGTGTCCTAATCCGGTTATTTAATTACCAAATCTCGTGTCGATGACCTTTTAGTTTTCGGTCTTTTGGGTAAATTCGTAGGCCATGAGAAATGGTTGGCCATCCTGAGTCCTAAGACTCCAATTATGAATTCACGGCCTATCAAGAGAAACGATAGTCGATTACCTTTTAGTTTTCAGTCCTTTAATTTAATTTATTTTAAAACAACTAATTCATAAATAATCATTAAAATGTCCGTCATGTTACAAAAGACCCAACTGCGCTTGTATAAAAAATCACTATTTCACCTCCGGGTAGGGTAGTTTTCATTTTGGGGTAAATATAGGTCGTCCATAAGTAAGGGGGTTCACCCGAGTCCTAGGACAACTTTGATTAAATTATGTGGGATATAGAAAAAGAGGGGGCATCACCCCAAGTCCTAGGACACCTCATATGTCCAAATCCGAACATTGATTAGCGAGATACTAAATAACCGATGACCTATTAGTTTTGGGTTCTTTGGTTAAATTAGAGGGGCTATAGGAAAACAGGGTGCATCAGCGTGAGTGGCTTGATACCTCACACGTTCAAATACGATCATTAGTTCGCAAGATATCAGGTTAGAAGCCGGTACGAGGAGGGATTAAAACGTTGGGCGTCAGAACTGGCCCTGCTCATCTACTGATTTACTAAGTTAGAAACCTTTGTGGGGGTGGGAAATACAGTTCACCAAAATTTTATCCTAATTGGATGAATGGTATATGAATGCATGTGGGACTTTCTTGAAATGAATCACACGCCAATACTCATTTGTTGAAACTACTCACGTGCTAACTATTGTAAATTGGATTTACTATGCCTATGCACTACACCTCACCAAAATTTGATCACAGTCGGACGAATGGTATATGAACGCATAAAAGACGAACAAACAAACATTCATATTTATATATATTTAAAAAAAATTGGTTTTCAGTTTTCTTTGGCGTTCGCACTGAAAGTACAATGTGAGCACGTTAACTTTTAAGTTCCTATCACTTATGGTAAAGTCGGAGCAATGTAGACCTGCAGCCACATATGAGTTTATAACGTGATATATACTGAACCCGCTAACCACTGGTTCATTTGATATTTTTCACCGCAACGCATTTTTGATGCATCACTTTTGAACGCACCCACTGACCGACCAAGCTGTCGCTACATGCTAACATTCTTTGGAGTTATAAAATGGTTGATCTTTTGACTACGGAGAAAACCACTATTAAATAATCTGAGGCTAAATTATGATACTTCTATTTTCTACGAAGCTCAGATATTATCACACTGTAATTCTGTATCATCGAAACATTCTTTAGAATGTGATTTCTGCTTTTGGTAAGGTAGTAACCTCGCAGATGCGCGAACCGGAACCAGACAGACGCTGCACGACCAGTGTAGTTACAAGCTAATGCAGCGCATAGCTGAGAGCTTACCACATGTGTTTGGATTATCATCCAAGTTGGATGCCCGTTGTATTAAGTCCGTCTATAAGACGAGGTCACAGTCCGCCTGTAGGCGAGGGAAGCAATCCTAGTACATCGCACTTTATCCCAATTCGAACAGTGCTTGATATTGTTACATATTACAGCCGGAGAAGGCTTGTGCTACGAATTCTGTGTATTTTTGGGAAAAGTGATCATAACCGTGGAACGCCACATTTTCAGCCACGTGCTTGAACGTCATACTTCGACACCGTCGAGTGGCGATAAATACATCACTCGCAGTGAAATAATTAATAACCGAGTGGATCATTTCAACACTCATAACTATAAATATTGCTTCAATCGCAAGTGTGATTTTTTTCAGTGAAACGCAACGCCGATGCCACGTGATTTGTGGTTAAGTGAAATCTGTTTCAGTGAAGCAGATAAGAGTGCATGGCTAATTTTTATACCATCTTCGCCGTGTAAAAGCAGTGAGTTTAGTGCCACGTTAAAGCTAGCTTCTGTGAAATTGTGCTACGCTTATTCATTGTACCTTAAAGTGGCAAAATCATATTTCAAGATGTCATATTTTGACGACCTCGTGTACGACAATCCTTGCTACGCATCATTTGTGGAGATGCGCTGTTAAGCCTCATAATGTGAAGGAGTGGACCAGAGAACTACAGCCGATGACGGAAGAACTATGGCTTTAGCATCCGCTAATCCAAGGAAGATGACGACTTTGAGGAGGAGTCTGGTTATATCATCACGACAACGACGAGGTCGAGTAAAGGCCGTGGAGATGGATAGAGCCGATGTGGAGGCTCAGATTGGATAACCCTTGTCCGGAGACCGAAGCCTTGTTATATCCCTCGGGTCGTTGGAACGACCGAGATGAAGACATCCTTTCTTGTGAGTCCGAAATATTCATTCCTTGTGAGAGGTTCTTTTGTGGTGTAGCTTAGTGTAGTTTATTGTAGTTTATTGTAGAATCAGTCGAACTTCTTGACAAGCCATAGGTAGGTTTTGTCTTGTTAGAATTAATTCTTGTAGTTCACTTTCAGTGATTGTTAGTCACCTGTAGTGATTGAATTTCTCTTCGATCACGGAGCATTCTGAGGGACATCGCTACGATGTTATTTCTACCCCTGCTAAGCGTGACAGTAGTCTTGTTACTACGTTTTGTTCAACCCTAGGTTGGTGATCTTGTACAGTTATATGGGATGACGGTCAGACGTCATGGCCCAGTGTTATTTTTAAAACACCCGTTTCTAGTAAATGTCACGCCATCGATTTAGTCAGAACAGTCCGTATCGTTGGATAGCCGACTGTAGCTATCAATTTTGTAATACTATGTCATTTTTCATTTTTTATGTGCTATGAAGCCATCCAGTTCAAGTTTGAACACATTCAGAGTGTTACAGTTTGTATGCAATCTAGCATCGAACCTAGCAACGAATGCCGTATCATTGGCAAACTTAGCAATTGTAAGATTTGCGCCTTTATGCCTTTATAATGTTTATTTCGAGTCAGTGTTTCGACACAGTTGTTATTTTGGTTATATTTAGACAGAGCAGTTATGAACTGACATATCTGCACATTTCAAAGAGGTTCAGATTCAGTGGAATATCTATGTTTTTCTTTTCTTTGACTTTTCAAACATGCTATATCTTTGAGCATAGTTTTAAGGCGTGACATTAAGCCTAATGCTTATGTAAATTTCTATTATATCTGGTAGATGATAACAAGGCCAGTTTTCTAAGAGGACGTTCTGCATGGAAGCGGCCTGCCTTCAGTGATGTGTATTTTCTAAACTGTCCGTGTGGATGATTGCGGATAGCGAGGCTAGCTCGAATCATGGACAGGTGTTAACAGTTCCCATCATGGAGTGTACTAGAGCACACTCACTCAGTGAGACCATAACTTTTCCAGACTCTTTGACAATGCTTATAGCATTACTAACATTTAGATGATGTGTCTCATATGTAGGTCAATGCCCAGGTCACCATTTTGTAATGATCATATGTTTTGCTACTTAGAGATGACTGGCGAGGAGCCATGTGTTTGCATCGCTACTAAAGCGAATATCTTTCTTCTCCATCTGAGAATGTTTTCACGTTAGGTGAAGGTTTATTTATGGTAATTAAGAGGCTAGATGAGACACCTGTTTAGAGGCTATATTTATGTGTGTCCAGACTTCGATTCTGTTGACTATGTTATTGTAGGGAGTTAACTGATGTTCATGCCAGACCTTACCCAGAGGTAAATTAAGTGAGCCGAGAGCCACTAATAACCTGTGTTATTGTTATGTCCGAGCGGGAGAGCTTGTTGACGGTGTTATAGCAGAGATTGATCTCGCACGAGACTGCTACTGCTGATCCCAAGGTATTCAGGATTGTCAGCCTATTCGTCATAAACCAACGATAATTTAAACCAACGATTATAATAATCAGTAACGTCATTATTATAAATCTGATGATAATTAACTACTCATAGCATCTAACCTTGATTTTCTTGCATTTTGGACCTGATGGCTGGCACTTGCTTTGTGCACACTTCTCTTGTGGAAGTAATCTAGGACAGATGACGCTAATTTTTATCGACGGAGTGCTTGCTCGACCTTTAGTCAGTAGCTGGTGGAGCGTGAGCCTCATGCGACGTTAGACGTAGTTTTCACTACGCAGTCGCCAACGTAAATCACATGCACGTAGATGACACTGGTTTACAAACAGTAACCCAGGGCGGAGGCAGGAATAATAATGTTTTGGTCTTATTTTATTTATTTCAAGTGTATGTTAACCCATGTTTACCCTTTTACTTAGATTATAAGAGGGCATTTAATGTTTTTGTTTGACGGCTTGACATGTAGATTTTGTATTAAATTGTTTTTGCTTTACGGACGTCATCGCCGTAAATTTTGTATTAATTGTTAGGAATAAGCTAGATTTAAAAATAAATGTAAATGAGGAAATGGTATCATCCTAACTTAGATTTGCTATTGCTACCCTGTTAAATATAAATTCCGTTATTAGCTTATTTTGTAACTTGTTTTAGAGACTATTGCCGTACCATTTACCCAGCGTTGCTGTTGTTGCTTTACTTTGTCAGATAGATCTTTCGCGAGGGTTTACAGTAGTTTACAGTTAGGGTACTGATCTTTTATTTTTATTTATTTATTAGTTTGCGGATTAGCCGATAGAAACCCTCCGAACTAGGCTAGGTGTCTGAATATTTTAAATAAATATTTCTACAAGTTTTACCTAAGTCTGGAAGTTTAATTTATCAGTCTAGCTTTAGGGGGTGTATTTTCTTGGGCTGTCTATGACTTTTAGCAACCATGTCACCACGGATCCCCTGGATCATGGATTTCTCGTGCCGCTGCGGTCTATACGAAATTCATCCAATCCTCTTGGCACATGGGTCCGGCAGGTGAGGTGTTAGGGATGTCGTTTCGGCTGTTGGCAACCCTGATAGCTCCTCTGACGGGCACATAACTATCTATTTTTTCTTTGGCGCCCAACTGGTTGTGCCGATGTAGACATGGTAACCTTCTGTTCCATGCTCTTTGTATGAGGATTTTATTGTGATTAAAGGTACATTGACTGGACTGGGACGAACTTAAGAAGTCGTACCGCAGATCAATTAACCGCATGGCATTCATGCGTGATTTAAGTCCATGGGGTGAGGCTTTGTAGTATAGGTAATTATAGGATAGGTTTTTCTTGATGATGCCTCATCCTGAGTAAATGTATGACTTTGCTTGTTGTTGTTCATGTAAATGTAGAAGCACTTAGTGCGCATACTCCAGCAGTACTTGTAATATTTATTCAAGAGAAAGCAGGCTGTTATACACCGCAAAAGTAACTAGTCATAGCTGTAAGTTTTCTGGAATGCTCCTTCTGTTCTCTCATATATATTCTTGTGTCATGGATGAGGAGACAATTCGTCGTGTGATGGGGGAGATGTTGGCCGTGGTTAACACCAACCTCCAACAGATTAGGACTGATTTAGGTGAAGTCAGGACTGATTTAGGAACTGTAAGTGGAAATGTTGAACAAGTCCGGGGTGACTTGGGTGTGAACACTCAGTCTGTTAATAATGTTAGGGCTGATATTACAGATGTTAGGACAGATGTAAATAATGTTAGGGCTGATCTTGAAGCCAATACTCAGACCGTAAACAATGTTAGGGCTGATCTAACTCAGGTCAGGGCTGACATTGATGCTCATAGGGAAGAAGCTAGGAATAGCCTTACAGCAGGTTTAGCCGTAGTTAGAGTTGACATCTTGCGACACCAACAGAATGCTAATGATAGAATAGATCATTTAACCGATCAAATAAACCTAGCAAGGGAAGATGTTCAGACCAAGTTAGGCAAACATACCACTCAGATTAAGGCGAACATAAATAGAGTTCAGGTCGATATGAGGGCTGACTTGGACCAGTCAAGAGAAGAGTTTGGTCATCAACTCGCAAACGTCGAGGGGTTCATCAACAATGTCAAGAGGGACATCGCTGCAGTCATTGTAGGATTAACCTTGATGAGAGGAGCAGCATACGCCGTAAACGCTAACGTGAAAGCTATCGCTGACGAAATGATTGAATTCAGGGAAACATTAGCGACAAATACGAATAACGTTACTCAGTTAACGGACACCGTGGGAGAGTTACGCGAAACCATACACACATAGAGAAGAGACGAAAATTGATATCTCAATATTAAGAGGAGATCTTAACGAACACAGACATGTGGTAGAAGATCAAGTAGCTCGTGTTCGAGACGAAGTAAGGGAACTTCGAGGGGACGTCACAGAGGTTAAGGAGGACGTTTACCAGGCCAAAGAGGACGTATCTAAAGTCGAGACGGAAGTAGAATCCGTGAAGAAAAGGTTAGAAGAAGTTGCACTGACAGAGCGTCTTCAACTTAGCCACAACCTTAGGACAGAGATTCGAGAGGTCGACACAAACCTCAAAGGGAAAATCGAGAGGGTAAAACTGCAATTAAACGATCTTGGAAGTAAGATTGAGGCAATGAATACTCCAGGGCTCGAAACTATTGAGAAACGTTTGGATAGGTTGGAAGCTCAACCGAGAGAGACTCGAACTTCCACACTGTCAACTGAAACGCAGAATACACCAGGACCACAGTTCGTACAATCGACATCGTCCGGTATTCAACCGAGCGCACCACTCGAAACACAACCACTCAGATTCGCAGACACCATGCGTAATGCAACATCACCATTCACGAGGCATACTTCGGTGATAACGTAAACGTGAATACCCAATCAACGCTGAATTACAATGCTAATCCACTTAGACCAGCACAAACTCAGCATAACCATGGCAATGTGATGATCATACGATCAAGAGAAGAGCAACCAGCTCGATTCTCAGGAACTGGTAGCAGCATTACACCAGTCGAATTTTTGGCAAATGTAGAGAGTTATCTACGTGACACTATGGTGACACCGGAAAGAGAGCTCAGGGTCATAGAGCGTCCTTTTGAAGGTCAAGCTAGCGTCTGGTTCAGGGCCTTTAAATACTCTTTTACTGGATACCAGGACTTCAGGGAAGCTTTTTTACGCACTTATTGGTCAAGCGATATACAGCAGAGTATCAGAGCGGAGATGTACACTCGCCGATACAGCTCAAATACGCCTACACGTTATGCAAATTACTTTGCAACCCAACTGACGAAACTCAGATGTCTTCAACCCCCACTATCAGAGCAGGATTTAGTGAACACTATCATATGGCAATATCCAGCTGATGTTCAACGAGTGTTAATTGCTGCGGGAGCAACAACCTTCCAGCAATGTGACCAGATTCTGAGGCGATTGGACGCAAACGCTGAACAATTTGCAAGCCACCGTCCAACCAAAGGAGAGACACGCCACGTGAACTTGACTACTGTGGACAAAGTTAGTCAGACGCCACAGCAAACTCAGACTCAGAATGAGAATAGAGGAAGTCACAATCCCAATCGAAGTGACTGGAATAATACCCCATATGCAAGATGGAGACAACAAGGTGACAATAAGGGATATTGGAACCGACGTTTTAACCAAGGGACGAGCGACAACCGTCGTCACGACAACGACCGTCGTGGGACAGGAGAAAATCTGCGAGAAAGAGGAAGTATTCGTCAAGACTATCGTTATAGCGGAGGCTATCGACGCGATCGAGATCCTAGGTGGAGGGCCGATCGAGACTGGCGAGGACGTGCACAGGAGAGTCGAGAATACATCCGACAACTCCACAATCAACGAGAAGAGGTGGATCAGAACAGTACACCGAGGGATGCACGCGAAATTCCAGAGGAAGACATGGAGCATGACCAGCCTAGTACTTCCCAGAAAAAAAAACGCCGAAAAGGAAATAGATTCTGACCTGATTGTTCGCAGAGTAACAGCCACTATCTTATTCTGGGAGCCAATCCAGGAAGATCTTTTGGACGAAAGACGATCGACGAACCACGACTACGAATTGACACGTCTACCGAAGATAACGGCTACTTTAAATGAATGCCCAGTAACCATTCTCATCGATACAGGGGCTATGATAAGTGTCATTTCTGTTAATTGCCTTGCCCGATTGAAAGCAAACTCTGACGTGACAGAGCTGCCAGTTTCTGTAGTAAGAGTCAGAGGAGTTATACCTGACCGTGTTGTAACGTGCAAAATTCAGATTTTGTGCACTTTGAAAATTTCGTGCCACGAGTACTTGCACCAATTTTTAGTCATGAAGGGACTGCATCATGACGCCATTTTAGGCGCAGACTTCATACGCAAATATGATGGAATCATAGATATGGGACGTAATACTGTGGAATTTAAGCCAAACGAGCCTATTCAGATGAATTTAGTGGAGGATGATCCGGAAATTGAATCCGAAGTCAACATAGTTGAAGAGTTGAATGGCAAGCGAAATGGTAAGACACAAAACGCCGAGGAAGAGGCAGAACAATTATCAGCACCCGTGCAGGAGAAATTGGAGGCACTTCCTACTGAATTTAAAGATATTTTTGATACCACACCTGGTGAGATACTTGATTATGAGCACGACCTGATTGTACTAGACGATTCTTCATTTCAGAATAAGGTTTACCCTATCGCGGAGAATCACCGAGAGGAAGCTGCTAGGAAGATCCATGAGATGGAAGCAGCCGGTATTATCAAGAAAGCACCGACTTCGTATGTGAATCCTATAACGCCTGTAGTTAAGGTGGATGGCAGTCTAAGGCTTTGTTTAGAAGCCAGAGCTTTGAATGAACGATTAGCTCCAGAGTACGAGAGGCCACCAAAGATCAGAGATCTTCTACGAAAATTTAAGGGAGAACGAGTATTTTCATCGTTAGACTTGGTACAATCCTACTATCATATCAGATTGTCCGAGCATACTCAGAAGTATACGGGGTTTTTGTTCGATCAGACCACGTACGTTTTCCGAAAACTACCTTTTGGACTGAAGAATGCAGGAGCTGCATTAATTAGAGCACTCGATGCGAAGCTGACTCCTGAAGTGAAGAGGAAAGGCATATGTTATGTGGATGATATCATTATAGCTTCAGAGACGGAAGAGGAACAATTAGCTACCTTACGCCTTGTATTTGATAATCTTCGACAGGCTAATTTCAAGGTGAAGTTCGACAAGTGTCGATTCTTCCAGAGAGAAGTTAAATTCGTGGGACACATAATCAACGGAGATGGATATAGGCCGAATCCGGTGAAGATCAGAACCATCGCAGCATTTCCGACACCAACCCGTGTCAAACATGTGAGGCAGTTTTTGGGGATTCTCCAATTTGTTGCTGCTCATTGTGAGAAGTACTCCGAAACCGTCGCACTACTTCAAGGTCTACTTAAGAAGAATTGCCGATGGGCATGGGACGAGAAGTGTGAGACAGCTTTTCAGAAGGCTAAACAGATGCTTGTGAACGCAATCCAGTTGGAATATCCAGACTACTCCCGGAATTTCATCTTGGAAACTGACGCATCCGCCGTGGTAATCGGAGCAATCTTATTGCAGGAAGACGAGGAGAAGAAACGTCACTACATCGCTTTTCTAAGCAGACGTTTGAGAGCCCATGAAACTCATTATTTTACCACGGAGATCGAGGCACTTGCAATTGTCTATGCATGGAGTACTGGCAGAAACTTCTGTTAGGCCAGAAGATCATAGTGAGGACCGACCATCATGCGCTGACTTTCATTTTACGAACAAGACTGGCAAGCGACAGGATTACACGTTGGGCACTGTTTCTTCAACAGTTTGATCTAGAAATTGTTTACCGTCCTGGCAGAGAGAATGTGTTGGCCGACATTCTCAGCCGAAATCCTGAAGTCACCGTGAATACCATTGACGTCGAGGTAGAATGCGAAGAACACCTTCGCCGACTTCGTCATTTACCTGAAGGACAACGACGCGAGGAGGAACTGAGGAATATCATTCGTTTTTTGGAAAACCGAATGGACGTCCAGCATGCCAATTATGCTCAGCAGCTGCTATCGCCGATGATTATTTGATCTACCATCGTGTCTTTTATACATTTGTCGATGAGGACCACACTCAATTGCGTGCAGTAATTCCACGAAGATACCATAAAACTGTTATTTTTTGGTACATCTATTTATTGGACACGGAGGGACTGATAAGACCATTGCAACGATTAAAGAGTCCTTCACTTGGAGAGGGTTAGGGACCTCTGTTAGACAGCCTTTACGTGCTTGCGGCGCATGCCAGCGTAACAAGTACACGTCACACTTGTTGAAAGAACCACCTAGACCCATACTACCAACTCAACCGAGGGAACTATACGCACAGGATCTTTATGGACCGATCCCAAAGGCTCGCCGAAGGAACCGATTCATCGTCGTAACGATTGACGTGTTTACCAAATACACGATGCTCAACCCTGTACAGAAAGCCACTGCACACCTAACTATACAAAGGATAAGACGACAAGTGATACCAGAGGCAGGAAAGACACAATTCCTGTTGACTGACCACGGATAACAGTTTACCTCTGCTGAATTTGCTAACGCGTTGATTGATTTGGAAATAGGACTCCTACTATCATCAATTCGTCACCCTGAGAGCAATCCGGCAGAATGCGATATGTCGACTATTGCAAACTTTTGCCGTTTATATTGTCAGGAGAAACACTGGCGTTGGACTGAAGTCCTTGTATTAATGGCAAACTGTATAAATTCAACTGTCCATGAAAGTACTGGTCAAATACACATGGTCTTGCATTTGAACCAGACGCCGATGAGAATATGGAACCGAGTGATTGTAACACCACCGTGTTTACAACCCTCACGCGCAAGCAGACTTCAAGCTGCGAGGGACACTCTGGACAGACAAGCTGCGAAACGTTTGAGGAGAACGAGACGCCAGAGATTCAGAGAACCATTGGTCGTTGGGGACCTTGTTCTTATAAGGAGACCCGGAATATCAAATCCTATAGATCGAGTATACGGGAGTATTATGGACCTAATCGTGTTCAAGAACCCCTGAACAATGGAAGTTATGTGATTGAAGATCTTCAGACTGGAGAGCGCATTGGAATCTTCAACGCAGCTAACCTGAAAAAAATATCACCAAGCTTGAGCATGAATTGGAGACAAATAAAAATGCATTCCTTCATTTTTATTTGAAACGACGGAGAGGCAGATGAACCCGCTAACCACTGGTTCATGTGATATTTTTCACCGCAACGCATTTTTGATGCATCACTTTTGAACGCACCCACTGACCGACCATGCTGTCGCTACATGCTAACATTCTTTGGAGTTATAAAATGGTTGACCTTTTGACTACGGAGAAAACCACTATTAAATAATCTGAGGCTAAATTATGATACTTCTATTTTCTACGAAGCTCAGATATTATCACACTGTAATTCTGTATCATCGAAACATTCTTTAGAATGTGATTTCTGCTTTTGGTAAGGTAGTAACATCGCAGACGCGAACCGGAAACAGACAGACGCTGCGCGACCAGTGTAGTTACAAGCGAATGCAGCGCATAGCTGAGAGCTTACCACATGTGTTTGGATTATCATCCAAGTTGGATGCCCGTTGAATTAAGTCCGTCTATAAGACGAGGTCACAGTTCGCCTGTAGGCGAGGGAAGCAATCCTAGTGCATCGCACTTTATTCCAATTCGAACAGTGCATGATATTGTTAAATAATACAGCCGGAGAAGGCTTGTGCTACGAATTCTGTGTATTTTTGGGAAACGTGATCATAACTGTGGAACGCCACATTTTCAGCCACGTGCTTGAACGTCATACTTCGACACCGTCGAGTGGCGATAAATACATCACTCCCAGTGAAATAATTCATAACCGAGTGGATCATTTCAACACTCATAACTATAAATATTGTTTCAATCGCAAGAGCAATTTTTTTCAGTGAAAAGCAACGCCAATGCCACGTGATTTGTGGTCAAGTGATATCTGTATCAGTGAAGCAGATAAGAGTGCATGGCCAATTTTTAAACCATCTGCGTCGTGTAGAAGCAGTGAGTTTAGTGCCACGTTAAAGCTAGCTTCTGTGAAATTGTGCTACGCTTATTCATTCTACCTTAAAGTGGCAAAGTCATATTTCAAGATGTCATATTTTGACGACCACGTGTACGACAATCCTTGCTACGCATCATTTGTGGAGATGAGCTGTTAAGCCTCATAATGTGAAGGAGTGGACCAGAGAACTACAGCCGATGACGGAAGAACCATGGCTTTAGCATCTGCTAATCCAAGGAAGATGACGACTTTGAGGAGGAGTCTGGTTATATCATCACGACAACGACGAGGTCGAGTAAAGGCCGTGGAGATGGATAGAGCCGATGTGGAGGCTCAGATTGGACAACCCTTGTCCGGAGACCAAAGCCTTGTTATATCCCTCGGGTCGATGGAACGACCGAGATGTAGACATCCTTTCTTGTGAGTCCGAAATATTCATTCCTTGTGAGGTTCTTTTATGGTGTAGCTTAGTGTAGTTTATTGTAGTTTATTGTAGAATCAGCCGAACTTCTTGACAAGCCATAGGTAGGTTTTGTCTTGTTAGAATTAATCCTTGTAATTCACTTTCAGTGATTGTTAGTCACCTGTAGTGATTGAATTTCTCTTCGATCACGGTGCATTCTGAGGGACATCGCTACGATGTTATTTCTACCCCTGCTAAGCGTGACAGTAGTCGTGTTACTACGTTTTGTTCAACCCTAGGTTGGTGATCTTGTACAGTTATATGGGATGACGGTCAGACGTCATGGCCCAGTGTTATTTTTAAAACACCCGTTTCTAGTAAATGTCACGCCATCGATTTAGTCAGAACAGTCCGTATCGTTGGATAGCCGACTGTAGCTATCAATTTTGTAATACTATGTCATTTTTCATTTTTTATGTGCTATGAAGCCATTCAGTTCATGTTTGAACACATTCAGAGTGTTACAGTTTGTATGCAATCTAGCATCGAACCTAGCAACGAATGCCGTATCATTGGCAAACTTAGCAATTGTAAGATTTGCGCCTTTATGCCTTTATAATGTTTATTTCGAGTCAGTGTTTCGACACAGTTGTTATTTTGGTTATATTTAGACAGAGCAGTTATGAACTGACATATCTGCACATTTCAAAGAGGTTCAGATTCAGTGGAATATCTATGTTTTTCTTTTCTTTGACTTTTCAAACATGCTATATCTTTGAGCATAGTTTTAAGGCGTGACATTAAGCCTAATGCTTATGTAAATTTCTATTATATCTGGTAGATGATAACAAGGCCAGTTTTCTAAGAGGACGTTCTGCATGGAAGCGGCCTGCCTTCAGTGATGTGTATTTTCTAAACTGTCCGTGTGGATGATTGCGGATAGCGAGGCTAGCTCGAATCATGGACAGGTGTTAACAGTTCCCATCATGGAGTGTACTAGAGCACACTCACTCAGTGAGACCATAACTTTTCCAGACTCTTTGACAATGCTTATAGCATTACTAACATTTAGATGATGTGTCTCATATGTAGGTCAATGCCCAGGTCACCATTTTGTAATGATCATATGTTTTGCTACTTAGAGATGACTGGCGAGGAGCCATGTGTTTGCATCGCTACTAAAGCGAATATCTTTCTTCTCCATCTGAGAATGTTTTCACGTTAGGTGAAGGTTTATTTATGGTAATTAAGAGGCTAGATGAGACACCTGTTTAGAGGCTATATTTATGTGTGTCCAGACTTCGATTCTGTTGACTGTGTTATTGTAGGGAGTTAACTGATGTTCATGCCAGACCTTTCCCAGAGGTAAATTAAGTGAGCCGAGAGCCACTAATAACCTGTGTTATTGTTATGTCCGAGCGGGAGAGCTTGTTGACGGTGTTATAGCAGAGATTGATCTCGCACGAGACTGCTACTGCTGATCCCAAGGTATTCAGGATTGTCAGCCTATTCGTCATAAACCAACGATAATTTAAACCAACGATTATAATAATCAGTAACGTCATTATTATAAATCTGATGATAATTAACTACTCATAGCATCTAACCTTGATTTTCTTGCATTTTGGACCTGATGGCTGGCACTTGCTTTGTGCACACTTCTCTTGTGGAAGTAATCTAGGACAGATGACGCTAATTTTTATCGACGGAGTGCTTGCTCGACCTTTAGTCAGTAGCTGGTGGAGCGTGAGCCTCATGCGACGTTAGACGTAATTTTCACTACGCAATCGCCAACGTAAATCACATGCACGTAGATGACACTGGTTTACAAACAGTAACCCAGGGCGGAGGCTGGAATAATAATGTTTTTGGTCTTATTTTATTTATTTCAAGTGTATGTTAACCCATGTTTACCCTTTTACTTAGATTATAAGAGGGCATTTAATGTTTTTGTTTGACGGCTTGTCATGTAGATTTTGTATTAAATTGTTTTTGCTTTACGGACGTCATCGCCGTAAATTTTGTATTAATTGTTAGGAATAAGCTAGATTTAAAAATAAATGTAAATGAGGAAATGGTATCATCCTAACTTAGATTTGCTATTGCTACCCTGTTAAATATAAATTCCGTTATTAGCTTATTTTGTAACTTGTTTTAGAGACTATTGCCGTACCATTTACCCAGCGTTGCTGTTGTTGCTTTACTTTGTCAGATAGATCTTTCGCGAGGGTTTACAGTAGTTTACAGTTAGGGTACTGATCTTTTATTTTTATTTATTTATTAGTTTGCGGATTAGCCGATAGAAACCCTCCGAACTAGGCTAGGTGTCTGAATATTTTAAATAAATATTTCTACAAGTTTTACCTAAGTCTGGAAGTTTAATTTATCAGTCTAGCTTTAGGGGGTGTATTTTCTTGGGCTGTCTATGACCTTTTAGCAACCATGTCACCACAGATCCCCTGGATCATGGATTTCTCGTGCCTCTGCGGTCTATACGAAATTCATCCAATCCTCTTGGCACATAGGTCCGGCAGGTGAGGTGTTAGGGATGTCGTTTCGGCTGTTGGCAACCCTGATAGCTCCTCTGACGGGCACATAACTATCTATTTTTTCTTTGGCGCCCGACTGGTTGTGCCGATGTAGACATGGTAACCTTCTGTTCCATGCTCTTTGTATGAGGATTTTATTGTGATTAAAGGTACATTGACTGGACTGGGACGAACTTAAGAAGTCGTACCGCAGATCAATTAACCGCATGGCATTCATGCGTGATTTAAGTCCATGGGGTGAGGCTTTGTAGTATAGGTAATTATAGGATAGGTTTTTCTTGATGATGCCTCATCCTGAGTAAATGTATGACTTTGCTTGTTGTTGTTCATGTAAATGTAGAAGCACTTAGTGCGCATACTCCAGCAGTACTTGTAATATTTATTCAAGAGAAAGCAGGCTGTTATACACCGCAAAAGTAACTAGTCATAGCTGTAAGTTTTCTGGAATGCTCCTTCTGTTCTCTCATATATATTCTTGTGTCATGGATGAGGAGACAATTCGTCGTGTGATGGGGGAGATGTTGGCCGTGGTTAACACCAACCTCCAACAGATTAGGACTGATTTAGGTGAAGTCAGGACTGATTTAGGAACTGTAAGTGGAAATGTTGAACAAGTCCGGGGTGACTTGGGTGTGAACACTCAGTCTGTTAATAATGTTAGGGCTGATATTACAGATGTTAGGACAGATGTAAATAATGTTAGGGCTGATCTTGAAGCCAATACTCAGACCGTAAACAATGTTAGGGCTGATCTAACTCAGGTCAGGGCTGACATTGATGCTCATAGGGAAGAAGCTAGGAATAGCCTTACAGCAGGTTTAGCCGCAGTTAGAGTTGACATCTTGCGACACCAACAGAATGCTAATGATAGAATAGATCATTTAACCGATCAAATAAACCTAGCAAGGGAAGATGTTCAGACCAAGTTAGGCGAACATACCACTCAGATTAAGGCGAACATAAATAGAGTTCAGGTCGATATGAGGGCTGACTTGGACCAGTCAAGAGAAGAGTTTGGTCATCGACTCGCAAACGTCGAGGGGTTCATCAACAATGTCAAGAGGGACATCGCTGCAGTCATTGTAGGATTAACCTTGATGAGAGGAGCAGCATACGCCGTAAACGCTAACGTGAAAGCTATCGCTGACGAAATGATTGAATTCAGGGAAACATTAGCGACAAATACGAATAACGTTACTCAGTTAACGGACACCGTGGGAGAGTTACGCGAAACCATACACACATAGAGAAGAGACGAAAATTGATATCTCAATATTAAGAGGAGATCTTAACGAACACAGACATGTGGTAGAAGATCAAGTAGCTCGTGTTCGAGACGAAGTAAGGGAACTTCGAGGGGACGTCACAGAGGTTAAGGAGGACGTTTACCAGGCCAAAGAGGACGTATCTAAAGTCGAGACGGAAGTAGAATCCGTGAAGAAAAGGTTAGAAGAAGTTGCACTGACAGAGCGTCTTCAACTTAGCCACAACCTTAGGACAGAGATTCGAGAGGTCGACACAAACCTCAAAGGGAAAATCGAGAGGGTAAAACTGCAATTAAACGATCTTGGAAGTAAGATTGAGGCAATGAATACTCCAGGGCTCGAAACTATTGAGAAACGTTTGGATAGGTTGGAAGCTCAACCGAGAGAGACTCGAACTTCCACACTGTCAACTGAAACGCAGAATACACCAGGACCACAGTTCGTACAATCGACATCGTCCGGTATTCAACCGAGCGCACCACTCGAAACACAACCACTCAGATTCGCAGACACCATGCGTAATGCAACATCACCATTCACGAGGCATACTTCGGTGATAACGTAAACGTGAATACCCAATCAACGCTGAATTACAATGCTAATCCACTTAGACCAGCACAAACTCAGCATAACCATGGCAATGTGATGATCATACGATCAAGAGAAGAGCAACCAGCTCGATTCTCAGGAACTGGTAGCAGCATTACACCAGTCGAATTTTTGGCAAATGTAGAGAGTTATCTACGTGACACTATGGTGACACCGGAAAGAGAGCTCAGGGTCATAGAGCGTCCTTTTGAAGGTCAAGCTAGCGTCTGGTTCAGGGCCTTTAAATACTCTTTTACTGGATACCAGGACTTCAGGGAAGCTTTTTTACGCACTTATTGGTCAAGCGATATACAGCAGAGTATCAGAGCGGAGATGTACACTCGCCGATACAGCTCAAATACGCCTACACGTTATGCAAATTACTTTGCAACCCAACTGACGAAACTCAGATGTCTTCAACCCCCACTATCAGAGCAGGATTTAGTGAACACTATCATATGGCAATATCCAGCTGATGTTCAACGAGTGTTAATTGCTGCGGGAGCAACAACCTTCCAGCAATGTGACCAGATTCTGAGGCGATTGGACGCAAACGCTGAACAATTTGCAAGCCACCGTCCAACCAAAGGAGAGACACGCCACGTGAACTTGACTACTGTGGACAAAGTTAGTCAGACGCCACAGCAAACTCAGACTCAGAATGAGAATAGAGGAAGTCACAATCCCAATCGAAGTGACTGGAATAATACCCCATATGCAAGATGGAGACAACAAGGTGACAATAAGGGATATTGGAACCGACGTTTTAACCAAGGGACGAGCGACAACCGTCGTCACGACAACGACCGTCGTGGGACAGGAGAAAATCAGCGAGAAAGAGGAAGTATTCGTCAAGACTATCGTTATAGCGGAGGCTATCGACGCGATCGAGATCCTAGGTGGAGGGCCGATCGAGACTGGCGAGGACGTGCACAGGAGAGTCGAGAATACATCCGACAACTCCACAATCAACGAGAAGAGGTGGATCAGAACAGTACACCGAGGGATGCACGCGAAATTCCAGAGGAAGACATGGAGCATGACCAGCCTAGTACTTCCCAGAAAAAAAACGCCGAAAAGGAAATAGATTCTGACCTGATTGTTCGCAGAGTAACAGCCACTATCTTATTCTGGGAGCCAATCCAGGAAGATCTTTTGGACGAAAGACGATCGACGAACCACGACTACGAATTGACACGTCTACCGAAGATAACGGCTACTTTAAATGAATGCCCAGTAACCATTCTCATCGATACAGGGGCTATGATAAGTGTCATTTCTGTTAATTGCCTTGCCCGATTGAAAGCAAACTCTGACGTGACAGAGCTGCCAGTTTCTGTAGTAAGAGTCAGAGGAGTTATACCTGACCGTGTTGTAACGTGCAAAATTCAGATTTTGTGCACTTTGAAAATTTCGTGCCACGAGTACTTGCACCAATTTTTAGTCATGAAGGGACTGCATCATGACGCCATTTTAGGCGCAGACTTCATACGCAAATATGATGGAATCATAGATATGGGACGTAATACTGTGGAATTTAAGCCAAACGAGCCTATTCAGATGAATTTAGTGGAGGATGATCCGGAAATTGAATCCGAAGTCAACATAGTTGAAGAGTTGAATGGCAAGCGAAATGGTAAGACACAAAACGCCGAGGAAGAGGCAGAACAATTATCAGCACCCGTGCAGGAGAAATTGGAGGCACTTCCTACTGAATTTAAAGATATTTTTGATACCACACCTGGTGAGATACTTGATTATGAGCACGACCTGATTGTACTAGACGATTCTTCATTTCAGAATAAGGTTTACCCTATCGCGGAGAATCACCGAGAGGAAGCTGCTAGGAAGATCCATGAGATGGAAGCAGCCGGTATTATCAAGAAAGCACCGACTTCGTATGTGAATCCTATAACGCCTGTAGTTAAGGTGGATGGCAGTCTAAGGCTTTGTTTAGAAGCCAGAGCTTTGAATGAACGATTAGCTCCAGAGTACGAGAGGCCACCAAAGATCAGAGATCTTCTACGAAAATTTAAGGGAGAACGAGTATTTTCATCGTTAGACTTGGTACAATCCTACTATCATATCAGATTGTCCGAGCATACTCAGAAGTATACGGGGTTTTTGTTCGATCAGACCACGTACGTTTTCCGAAAACTACCTTTTGGACTGAAGAATGCAGGAGCTGCATTAATTAGAGCACTCGATGCGAATCTGACTCCTGAAGTGAAGAGGAAAGGCATATGTTATGTGGATGATATCATTATAGCTTCAGAGACGGAAGAGGAACAATTAGCTACCTTACGCCTTGTATTTGATAATATTCGACAGACTAATTTCAAGGTGAAGTTCGACAAGTGTCGATTCTTCCAGAGAGAAGTTAAATTCGTGGGACACATAATCAACGGAGATGGATATAGGCCGAATCCGGTGAAGATCAGAACCATCGCAGCATTTCCGACACCAACCCGTGTCAAACATGTGAGGCAGTTTTTGGGGATTCTCCAATTTGTTGCTGCTCATTGTGAGAAGTACTCCGAAACCGTCGCACTACTTCAAGGTCTACTTAAGAAGAATTGCCGATGGGCATGGGACGAGAAGTGTGAGACAGCTTTTCAGAAGGCTAAACAGATGCTTGTGAACGCAATCCAGTTGGAATATCCAGACTACTCCCGGAATTTCATCTTGGAAACTGACGCATCCGCCGTGGTAATCGGAGCAATCTTATTGCAGGAAGACGAGGAGAAGAAACGTCACTACATCGCTTTTCTAAGCAGACGTTTGAGAGCCCATGAAACTCATTATTTTACCACGGAGATCGAGGCACTTGCAATTGTCTATGCATTGGAGTACTGGCAGAAACTTCTGTTAGGCCAGAAGATCATAGTGAGGACCGACCATCATGCGCTGACTTTCATTTTACGAACAAGACTGGCAAGCGACAGGATTACACGTTGGGCACTGTTTCTTCAACAGTTTGATCTAGAAATTGTTTACCGTCCTGGCAGAGAGAATGTGTTGGCCGACATTCTCAGCCGAAATCCTGAAGTCACCGTGAATACCATTGACGTCGAGGGAGAATGCGAAGAACACCTTCGCCGACTTCGTCATTTACCTGAAGGACAACGACGCGAGGAGGAACTGAGGAATATCATTCGTTTTTTGGAAAACCGAATGGACGTCCAGGATGCCAATTATGCTCAGACAGCTGCTATCGCCGATGATTATTTGATCTACCATCGTGTCTTTTATACATTTGTCGATGAGGACCACACTCAATTGCGTGCAGTAATTCCACGAAGATACCATAAAACTGTTATTCTTTTGGTACATCTATTTATTGGACACGGAGGGACTGATAAGACCATTGCAACGATTGAAGAGTCCTTCACTTGGAGAGGGTTAGGGACCTCTGTTAGACAGCCTTTACGTGCTTGCGACGCATGCCAGCGTAACAAGTACACGCCACACTTGTTGAAAGAACCACCTAGACCCATACTACCAACTCAACCGAGGGAACTATACGCACAGGATCTTTATGGACCGATCCCAAAGGCTCGCCGAAGGAACCGATTCATCGTCGTAACGATTGACGTGTTTACCAAATACACGATGCTCAACCCTGTACAGAAAGCCACTGCACACCTAACTATACAAAGGATAAGACGACAAGTGATACCAGAGGCAGGAAAGACACAATTCCTGTTGACTGACCACGGATATCAGTTTACCTCTGCTGAATTTGCTAACGCGTTGATTGATTTGGAAATAGGACTCCTACTATCATCAATTCGTCACCCTGAGAGCAATCCGGCAGAATGCGATATGTCGACTATTGCAAACTTTTGCCGTTTATATTGTCAGGAGAAACACTGGCGTTGGACTGAAGTCCTTGTATTAATGGTAAACTGTATAAATTCAACTGTCCATGAAAGTACTGGTCAAATACACATGGTCTTGCATTTGAACCAGACGCCGATGAGAATATGGAACCGAGTGATTGTAACACCACCGTGTTTACAACCCTCACGCGCAAGCAGACATCAAGCTGCGAGGGACACTCTGGACAGACAAGCTGCGAAACGTTTGAGGATAACGAGACGTCAGAGATTCAGAGAACCATTGGTCGTTGGGGACCTTGTTCTTATAAGGAGACCCGGAATATCAAATCCTATAGATCGAGTATACGGGAGTATTATGGACCTAATCGTGTTCAAGAACCCCTGAACAATGGAAGTTATGTGATTGAAGATCTTCAGACTGGAGAGCGCATTGGAATCTTCAACGCAGCTAACCTGAAAAAAATATCACCAAGCTTGAGCATGAATTGGAGACAATTAAAAATGCATTCCTTCATTTTTATTTGAAACGACGGAGAGGCAGATGAACCCGCTAACCACTGGTTCATGTGATATTTTTCACCGCAACGCATTTTTGATGCATCACTTTTGAACGCACCCACTGACCGACCATGCTGTCGCTACATGCTAACATTCTTTGGAGTTATAAAATGGTTGACCTTTTGACTACGGAGAAAACCACTATTAAATAATCTGAGGCTAAATTATGATACTTCTATTTTCTACGAAGCTCAGATATTATCACACTGTAATTCTGTATCATCGAAACATTCTTTAGAATGTGATTTCTGCTTTTGGTAAGGTAGTAACATCGCAGATGCGCGAACCGGAAACAGACAGACGCTGCGCGACCAGTGTAGTTACAAGCTAATGCAGCGTATAGCTGAGAGCTTACCACATGTGTTTGGATTATCATCCAAGTTGGATGCCCGTTGAATTAAGTCCGTCTATAAGACGAGGTCACAGTCCGCCTGTAGGCGAGGGAAGCAATCCTAGTGCATCGCACTTTATTCCAATTCGAACAGTGCATGATATTGTTAAATAATACAGCCGGAGAAGGCTTGTGCTACGAATTCTGTGTATTTTTGGGAAACGTGATCATAACTGTGGAACGCCACATTTTCAGCCACGTGCTTGAACGTCATACTTCGACACCGTCGAGTGGCGATAAATACATCACTCCCAGTGAAATAATTCATAACCGAGTGGATCATTTCAACACTCATAACTATAAATATTATTTCAATCGCAAGTGTGATTTTTTTCAGTGAAACGCAACGCCAATGCCACGTGATTTGTGGTCAAGTGAAATCTGTATCAGTGAAGCAGATAAGAGTGCATGGCCAATTTTTAAACCATCTGCGTCGTGTAGAAGCAGTGAGTTTAGTGCCACGTTAAAGCTAGCTTCTGTGAAATTGTGCTACGCTTATTCATTCTACCTTAAAGTGGCAAAGTCATATTTCAAGATGTCATATTTTGACGACCACGTGTACGACAATCCTTGCTACGCATCATTTGTGGAGATGAGCTGTTAAGCCTCATAATGTGAAGGAGTGGACCAGAGAACTACAGCCGATGACGGAAGAACCATGGCTTTAGCATCCGCTAATCCAAGGAAGATGACGACTTTGAGGAGGAGTCTGGTTATATCATCACGACAACGACGAGGTCGAGTAAAGGCCGTGGAGATGGATAGAGCCGATGTGGAGGCTCAGATTGGACAACCCTTGTCCGGAGACCAAAGCCTTGTTATATCCCTCGGGTCGATGGAACGACCGAGATGTAGACATCCTTTCTTGTGAGTCCGAAATATTCATTCCTTGTGAGGTTCTTTTATGGTGTAGCTTAGTGTAGTTTATTGTAGTTTATTGTAGAATCAGCCGAACTTCTTGACAAGCCATAGGTAGGTTTTGTCTTGTTAGAATTAATCCTTGTAATTCACTTTCAGTGATTGTTAGTCACCTGTAGTGATTGAATTTCTCTTCGATCACGGTGCATTCTGAGGGACATCGCTACGATGTTATTTCTACCCCTGCTAAGCGTGACAGTAGTCTTGTTACTACGTTTTGTTCAACCCTAGGTTGGTGATCTTGTACAGTTATATGGGATGACGGTCAGACGTCATGGCCCAGTGTTATTTTTATAACACCCCTTTCTAGTAAATGTTGTCACGCCACTGATTTAGTCAGAACAGTCCGTATTGTTGGATAGCCGACTGTAGCTATCAGTTTTGTAATACTATGGCATTTTTCATTTTTGATGTGCTATAAAGCCATCCAGTTCAAGTTTGAACACATTCAGAGTGTTACAGTTTGTATGCAATCTAGCATCGAACCTAGCAACGAATGCCGTATCATTGGCAAACTTAGCAATTGTAAGATTTGTGCCTTTATAATGTTTATTTCAAGTCAGTGTTTCGACACAGTTGTTATTTTGGTTATATTTAGACAGAGCAGTTATGAACTGACATATCTGCACATTTCAAAGAGGTTCAGATTCAGTGGAATATCTATGTTCTTCTTTTCTTTGACTTTTCAAACATGCTATATCTTTGAGCATAGTTTTAAGGCGTGATGTTAAGCCTAATGCTTATGTAAATTTCCATTATATCTGGGACATGATAACAAGGCCAGTTTTCTAAGAGGACTTTCTGCATGAAAGCGGCCTGCCTTCAGTGATGTGTATTTTCTAAACTGTTCGTGTGGATGATTGCGAGTAGTGAGGCTAGCACGAATCATGGACAGGTGTTAACAGTTCCCAGCATGCAGTGTACTAGAGCACACTCACTCAGTGAGACCATAACTTTTCCAGACTCTTTGACAATGCTTATAGCATTACTAACATTTAGATGATGTGTCTCATATGTAGGTCAATGTCCAGGCCACCATTTTGTAATGATCATATGTTTTGCTACTTAGAGATGACTGGCGAGGAGCCATGTGTTTGCATCGCTACTAAAGCGAATATCTTTCTTCTCCATCTGAGAATGTTTTCACGTTCGGTGAAGGTTTATTTATGGTAATTAAGATGCTAGATGAGACACCTGTTTAGAGGCTATATTTATGTGTGTCCAGACTTCGATTCTGTTGAATGTGTTATTGTAGGGAGGTAACTGATATTCATGCCAGGCCTTACCCAGAAGTAAATTAAGTGAGCCAAGAGCCACTAATAACCTGTGTTATTGTTATGTCCGAGCGGGAGAGCTTGTTGACGGTGTTATAGCAGAGATTGATCTCGCACGAGACTGCTACTGCTGATCCCAAGGTATTCAGGATTGTCAGCCTATTCGTCATAAACCAACGATAATTTAAACCAACGATTATAATAATCAGTAACGTCATTATTATAAATCTGATGATAATTAACTACTCATAGCATTTAACCTTGATTTTCTTGCATTTTGGACCTGATGGCTGGCACTTGCTTTGTGCACACTTCTCTTGTGGAAGTAATCTAGGACAGATGACACTAATTTTTATCGACGGAGTGCTTGCTCGACCTTTAGTCAGTAGCTGGTGGAGCGTGAGCCTCATGCGACGTTAGACGTAGTTTTCACTACGCAATCGCCAACGTAAATCACATGCACGTAGATGACACTGGTTTACAAACAGTGACCCAGGGCGGAGGCAGGAATAATAATGTTTTTGGTCTTGTTTTATTTATTTCAAGTGTATGTTAACCCATGTTTACCCTTTTACTTAGATTATAAGAGGGCATTTAATGTTTTTGTTTGACGGCTTGTCATGTAGATTTTGTATTAATTTTTTTTTGCTTTACGGACGTCATCGCCGTAAATTTTGTATTAATTGTTAGGAATTAGCTAGATTTAAAAATAAATGTAAATGAGGAAATGGTATCATCCTAACCTAGATTTGCTATTACTACCCTGTTAAATGTAAATTCCGTTATTAGCTTATTTTGTAACTTGTTTTAGAGACTATTGCCGTGCCATTTACCCAGCATTGCTGTTGTTGCTTTACATTGTCAGATAGATCTTTCACGAGGGTTTATAGTAGTTTACAGTTAGGGTACTGATCTTTTTTTATTTATTAGTTTGCGGATTAGCCGATAGAAACCCTCCGAACTAGGCTAGGTGTCTGAATATTTTAAATAAATATTTCTACAAGATTTACCTAAGTCTGGAATTTTAATTTCTCAGTCTAGCTTTAGGGGGTGTATTTTCTTGGGCTGTCTATGACCTTTTAGCAACCATGTCATCACGGATCCCCTTGATCATAGATTTCTCGTGCCGCTGTGGCCTATAAGAAATTCACCCAATCCTCATGGCACATGGGTCTGGCAGGTGAGGTGTTAGGGATGTCGTTTCGGCTGTTGGCAACCCTGATAGCTCCTCTGACGGGCACAATACTGTATATACAGTAGGCCTATCTTGAAAGAGGGATGACCGTATAGATTCCTAATTTTCTTATCCTGTTTTAGATAATAAATGGAGTGTCCTTGCCCTTACAGAGATAGATGGAAAGTTGGATGTCAGGGGCAGATGACCTCGTAGCTCCGCCCCTTAAAACAACAATAAATGACTAATTAACTAAAGTTGGATATCACGTCTTGAGCGTCGGTTGTCATGGTCACGGGCTTGCCATTCCTCCGTCAGTTTATCAGAGCGAAGACAGGTTTCTGGGAATACCTGATAAACTTGGTATTAGGGCCTTAAAACGTGATTTTCGGGGTTCTTTTAGTATCTTCCGAGCAAATTATTGTTTCTCCCATAGAGGGGGGTCAATATTTTCCCTCTATTAGCCTATGCTCGAGTGCCAAAAGGCTGAAATCCGAAGAAGTGAAATGACTATCGAAAATTCATGTAGCCAGCGGTATGTTTTGTATCCATGCAAAATGTGGTTAATATTGGTAAAACGGTGTGGATTTGTATAGGGAACAAACACACATACCCACATGTAAACTTTCATTTATATAGGGGCAGATCACCTTGTAGTTACGCCCCTTATAACAACAAAAATAACTAACTTCATTTATATATTTTGAAGTTTGTATAAAATTGTACATTGCATATATTTCACATGGGGCTATATTAAAGCCAAAGTGTAAATCATGTTCTCCAAAACCTATAAATTATCCCCTTCTTCAGGTGTACTTACAAATTCATTTGTAGAAACTCCTAAAATATCTCTCAAAAATCCATTGAATGTTAAATCACGGAATAAGGGCCTGAGATCTCCAAGAGAATTGCCAATCGATCTGGTTGACTGACGTCCGATTGTGGGCTCCCTAGGCGCAAGCACTCTGAAATATTTCTTCGCCTGTTGTTCGGTGAAAGAATCCCCTCGTTCCATAAGGGTCTCTATAAGGTCAATGCGTGTAAAGCTCTTCCCTTCTTTTGCAAATGTTTGGAAAGATTTCTTTAAATCGTCTATGAGAATACCAAAAGCTGGTCGATGATTCAGATACAAGATTACAAAATCATCAAATTCAATGGAATTTTGAAGTGTTCCAGTTTCTGCAAAGTGTAAATGCCTGGCTTCATTGATCATATCTTCAGCTTCCTGGACTGAAGGGTAGAAGCCCAATGCTGTCACAATATCTTGAAGATCACATAGCAGAATACTGTTGCTCACTGTTATCTCACTATGAGTGGTTATTCCTTGAGCCCGCAGTTGCACAAAATAGAAAAATTCTTGAAGTTCTTGAAACGCCCAGCCTTCACGACCACCTTCAATGAGACAGTAGAATGGGTCCAAACCTTTCCCTCCAAGTGAGTACGTTACTTCAACTGCAACAGTATTAACATTCCACATGAGCACACTGCAATCGTCCTTACCAGCCGTAAACACGAAGCGGTTGTCATAACTCATACAAATATGGGTGATTTGTTCAAAATGACCGATAACGGATAGAGACTTGTAAGGATTGCCATCTAGTGGTGTCTTTATAATACCTAGGTACTTTGCGGAAACAAAGAGCAAATATTCAATAGGTTGTTCATCTGTTTCAACACAAAACTTGTGAAGATAGTTAACTGGGTAATCCAACTTTGGAGAAAGAACAGTTCTTCTACATTGCAAAGTCACTGGATTGTACAATTTAAATTTGTGTTCATTGTTTGGAAACACAATAAAATCTTCAAACGCTGAATCGGAGTAATGCAACATTGTTGTGGGAACAGCAGTTTGTTCAATTCGTTTAGATTGTACGATTTGTAAACTATTATTGAGCATGAAGTCGTATTCAACCAGAAGGCGATCCTCCGCAATAGTGAACAATCTTAGTACATGTTGAGGTTCATCTACGTTCATGAACATCATACTTTTGATATGCTTATAATGAGCACACTGACGTCCAAGGAACTTCCAGTCTACAGTGATGTCCTCCAACATATTAAACAGCTGGACACACCTGTGTTCATCTGAAGCTGCAATGTATTTCTCATCGTCACTCAAAATAATGTTTGTTATCCCCGACAAGCTACTTCGATACGGTTTCTTTCTTAGGGGTTCCAGCGTTATTGGGTTGATTGTCCACAAACTGCCATTGGATGTACCACATATTAAGAATCTCCCAATAGATGCAAATTTTAGGTAAGTAATAGAAACACTCTCATCAGGAAACAAATCATATTGAATGAGAAGTTCTTTAGTAATGTAGTTGTAAAGGAATAGTGAACCTTCCTTATTTCCAATATAGATATATGGAAGCTCGTTATGGGTGTCAATTGCAGTAAGTTTATCTGCACTTTCGTCCAAGATTTTCTGACAACTATTTTGTGAAAGATTTATTACAAAAACTTCTCTGCGATTATTGACGGCAACGAATTCTATTAGTGGAAATGGCTTCCTTAGAAGTGTAGTATCGGACGGTAAAGCTTTAAGTAGTTCTTCATTTCCGATTGATCGATCTTCGTACAGCTCTGTGTTTTCAACGTCAACCATGTTAGTGAAGGTCAAACCCTGCACCACGCAGTGTTCAGGATTCGCACTAAAAGTAAATGCTCTCATGGGTCCCGTCTTCTCATTAAGATGCCAATACATTAGTCGAAAATGTAGGTCGTAGAAGCATATTTCCCCCGTTGTATTTAATGTAGCAATAATATTTTTCACCGTTTTCAAAACTGTGATGGATTGTTTTTCCAATTTTAAGATCTTTACCAAGGACTTATTATTAGTAATTTTGTCGTTCACTGAGTATGAATGAATATATTTAACGTCGCTCCATATCAATACATGACCACTGACGGAGGCAGTGGCGGCCTGATGTGTCCCTTCTAGGTAGATGGATTCAGTAAAACGCCCAACATATGACTTTCCTTCTGAAACGAAGAAGTGCAAGGTGCCATCTTCCCAAGTGACAAATACTGCATAATTATCGCTTATCATTAAAAAGTGTTCCGTCACATCGGAAGAAAATACTATCTTTCTAATTTTTCCTAAATGCACTGGAAGTTCCACAGAATCATCAGGCTCCTCGTATCCAAATGTCCATCGCCAAAATGACACAACCTGAGGCTCCCCATAGTTGACTGTAGCTATATATTTTCCATCGGGACTTATGCAAGCTACACGAGTACCGTCAGATTGTTCCCGGCTGAAGACGGTATGGATGGGAACTAAAGTTTGAGTATCCCACACAACCATTGAGTGATCATTCCCAGCATCAGTTGTAACAAGCCACTGTCCCGAGCTGTCGACAGACGCCGACGTAATAGCATTCTGGTGACCCTGGATGAAATTCATTGTTTTAGTCACATAGCTGTAGACAACACCTAGATGACCTGAAGCGAAAAATACCTTGGGGTTTTCCTCCGTATTCAGGTATAAAACACTGCTATTTCTGCCCCTTCCGAATGTCCAGCTAGGATTGAAAGGTAACATACTGTCTATGACTTTATCTTCTCATTATTATTGACTTCCGGATCACCGCCATCATCTGTGTTTTCAACGTCATCACATTCGTATCGAACGCTATCACAATCCGATGGGTTAGGGTCCTCGTAAATGAATTTCAATTTACGGTTTAAATTAATTCTAAAAATAAATAGACGACATAATCCTAAGAGAAATACATCAATAAACGGAAGATACGTAAAAAGAATTATTACCACTTAACAAAGTGTAGCAGTGACTGGTAAAAACTAGAAAACTAGTAATGTTTACAAAAAAACGTAATGTATACACGTTTCCAAGGAATCGTCACAGTCTAGTGTTGGTGATTGTTGTTTCGAGAACTGGAACATCAAGGTCATCTGCGGTGGCTTCGGTGTCGCAGTCGGTAGGATACTGAGCTTCTATGCCCAAGATAGCGGGTTCAAGCCCGGCCGAAGCCGTCGGATTTTTTAAGAGCGTTAAAAATCCCTCAGTATGCCTTCCTTCGGAGGGGAAGTAAAGCCGGCGGTCCCATGTCATAGATTTATGGCATGTTAAAGAACCTTCCACTAATTACACCTGTGTGAAGCTAAATTTTACTAAATTGGATTGGTTAAGAATGTAAACAACGCTCTTAGGTTTCTACGTTCGTTGCCAAGAGCCGACTGCGGTGGCGTCTAGTAGCTAAGTTCTGAACTTGGCCTAGTAGTCGTTGACGGTGGCGCTTGGCGGCAAATGTAGGAACTATTTGAAAATTCTAAGTTCCAGTCTGTACTTAAATAAAATAAAAACAGATAACACACACTAATAGAGTCATCACAATTAACACCGGTTATCAGACAGATTATACACACACCCAAAGTACACGGGGCTACATGACCGCGTTGTCGCAGTCCCTAAACTTAAGAACCAACCAACCAAGGTCATCTGCATATAGTTATTCTAAAAAGAATTGAAGAGTAATAGCATATGCTGACGATGTGGCTATTATTGCAAGGAGAAAGCTATGGCTGGTTAGAAGAGAAAGCACAAGACCTAGGATTTGAAGTGAACATAAGTACAGAGTGCAGCCAGATTATTATAATCAATCTTACATTTGTTGAATTTACCTGTTATTAGCTTTGTTTGCTCTATATATGAGATTTTAGTTCAAGAAAGATGGTTAACTCTCTTCCACGTTTGTTGGCATTTTAGTAGTGTGCCTGCAGAGGCTCAGCTTGTTTTTGGTGAGCGGTTGTAGAGTTCAGTGTGTCTAATTTTCGTAGGTTTTTGATTACAGCTGTATTTTAGATAAGACTAGCGGCTTCGGTGGCGTAGTTGGAAGCAAGCTGAACTGATGTTCCCAAGATAGCGGGTTCAAACCCGGTCGAAGTCGTCAGATTTTTAAGAGCGTTAAAAATCCTTCAGTATGCCTTCCTTCGTAGGGGAAGTGAAGCCGGTGGTCCCATGTCATATATTTATGGCATGTAAAGGATCCTTCCTGAGATTAAACTTGTGTGAAGCTAAATTGTTAGGTTAGATTTCGTCGGAACGCTCTATCAAAGTTCCAACGCTCACCACTAGGTATCATTGATATTTGGGAGCGAAAGTTGGAACTACTTGAAATTAAACGGAACTTGTAGCTCACCCTAAGGGTGTCCACTGGAAGCAGCTACAGACTCAGGTGAGCCAAACAGGTCCTCGGACACTCCCGCCACTAAAAGCCATACGATAAATCTTATATATAAAAGTGAAAGTCTGTATGTATGTATGTATGTGAGTGGGTCTGTTCCGTATACAAATCTACACCGTTCCACCAATCTCAACGAAATTTTGCATACACATAGTTTAGGACCCAGAAGGAACCGCTGGCTACATGAATTTTCGATAGTCTTTCTCATTCTTCTGATTTCGGCCCTTTTGCTCTCAAGCACAGGCTAATGAAATCATAAAATATACTCATGAAGGAATGGCAAGGCAGATAGTTTCCATGGCAACATAGCTCAAGTCGAGACACGGCCGACTGGATGCCATTTGCGCTCTGCACTACCGGTATAGAAAATGAGGATCTTTACTTGAAATCCCGTTAGTTACTCAAGTGCTCACACAGCACTGTCAACCGAGTTTAGCATAACAAAGACTTGACACTATCTATCTACTATATATTTGTCTAATACCACTCACTCATTCATTCATTCATTCATCACGAAATCTCAAAAACCACCTAACGGATTGGAATGAAATTTGGTATGCAGCTTCCTCAAGGGCAGCAAATGCCCGCTAAGAGAGGATTTTTGGATATTCAGGTCCTAAGGGGTGTTAAGGGGGTAGACCTGCATTTAATTGAATAGCAATATCTCCCGATTGGTTTCATTGGCGGATGTGATAGTCGGCACATAAACTCATCATTAAAAATAAGAAGACACGTGTCTGAGGGTTTTTCGATGTGGTGTATATTATGAGGTGAAAGGGGTGAAAAGTGGGGATTGAAAGATTCCTAACGGAGCGTGAATCTCTTAAACGACATAGGCGAGGAGTTTGAAACTCTGCGAAAAAAAAAGTCAACATGAAAAATAAGTAAATATGTGTTTGGCCGTTTTTTCATAAATCCAATTTAAGGGGTCCATGGGAAGGGGTGAAATTCTGTGGGGGGGGGGGGGTGACGGGGGTGACAGGATAGAAAGTGTCAAACTGATTGACTGACTGACTCAGTCATCAAATTCAAGGGGGAAAAAATTGCTTTAAAGTAACTAAATAGCTGTTCGACAGGTTTTTTTTTTTTCAAAAACAAATTTAAGGGGTTCATGGGGAGGGGTGAAATTCTGAAAAAAGAAAATTGAAAGAAAAAGTCCTGACTCACTCACTCACTCATCATCGCCCAGCCAAAATTATTGAAGTTAGAGACATGACAGTTTGGGGATATGTTCATTGTATGTCAAAACCGTCTACTAAGGGAGGATTTTCGGATATTCAGGTTCTAAACGGGTCTTAAGGGGGTTAAACCTGCATTTCATTGAATAAAAATATCTCCCGATTGGTTTCATTGGGGGATGTGATACACGGCATATAAACTCATCATTAAAAAGTAAGCAGACACGTGTTTGAGGGTTTTTAGATGTGGTTTATATTATGAGGTGAAAGGGGTGAAAAGCGGGGATTGAAAGATTCCTAACGTAGCGTGTATCTCTTAAACGACATAGGCGAGGAGTTTGAAACTCGGCGGGAAAAAATCAGCATAAAACTAAGTAAATATGTATTTCACAGTTTTTTTCATAAATCCAATTTAAGGGGCCCATGGGGAGGGGTGAAATTCTGGGGGGAAGGGGGAAACAGGAAAGAAAGTGTCCTAACTGATTGACTGACTGACTCACTCATCAAACTCAGGGGGAAAAACTGCTTTAAAGTAAGTAAATAGCTTTTCGACAGTTTTTTGATCAATCAAATTGAAGGGGTTCATCGGGAGGGGTGAAATTCTGAAGAAAAAATAAATTGAAAGAAAATGTCCTGCCTCATTCACTCACTCATCATCGCCCAGCCAAAAAATTGAAGTTGGAAACATGGCATTTCGGGGATATGTTCGTTGTATGTCAAAACCGTACACTAAGGGAGGATTTTTGGATATTCAAGTTCTAAAGGGGTCTTAAGGGGGTTAAACCTGCATTTCATTGAATACCAATATCTCACGAGTGGTTTCATTTGTGGATGTGATACTCGGCATATAAACTAATCATTAAAAATAAGCAGACATGTGTCTAAGGGTTTTTCGATGTGGTGTATTATTATGAGGTGAAAGGGGTGAAAAGTGGGGGTTGAAGGATTCCTAACGGAGCGTGTAGGCCTATCTCTTAAACGACATAGGCGAGAAATTTGAAACTCAGCGAAAAAAAATCAGCTTAAAAAGTAAGTAAGTCGGTGTTTGACCGTTTTTTATAAATTAATTTAAGGGGCCAATGGGGTGGGGTGAAATTCTGGGGGGAAAAAGGAGAGAAAGTGTCCTAACTGGCTGACTAACTCACTCACTCATCAAACACAGGGGAAAAAGACAGCTTAAAAATAAGTTAATAGGTGTTCAAGCGTTTTTTCATCAATCCATTTCAAGGGGCCCATGGGGAGGGGTGAAATTCTGGTAAAAATAATTGAAAGAAAATGTCCTGTCTGACTCACTCACTTATCACGCCCAGCGAAAACTATTAAAGTTGGAAACATGAAATTTTGGGAATATGTTCACTGTATGTCGAAAACGTCAACTAAGGAATGATTTTTGTTTATTCGGGTTTTAAAGAGGTGTTAAGGGGGTAAACGTGCATTTCATTGAATAACGATATCTCATGAGTTGTTTCTTTGGGGATGTGATATTCGGTATATAAACTTATCATTAAAAAAATCAGACATATATCTAAGGGTTTATCGATGTGGTGTATATTATGAGGTGAATGGGGTGAAAATTGGGGGTTGAGGGATTCTTAACGGAGCGTGTATCTCTGAAACGACATAGGCGAGAAGTTTGAAATTCGGCGGGAAAAAACAGCTTAAAATACAAGTAAATAGGTGTTCGACCGTTTTTTCATAAATCCAATTTATGGGGCCCTTGGAGAGGGGTGAAATTCTGAGGGAAAAAAACAGGAAGGAAAGTGTCCTAACTGATTGACTCACTCACTCATCAAACAAAGGGGGAAAAAGCTTTAAATAAGTAAATAGGTGTTCGACCGTTTGTTTCATAAATCCAATTTAAGGGGTTCATGGGGAGGGGTGAAATTATCAAAAATAAATGAAAGAAAATGTCCTGACCGACTCATTCACTCATCATCGCCCAACCAAAATTATTGAAGTTAGGAACATGAAATTTTGGGGATATGTTCGTTGTATGTCGGAAACGTCCACTAAGGAAAGATTTTTGGATATTCAGGTTATAAAGAGCTGTTAAGGGGGTAAACGTGCATTTCATTGAATAACAATATCTCACGAGTGGTTTCATTTGGGGATGTGATACTTGGCACATGTACTAATCATTAAAAATAAGCTGACACATGTCTAATGGTTTTTCGATGCAGTGTATATTATGAGGTGAAAGGGATGAAAAGTAGGGGTTGAAAGATTCCTAACGGAGCATGTATCTCTTAAACGACGTAGGCGAGGAGTTTGAAACTCATAGGAAATCAATCAGCTTAAAAATAAATAAATAAAATAAAATAAATGACCGGTTTTTCATAAATGCAATTTAAGGGGCCTATGGGGAGGGGTGAAATTCTGGAAGAAAATCGTCCACTAAGGAAGGATTTTTGGATATTCGCTCTCATCGACCAACCAAAACTATTAAAGTTAGAAGAATGATATTTTGGGGATATGTTTGTTGTGTGTCGAAAACGTCTACTAAGGAGGGATTTTTGGGTATTCAGGTTCTAAAGGGGTGTTAACGGGGTTAAACCTGCATTTCATTGAATAACAATATGACACGACTATGACGCGAGCGAAGCGAGGCTAAAAATGGGATGGTGTGTGTCTGTGTATTACTCAATCACGTAAGTACCACTGGTCCGATTTACATGAATTTTACATGGAAGTAGCTGATTTACCTGGTTAACATATAGGTTACTTTTGATTTCAATACATTGCACTATTTAAAGATGGCGACCATTTTAGTGACGTCACTACACCCTTTGGTTTCAAACTTTCATATTTCCATTTCAAATAAAAAGAGAACGCTAAGAAATAGCAAACTTTTGATGGCATATGCGAGGTTTAAAATTACATTTTCTATCCGAAAGGTATCTCCAACGGTTAACGAGTAAAACCTAAATTTGTGCTATAAAACACGGTCAACGCCGAGCGGTGTAGTTGGACAAAATGTTCCATCCTTAATCATCTCTGCGCAGCACCTCGCCTATCCCCTGTTTTAACTGTCACCTTCACATTTTAATTTATTTATGACGCGTAGCGAAGCACGGGTACTTCAGCTAGTAAATAAATATTAGATAAGACTGAATTTATGGTTGCTTTTTTTTTCTAAAAATCCTTAGTTATTTGTATTAGGAAGTCATTTTTGAAAGCCTTTGTCTGGAGCGTGACACTCAATGGAAGTGAAACTTGGACTGTTGGTGCAGCAGAATAGACGAGAATTGAACCATTTGAAATGTGGTGTTACAGGAGAATGAAGATCAGTTGGGTAAATTTATTTACAAATGAAGAGGTATTAATGCGATTGGGAGAGGAGAGATGTTTCTGGCGACTACTAATGAAGAGTGATAGGTTGTAGGAGAGATGTTCCGTTAAGGCGAGTTAAGACTGTAAATGACCGCATGGACTGGGTTTGTGCACAACTGGGATTAGTGTATGTAGATGCTGACTGCTGGATTGGTGGCCGTGACTTCGCCCGAGACGGGCTGCATTTAAATCGACGGGGCGCTTTTAACCTAGGGAGCCTACATGACAGGGTCATACGTTCGTGCCGGCCATTGTGAGGAGGAGCAGGTCCAGAGGTTGCCAGCCGACGGGAACAGAAGGAGCTACATCGGGATATTTGCTGCGGAGGTAAGACTCTAAGATTACTGCAGGTTAATTGTCAGAGTTTAGGAAATAAATTAATTGAATTTTGGAATCTTGTAGAGACGTATTCTCCGGACATTGTCATTGCTACTGAATCTTGGTTATTTGAGGATATAAATAGTAATGAAATAATTCAAGGGACCTACGAAATGTACACAAGAGATCGGGGGAAGCGAGGTGGTGGGCTATTTATTTGTGTGCGCAAAATATAGCTATTTTCTTAAAGTGGGCTGATACGGATCATGAAATGTTATGTGTACAAATTTCGGATAAAGGGAAAAAATTCACTCTTCAGGTGATAGGGGCGTATAGAGCACCGAAAGATAACTTTTCGCTTCTCGACACACTGTATGATAAAACTTGTACGGGTAATGCTATGAAAAAGAGCATAATAATTGCCGGAGATTTAAACCTCCCCAAAGTAGACTGGTCTGGTGAGTCAACTAGCTGTGGTCAAGCTCAGAGCGCTGCAAACAAATTCTTAAGGGAGGGGGGATTTTCCCTAGTAGTTGACTTCCCAACTAGAGGCAATAATACCTTAGATGTTTATCTCGTAAGGCCTGTAGTGCTGTATATTAACTGTCTGAAAGTACCAGGAATTAGTGACCAATCTGGGGTTGAATTAAATATTAGATACGGTGACATTACAAAATTAGACTCTGATGTAGCAAATAAGATCATATTCCAGTATCGCAGGGCGGATCAGGGCAAATTTCAGGGGTATTTGAATGAGCTATTTGTAGGATGGGCATAGGAAGGAAATCACATTAATATCCTGTGGAATAACTTTTTGAAAATTTTAAATAGCGCTATTGATAAATTTGTTCCATTTAAATTACTGAAACAAAACCCAGATCCTGAGTATTACACACGGGAAATCAGGAGTCTTAAACGGAAAATTAGGAAATTATACAATAAAAGACATGATAGTGACAAGTATATGTTGAAATTTAAGTCCTTATCAAGAGACCTCGTCTTAAAAAAGAGGGCTGCTCATGACAATTATATGCAAGGTTTACTTGTTTCGGGAGGCGATGGGTGGAAATTTGTTTACAGTTATGTTAGGAGAAGAAAGGGAAATTCAAATAATTTGTCGATGATAATGTCCGGTGACGGTAAATTAATTAATGAGAAGCAAGCCATTGCTAATGAATTAAATGTCTTTTATGGTAGCGTGTTCAATAAATCCAATAGCTGTGTGTTGGACCTTAACGGTGAATCAGGGGCTTCACTTCTCCAAATAAACCAGTCAGCAATTGTAAAGCTAATACAAAAATTACGTTACAATATATCGAAGGGTCCTGATAATATTGTTAGTGAAGTACTTAAACTAGGAGATAGGGCCGTGGCACTATACTTAGAGGTGATGTTTAATGTGTCCATAAACAATGCACAAATCCCGGATGACTGGAAAAGAGCTACTGTAGTCCCAATATTTAAGGGAGGGAGGAGCAGACTTGAATTGGGCAACTACAGGCCGGTTAGTCTTACGTCCATCGTTTGTAAACAGATGGAGCATCTCATTTGCGACTACTTGAGGGAACAGTGGGAAACATTATCATGGTTTAATGATAGGCAACATGGATTTCGGAAAGGTTACTCATGCGAAAGTCAGTTGCTATCACTTTTTCAAGATATTAGCGAATCGTTAGACGATGGAGTTTCAGTCGACGCAGTAGTTATAGATTTTGCGAAGGCATTTGATGTCGTGCCGCATGACACGCTACTCCATAAATTAGCTTCGACGAAGATTGATAGAAGAGTATTTTTATGGATCCAAGAATTTTTGACGGGTCGTTCCCAGAAAGTGAAAGTTGAAGGCCTATTCTCGGATGAAATTACCGTAACGTCGGGTATCCCTCAGGGCAGCGTAATCGGAACTTTGTTATTTTTGGCGTTTATAAATGACTTACCAAATGGGATTCGCAGTGACTGTCGATTGTTTGCGGATGATTGTGTAATATATCGAAAGATACATGACTTACAAGACAATGCAGTACTTCAAGATGACCTGAACCTGGTCTATAAGTGGGCGATTGAAAATAAAATGAAAATAAACACAAGAAAATGTAGTCTAATAAAAATAGGGAAAGTGCGTAGGCAAGATTTTCAATATAACATTGACTCGGAAATACTTGTAGAAGAAGATTCTTGCAAATATTTGGGCGTTCACGTAAGGAATGATATGAAATGGAGTAGTCATGTAGGATGTGTAGTTTCTAAAGCTTACAAATCCCTGCACTTTGTAATGAGGGTATTAAAAGGAAGTAGTACCTCTGCTATAGAATTAGGATATTTGTCACTTGTAAGACCTATTCCGGAATACGCCTCGGTGGTTTGGGATCCATATCAAGTAGGGCTCATAAATGAGTTGGAAATGGTACAAAGAAAGGCCGATAGATTTGTGCTCAGTGACTTTAATCCCAGGAGCAGTGTGAGCCGTATGTTAAAGAAACTTGGGTGGGAATCACTTGAGGCTAGGAGGATGAAATCTAGACTCTGCGCTATGTACAACGCGTATACAAATCAACCAGCATGGGGTGAGCTTAGCAAACGTATGGAAAAGCCTACTTACATGGGTAGGAGCGATCACCCTTTCAAAGTTAAGGGCTGACCACAGAGAACAAATTATGGTAAATATTATTTCGTAAACCGTGCCATTGATAATTGGAACTCTCTACCTGCCGCAGTCTTAGAGCCTTTTCCCAAACATATAGGTGTGTTTAAGAAAAGACTGACTATTTGTGTAATTACTCCAGTTTAATTGTTAGTGATTTGTTATGTACAATTATTTATTTGTTATGTAGGCTATATCTAATTTGCCACTGGGGGACACACCCCCAATTGCAAATAAACGAATGAATGAATGAATGAATGAATGAATGAATGAATGAATGAATACTAAGACACCCAGGAATAGCAAAGTTAGTTATGGAAGGTAGGGTCGAGGAAAAGAACTGTAAGGGTAGACCAAGGTTAGAATATGTTAAACAGATTGCTTCGGATGTAGGGTGTGGTAGCTATGTAGAGATGAAACGAATAGCTCAGGACAGGGAAGCATGGAGGGCTGCATCAAACCAGTCAAAAGACTGAAGACTCAAACAACAGTTATTTATGCATTCGGGATAATCTTCATTATGATGGGAATATTAAGAAACCTTTCACCCTGGATAAGAACTTCTGTTTTGGTGCTACTTGAAAATTCAAATCAGCCAACAAATAGGTAAGTAGCATACCGTATCAAATGCCTGTGGGATGGATCAAGAAAATTATACGAAATGAAAGAAAAAGGATATCAGAGAGTATTGAAGTGCAGAACAGGAATTAAGAACGTCACCACAAACGCGGTACTGGCCAGGTACTATAAAACTAAATACATATACTGTATATATATTCGAATCAGAAACAAATACAATGTATGGTATCAATAAAGCAAATATAAGTGAAAGGATTACAAGACCACACTAATCTTGATCAGAATCTCGCTATTTCAATTGCACACGGTGTCGCACGCAGATCATCACCATCTGTGCAAGATGCAGGGCATAGCTGACATTCCAGTAGGTGTTCCATGGTCTGTGGTTCTCCGCCATCATAGTTGATAGAATCCACAGCGAAGTGCCACTTCTGGAGATTACATCTGGAACTTCCAACTCCGGAACGAATCCGATTGAGTGCCCTGCCCACGATCCAATTCTGTCCATGCCTACGTGGGAGGGCTTGCAAAGGGGGAGGCCAGGCAGAGTTATTTTCAACTCGGGAGATCCACAATTTTATTGTTTCCTTGCTGTAGCTGGAGTTGTTTGCAAGACTGATGTGGTCTTGAGGAAGCTTCTTCTAGACTTCAACCTTGGAGCTGCTGGAACGTGCCCATGTATTGGATGGTTTTTCTGATGGGCCTGATTTGTTATCTCCACGTCGGCAGCTACTTTACGACGGATATCTGGCGGCGCTATCCCAGCGAGTTGGTACAGTAATGCAAGTGGCATAGTTTCAAACAACCAGTAACAAGCCTACACGTTTCATTCAGAGCCTTATCAACTATGTCTGCGTGGGTAGATTTGTACCAAACAGGTACGGTAACATGTTGCTAATGCCGTCGTTCGCAGGGTTTGTGGTCGAGAGCCCCACCTACTACCAGAGATCTTACGAAGGATATTATTTCTGGCTTCCACCTTCATTCTCGTATTCTTGCAATGCTGCGTGTATGTAAGAGCACCATCCAAAGGAACATGACGATGGGAGATGATGAGGAAGCCACAAGAGAATCCACTGTAAGATTACATGAAAAGGAATATCAAAGAGTTGAAGCATTCAAATATCTAGGATCAATAATAACAGCAGGCTCAGGGGAAATCCTGGAAATGACAAGTGGGAACCGTTGCTTTCACCCTACAGACTACTGTACGTTCCTACAGGATACACATAAAATTACGAGCAACTGCGGCAGTAAAATCAATATACGACATTAAACTTCTCAACAGACTATCTCTGAAGACTGCTATAGCTTTATTTGATGCCAATATTATTCTTGGTTGGTTCCTCAGTTAAGGGACTGTGACAACGCGGTCATGTAGCCCCGTGTACTTTGGGTGTGTGTAGAATCTGTCTAATAACCGGTGTTAATTGTGATGGTTGTATTAGTGTGTGTTATCTGTAATTCAGGCAAGGACTGCAGATTATCATTTTCAAGTAGTTCCTACTTTTTCTAGCAAATGCGACTGTCAACGACACCTATCTGTGAACTTGGCTTCTAGATTCCGTTGTAACTGGCACCAGGCGGTGAACGTTGGAACTTAATAGAGCGTTAATCAAATCTGCCTATAAATTTAGCTTCACACAATTGCAGTTAGTAGAAGACATCCTGACTTACGGGATAGAGATTATTTGGGATAGGCTGACGACGACTGACCTAAGGACGCTGGAAATGTTTAGAGCGCGCTTTCTAAAAACAACCATTGGAGTATCCAGGTACACACGATATCGATTAGTTTAGGAACTTGCTGGAGAACCTTTCCTACAACTTCGAGACATAAACTTCTTTAACAATCTGCGGAGAGTTGGACGCGGCTAATGCATGAAAGGGAAACGAAGAGGTCGGAGATTTGGCAAGACTTCTACTCTACAGAGGCTATGATGAGCAAATCATGGGCAGACACAGACCAGGAACTACGACACTTTGTGACTTCGCTGGCAGTGCCTGGGTATCACCACAGGGTGTGCAAAGTCAAGTCCTTCCACGATCCAGATAATAATTCCGTGTGCGACCACTGCGACAATTACTGCGAACGATATCACGTTGTCAAACGCATAGGACTTCCTAAATCAACTGAGATCTGTAATTTATGCACATTTTGTGCGTTTTATTTATTTATTTATTTATTTATTATAATATGTTCAAATCCAGGAACGTCAGCAGTAATTCAAGGCTAACAAGTAGTTCCGTGAAGAACTAAAGGCTATTTTCACATATCCTACTTATCTTAATTGCCTCTATCAACATACAAAATTTCAGTTTGATAGATTCGCAGATATTGAGAACCGTCTAATATACATGAATATTATTGTGTAGGCCTACGTGTAGTATTCAAATTCAATCGTATGATTAGGACACAAGAAGTAAAAACGAGATTTTAAAATTTCGCACAGCTGCCATCTTGTGGTTATGAAAACAATTGAAATAAATTAGATGCCAGTGGATTAACATTTATATAAGCATTTACCATACCAAGTTTCACTGCACTCGGATGGTTAAATCGCGAGAAACTTCGATTTAAATATTTATACTTCGCGTCGCCGCCATGTTGGGTATGTGCTCACCCGGTTATTGTAAGTCACATAGGTGAACTTATGTTCATAGCCTCTATGAATATAAAACATTTCAGTTTTATTGCTGTGAAATATTCGTAGATATTGAGAACCATCTAAATATTTCTGATGGTCGCCATGTTGGATTGTTATATGTATAGGCCATAGAGTTATGTAAGCTACCACTAAAAGAAAATTATTGCGTAGGTTCATTTTTCAAACTTTCACTTCGATCGCTTGATTACGACACAAGAAATGAAAACTTAATTTAAAAATTTCGCTCAGCCGCCATCTTGAGGTCATGTAAACAATTGAATTAAATTAGATGCCAGTGCATTACGATATGTATACACATTTACTGTACCATATTTCACTGCGCTCAGAGGGTTATATCGCGAGAAGGTCTATTAAAATATATCAACTTCGCTTGGCCACCATGTTCGTTTTTTACTTTACAGGTTTTTGAAAGTTACATAGATAAACTTTTTCATCGTACAAAATTTTAGGGTGATATCAGTACTAGTTTCGGAGATATAGAATGCCGGTGAAAATTTCGCACCACCGCCATCTTGAGGTTATGTTAACAGGCGAACAAATTTAGATTCTAGTGCATTACAATGTGTATCAACATTTGCTGTACCAAGTTTCATTGCGTTTGGATGCTTAAATCGGCAGAAAAGTCTATTTAAGGGTCTCAACTTCGCTTGGCCGCCATGTTGGTATTGTAGTTACTAGGGATTTGAACGTCCCATAGGTGAACTTCTAGTAGCGCTCTTTATCAGCGTACAAAATTTGAGGGTGATATAGGAAATAGTTTTGGAGATATTGAATGCTGGTGAAATATTTCGCACAGCCGCCATGTTGGAATGGTGAGACGTAATAAAATTTGCAGGATCCGGTTGGGGTCCTCAGAAAATGTGCTATGACCTTACCGAGTTTCATTGAAATCGCTCCAGTCGTTTAGAAGTTATTAGAGGGGAACCCACACACAAACACATATATGCACACACATACACACACACGGACAAAAGGTTATCTCATAGGCCTATTTTTTTCATAAAATGAAAATAGGCTAAAAATATACACAACATTACCAAGGCCAATAGTTATGTATTGATCAGAATGCTGGCTTATGAACACCAGAGAGCAACATTGGCTGTTACGTTGGGGAAGGAAGATCTTGAGACAGATATTTGGAGCAGTAAGAGATAATGGGGACTGTTTAGTCAGCCAGATACTGTAGTGGAAATTAAGCAGGGGAGAATCAGGTGGACTGGGCATGTACAGAGAATGCCATAAACCAACACAGTCAAAAGGGTATTTATAGGAAACCCTGTTGGGAGAAGCAGAAGAGGAAGACCCAGTATAAGATGGCTCGATGTTGAAGACGATCTGAGAAAGCTGGGTGTTAAATTTAGGGGGAGGAAAGCTGAAGACCGAGATGAATGGAGACAGGTGATCAAGGAGGCCTAGGACCTAATTGGTCTGTAGCGCCGACCAGTAAGTATATAAATAAGTAAGTAAGTAAGTAAGTAAGTAAGTAAGTAAGTAAAAGAATTGAAGGGTACAGGGGATGAAAGGGCTCTGTCCATTTTTAGCCTATTTTCATTCATGAAAAAATAGGCTTATGAGATCACCTTTTGTCCGTGCCCTGTGGGTGTGTGTGTGATGGTGTGTGTCCCCCATAGTAACTTCTAAACGGCTCGAGGGATTTCAATGAAACTCGATTAGTTCATAGCACTATTCCGGACGACTCCGACCGTGCCCTTAAAATTTTGTTACGTCTCACCAATCCAACATGGCGGCTCTGCGTAATATTTCACCAGCAGTCAATATCTCCGAAACTATTACCGATATCACCCTGGAATATGTTACGGTATTAAAAGGAACTACTAGAAGTTCACCTATGTGACTTTTGAAAACCTGGTAACTACAAAACCAACATGGCGGCCAAGCGAATTTGCGACTTTAAATAGACGTTTCTCGCGATTTAACCAACCAAACCTAATAAAACTTGGTACAGTATATGTTTATACACATTGTAATGCACCGATATCTAACTTCGTTCAATTGTTTACATAACCTCAAGATGGCGGCTGTGCGAAGTATTCCACCTGCATTCTATATCTCTAAAACTATTAGCGGTATCACCCTGAAATTTTGTACGGAGATAAAGGGCACTACTGGAAGTTCATTTATAAGACTTTCAAAAACCGGTTAACTACAAAACGAATATGGCGGCCAAGCGAACTTGAAAATTTTAAATAGACCTTTCTCGCAATTTAATAATCCTAACTTGTGATCACCAGGTTATTGAAAGTCCTATAGGTGAACTTATGTCCATAGCCCCTACAGGAAATGTTTATACACATTGTAATTCACTGGTATCTAATTTAGTTCAATTGTTTTCATAACCTCAAGATGGCAGCTGTGCGAATTTTAAAATTACCGTAAGTTTTTATTTCTTGTGTCGTAATCATGCGATCGAAGTGAAAGTTTGAATAATGAACCTACGCAATAATTTTTCTTTAATGGTACATGACTCTATGGCCTATACAGGACATATAACAATCCAACATGGCGACCATCCGATATTTAGATGGATCTCAATATCTACGAATCTATTACAGCAATCAAACTGAATTTTTTTAATGTTCATAGGGGCTATGAACATAAGTTCACCTAAAGGACTTTCAATAACCTGGTGATCACAAATCCAACATGGCGGCGACGCGAAGTATAAATTTAATATTCACATGGTGTTTCTCGCAATTTAACCATCCGAGTGCAGTGACACTTGGTACAGTAAATCCTTATACAAATGTTAATCCACTGGCATCTAATTTTTTCAATTGTTTCCATAACCACAAGATGGCAGCTGTGCGACGTTTTAACATCTTGTTTTTACTTCTTGTGTCCTAATCATGCGTTGTAGTTTGAATGCTACACGTACACAATAATCTTCATGTAACAGTACATAACTCTAAGACCTACATATATAAAAATCCAACATGACAACCATCCGCAATATTTAGTCGGTTCTCAATCTACGAATCTATTACAGCAATCAAACTGAAAATCTGTATGTTGATAGAGGCACTAACATAAGTAGGATATATGAAAATAGGCTGTATAGTTTTTCACGGAACTATTTGTTTAATATTATTATTTTTATGTTGTTGTTGATCCTTTTAGGGGCTTAGCGACATACTAGTTATGAAGCCCCGTGTACTTGGGCATGTGTAGAATTTATCTGACACCCTGTGAGATGGTGATGTCTGTACTAATGTGTGTATTTGTAATTGAGGTAGGATTTCGGTAGGAAGTGGCCGTGGCCTTAACATAAGTACCATCCCGGCATTTGCCTGGGGTAGAAGTGGGGAAACTATGAAAAACTATTTCCAGGATGGCTGATGTGGGAATCGACGCAACCTGTTCTCAGATTTTCCTCACGAGGCTGAGTGCACAACGTTCCTGCCCTCAGATCAGAGTGACACGTCTTGACAGAGCCGGGAATCTAACCCGGATCTCCGCGGTGACAGCCAGGAATGCTTGCCACTACGCAACAAGGCTATTTTTTTAATGTGAATGAGAGGTTCATTCCTGCTCTGAAGCAATACCTCGGGTGGTTTTGAAAACAATAAGTTAGGTCCAAGATTTTGGTGGCTTCGGTGACGTAGTTGGTAGCATGCCGAGCTTCTATGTCCAAGATCGCGGGTTCAAACCCGGCCGAAGTCGTCGGATTTTTTAAGAGCGTTAAAAATCCCTAAGTATGCCTTTGGAGGAGAAGTAAAGCCGGCGGTCCCATGTCATAGATTTGTGGCACAAAAAAGAACTTTCCAATAACTAAACTTGTGGAAGCTAAAATGTGTAGGATAGTTGATAACGCTATATTAGTTCCAACGTTCGCCGCCAGGTACTGACTGCGATGACACTTAGTAGCCACGTCCGTAGCTAGGTGTCGTCGACGGTAGCATTTGGTAGCAAAAGTAGGAACTACTTGAAAAATGTATCGTCTGCAGTCCTTCTACCTGGATCACAGATAACACACACGAATACAGGAGTCACAATTAACACTGGTTATCAGACAGATTCTACACACACCCAAAGTACACGGGGCTACATGACCGCGTTGTCGCAGCCCTTAAACTAAGGAACCAACCAACCAACCAGGTCCAAATTTAGTGGGAAAACAAAAAACGGTGTTCTGGGAGAGAAGGGGGTCATACGTTTATCTTTCCAACCATACAATGCCTGTTCCTCCGTATGTAAGTTAAAAAGATGTACGAAGGTGTGATGACGCAAGTCCGGAGCAGTGTGGGTACAACGAACGTCTTCCCAGTGAGAGTAGGATTACACCAGGGGTCTACTCTCAGCCCATATCTCTTTGACCTGGTAATGGATGTGTTAGTTCACGATGTGAATAAAGCGGCGCCATGTGAACTGGCCCGCGAGAATCTGCAAGAGCAGCTTGAAGGGTGGAGAAAGGCTCTAGAATAATGAGGATCAGCTGGGAGAAAACAGAATATATGTGTACAAGGGAAGAAAAAGATTTCCATATCTAACTGCAGGAAGAAAAACTAAAAGTGGCCGAAGGGGCTTAAAATGTCTACTGTATAGGTTTTAGGTCTTCTCTACATATATAACAAGTAGTTCCGTGAAGAACTATGCAGCCTATTTTCATATATCCTACTTATGCTAATAGCCACTATCATCATACAAAATTTCAGTTTGATTACTGTAATAGATTCGTAGATATTGAGAACCGACTAAATATTTCGGATGGTCGCCATGTCGGATTTTATATATGTAGGTCCTAGAGTTATGTACTGTTACATGAAGATTATTGTGTACGTGCAGCATTCAAACTTCAATCGCATGATTAGGACACAAGAAGTAACAAAGAGATTTTAAAAATTTGCACAGCTGCCATCTTGTGGTATTGGAAACAATTGAAATAAATTAGATGGCAGTGGATTAACAATCGTATAAGGATTTACTGTACCAAGTTTCACTGCACTCGGATGGTAAAATTGCGAGAAACGCCCATGTGAATATTTATACTTCGCGTCGCCGCCATGTTGGACTTGTGATCACCAGGTTATTTAAAGTCCTATAGTTAAACTTAAGTTCATAGCCCCCATGAACATAAAAATAATCAGTTTGATTGCTATAATAGATTCGTAGATATTCAGAGCCGTCTAAATATTTCGGTTGGTCACCATGTTGGATTGTTAAATGTATAGGCCATAGAGTCATGTACCATTAAAGAACAATTATTGCGTAGGTTCATTATTCAAACTTTCACTTCGATCGCATGATTACGACACAAGAAATAAAAGCGTAATTTTAAAATTCGCACAGCCGCCATTTTGAGGTTTTGTAAACAATTGAACTAAATTAGATACCAGTGCATTAAAATGTGTATAAACGTTTCCTGTACCAGATTTCATTGCGTTTGGAACATTAAATCGGGAGAAATATCTATTTAAAATTTTCAAATTCGCTTGGCCGCCATGTTCGGTTTGTAGTTAATCGGCTTTTAAAAGTCTTATAGATGAACTTCCAGTAGTGCCCTTTATCTCCGTACAAACTTTCAGGGTGCTGCCTCTAATAGTTTCAGAGATATAGAATGCCGGTGAAGTACTTCGCACATCCGCCATCTTGTGGTTATATAGACAATTGAACAATGTTAGATGTCGTTGCATTGCAATGTGTATGAACATATACTGTACCAAGTTTTATTGCGTTTGGTTGGTTACATCGCGAGAAACGTCTATTTAAATGTCGCAAATTCACGAGGCCGCCATGTTGGTTTTGTAGTTATCAGTTTTTCAAAAGTTACATAGGTGTACTTCTAGTAGTTCCCTTTATCACCGTACACAATTCCAGGGTGATACCGGGAGTAGTTTCCGAGATATTGAATCCTGGTGAAATATTTCGCACAGCCGCCATGTTGGATTGGTGAGACGTGACAAAATTTGAAGGTCACGGTCGAGGTCGCCCGGAATACTGCTATAAAGTTACCGAGTTTCATTGAAATCGCTCCAGCCGTTTAGATTGTATTAGGGGGAAACACACACACACCTCACACACACACACACACACACACACACACACACACGGACAAAAGGTGATCTCATAAGCCTATTTTTTCAAAATTGAAAATAGGCTAAAAATGAAAGTTTGTCTGGTTTTTTTTTTCTGAATTTCCACGGAAATTTGAGTTATTAACACGTTTCAGACTGGTTTTGACGGTTGCGCGCAAAAAAAAATTTTTGGACGTCTGTCTGTTTGTTTGTCTGTGTACAACTTTGCACACGCATCACTCGAGAACGGCGGAGTGGATCAACGTAAACATTGGTACAGATGTCCATCAGAGGTACGGAAGTAATCATTGATGTAACTCTTCTCCATACCTCTCATAAAAGAAGGAAGGAAGGAAGATTGTAGTTTTGCGTGACCGTGAATCTTGTGATTATAAGCCACGGGACCTCCTTTTTACGTGGATTCCGAACCACAGGACATGGCATTTCACTTCGAAAATCTCACATGCATTGACCGGGAATCGAACCCGGACCGCCTTGGTGAGAGGCATACAGCTAGACCGCTGAGCCACCACGCCCCCCAGCTCTCATAAAAGAGGCCCTATCCCCTTAAAATGCATGCTGAAATGGGCGTAGAAAAGACGAGACAAAGCTCTTTTTCAGCGTCTCAATGTGAGAAACAAAACTCGGGAGCCCTACGAGCCCCGAAAACCACATTTTAAGGTCCTAAAACCAACTTTTTTTGAGATATACCCAGAAAACTAATTTCATTTATTAAGCTATTAAAAGAACCCTACCAACCTGGGCCCAATGTCTGGGAAGCCAGGCTCTGCCTGTCATAAGTCAGGACCAAAAGGGAGTGATAGAGGAGTAACACCTCTTTAAAAAACCTTGGTCCAGCTGGCCCGGCTGGTAGTCCCTTGTAAGGGCCCCTTACCAGGGTTACGGTAAAGTCCTCAACGACAACTGTGGTGGAGAAGGTAGCCTTTAGTACAGCATAGGTGGCGGAAGAGGCATCCCAGTGCTCGGGATAAATAGAGCAAAAGGTATCTGTTTTGACTAAACTGATATCAGCTTTCACCCGTTAACGTCTGTTCCCCATGTTAGGGGCGGTTATCAAAGGCGTCTGTTCCCATATTGGGCGGCCTATTATGATCCATCTGGCGATTCGATCACAGATGTAACATCGAAGGGGAGTAAACCTCCTTCCAAAATAATCTCAACTTAAGACATGATGGTAAACCACAACGGAAAATATACTCCAGGAGGTAAACAATCCTCCATCACAAGAAACTGTGATGCAACTGGGCCTGCGGAGTCAGGAGAGCCCAAAACATCATGTGAGGAAGAGTCGGAGCTTCCTAGAACTTCACGCATAAGACCTAAGCAAAAACATCTGCTAGGCACACTGAACATCAATACGCTCATGAAAACTGGTAAACTGAAACAACTGACAGATGTGCTGAATAGACGTAATATCCTCATTCTTGCTCTACAAGAAACTCGATACACCGACGAAGATGCTTTTGAGTCTGAGGGATATAGAATTTACAAAGGGAAAGCTGGCATCAAAACCAAACAAAACAGTACTATACTTGGAACAGCTTTTATGATTAAACAAAATTTAACAGAATCAATAAAAAAATTTACATCTTCATCAGAACGAATTTCACTTCTCTCATTTCGATCAGGAAACAAAGGCTATACTATAATCAATGCTCATGCTCCCACCAATGAGGACAATAAGAAAAATCCAGAAAATGTTGAAGAGTTTTGGGAAATGTTGGAACATGAATCATCAAAGATACCTTATCATCACGTTAAAATCTTAGTTGGTGACTTTAATGCACAGATTGGAAGAGAGAGAAAATTTAGAAACATAGTGGGTGACTTCCCAGCTCACAACCGCACTAACAGAAATGGAGAGAGACTCATAAGTTTCTGCAGACTATTTGATCTTAAATTAATGTCAACCTTTTTTAGGAAATTACCGAGGAGAAAGAAAACATGGTGCTCTCCAAATCCACATTTATGTTCATATCAATTGGATCATGTAGCAATTACAAAACAGAACTTTAGAGAAATCATGAATGTTAGAGTAAGGAGAGGATTAAATAGTGACTCTGACCATTTTTTGTCTGAGATCAAAACTAAATTCCAACCAAATAAATCCAAGCCAAAAATTCCAAAAATTCCTAAAATAGACACAAAAGTTTTATCAGAAAATAAGACTGAATTTATCAATAAACTGCATACTAAAGATAAGAGTAACTGGGAAGAGATCAGAGATGTAATGATAGAATCAGCCAAAGAATTGGGACAGCCTCCAAGGAAAAGGAAACACCGATGGTGGAATACAACATGTGATGCAGCGATCGACCGTAGATTAGCGGCTTGGCAGTTATGGAATTCCAGGAAACGAGAAGATGACTGGATTAATTTTGTAGAGATCAGAAAGCTAACATCCAAAATCATCAGGATAGAGAAACGTAATTATGATAAGAAGTGATTGGAAGAGATAGATATAGATTTTAAAAAAGAACAACACCAGACAATTCTACAAAGTATTTCGAGAGGAGATCCAAGGATACAAACCAATGAACCTCCATTTCAAGGATTCAACTGGTAGACTGGTCACTAATAATAAAGACAACTGCGAGTTATTAGCTAAATACTTTGAGGAACTTCTTAATTGCGAAGAACCTTTAGAAAGACTACAGTTTACATCACCACAAAAAGAGAACCCTCCGTCAGAACCACCAACTGTCCAACAAATAGAACAATATATTGACAATCTTAAAAATAATAAGGTACCTGGTAAGGATGGGATACAAACTGAAATGTTGAAACTCGGTGGTAAATTTGCAGCTGAAGCTTTACACAAAGTTATCAAGGAATGTTGGGAAAAAGGAACAATTCCACATTATTGGAAACAGGCAATAATCCATCCCTTGCACAAGAAAGGAGATAAGACAAACCCCAACAATTATAGAGGTATTTCCATACAGCCAATCGCATACAAAGTTCTTTCTGAAGCATTGCTACGCAATCTGGAAGAACAAGCAGAACATACTATCAGCGAATACCAAGCCGGATTTAGAGAAGGGAGATCTTGTCCAGAGCAAATTTTCAATCTCAAAACAATCCTTAGAATCAGAACAATACGTAACCTCAACACAGTTGTATCTTTCATTGATTTCAGAAAGGCTTATGATTCAATAGACAGACAGTCTGTATTCCTAACGCTAGCAGAATTAGGGATAGATAAAAATACCAGACAACTGGTTGAACAAACACTAACAAATACAACCTCAAGAGTTAAATTTCTAAACGACATTTCAGAACCCTTCCAAATCAAAACCGGAGTTAGACAAGGTGATGGGCTTTCGCCACTTCTATTTAATTTGATATTAAACAAAATCATGAAGGAATGGGAACTTAAAGTAAGCGAAAGAAACATTGAAGGGGTCCATTTGGGACAAGGAAAAGGAAGATTTGAGGTGAAATGTCTTGCCTTTGCTGATGACATAGCAATCATATCAGAAAACAGATTTCAAGCACAAATAATGGTTGAAACCCTACATGAAATAGCAATAAAAACTGGTCTTCAGATTTCGTATGAAAAAACCAAATATATTGAACACAGACACAATGGAGAAAAATATCTAACAACTCAACATGGACAGATTCAAAGAGTTGATAAATTTAAATATTTGGGAGAATGGATCCAGTCAAATGGACTTGATAACACATCCTGCAAGGAGAGATTCAGAAAGATGGAAAATGCCTATAAACTCACCCAACATAGATACAACAAACGATCAATTTCATTCCAGGCAAAAATCAGGCACTACACAACTGTAATTAAACCAGAGGTATTATACGGATCAGAATGCTTAACGTTGAACAAAAGAGGTGAACAAGAGGAATTGGAAAAGAAAGAAAGGAAAATACTTAGGAAAATTTTGGGTCCCCAAAAGAATAAAGATATTTGAATGAAGAGAAAAAATGAAGACCTTTACCGAAATGTGGAAAAAATTACAGACTCAATTAAAAGACGGAGACTACAATTTTATGGTCACCTTCATAGAATGGATAGCAGCAGGCTAACTAAGAAAATTTTTGACTACATCTCCAAATTAAAAAACACCACTAGATGGCTGGAAGAGATACGGTGTGATCTGCAAAAACTGAAGATCACAAACAACATCATTTCAAATAGGGTGGAATTCCGGCGACTGATCACTACTGCAGATTTTTCGATTCTGCAAGTTCCACATCAACCACGGAGAGTGTTATCAGTGGAACAGAGGCAGGCCATCAGCCAACGTATGAAGAAGTTTTGGGAAGAATAGGAAAAACGAAACAATGTACTGTAGTCTTAGGTTCAAAGCGGTCTATATTTGGCCAAATTCTAAATATATATCTCGTATGTAAAATCCAAAACTGACTCATCACCGCAGGGCTCAAACCACTAGACCTAGGAAGCTGAAATTTTGCATGTTGGTTGATCCGAGTATGTAGAGGCTCACTAAGAAACGGTTTTTGAAAATTCAATTTGTAAGTGACTTTCTTCGGCCCTTTGGCATTGACAATCCAAAATTGACTCATCGACGCAGGGCTCAAACCACTAGACCTAGAAAGCTGAAATTTTGCATGTTGGTTGATCCGAGTATGTAGAGGCCCAATAAGAAACGGTTTTTGAAAATTCAATTTGTAAGTGACTTTTTTCGGCCCTTTGCAATGAGCAAGGACAGTCGGTAAAATGTTCGGATTTAGCTCATTTTAAGCCGCCACATACGAGAAACAATACTCGGAGGTCATGTAGGGACCCCGAAACACACTTTTTAAGTTCCTAAAATGAACGGTTTCGGAGATTCCCAAATAACTGTGTTCCCTCTGAGAAACAGATCAACGTTACTATGGCAACCGCTGAAATTTCGCAGACCGGGGATAGTTTTCTGGCAATATCTCGAAAACCGTTCGTTTTAGGGCCTTAAAACGCTGGGTTCGGTTCCCACCTCTAACCACGAACGTTGCTCCTCGCATTGATACGCGTAAAATGAGATACATTTTATATATAGAGGTTGCTTTTGGGGCTCGGATACGATCGTGATTTTGAGTCTGATTTTGAGTCTAATTTTATACTCTTTCGGCTGGTTGTTGTAAGCGAGCTTTCAGAAGTTTACTCAAATTTACAATGTTAAGATACTTTCTATTTTGCACGGTATGCTTTCATTTTCTTTATAAATTTGTTTTTTCTTAACTGAATATTTTTGTTTGCCAATTTTGATCTGCTCTTTTTCGTTTTTAACCATGATCTGCAACGTTGATTCACAGTCGAATGTGTCGTATTCTACCGGCTGTCACGTTAATTATTATTGTTTCTTAATTACTCTTACTGAGGGATTGGGCAAACTTATTTCAATAAAGTTGTTGTTTTGTCTTTCACGGCCATTGAATCACCGCACAAGGCACGGCTTAAACCTAGAAAAGTTGCTGAGTTGTACTAATGGACTAATGGTATGGCAGAAAAGAGGAGAATTGAAGCTTTTGAAATGTGGTGATAAGGGAGAATGATGATCAGATGGGCAGTTAGGGTAACAAATGAAGAGGTATTAAGACAAGTGGGAGAGGAGAGATGTTTCTGGCGACTGCTAATGAAGAGAAGAGATAGGAGGGTAGGACACATATTATGACACCCAGGAATAGCAAGCTTACTGTCGACCAAAATATTATGTGCACTCGAGTTTGAAGGTTGTTTGTGAAGTAGCCAATAGACCTTCATAAAATACAATGACATCATCATTTTCGACGTTCGATTTTACGTTAGTTCATGTAGGTTTGGAATTTTTAATTTATATTTTAATATTTTTTTATCGCAGTTGAAGCACAAAAAGTGCCCCTTTTTAAGCGTGTTTCAACCATGCGTCACATTTAAGAATTATTATCTCACAAACCCGTAATCAGATCGAATCCGAATTTTAACACAATATACATTGGAATGTGGTATAACTGGTTTATTAATTTCAAAATTTTGTGTGTTCAAGAACGAATGTTGTTATTATTTTTGTAAGGTAACTCTTTCTCGGCTCGGGGTCGTTGGAAAATGTAGTTCTTGGTTGCGTTGTAATCCTTATACATCAAAAAGTTATGCTGTATGACTGTGAAATAGGTAAATTAATTTACTTATTTTATATCGGTTTGTATTTGTACGGAGAATTAAGACATGGTTCACCAGCTAGCCGCTCCTGGAAATGCTATACTGTGCCCAACTCTAGGAATGGGTATTCGAAGATTCAGACACCTAGATATCAAGGGAAAGGCTACAGCCGCTTTTGAAAGTTGAGATATTTGAATATCGCGCTCCATTACTTCTAGAAGGGAATGGAAATTTTATGCAGCCAAGAGCATGTCAAGTGACGTAGCGAGTAGTAGCAGAGGTCGAGACTATTTGTTGATTAAATAGTTAGCCATGGAGTAGAGACCTGAGACTTGGATCAGATTACTGGCACGGCCAAATAAAAGAGAATGCACTTAGTATCAAGTAAATCGGACCAGGGATACCAGAGATATGTGGATTTCCAGATTTCAGCGTGATGCAGCGAGGACCTGACCGTTTTGAATAAAAGCCGGCCGGCCCAAGCAACATCAGCTCACTTCGAACCAAGCTCTTGCATGACAGGGTGCTGCCACGTTGAGCCAAGGCACATGGTTGCCGGATCTACGCAGAAGATATATTTAAATTGTGATAGTCACAAAAGTGCTGCGATACATGTGGAACATAGTAAGTTTCCGGCAGAGAGAATTACTAAGGTGATTGTTATTTTTCTACGGACACTGGTGAAATATTTTATTTCTATATGGACATATGCTAGACTTTGTCTAGAAAGTACTTTGTCACAGTCCAGTAATAATAATTTAATACTTGGATATTTTAGTCCAATTAGTCAGTTTCATAAATTGTAACTTGATAACCACTCCGATCTTTCAGTATATTGAAGGGCAGTCTATCACGGTGTTGTTCATTAGCCGACGAAGGGAAACTATAAGTTGCTTCGCGCATGATAGATGGTGATAAGCCATGCCCAGGGAACGATCTTCAGAACAGCCGTTGATTGGTTTAGACTGGCAGTGTTTTCTTGTACTGAAAAGATTACCGTGAGTTATGTTACAACTGACATATTTGAGAATAGATCACTTAGATCTGACCCCACTTAATTGAAGTCAATATTAAAATGGATCAGCAGTTACTTCAAACTTCAAGAAATATTGCCACTATGTCGTGTTAGACAGATTGTGGGTATATAATGGCGGCCGATACAAGGATTAGACGTGCGTGTCCGATAGGGCATGTATCTGGATAAATCTGGTACAGACCAGGTTCACTACGCTTCAAGACCAACGAGAAATGTAAGCCACTTTTGACTTTATATTATGCCTAGCTAATAGGAACAAACTCTTTTTCTGCAGATGACCAACACATTTGTTTTTCTTCGTATTTAAATCTTGCAATGATTTACGCAAGACATATTAGAGTTATTCTGAGTATTTTCAGCACTCAGAACAGTTTAGGATCGATAACCGAGCAGAACGAGCATTTATTTGAATGTTTCATATTTTTTGATAATCACGGTAATCAGCCGATGTAACTGTAAAAGTTAATAATTATTTTTGTTGAGAAATGGATATTCTATCCATATTCGAAGAATCGAACATGTGGATTCTCACATAATGAAATAATAATTAAACGCATTTACAATAATATAACTAATAATAATAATAATAATCCACTAATAATAATAATAATGATTTTCATAACTTTTCTAAATAATTCTTGGATCTTATATTTTCTAATAATCACATTTATTGAGAGAGAGCTTTTTAAGTAGTTCAATCATTTCTAGTTTGGAACAGGTGATTTTCCGAAGGAGAGTGGTTAGCGCAAGCCCGCATTCAACCAACATTACAGTTCTGGTTGAACAGTTAATATTTGCAATGAGGAAAGTATATTTTTCAGATAACACGGAGAGGCATGAAACGGGAAGCAAATGATATTTGTATCAATTAGGATATTTTTGTATTTATATAAAATCATGACGTAAATACACATTCGAAAGTGAAATAAAGATTATCATAAGTATGGTAACTTCACGGGTTGAACTGAATGGTAAAATAAAATAAACTTGTAAGTTTATAAATCTTCCAGTGTTGATAACAAGCAGAGGCTTGATTTATTGTATAAATTTTGGGAAGAAAATTTATGTGTGTGGAGTAGTTGAAATGCCATTCCCAGGTGCGCATGTTTAAGTCGCAGGAATGAGGAGGTTTTTATTAGAGCATCAATCAAATAGCAGGTTCGATGACTCAGTGTTAAAGAAGGAGTATTGGAACTACACATTGCGTCGTATGAATGACCCAAAGGTTATTTCTTAAAAACCATCAGTTCTTATTTCAACCTTGTTTACGGATTCCATTAAGACTTTGATTTTGCTAGAACCCGGATTTGTCATGATAGTATTTTATTCTTCTTCAGAGGAAGACCTTTGCCGTTGTTGTTGGAATATTGTGTTCTTACACAAATAATAGAATGGGCCACTGCCAATTAAAAATAATTCTATAACCACGAATAATTTGAAGGATGTTTTCAATCCTAGTGCCATGAACTAAATGAATTTATTATGAAGCTACAATTCTTATTTCCGCATTCTGTCGAAGAATTGCAAGTTGTGAAAGTCACTAAAATGGCCACAAATATAAATATTTTTCTTAATGATTCCAAGTGGAGAATCGAATGGTTGAATGATCCAACAATTTATTGATCAAGTTGATGATTCAGAAATCATATATTTTGTTAGGAACTTGAAGTTCATAATCGAGTCACTTCTCGAAACGTTTAGTGTCAGAAGAACAATTAATTTTGTTGTGCTTCGCACAGTTCTTCGATGCTATGCTCAATGGTCAAATACTTTTCAGATGATGTTATTAATATGTGTACATAATTTGTGTTGATTCAGAGATAATAATATTTTTTGACAATATTTTTTTTGAAACTGGAAAAATAAGTGAAAGTTAAAAATTCTATGAACAATTATTCTACGAGTGTTAATATTATGAAAAAATTCAACCAGTGAACTACAGTATTTCCAGTAAAGACAATTAAATTTGAACTGGATTTAATCATAAATAATGGATATAATTTTCGAACACAATCTACAGGACTGATAATCAGACTTGTGTTTCCAAAGATAATTGTTCAATGTGTTGGAAAATTTCTGTAAATTGTGTAAATAGTAATGTGGGTCGCCACACATGAATGATGCTGCTTTGAGCATTTTATTTTGCAGTCAATTTTAAATTCAGAATAAAATGAGATAATTTTACATGATGTGTTATGCCCAGTTGAATCTCCTTCTATCCTTATTGTTGCATTGAGCCAAAAATCAGTAAAGCATTTTTTTCATTTGATGTCGTTTTTGCGATTAGCTTTAACCCATCTGGCGCCCCGGGATATTTTGACTCTCGTGCTGACTGATTCTTGGTAAAATGCATATGTGGTCGTGCGGACTCCGGTCTAAACGGGCACAATACAGCGTTGATGATATGGAGCCCATCACTTCCGAGCGAGACGTGCCATGACGCGTGATGTAGCCCATCTTGGCAATGATGTACTGCTTTCAACGGAGCGGCTAACTGGTGAACCATGTCTTAATTCTCCGTACAAATACAAACCGATATACAATAAGTGAATTAATTTACGTATTTCTCAATCATACAGCATACCGTTTTGATGTGTAAGGATTACAACGCGACCAAGAACTACATTTTCAAACCATCCCGAGCCGAGGAAAAGTTACCTTACAAAAAATAATAACAACTTTGTTTCTTGGGCACAAAAAAATTTAAAATTAATAAACCTGTTATACAACATTCCAGTGTATGTTGTGTTAAATTTGGATTCGATCTGATGACGGGTTTGTGAGATAATAATTCTTAAATGTGACGCATGGTTGAAAAACGCTTAAAAACAGGCACTTCTTGTGTTCCAACTGTGATAAAGAATATTAAAATATAAATTAAAAATTCCAAACCTACATGATCTAACGTAAAATAGAACGACGAAAATGATGATGTTATTGGATTTTATATAGGTCTATCGGTTACTTCACAAACAAACTTCAAACTCGAGTACACATAATAGTTTGGTCGACAGTAGTTATGGATGGGAGGGTCGCAGACTAGAACTGTAGGGGTAAACCAGGGTTAAACAGATTGCCTCGGATGTAGGGTGTGGTAGCTATGTAGAAATGAAACGATTAGCTCAGGAGAGGGATACATGGAAGGCTGCATCAGACCAGTTAAAAAACTGAAGACTCAAACAACAACAATCAGGAATTTTAATTACTTAGAGAGACATGTGGGGCAAAAGGGTCGTTGGAGAATTTCAATCCCTGGGATGTAACACTGGAAGAGACTGCATAATGTACATCAGCGGCCAAGGTGAGCGATATTTAACTATAGGTCTATTAATAGGGATATGTTTACGTTCAAATCATCAATTAGTATGGCCAAATTACATCCAGAATAGCTTAAGTAAGAATACATTTAATTCCCCATATTCCGATAGATTTGCCATTCCAGTGTGCAAGAGTGCAGTTCCCTCTTCAAACAATATTCGCAATTTCTTTAACAAAGCGCAATGACACACACTTAACAGTAGCACGTGTACATTTAGACAAAACAATTTTTTCCCATGGCCAACTGTATGTGGCGTGCTCGCGAGCATCCGGACAACAAAATCGTTATGTCTCAGCAGAAGATGGCAAAACCATAAACGTAATTTTAAAATGTGTTAACATAATGTAACAACGAACCCTGCAGACGTTCACAACTCGGTAAAATTCCCACTTTGCTGATCATATCAATATACTCTATGTATCAGAATATTCAGAATTAGAATGGACACCTATAGCTGCGATTGCTGTAATAGAATAGACCAATTATCAGCAATAATGCATCGTCCCCATTGTCTTGATCGCGGGCGAAGCCGCGGGTACCTGCTAGTATATATATACTAGCAGGTACCCGCGGCTTCGCTCGCGTCATAGTCGTGTCATATTGTTCTTCAATGAAATCCAGGTTTAACCCCGTTCACACCCTTTTAGAACTTGAATATCCAAATATCCCTCCTTAGTAGACTTTTCGACGCACAACAAACATAATCCCAAAATATCATTCTTCTAACTTTAATAGTTTTGGCTGGTCGATGAGAGTGAATATCCAAAATTCCTTCCTTAGTGGACGTTTTTCTTCCAGAATTTCACCCCTCCCCATGAGCCCCTTAAATTGGATTTAGGAAAATACGGTCGAACACCTATTTATTAAATTATTTATTTATGTATGTATTTATTTATTTATTTATTTATTTATTATTATTAAGCTGATTGTTTTCATCTGAGTTTCAAACTCATCGCCTATGTCGTTTAGGAGATGCACGCTCCGTTAGGAATCCTTCAACCCCCACTTTTCACCCCTTTACTCTTAATATACACTACATCGAAAAATCATTAGAAATGTGTCAGCTTATTTTTAATGATTGGTTTATATGCCAAGTATCACATCCCCAAATGAAACCACTCGTGAGATATTGTTATTCAATGAAATGCAGGTTTACCCCCTTAACACCCATTTAGAACCTGAATATCCAAAAATCTTTCCTTAGTGGACGTTTTCGACATACAATGAACATATCCCCAAAATTTCATGTTTCTAACCTCTATAATTTTGGCTGGGCGATGATGAGTGAGTGGGTCAATCAGGTCATTTTCTTTCAATTATTTTTATCAGAATTTTACCCCTCCCCATGGGCCCCTTAAATTGAATTTATGAAGAAACGCTCGAACACCTATTAACTTATTTTTTAAGCTGTCTTTTTCCCCTGAGTTTGATGAGTGAGTGAGTTAGTCAGTCAGTTAGGACACTTTCTCTCCTTTTCCCCCCAGAATTTCACCCCACACCATCGGCCCCTTAAGTTGAATTTATGAAAAAACTTTCGAACACCGATTTACTTAATTTTTAAGCTGATTTTTTCCGCTGAGTTTCAAACTTCTCACCTATGTCTTTTAAGAGATACACGCTCCGTTAGGAAACCTTCAACCCCCACTTTTCACCCCTTTCACCTTATAATTTACACCACATCGAAAAACCCTTAGACACATGTGTGCTTATTTTTAATGATTAGTTTATGTGCCGAGTATCACATCCACATATGAAACCACTAGTGATATATTGTTAATTAATAAAATGCAGGTTCAACCCCCTTAAGACCCCTCTAGAACCTGAATATCCAAAAATCCTCCCTTAGTGTACGGTTTTGACATGCAACGAACATATCCCCAAAATGTCATGTTTCTAACTTCATTAATTTTGGCTGGGCGATGATGAGTGAGTGAGTGAGTGAGTGAGTGAGTGAGTCAGGACATTTTCTTTCATTTCTTTTTCTCCAGAATTTCACCCCTCCCCATGAACCCCTTAAATTTGATTTATGAAAAAGAAACTGTCGAACACTTATTTACTTATATTTAAGCAGCTTTCACTCCCTGAGATTGAAGAGTGAGTGAGTCAGTCAATCAGTTAGGACACTTTCTTTCCTGTCCCCCCCCCCCAGAATTTCACCCCTTCCCATGGGCCCCTCAAATTGGATTTATGAAAAAAATAACGGTCAACACCTATTTACTTATCTTTTAGGCTGATGTTTTTCCGCTGAGTTCAAACTCCTCGCCTATGTCGTTTAGGAGATACACGCTCCGTTAGGAATCCTTCAACCCCCACTTTTCACCCCTTTCACCTCATAATATACACCACATCGAAAAACCCTCAGACACGTGTCTTCTTATTTTTAATGATCAGTTTATATACCAAGTATCACATCCACAAATGAAACCAATCCTGAGTTATTGTTATTCAATGAAATGCAGGTTTTACCCCCTTAACACCCCTTTAGAACCTGAATATCCGAAAAACCTCCCTTAGTGGACGGTTTGGACATATAATGATCATATCCCCAAAATGTCTTGTTTCTAACTTCAATAATTTAACAAGAGTTTAGTGCTTTTCAGTCGGTCAACACGAATGTACCCAAAAGAGATGGGTTATGCCCTAATCCTGAAATAAATTACATGAGATTAATAAAACACTATGATGACCAGTTTCGATCGTCAAGCGATCATCATCAGATCCAATACACTTAGGCTATAAAATCTATGTTTGAAATACAGGTGAAAATATTTACAATATGTACAATTATTTAGTTGCAGTATTGGTACTGCAACTGTCAGTGTATGCTAAATGCAGTATATATGTTAGGTGAAATGCTAAATGGTGATGGCTATCCGGAGATTGTACTTTAGAGAGATTATATGGCTGTAAACTATGGTTAAACTATAAAATTTTAGGCTAACTACTTATCTGATTGTCTTCCGTACTACAGCTATTCGCAGTTTCCGTGCTCACTTGAACCCGCTGTGCGGTCGACTGCGGTGGTTATCTTAACGACTGGTTTTTCCCTGCCTTCCCCCCCTGTCCCTACGTGCTGTGGGGAGTGATCGCGATGTGTTTATGTGAGGTGTTGCCAACCTAGATAAGATGTATGTTATTGAATGAGGTGGATCTACAACTATTAAAGACCGTGGATTAGTCCTCGCCACGCGTGGAGCATAACCCATTCGAACTAAGCGTTGACGGTCTTATGAGGACGTCCCGGCACCTTTAATACTGCCTCTAATATGGGCCTTGGTTTATTGCAGAAGAAAAGTACATCGTACACCTGATCCAGATAACATTTACCTATTAAAAACCCCCTAATTTCCCCCCATTTTTTTATCTAGCTTGGCTGTGTCGCTAAATTGTGTTTTGTTTCCGACAGGGTGTGTTTTTTAGTAGCGTGAAGAGGGGTGAGCTCTCCATGAACGTGTGTTCATTTAGATTGTTGGGATTGTTTCGTTTGGCTAGGTGTATCTCGATTGCTTCCTTTATGTCAAGAGCTCTGCCTTTCGATTCGTGATGGATTATTTTAAGGTCCGACTCTATGTTGGTAAAGCTATGCCCTGCGTCACACATATGTTCGCACACGGCTGAATGTGTTCCGTATCTTATCGCATTTCTATGTTCATTATAACGTGTGTCTACTCGCCTTCCACTCTGCCCGATGTAATTAGCTTGACAATCGGTGTCTTGGCACGTTATAGAATATACCCCTGACCTTGAATACGGGTCACGTTTATTTAGATTACTATTTAGGAGGTGCCTAGCGGTTGTGTTTTTCGTCGTGAAAGCTATCTTTATGCCTTGCTTTTTGAATAGGTTAGTGATTTTATATGTATTCGCATTCACATAGTTGAAACGCGCAAATTTTTTCTCATTACTGTCCGGTTTGGGAATCGTTTTATCTTTATTTTTATGTTTGGCTATAATTTGATTTATTTTGCTTGGCGAGAAGTTGTTTTCCTTTGCTATTTGCATAATAGTTCTTATTTCCTTATTATAGTTGTCTTTTGACATGGGTATGTTTAAAGCCCTGTGCACCATTGAATTGAAACCCGCTAGTTTGTGCGTACTGGGGTGATTAGACTGATTGTCGATTGCATGCGAGGTTTGTGTTGCTTTCCGGAATATGGAATATGAAAGGTCGTTGTCTTTACGTTCAATAGTTATATCGAGATAATTTATTTTCCGGTCTATTTCGGATTCCTTAGTGAATTTGATAGAATGGTGAAGGCTATTAATGGATTGGAGAATTGTTTCTTCGCTTGTTAGTTCAGTATCGTAGATGCAAATTACATCATCTACGTATCTTTTCCATATTACTATTCCCTTTGTTGAAGTCTTTTCTAAGAACGCATTTTCTAGTGCATTGATGAAGATGTCAGCGATTAACCCACTTAGTGGCGATCCCATTGCTAGGCCTTCTCTCTGTGTGTATATTTTATTGTCGAATTGAAACACGTTTTGGGTGAGAACGACCCTCAGTAATCTCACAATCTCTTCAATTTCTTTTACCGAATTGTTGGATTTTAAGTTGTTTTCGATAGTGTTGATTGCTTCAATAATCGGAATATTGGTGTACATGTTAGTTACGTCGAAGGATACTAGCCTGAAGCTAGGTTTCATTTGTAGGGTGTTCAATACTGTTACTAGTTCTGTTGTGTTCTTTACAGAGTTGTTTTTGTCGTTGGAAAGACGGCATTTTAAGATTTTTAGTAACTCTTTGCTGATTTTGTAATTAGGGGCATTCCTACAATTGACTATTGGTCTCATTGGGCATTCCTTTTTGTGTATTTTTGGTTGTCCCCTCAATGACGGTATTTTCGGGTTCATGTTTATTAGTTTTGATTTTTCAGCTTTGGTCAGTATGTATTCTGTTTCTTTTAGCGCACTTTTTATTTGTTTTTGGAATTTGTTGGTGGGGTCTTTTGTTAATTCCTTGATTTCGTTGTTGTTTAGGAATTCGACTGTTTTTTCAATGTATTCTGTTTTGTTCAAAATTACTGTAGTGTTTCCCTTATCTGCTTTTGTGATGATTAAGTCATGTTCTTTTATTTTTTGTTTCAACGACTTTATTTCTTTGATTTGTTTGTTGTTTTGAATGTTATTGCTATCGCCCTCTCGTTTGAGGATTTTTTTGGCTTCGTTGGTGGCGAGATTTTTGGTTAATTCCCTGTCTTCTGCTGGGAGCTTGTGACTGGCTATCTCAATATCTGTGATTAACTGTTTTATATTGTGGTTCGTGTGTGCGTCTGTGCAGTTGTATTTCAAACCTTTGTCTAACATATTCATTTCACCTTGAGAAAAGGTTACGTTCGTTCTGTTGTTTACTCTGCTGTGGAAATTGAATTCATTGTTATTCGTGTGTTGTTCGTTAGATTGATGGTTCTGTGTTTCTCCTAGTTTTCTTAATTTATTTTCTAGCGTTTCATGCTTCCTCGTTGCTCTGATTTTGATGGTGTCATGTAGGTGTTCGGTGAACACCGAACACCTACATGACACCATCAAAATCAGAGCAACGAGGAAGCATGAAACGCTAGAAAATAAATTAAGAAAACTAGGAGAAACACAGAACCATCAATCTAACGAACAACACACGAATAACAATGAATTCAATTTCCACAGCAGAGTAAACAACAGAACGAACGTAACCTTTTCTCAAGGTGAAATGAATATGTTAGACAAAGGTTTGAAATACAACTGCACAGACGCACACACGAACCACAATATAAAACAGTTAATCACAGATATTGAGATAGCCAGTCACAAGCTCCCAGCAGAAGACAGGGAATTAACCAAAAATCTCGCCACCAACGAAGCCAAAAAAATCCTCAAACGAGAGGGCGATAGCAATAACATTCAAAACAACAAACAAATCAAAGAAATAAAGTCGTTGAAACAAAAAATAAAAGAACATGACTTAATCATCACAAAAGCAGATAAGGGAAACACTACAGTAATTTTGAACAAAACAGAATACATTGAAAAAACAGTCGAATTCCTAAACAACAACGAAATCAAGGAATTAACAAAAGACCCCACCAACAAATTCCAAAAACAAATAAAAAGTGCGCTAAAAGAAACAGAATACATACTGACCAAAGCTGAAAAATCAAAACTAATAAACATGAACCCGAAAATACCGTCATTGAGGGGACAACCAAAAATACACAAAAAGGAATGCCCAATGAGACCAATAGTCAATTGTAGGAATGCCCCTAATTACAAAATCAGCAAAGAGTTACTAAAAATCTTAAAATGCCGTCTTTCCAACGACAAAAACAACTCTGTAAAGAACACAACAGAACTAGTAACAGTATTGAACACCCTACAAATGAAACCTAGCTTCAGGCTAGTATCCTTCGACGTAACTAACATGTACACCAATATTCCGATTATTGAAGCAATCAACACTATCGAAAACAACTTAAAATCCAACAATTCGGTAAAAGAAATTGAAGAGATTGTGAGATTACTGAGGGTCGTTCTCACCCAAAACGTGTTTCAATTCGACAATAAAATATACACACAGAGAGAAGGCCTAGCAATGGGATCGCCACTAAGTGGGTTAATCGCTGACATCTTCATCAATGCACTAGAAAATGCGTTCTTAGAAAAGACTTCAACAAAGGGAATAGTAATATGGAAAAGATACGTAGATGATGTAATTTGCATCTACGATACTGAACTAACAAGCGAAGAAACAATTCTCCAATCCATTAATAGCCTTCACCATTCTATCAAATTCACTAAGGAATCCGAAATAGACCGGAAAATAAATTATCTCGATATAACTATTGAACGTAAAGACAACGACCTTTCATATTCCATATTCCGGAAAGCAACACAAACCTCGCATGCAATCGACAATCAGTCTAATCACCCCAGTACGCACAAACTAGCGGGTTTCAATTCAATGGTGCACAGGGCTTTAAACATACCCATGTCAAAAGACAACTATAATAAGGAAATAAGAACTATTATGCAAATAGCAAAGGAAAACAACTTCTCGCCAAGCAAAATAAATCAAATTATAGCCAAACATAAAAATAAAGATAAAACGATTCCCAAACCGGACAGTAATGAGAAAAAATTTGCGCGTTTCAACTATGTGAATGCGAATACATATAAAATCACTAACCTATTCAAAAAGCAAGGCATAAAGATAGCTTTCACGACGAAAAACACAACCGCTAGGCACCTCCTAAATAGTAATCTAAATAAACGTGACCCGTATTCAAGGTCAGGGGTATATTCTATAACGTGCCAAGACACCGATTGTCAAGCTAATTACATCGGGCAGAGTGGAAGGCGAGTAGACACACGTTATAATGAACATAGAAATGCGATAAGATACGGAACACATTCAGCCGTGTGCGAACATATGTGTGACGCAGGGCATAGCTTTACCAACATAGAGTCGGACCTTAAAATAATCCATCACGAATCGAAAGGCAGAGCTCTTGACATAAAGGAAGCAATCGAGATACACCTAGCCAAACGAAACAATCCCAACAATCTAAATGAACACACGTTCATGGAGAGCTCACCCCTCTTCACGCTACTAAAAAACACACCCTGTCGGAAACAAAACACAATTTAGCGACACAGCCAAGCTAGATAAAAAAATGGGGGGAAATTAGGGGGTTTTTAATAGGTAAATGTTATCTGGATCAGGTGTACGATGTACTTTTCTTCTGCAATAAACCAAGGCCCATATTAGAGGCAGTATTAAAGGTGCCGGGACGTCCTCATAAGACCGTCAACGCTTAGTTCGAATGGGTTATGCTCCACGCGTGGCGAGGACTAATCCACGGTCTTTAATAGTTGTAGATCCACCTCATTCAATAACATACATCTTATCTAGGTTGGCAACACCTCACATAAACACATCGCGATCACTCCCCACAGCACGTAGGGACAGGGGGGGAAGGCAGGGAAAAACCAGTCGTTAAGATAACCACCGCAGTCGACCGCACAGCGGGTTCAAGTGAGCACGGAAACTGCGAATAGCTGTAGTACGGAAGACAATCAGATAAGTAGTTAGCCTAAAATTTTATAGTTTAACCATAGTTTACAGCCATATAATCTCTCTAAAGTACAATCTCCGGATAGCCATCACCATTTAGCATTTCACCTAACATATATACTGCATTTAGCATACACTGACAGTTGCAGTACCAATACTGCAACTAAATAATTGTACATATTGTAAATATTTTCACCTGTATTTCAAACATAGATTTTATAGCCTAAGTGTATTGGATCTGATGATGATCGCTTGACGATCGAAACTGGTCATCCTAGTGTTTTATTAATCTCATGTAATTTATTTCAGGATTAGGGCATAACCCATCTCTTTTGGGTACATTCGTGTTGACCGACTGAAAAGCACTAAACTCTTGTTTACTAAGGCAACACTGAAAATATGGCTTCAAACCCACAATGTTCAATAATTTAGGCTGGGCGATGATGAGTGAGTCAGGACTTTGTATCTTTCAATTTTCTTTTTTCAGAATTTCACCCCTCCCCATGTGCCCCTTAAATTCGATTTATGAAAAAACGGTCAAACATCTATTTACTTATTTTTTAAGCTGATTTTTTTCCGCTGAGTTTCAAACTCCTCGCCTATGTCGTTTAAGAGATACACGCTCCGTTAGGAACCCTTCAACCCCCACTTTTCACCCCTTTCACCTCATAATATACACCACATCGAAAAACCCTCAGACACATGTCTTCTTATTAGCCTACTTTCGATTTTTGCAAAAAATGAAAGTAGACTTATGAGATCAACACAGGGCGAAAAAAGTGTGTCTGTCTGTGTGTGTGTATGTGTGTGTGTGAGTCTGTGTGTGTGTGTGTATGTGTGTGTGTGAGTCTGTGTGTGTGTGTGTGTGTGTCTGTGTGTGTGTGAGTGTGTGTACTCTGAATGTCTGTCCCCCCCTATCAATTCGAACACGGTGAAACCGAATTGAACGAAATTTGGTACAGAGGTAGCACTAGTAAAGGACACCTCAGTGTCATACTTTATATCGCCGCCATCTTTACCAAAACAGAATGGCGGCCACTCAAATGTTCAAAACGTAAAATCAAATTACGGCTAAACTAATCATCCGATCTCTACCAAATTTGGTGACAACATACCTTTATATAGGACGCGTCTTTCACCCAAAATTCAAGGTCATCGGCCATGCCATTTCAGGATGGCGGCCGTGTGAATTATGCAACCATTTTAATAAATAGCTTAAGACCCACCAATTCCGATTATCGAGCCTAGGGGGGTTTAAGCTATCCTGAAGGTCGTGATCCGTTATTTATTATAATTTAATATTATAATATTATACAGTATGAGTGGCTTAAAAGAGCTGAGCCGTTTGTGTCACACGACAAGATGGCAGCTGTCCTCATGTGCCTGTCTTATATTTCAGTAGTTTTAGTATGTTGTATGTGATATACCGTACTGATACAATAATATAAACTTTGTATGAAATGATCTTTAATAATGAAGATGTACTGCAGTGAAGAAATCGTTTATTTAAAGTCATTATTTGCCAACAGTTTGTATCTAATATGTCAGTTAAGAACACCTGACGTCATGGATACGGTTAGCTCTGGGCTAGCATGTTAGTCTGACACGCAGTTGACTGGGGATCGAATACTGCTACAGTTAGTTTTTTTTCTTGAATTCTTTTACAAATGATGTGCACGAGCTTTTCCCACAGATACTGAATAAAATGTCATTTAGCTCAAAGGAGAGGATAAAGTATACACTCGTATATTAATAAAATCACAGTCCCAGCATCGCACATAAACAGAAGACATTAGACAAAGGAAAATAGAAGAACTAGATACACGTTGTCATTAACCACAGCCTTCTTAATGCCTCTGTACGGTGCTGTCCTCTTGTGGGTTATGTGGGTAATATTGTTCCAAACATAACGCTGTGTAAATGCCTGAGCTGGCCTCCTGAAGTATGGCAATTTTGTAATACTGGTAGTTCAACTATTAGCCACGATCGCGCTCCGAATACCTTTAAACACTGCCAGCTGGATCGCCTCCCTCTTGGCTACTTTAAACTGCCTACTCATTCAACACCCATAGAACACTGCCATCGTAGTACATTACGATGGCAGTGCATAGGCGAAAAATTAATTCACTGATAGGTCGCAGCACCACCTACTGTGATTGGGGCGGAAGATGATTGGGGCGGAAGATTCTTAATTTTGCAGGCTGGCTTAATATAGAGATTAACGGACGTGAATGCATTACAATAAGTTAGTAGTTTTGTTATTCAATCATCATAAAGTATATAATATTGATTTTGACACTTACTGGCTAATTATCAATATAAAAGAAAACAAACAATACATTGTGGTTGGGGTGATTGTTTTAGGGATGAGGACAAAGAGTCATAAAGATACCCTTACATTTAGGAGAAAGTAGGCTATATGTTCTTTGCTGAACATCTTGTTTTTAATGATACGTTTATATGCCGAGTATCACGTCCCTCAATGAAACCAAGCCGGAGATATTGCTATTCAATGAAATGCATGTGTACCCCCTTAAGACACCTTTAGAACCTGAATATCCAAAAATCCTTTCTTAGTGCGCGTTTTCGACTTACCACGAACATATCCCCAAAATTTCATGTTTCTAACTTTAATATTTTTGGCTGGGCGATGATGAGTCAGTCAGTCAGTCAGTCAGTCAGTCAGTCAGGACACTTGTTTTTATATAAGAGATATCACGTCCCTCAGTGAAACCAAGCCGGAGATATTGCTATTCAATGAAATGCATGTGTACCCCCTTAAGACACCTTTAGAACCTGAATATCCAAAAATCCTTTCTTAGTGCGCGTTTTCGACTTACCACGAACATATCCCCAAAATTTCATGTTTCTAACTTTAATAGTTTTGGCTGGACGATGATGAGTCAGTCAGTCAGTCAGTCAGTCAGTCAGTCAGGACACTTGTTTTTATATAAGAGATATAAGCTATTAAAAGAATGCAAGCCGGTAACCATGGCCACACAATCTCAGAAGTCCATCTATTTCAGTAAGACACAATGCCATTCCATTTATTACATTACTGTGAACGTTCACAAACGGCTATAAGTTTATCACGGAACCAACTTAAGCAGTTAAATTCATCAATACGTATATAATGCGCTTAAGGGGGTCAAGGGGTACTCTTGACTTTCTTCACGTGATTTACAAGGGCGGGTGTGGTACTAAAGGTCTGTTATATCCCTATCCCTATATTATTTAATTATTATTATGATTATTATTATATTATGGCATACAAGGACGAGACAAAACTCATTTGCAGCCCCTCGGTGGCTCGGAGGCTACTACGGTTTAAGGCTCTAAAAACACGTTTCTGCGTTATTCCCAGAAAACTAATTTCATTTAATAAACTACTTACAGAAGAAGACAAAATCAGGAGCTATGTAGATATACTGAGAAAATCACAGATGTGGCCAGGAAGAGACGTCTGGCTTTCTACGGTCATGCCTCATGGATGAACCCAACAAGAATAACCAACCGGCTTCTCAACTACTGGGGAAATAGAAAGAGTTTGACACCGTCGCTAACCGTAGTTAACAAGGATATCCAAGAACTGAAGATAATGAAAAGTGATATTAGAAGCCGATCACATCTCAGAAAGATACTTAAACAGAAGAGTTTTCAGGACAGACCACCCTGTAAGAAAACCGGCATCATCTGGACAAAAGAGAGAAAGGAGAAACATAGCCAGAGAATGCGCGAATATTGGGCAAACATTAAGTCCCTCGCCAAGCTGAAAAGTTGAACGCCGTGGTCCTTAGCTGGCCCATCCGAAAGGAGAAGAAGAAGAAGAAACTAATGAAGTAATGCAAGACGGTAATCATGACAACAGTAGGCCTATCACAAGAGGTGACATCCAACTTTCCATCCATTTCTGTAAGAAGCAATGCCACTCAATTTATTAAATTTCTGTGAAAGTTTGCAAATGGCTATAAGGTTATCGTGGAATCAAACATAGACTGTAAAATTCAACAATGAGATTAAGGGGGTCAAGGGGTACCCTAGAATATTTATACGTGACTTACACGTGCGATATGCGATATGCGATATGTTGTACAGAAGGTCTATTATATCTCCAAACAGCAACATTATTTTCAAAAATTCCTGGATTGGAATAGTGTCTTTTGCAGCTTTTGGGAATTTGGGCAATTGGAGGCTAAAAATCCCGAATATTCATGCACCACAAGCCTTTATAATTTATTAAAGCAGTCTTCCTGGCGATGGGGACTTTCCACAACGGTGAGGGTCAGTTTTAATTTGACATATATTGCGTTTCGTCTACGAGGTTTTCAATATTAATTTCACTTCAGGAAGTACATGTTAGGTGAATTTAATTTGAGAGCACATTTTAACTAATCATATTTTTGTCGACAAACTGGTTCATCGTGAAGATGATTTTGTTTGATACTGTGTAGTTGATATATCTTTATGTTTATGTACGCCTATAATTCATGTTCGGGTGCTTCGAGCATCGTAAAATTTGGTATTTTAACAATGAATCAATACACCAATCATACATAAAACTCTTCAACTTACTTCTCATAGAAGGGTGGGTATAAGGAACAACTTTCAAAATACATGCTAAAATAGGCCAAAAATAAAAATTATCCTAGAAGGACGACCAAAGCATATGTTGCGCTTCTCAATGTGTGACACAAAACTAGGGAATCTATAAAGGGTCTCCGAAAACCAAATTTTAAGGGCCTTAAATTAACAGTGTCTGCGATACACGCGGAAACCTAACTTCGTTCTGATAAACTTATGAAGGAATGACAAGCCCCTAACCATTGCAACAGTAGCTCAATTAATAATGTCTGGTTATTTATACCGATGCTGGCAGTCCCTCACATCCGGGAGGCGAGGAGGTTCGAATCTCCCCGCCGGCAACCTTGAAGATGGTCTTCTGTGGTTTCCCATCTTCCTTCCAGGCAAATGCCGGGGTTGGTCCCTAACTATAGGCCACGGCCGCTACCTTCCAACTCCTTGCCCTTACATTCAGACTTTCCTACCCAGACAACACTCCACACGCGACGGTACGTGTAGCTCACCCATTGGGTGTCCGCCTCGAAGCAGCTACAAACCTGGCGAGCCGAACATGTCCTCGGACACTCCCGGCACTGAAAGCCATACGCAGAAAAAAAATTAATACCTTAGACCGTTCGAAGAGCGGGTACTTCTGCTAGTTATTAATCTAAATGCAAGCGCATTCGGTGGCGCAGTCGGTAGGATGCTGAACTGCTATGCCTAAGATCGTGGGTTCAAACCCGGCTGAAGTCGTCGGGTTTTTAAGAGCATTAAAATCCTTCAGTATGCCTTCCTTCGGAGCAGACGTTAAGCCGGCGGGCCCATGTTATAGATTCATGGCATGAAAAAGAGCCCACCATTGCAATTGGTTGTGTGTAGCAAAATTTGTAGGTTATATTTCACTATTTAGAAACGCTCCAATAAGTTCCACTGTTTGCCGCTAGGCACTAGTGACAGCAGCATCTGGTAGTCAAAGGTGGAATTAATTGAAATTGAACTTGTTGGGAGCCCTCGGGCATTCAATCAAAAATACCCAGCTATGGCCATTGGCTGTGATTCATATATAATAATTAATCTAAATGCAAATTCAATATCCTACGTCAATATTAATTTTCATTTAGAGACGAATCAAAAATAAATTTTTGTTCCCACGTTTATAACATCTCCAGGCTCAACGGGTTAAAGTATTAGTATTGAATTGAAAGGCAATTGAGTTAGAAATATTCATCCTACTCTTCAGTGGTGACGGAAACGAGACGAGGGTCGGACAATAAACTTAAGTGAGTTATTATTTTATTATTTTCAAAGACAAATATAGCAATGCTAATTAGCATTCTATTACTATTTACCATTCTTTGTTTCATTCAATATCACACTGCTCTCGCTATCTTCTCTCATGCCTACATCTCATCATCACTTACCACCTTTCTTCATCTTCAACCCCATAATTCTTCTCATTGCGGTTTCTCCACCATCTATCCACTCAACACTATCTTATAAAAAAAAAGCACCCTCTATCTCTGTCTTCTCTCTTCGCTACCTTTCATCAACTACATCATACTTCCATTCTACTCATTGCGTTTTATCTACGATCTTCTCACTTAACTCATTCTATCTCACACACAACAAATATATATTAATCTCTATTTCACCCTCTGTCTCTGTCTTCTCTCTACGCTACCTTTCATCATCGACACATCATATTTTTTCCATCTCCGACAACTGTGCATCATTCTTCCATTCTACTCATTGCGTCTTGTCCACCATCCCTTCATTTTTCTTCATCGTTCTAAAAGAAAGAAAAAAACCTCCCTTCTCTCTTATCGATTCTACACTTCACACTATCGTCCATACTGATCTATTGTTTTTCATTCATTCATTCTCACCCTGTTCTTAAATAAAATTAAATTAAGAAATAAAAGAACACGGAAAATTCCTTGAAAATCTCTATGCATCACTATGATGACGTTCTCTGTTTCCCTTCTCCACCCCATTTCTCCTCCAATCTCCCTTTTCTCCACCTTCCATATCCGCCCTCCTCTTACTTCATACCTTTTATTATCTAACTCCCCAGGAAGCGATACAATCATTCTCTCCTCTCCACCTCACCAAATACCTTCTATATTTCACCCTCATAAACTATCCCCCTTTTCTACCTCAAACTCCATGAACCAAAGTTCTCCCTCTCGAAAATTTTTGATGTGTAACATCTTTCCACTCGGTTGCTGGATATTTGTGGGCGATCCAGCTACTGTCCCCGCGCCAGCTCTGAGGACGCGGGGTATGAGGTAAGGGGAGCGGGAACGATGAGTGACCGACGGAATTCCGGACCATGATTATGCTAATACTACCTCAGTTGAAACATAGACTTGACTGTGTGGTTCTCAAGTGTTATGTCGGTGTGAAATAAAAATAAAGTTGTGCATTCTGAGGGTCGTGGTCTCATAAGTAACATTATTGTAAAATGTGATTAAGAGGCTGAAAACAAACGTTTTGCTTTCACAGTAAACCAGACGACACGACGAGCTGCTCACTATGCTGGAGTGTCCGAATCTTTACGGAAGGAAACGAGGGAATTGGCTGAGTGGCGAGGGTCCACTCCGGGTAAGAGACGAAATACTAGGCCATCACACACTGAGGTGAACATTGATGATTTTGATAAATGTGTAATTCGTCGTGCTATTCAAGCGTTTTATGTGGAAGAAAAACGTGTTCCTACCATTCCAAAACTCCTGCCTGTGATACAAGGCAAAATAACTTTCCCTTGGTCACACACTTCATTACGAAAAGTAGTAAAACAAATCGGTTTCCGGTGGGAAAAATCTCAAAATCGGAGGAAGATTTTAATTGAAAGACCTCACATCGTATCGTTGCGGCACGACTATCTAGTGAGAATAAAACAACTCAGGCAAAGTGGGCAACAGATAATTTATCTTGACGAAACTTGGATAGATAGTAATTTAACTTTTGGAAAGTATTTGGAGTACAAGCTAACGTGAATTAAGGTAATAGGTTAATAGTGGTTGACGCTGGGGGTATAAACGGATCCATAGAAAATGCCTTCCTCATCTATAAAGCCGGTACGGCAAGTGGGGATTATCACGGGCAGATGAACAGTGTGAATTTCATTAAGTGGGCCACCGAGAAGCTTGCACCCAATCTGCCACCTTCATCTGTAGATGTGTTAGATAACGCAACCTATCATTGCACACAGATAGAAAAACCACCCACAAAGTACTCTGTGAAATCAGATATGATATCGTGGTTACGCAACAAAGGAGTTACTTGCGACGTGTCTATGAGGAAAGAGGCCCTATATGAATTAGTATAATAATAATATCGTATGGCCTCGGGTGCCAGGTGCAAGCTTTATTTGGCACCCAAAGGGTAGCTTGCATGCCAAATTTCATTGTTCCTTGAAGCACTATGAAAGTCAAGGATGTTAGATATCAAAGCTCCTTAAACACTATAGCGCTTTCTAGTAGAGAAATGGGGAACTTAGTGTTGGCGGAAACTCCCTACTGAATTCAAATGACTTCTTTGACATGCCAGCATCGTGATGATGATGATGATGATGTTAATTGTTATTTTAAGGGGCCTAACATCTAGGTTATCGGCCCCTAATGGCCTGGGTGATAGCGAAAATGTCAATTAAGTGGAAACCAGTACGAAAATTAAGTGAGAAGGAAAATACTTACAAAAGGGAACTCAGATTGAAACTATTCACAAAATGGAGAGCGATAATACCTACAAAAAGGAATTTAGAACGAAAATATTCACAAAAGGAATAGATTGAAAAATACGCACAAAATGTAGGTTAAGTTCAAAATACGTACAAAATGCAATGCACAGTCGAAATACTTACAAAATGCAAGTGAAATTCAAAATACTTTCAAAATACAAAGGAGATTGAAAATACGTACAAAATGCAATTGAGGTTCAAAATACTTACAAAATGCAATTGAAATTGAAAATACACAATGCAATTTAGATTGAAAAATGCCCATTTCAGATTCCAAATAATCACAAAGTGCAATTGATATTCAAATACTTATAAAATGCAATTGAAATTGAAAATGCTTACAAAATGTATGGTAGATTCAATCTACTCAATTGGATGGACAATACTTACAAAATGAAATTTAGTTTGAAAATACTTACAAAATGTAATTTAGATTCAAAATACCCACAAAATGCAATTGAGAATCAAAATACTTGCAAAATGCGCACCTTACAAAATGCAATTTAGATTGAAAATACAAAATGCAATTGAAATTCAAAATACTCACAAAAGTCCCAGACCCTATATTCAAAGACTTACTAAAAAGCAATTTAGATTGCCAATCCTTAGAAAATGCAATTGAGGTCGAAAACACTCACAAAATGCAATTTAGATCGAAAAGACTTACAAAATGCAACAGAGATTGAAAACACCTACAAAATGGAGGGTAGATGCAAAAAGAAATGAACAACTACTTGGAATTTAGATACACGGGGAACCAATTAACAAAAACAGTGCGGGAATGTTAAAGAGAAAAGGAAATATAATGAAAAGAAAACAAGAGGTCTGACCCCTCGAAGAAGGAGGGATCAGGAAAGATGAGACGAGAGCCAATAAGGCGGGAGAGTGAAAGACTCCCTAGGCCTCGGATACCCTAATACCGTCGGGGTCAAGAGTTGACCAAGGGAGGTCGACAGGAAAGAAGACGAAGAGGAGCCAGGCACAAGTAAGTGGAAGCAATGCCGGACTCAGCTGGGGTCCCGTGGTCGCCAACCCACGTCCCACAAGATGTGAGCCCCTGGGGGAAGACAACATCGTATGCCATGGTGTCGTAATTTTTGCCGGCTTTCAAAAATCACTCACCACGGCCAGGAGCGAACCTGCAAACTTGGGGGTTATTTGACCACTCACCCACCGTGGCAAGCATAAATTAGTAGAAGTGGTTAAACCAAAAGAGAAATTGTTTAAAATTAACTCATTTGCAATCCTTGGGACATACTGAACCCAACGGGGTGAGGCTGACTGGTGTCGAACGTGGATCTCAGAGATAGTGAGCTCAGAATAGAGGTTCCAGCAAGGAACGAACACGAGATATTTTGAGGGAGTTTAAGTTATAAAAACCCCTAGAGAAAATACATATTAAATCACTGTTGTGATATGAACTAATGCTGACATTATTTATTAATATAATGCAGGGAATATTAGTAGAATACGGCATTATTGGGCTGTATGAGGCATGCAATTCTGGACTTGAGCACAGACGTTGGAGCGCTTGACGTTTGTCTAATGACTCTGGAAAACGGGCGTAGATTCTCGGAGCCTTGTCACTCTACGTGACCTACTTATGTCGTCTGGAGCAGGTCAGGGGGCTAAATTATTTTCAAGTTATTCCCCGTTTCAGAATGGAGATGCTAGTGGAGTGAGAAGATACCAGCGTAATTTAATGATTACTCGTGATTGGAGCAACGCAGTGACATGAGGTTTGCACCTATGTGAATGTTTAGCCGGGAGGCTAATTATCAAGCCATTAAACATTGAAATCGAGGCAGATTAATGGAACGCGCAGTAACACAGTAATTGGAGGTTAGCGGAGAGATCTAACCATGGTTTCGGGGATTTTTAGATGACGCCGCGTGGGCACGCGCTGGCAAAGGCAATTAATATTAATTAATTGGCCGATCGATCCTCGAGCACGCATACAGATCTGTGACCAGCGAGGAAAAAGGAACCATATAAACGTTAATTTAAGACAAGAATCATACTGTGAGAGAAGATGACACTGCAGGGAAATTCTCGGTCTACTTTTTCTCTCCAAACGAATATAAGGGGGTTGACCCAGGACAGAGAGGCAGTCGAGTCAGTGGAGGCAGTCGAGTCAGTGGAGTCAGTCGAGTCAGTCGAGGCAGTCGAACCATACTTGAGAGCGAAGAGCACGTCACCCTAGCTCAGAGAAGAGAGGCGCGGACTCTGACATTCTAAGTACAGCAACATATAATCATGCATTAAGTCATGAAGTAGTAACGAGTAAGGTAATCAGTTGAACCGCAGTCTAGTGCGAAGTGCGCGTTACCGAAGTCGAGAAGGGATGCTCGGACTTCAACATGAAGAGCCGTGCAGTAAGACATTTATTAATACCATTTATTAAGGACAGTCGTACCATATGTGTATAGTCAGCATTACGAGCGATTGTTATTGTGCACGTAGGAAATGTACCGTGTGATATACAAGGTAGGACAATTGATAGTGATTATTTGTACAAGTACAATGTACAATGGTTGAGCGCAGTGTGTAAACTATTGGTTAGACAGATCATAGGATGTTGGACTGCGCAGAGATAAACTTTATTATGCGATTGGTGAAATTTCATAAGAATACCAATATAATTAACGCTCAGGACGATATGCAAGCATATTTATGCGACCTCAGGAAATTTATCGAAGGATAGAGATTGATAGGCAGTCTGGGGAATCGATAGGAATTCTGAGGCAAAGAATCGAGACTTTCAATCAGGATGCGGGTAGCAGCGAGGAGGAGTTCTTCAACGTCTGCATTTCTGATATCTTGCCAGGAAAAGTCAACCAGTAAGAAATGTAAATAGTGAGCGTGTGAGTGTAGTGATGATCTGTTAATACCTGTAAAATTAATATTGTAACAAGTGCTATAAAGTGTTTTGTGAATAAGGAGGCAACAGCTTCAATATGGAAAGGAAAAGTGCCGTGTGTCTGGTAAGGCAAAAGTTATGTAAAATGTGTGTTATCAGTGTAAGAATGCCTTGCTAATTTTGCAAATAATGGCGGGCATTACTGGAGGATATGCGTGGTTGGAGCCACCAGACTAGCCGATGTAAGTACCCAAAAACCATGATTTTGTAGCAGTTCTAGTCCACTGTATGTTGGGTGATTTCAAAACTATAATATATGCCAATAAGAGTCAATTTTAGGAGGTAGAGCCTCAAATTATTATTGTTGTGTTGATTTTAGTAAAGTTGAGATGTTTTTGTACATCAGTGAGTGGATAAATCGTTACCACCATTGTAAAATGGCAATTCAGTTATATAAAAACTTAACGTAACGAACACGGATGTTCGGTTATTAAAATGGTTACGTTGTGTCGGGTTATTGTAATTCATGTCAGTAATAATAATAATAATAATAATAAGGAATAAACGAATACACATCAGGGAAAATGGTTGTAAGCAAAATATATATGCTAATTGGAATATTTATCTATCCAAGCAGTAATATTATACATGAAGGGCTAAGAAAATCAATTTAATATCAGAGTATATTATGATAATGGGAATAAATATGCAAGAATCTAGGGAATGGAAGGGTTTAATAGAGAATTGAATTTGCAGCTTGTGAATACGCTTGTAAGAGTAATTGATAGATTTATCTTACTAAGTAAAGGACGAGATCATAGCACGATAGTCACGGAAGCCAGGTAATCTATTCGACGTGTGAAATCTCGTATAGCCTAGGGCATACAGAGATATTTATTATGGCCAGAGCGTATTTTAGTGATTGACCCTAGCTCTGTGGATTGCCATGAAATGTTCCGGGTTCGAATCCTGTGGTGTATGAGAGGATAACAATGGAAACCTCTGCATGATACCTGATGTCGACCAAGAACTTGTTATTGAAATAAATTCAGCTCCTGGGAAGCGAATTTAATTGCCGGCAGGATGTGCCTGACCGTAGCATTTAATGAGATGCCAGCTAGCCAGTTCGACCAGTGATTGATGAATCTCGTTCCTTCATATAATGTGATGGACCTATTGAGGCCAGTTATTAATATCCTAAGGTTAGGAATAAATATTTAAACACGCCCATAACCTGTCTTACATACAATTTAGTTGAAATCATATGGGATATGTGGGTCATTGAGACTGCACTATTGTATTTAAAATCTTGTTACTGCTTGGAGATAAAGCAGAAGGGAGTCAGGAAGGGACAGCGCATGTGTTGTGACCGCGCGACTCAGTCCCATTGTATACAAGTAGCTCCGAGGGGGAGACTTTTAAACGACCATTGAAGGTTGACATTTAGAAGGGACAGACTTTGAAGCCCTGTCTGTAATGAAAAGAATCATTGTTGTATTGTATAATGAATTTGTGTGGTTTGAAACACATTGTTAATTAAGGATCGTTCTTATAACGTAATACTTGGCCAACTTATGAGTTGTTGGAAGTTACATTTATTTATACTGACAGTATTACTTAGCTCTGAAGGTCGGCACTAGATGCCATAGGCTACGCCCACGCAAGGGTAGCATAATATACCATCCGACACAGCCGTAACGGAATTTTTGAAATTGAAATCACAATGGCTTACGGTGGAACTGTAGAAAAGGGGGGCTGCAGAAAGGAACTGCAGAACGGGGTGTGTTTACATATAATTGTGGAGTTGCAAGAAAATTTGATGTGCAATCCATGAATTGGCTAATGCAGGGTAAAGCATTTTGGTGGGAAAAGAGATACAAAACACAAGTGTACGCATAATGTAAATTAAGATGTGTTATGAGTAAACAATTAAGCTTGTGAAATGAAAGAGGTCACAACAGGTGACATAAGATTATAAGTACAGTTTATGTGTAATTTACATGTGCATCAGCGCACTTGAGAATGAATTTTCATGTCAATCTCAGGGTAAATGAATGAATAATCATCTGGATTTGCAAGGATCAAGTGTGAATATTAGTGGAATGTAGGAGTAATTTTGCTTTGTTTTGTGTTATATTGTTGGGATTGTGTTTTTGTGTGCTTGAAGCCATGATTTAGAACTGAATTAAAGTCTTTAGAATAGAGTTGTGCTTTATCATTGTAGAGTTGATACCTTTTAGTCTCAGATCAAAAATATGCAACTGCTTAGTGGGTGGACGGTACACGCCTGAGGACTGATGCTGGCTGGAGGCAGAAGCATGTTTTCCATGGAAATTACTCACATGGGTACAATACCGTGGTCCCCCTTCCCCCTTACATGTGTGTTCTGAATGGCATCGAACTAGCTTGGAATAAGGTGAAACGTGTGTTGCTCGAAGGAAATGTTACCGGGGATTTATCCCTTCAGAAACTAAGAGATATTACTCTTAAAGCGATAACATCTGTAACCAATACTGACTGGGAAGGGTACTGTAGGAGTGTTCAGAAAGTAGAGGATGAATACTGGGAGAAGGACGGCATTGTCGCTCATGTCATTGATAGCATAGTGATACACCTGGATGTTGACAGTGATGATAGTGATTCCTCCAGTGGATGTGAAGAGTCGAGTCCGAAAGTGAGGCAGAAGAAGACCAAGATTCTCCATTAGTAACACTGCAACTCTAAGGTGAGTTCATGTTTTTGCATAGTATAGTACAGTGCTACGTCATCACTGGCTTACTCACTCCACTCCACATTCCAGCCAGGTTCTCAGAGCTGGTGCGGGGACAGTAGCAGTGGTGGATCGGACGGAAGTGTGTAAGACGCACTGCCAGCTGGATCGCATTGCTGAACACTTTCATTCTGACAGTAAACGCTCATGCGAACTCTGGTGTAAAGTGATTGAAACAAAGCACATGGCACATGTTCGAAGTCTTCGTATTAGTATTTAAATGATAAAATGCTTTAATATCAAACATTGTAAGTAGTCGGCATTGCCGGTATTATGTTTCTGCACAATGGCTATTCAAATATTAACCCACATAACTGCAATGCAGTCATCAATATAATATAATCCTTGTGTGTACACGAGAATTGAGCAAGCCTTCATGAACTATTGCTGAATACATTCTCTTAACTCACAAGAGGGCCTATTCATAAGGCATTTTAAACTCAATTTCACGCAGGAACATTATCGAGACAAGCAAAATATAAATGAAACTTAATTCCGTGATGCAGTATTATTGGTTCGTGAAAATAAGTCACCATCTTGTACCTAATATTCGTGTGGTCGAAATAGCCGTGGGGATAGCGTCATTGTCTGTGAATGTAGAGAACTCGGGCTCGAATCCCGGACGGGTTAGATATTATTGCTACCAGATTATCGGTTTTGAACGATATTTATCATATCAATATGACTCATTTTAACAGAATCCATATGCAATTACGTGTTGGTCTGTGAATCAAGAGGTCCGGGAAGTGGGCAAGCCTTTCATGATCTACTGCTGTGCACATTGCATTTACTCGCAAGTTGGCCTATTTATAAGGAATTTAAGCTTATGAGCGGTGTCGCGTCTATTAATCTAGTTGATCCATATCGTAATCTTTATTTAGGCTAGTACTGGTGGAAGCTACAAAACCTCTAATAAAATGAGTTCCGTATTATGAACTACAATATCTCTAAAACACTCCCTTTTACGATAGATTAATATTTGTGCCAAAAATATTATAAAATACCGGTGTATCAACAATATGCCGTCCTTGAAATGGTTTTACGTGGTATCCCCATTTTCAACTCCAGGCAAATGCTGGGACGGTACATTCTGACAGGCCACGGCTGCTTTCTTCCACATCCTTACCCAGTTTCATTCACCATCATTCATTTCATCTCTCATTAACTCCTCTCGTGAGGTTGGCGTCAGGAAGGGCATCCGGCCGTAAAAACCATCCGCCACAAATACTTCCATCGCATATCATCCCCGACCCCGTAGGAAAACGGGAATAATAAGGGGTAGACATACAATACCGGTGTATCAACAATTTCATGTGAGGTTTCTTCTATGCCAGATGTTACACATCATATGCGACTACTGTAAGGCTCGTAAAGTGTTTCCTTCTGCCAAACGTTTTTAATCCTCTGGCCCGAAAAAACGGCAACACCGTCTAAGGGAGCCCGCCACCGTAGAGGCAATGGCCATGCGGTGGAAAGAAACAACTGACAATTATTATTATTATTAGCAAAGCCTACTACCTTGTACCTTCGCAAATTCGAACATTCTCAGATTTCATTGGTCTATTTTTAATCTGGACACGAAATCAATTCAGTTTGAAGTTTTATTGAGAATTAGAATAATGAGTTACCGGGTGAGTTAGCCGTGGTGGTTACGGCATGACTAATAGCAGTCGCTCACATCCGGGAGGCGAGGAGGTTCGAATCCCCCCGCCGGCAACCTTGAAGATGGTCTTCTGTGGTTTCCCATCTTCCTTCCAGGCAAATGCCGGGGTTGGTCCCTCTCTATAACCCACAGCCGTTACCTTCCAACTCCTCGCCCTTCCCTTCCAACTTTCCTCCCCAACGGTACTTGTAGCTCACCCATTGGGTGTCCGTCTCGAAGCAGCTACAAAACTGGCGAGCTGAACATGTCATCGGACACTCCCGACACTAAAGGCCATGCGCTAAAAAAAATGAGTTTATTTTAGTTGAGTAAGAAAGTATTTATCATGTCGCATCAAGAAAGTATAAATAAACCACACCACTTTTGTTATATTTCTAGGAAATACATCACTAAGGAGAGGCATAATATTACAGATTTTGTTAAAATGCCATATCATGACTATAATAATACGTGGAGACCAAAGTAAAGTTTCAGCACCACGCAGAGTATGTATAGAAGAACTTCGTCGTTGGATCAACGGGAGAAGTCCGTCGCTATCTTTTGGATTGCCTACTGTATGTGCTGGAGAGAGCTACTTCTGTTCATGTGGTGTGAAGGGGTACAATTCTAAAAATAAGAAACAAATCGTGTATCAAATTGTTCGGTCAGCTCTTTTACTTGTCTCATGGGTCTGATAAGATAATAGATATCCAGCTCATTCAAGCAAAGCGTATAATTACAGTATGTAGGCTATTTGGAGCACGAACACACTTTGGCTGCCTGTCCTCTGCAACATTCCTCCTTCAGCCTTGAGAAGATCAGAGGCACTCTTAAAAACAAGGAAGAAAATCCAGCAGAATCCCTATTAGCCCATTCATCAAGATATTACACAAATAGTATACCAACGTTGGAGGTCAAGGAAACCATCACGACGCGCAGCAATTAACCTTAAAAGATCCTCCTTTAATTGTAAATAACTCATGGAAAATCCAGTGGGAGCATTCTTCAGTAACCAACAAACACGTAGTTGGGAACCCTTTTGAGCGGTTACATGGATTTGATCTCCCCAGACGCCAATGGAGGATCTTAGCAGGTACGAACAGGACAAGGCATATGTGCTTATTCGCTGCAAAAATGGTGCTGGTAACACTGCAGATTGTGACTGTGGTGCCTCCTTACAGCCAATCCATCACATTGTTGCTGACTGCCATCTCCGAGCTTTCCATGGGACGTTGACGGATGTTCATCAAGCATCGGTTGAAGCAGTTGAATGGGTCAGAGATCTTGATCTTGAACTAAGAGATTTTATGAACTTGTGTGTGCACTTTTTGTACTGTTTATATTGTACTCGTAGTATACATACAGTATATTCATCACACGATAAATAAATAAATGGGTCCGATGTACGAATCCCCGCACGACCAGAAGATCTTGAACCGTTCTCACCCGAGTCTGATGCAGAAGTAAGGGGAATTGTGTCGAGTACTGTGACTACCAGAATCTGGTGCTGCAGAATTTGGCTGTTTTAATCAGAGTGAATTAAGGGACTCAGTGAGGGGTCATACCCTCCTAAAGAGTTAGCTGAGCTGTTAGGTTCTAGACACCAAGAAAAATCAGTTATGCCCATAATCATCATTCTATTACTACCGACAACACGAACAAGCTTTTAAATTTCCGAAGATGAACATTTTGTGTAATGCGTTGCTGTTGATTCTTTTAGGGGCTTTGCAACATCGTGGTCAAGTAGCCCCGTGTACTTGATTGTGTATAGAATTTGTCTGACACCTGTGTCACTGTGATGTCTGTACTAGTGTGTGTATTTGTAATTGAGGACAGAATTGGGTAGTAAGTGGCCGTGGCCTTAAGTAGATACCATCCCGGCATTTGCCTGGAGTAGAAATGGGGAAACCACGGAAAACCACTTCCAGGATTGCTGAGATGGGAATCGAACCCTACTGTTCTCAGTTTTGACTCACGTAGCTGAATGAACCCCGTTTAAGCTCTCACACCAAAATTAAGAGTTCCTGGTAGAGCCGGAAATCCGACTTCGTCCTCGATGGTGGCAGCCAAGAACGCTAGTCACTACACCACGAGGTGGTCGTGCTTCGTTATTAGACGTTAATCTGAGGAGGGTCCAGACGCCCTTCTTTGGCTACGTCACTGAATAAAATGAAAATCCACAGCCAGCTTCCAGTCGACCGACCGGGTCAGGAATGGAATGAATGAAGCCCTCATCTAGCGGTGAGGATATGAACTGTGCCGGCCGCCGAAGCCTGTCACACTCCTCTGAGGCAATGATTATATGAATGACAGATTAAATGAAATTATAGTGGAGAGTGTTGCTGGAATGCAATTTTTGATAGGTAAAACCGGAGTACCTGGAGAAAAACCTGTCTGTCTCCGTCTTGTCCAGCACAGATCTCACATGGAGTGACCGGGATTTGAACGACGGACCCGCGGTGAAAGGCCGACGTGCTGCCGCCTATGCCACGGAGGCTATGCCTACGTCACTATCGTATTTTATTTATAATACTGTTTGAATCTATTGTAATTTCCACATCGACACGCAGAACAACAGATATTCTGTGCCTCAGCCTATTTTAAGTTGGCCATTTGAATTAACATGGCGTGAAGTATTTTCCACCCGCACCACCACCACCGCTTATGATTTTCGATGTGATGTCACGCGCCTCAGCGGCCAGGGGAGAGACGTGCGCAATACTTTTACATTTGTTCTTGTTTGTATAGTACCAAGTCGTAAGGTAACAGATATCCCTGTTTTCGATATTCTCATTGTCATGATAACCTTGATGGTGATCGAACATGATATTATAAAAGCCTTTCCTGTGCCCTTTGAAGCAGTTTTCTAAACAGACTTCACCTTATTTGAAGCGGAAAGTTAAGTTTGCAGACCTGTTACCATTGTCTCAGAGACGAACAAAGAGTCGTTAGATTCAGAAGTTCACTTGCAAAACAATGAACTATTATTGAGGTCGAGTAGGTTCGAGTTAAATGATTACGGTAACGTCTTGGTTCAATATGGATTAACTTGTGAGTAGAGCCCGGATATTTAGGTTTCAACCTATTCTTTTCCCTTTAATGACGTATTTCAGGATTAATATACAGTACGTTTCACACTTCTCGGGGCTAATTATATGAATTTCATTGGACCTAAAATGTTTAAATAATGGGTTGTGACCTAAATTATCCAAAATCGCTGTCTTCACTTCCTCAGATTGTAAATGTGTATTTTAATTGGTATTCTGCCCGAAGGCAGGTCCGAGCCTCCGAAGAGGCTACCCCCAGCCGGAGTTTACTTGCGGTAGGGTGGCCAGGGCCTTTCCGCTCCTCCTTATGTTGGCCAACAGCGCGCAGTACCTAGAACCGGCATACCATCCAAGTTCCGACTGCGCCCAATGTCGCTTAACTGCGGAGTTCTCATGGGATCCGGTGTTTCAACAAGGCTAGGCCGTTGGCCAAATGTGTATTTACACGAATATAAGACAATCTTTTGTTTAGGTATGCAGTTATCTTAATTTAGTTTACTGAGATACACTTGCTAAAACTATAATGTACTCATACATTGAATATTCATCAACAGCCACTAACATACAACATGGAATTCGGAAGGCAACAAGACCAGATACATTTTGAACTGTAACACGAGCCACGAACAATAAAGACATACGTGATAATAATAAACAACTACAGTTTGAAAATATATGTACAGGTTCTTTCACTCAAAGTGCGGCCGGCCGCACGACGCGTGGAGGGTCGGACGAGCACATGGTAACTCACTGAGCTTGGGGTCGAGAGAGCACTCGTACGAATCGCATGTAAATAACAAGCACACGTAATAACATATTATCGAATTCACATGTCACAGATGATGTTGATAATGTCCTCCACCTGTATCTACACATTTCTGGCATCTTCTAAGGATATTTTCATTCACACGCATTAATTTTTTCTACCGAGATAGCCTCAATTTCTCTCGTGATATTTAGTATGAGTTCATCTAGAGTGTGAGAGTTTGTTGCATAAGCCTTATGTTTCAATTTCCCCTATAAATAAAAATTGAAGTAGCAGGCTTTAACACTTAGCAATAACGCGTCACAAAATTTTGAAACACAATAACAGTTAAACAATAACCACGTACACACGTTATAAAGTTATAACATTTTACATCGAAATGACGCAGGAAAAAGAAATAATTTTGTGCATCCAAAATAAGATTAAAAGAATTAACTTTCGTAGAAATACGACGTCTGTAAGGAATGAAGTAGGGACATATGCATATGTATACGAAACAATTATATCCTTGATGGTTTTCAATGTAATCCCCAGCAACATGCGACACACGTCGCCAGAATTGTGGAAGGAGCAAGATACTTTCGTCCGTCCATAGTTATGAGTGTTCTACGGCTGTTAAGGTTTTATTAGACGAGGCAGTCCGGTGTCATACCGAGCAACCGATGACGCAGTCAGACAATCACCACCATGTAGCTCAGTGATTATTCGACCAGTGTTGAAGAGATAAGTAATGTTGTGCATGAGATACGTTATTATGCTAAGTTGTTTAGTTTAGATCAGTGATGAGTATAGACTTCTCCTTATTCAACGAGGCGCAACCAGAAAGTATGTTTCCCCTATTTAAAAAAGAAAAGAGAGAACATTGCCAACTGGTACAGCAATGTGTCAGCTATTTTCGACATGGGCACCAAACGAATTGAGAGCATGGTATCAACTTTTGTAGTCCTGTGTCTGCCGCCTGAGAATGGAACCAGCATGTGACAGGCGTCTTCAGCTTTTCTTATTATTATTATTATTATTATTATTCTTTTCTTCTTCTTCTTCTTCTTCTTCCTCCTAGTGTTGTCCCACTGGTGCAGGGTCCGCCTTTTTTGGTCATTGACCTCCATTTTGTCCGGTTTCGTGCGTCAGCTCGATTTAGGCCGGTAATTTTTAAGTCACCATTTATTGTGTCTTGCCAACACTGCTTCGGTCGTCTTCTGGGGCGTAGGCCTTCAACCTCAAAATGAAAGACAGAGTTAGGAACAGTATCAGGCGCTGAACGGAGGACATGGTCATCGGAGCCGTTTCTCTCTCATTTTGTCCACAATTGGGGCGACACCCATTTGCTCCCGAATTGTGTCGTTACTGACATGGTCAATAAGAAAGATTCTCTTCGTCAGTGAGGAAATACTGACCAGAGGCCAGGAATTTTTTGAGGTGCAGGAAAAGGTGGAAATCGCTGGGAGCAAGATCAGGACAGCAACTGTTCTTCAGAAGTTTGGCTGGGAGCTGTTTGATTATACACCGTACAGTCCTCATCTTGCTGCCAGCGATTTCCACCTTTTCTTGTACCTCAAGAAATTTCTGTTCTCCGGTCAGCATTTGCACAGTGATGAAGAGCTGAAGACGAATATCACACGCTGGTTCCATTCGCTGGTGGCAGACTTCTATGACACAGGACTACAAGAGTAGACACCACTCTATAACATGTGTCTCAATTCGTTTGGTGCCTGTAGAAAAATAGCTGAGACATTGCCGTACCTATTGCCAATAAAGTTTTGCATGTAACTATGTTGTTTAGTTTAGTATGGAGCCAGGAAGTCCCAGAGAAATGCAAGGAAGTTCTATTCTCAATGTATTACACACCAATTTTGACATATGCAGCAGGTACTTGGACGATGAAAGCCGAATCCAAACAGCCGAGATGAAGTTCCTTAGAGGAATAATTGGGAAGACACGGAGGGATAAAATCAGAAATGTGGACTTTAGGGAGAGAACTGGGTTCCCAAAACTGCAAGACAAGATAGAAACCAGTAAGCTGAAGTGGTACGGACACAGGATGAGAATGGAAGAATATAGACTACCAAAAAGAATATTTATGGAGAAAATACCAGGAAGAAGACCACGAGGAAGGCCCAGAAAAAGGTGGATACATACGGGGAAGGAAAGCATAGAGAAAATAGGAGTAAACGAAAAGAAGTATTGGAAGAAGGAAATGAATGGTGGAGGGATAGACAACTGTGGAGGTCCTTGATTCGCAACCCGACCCAGGGAACTGGAAATGAGAAATTAAGAAGAAGAAGAGGATATAACTATGTTGTCATAAGAAAAATAAACGAATACCGAAACTTACTTTCTGGATGCGCCTCGTACAATTGAAAAGGAGGAGGTGAAGGAAAAAGAAAATGCATGTTCATCCTATTCTATCTTTAAGACTATCTAAAGGGTTGTACTATACTTTTTTATGAGCTTTGCGCAGACAACATTAAGTAATTTAATTAATTGCGAGTGTCAAATTTTAATTTTTCATGTTTACTGCTGTATTCTTCAATAATACTGTTCCAAATAAGAAGGCGTTTCTCTACTTCACAAATAAAACCTTCCGTTTTCACTTCTGGCACTTTTTCAGGAGTTCTTTTTGTTTCTTCTTTTCTCCTTTCTCTGTACTGCCGGACGTTTGTTTTAGACGAGTGAAAAATCATAATGGAAGCCTGGAGGCGAGTTAGTACAGTACCTGTGTTGATGCCAGATGTCCCATGCGGTCGGATGATGGACAAAACTATCTTACGCTACTGCTAAAGTACAGTCTTTGACAAATATAATGGCGTTCTGTTCGTAACTATGTGATGTGTACTTCCACGTCACACAATACTTCGACGTGGACTGTACTGTTCTGCACGATGGTGTCGGAACGTACTCAAGTCTGGAATTCCATTACATCAGACCGGAAGTGCAATCTGTGAGGCGAAAGGGCGAGAGAGTAACTGTGTACAGGCTCACCCGTAAGCTTCAAGGTCAAGAGTAATCGTATAAACTAAGCGTCCGGCTTTTTGTTGTTGTTGTACTCATTCATAGCGTTACCCTGTTTCTTTCTTCCTTACCCGGTTCACTTGCCGTCAAGACAACAATATGCAGTAGAACGCACAGAGACGCAGTAGTGGTGGCGGCTCACAGGCTGCCTAGTGCAGAGGTTCCCATTAGGTGGTCCGCGGAACCCCGGGGGTCCGCGATGGTTGGTCAGGGGGTCCGCGAAGAGTCGTCAAGAAATAACGCAATAATGAAAATGGAAAACGGAGAAAGTACAAAGGGTTCCTTAAAAATAATAATTATGCGTTGCCACCCACAGCATAAGTGGCGCACTCATATGTGGCGCAATGGAATTTGAGCTTTGCAAGTTTCCCGCTAGAGAACGTTCTGCTCCTTTATCTCTGAGTTCTGATCCGCAGCCATTTTGTGAGTTTACATAATATTTACATGAATTTTGAAAGAAACTTTTGATTGTTTTAATTGTTAAAAGACCATTGAATATGGATCGTTGGTTGAAAAATGGATCTTAAAAACGAAGTAGGCCCACTGCTACAGATAGTGACGAAGAGGAATCTGTGGTAATAAATATAGAAGTGAATAAGCCGCCTGCTGCCTCTCTTCAGTAAGGAGTAAGCCTACAAAAAAGTAGGAAATACGACATAAAATATTTGGAAATTCGCTTTACGTATTGTGGACCTGAAGTTTGTCTTAAGCCTCAATGCGGGATATGCTTTGAAACCCTTGCCAACGAGAGTATGAAACCTGTAAACGTCCGGAGGCATCTAGATACCAAACACTCGGAGCACAAAGGTAAATCCATTGAATTCATCGAACTGAAATCATGCCAGAAAGTAATTACCAAACGTTCTGGTGCAAATGTGACTGAAAATGCAACGCTTGCATCCTACGAAGTATCTCAGCTTGTGGCATTGCTGAAGAGCTCATTCATCCTTCAGCAATTATTTTGTGCAAGAGAATGCTGGGCGATGCTGCCGCAAAGCTTTTAAGTACCGTCCCGCTGTCCAACAATACTATGTAAAGGCGAATTACCGATAATGTCAAGCAAAGAGACGTTGTTGTCAAGGCTCTACATGTGTGTCATGTTGGCTCTGCAGTTGGATGAGAGTACCGACATATCAAAAAGATGATAATGTTGTTTTTTGTACTTTTTTATGTCATGACGACATATATGAAGATTTTCTTTCTTCTTGTGAGCTAGTACACACAACCGCAGACGATATTTTCGCAGCTCTGATTATTGTAATAAACATGATATCACCTGGAAGAAATTATGTTGGTGTGTCTACAGATGGCGCGAAAGCTATGTCTGGATGCAGGAAGGGCCTTCAAGCTGAAGTGAAAAAAGTAGCTCCAATTATGAAGTTGACACATTGCTGTATTCACCGGGAAGCATTAGTAGCCAAAAGACGAACTGCAGCAGAGCACCCTTAATGAAGTGGTGAAAATAATAAACAATGTCAAAAGCAGCTCCTTAAACTGTAGATTATTTGCATTGCTCAGCAAATTCATGGGTAGCGAGCATGAGCAGCTTCTCATTCATACTGAAGTGCAATGGCTTAACGAGGTTTCTCGAGCTGAAAGATGAGGTATGGATCTTTCTTCTTGGGACGATACATGGGATTTACTCAATGACGTTTCTTAGCTTTGCAGAACTGTTTGTTTACTTAGCTGACGTGTTTGATCACTCGAATGTTTTGAATTTGAGTTTGCAAGGTGACTATGTTGATATCTTCAGCGCTGAAAACAAGATCAGTGCGATTGGGAAAAAGTTTAATATTTGGGCAGCAATGGTTCAAAATGGCTCACATCCCCATTTCCCCACACTAAAAACGTTTTCTGCAGTCATCTAACGAAGGTTTGCCTTGCGAGGTAAAATAAAATATAACCAAATATCTTCGTAGTCTTGCAACTACTTTTCGGGATTATTTTCCTGAGCCCGATGGCGATAACTGCTAAATTCGAGATCCATTCAGCTCCAATCTCAAATTTGAAGATATTCCGCTATCAGAGGATGAACAAGACCAACTCGTTGAACTTACCTCGAGTGGTGAAATTAAAATGAAAAGAAAAGTAGCAGACTTCGGGGTGACAGCTCGAAAGGACTACATGGGAATTATCGAGATGGCAATAAAAATTATTCCGTTCTCAACAACTTACTTGTGCAAACAAGCTTTTTCCACAATGTGTGTAATAAAGAGCAAATATAGAAATAGACTACATATGAGGCCTGATTTCTGGGTGAACATTTCGAAATTGCAACCAGACCTTCGAGAAAGAATTGCGGGAATGAATAGATTACGTTCGTCTCATTGAACGCCGGCCTCTTTTCACACATTAATGCTGTTAACAGAAAAATAATAAATAGGACTTGTTCCTTCTTTTTTTTTCTCAACCACTGCATTGTTATTTTTATGGCTGTAGCACTACCTAACTTTAAGACTTAGAAATGTTATATGAAGCAATATGATTAAATAAATATTAACATGCAAATAATACAGCACAGTACCTCAAGGCAGAGGTTCCCATTAGGGATTTAAATATTTTAAGTCTTGACTTAAAAGAGTTGGAGCAGGGGGTCCGTGAATACATTTTGATCGCTTTAGGGGGTCCGAGAAAAGTTCCTAATGGGAACCCCTGGCCTAGTGTAATAAGCTCCGTATGCTACAACGCCCGGCCACCAGTACTGAGCCGCCACTGGTCACCGGAGTGATGGTGGGGCGTGGTAGCTAGCCGGCCAACAATCTTTGGTCACGCGTTTGACTGTCCTAGTGCAATAACATCCATAGCAATCAATGCCCGATGTTAAACCGCGCCCCCAATTGCGCCATCTGACGGCCTCGTGTAATACGGCCCCTATGATACAAATGTTGTCACGTGTAGTGACGCAGCTATGGTAGAACATTCAACACGAGTAACTTCGACCTTGACAATAGCAGTGTTTGCTATTTAAAACACTACATGCATCCTTAACTTGTTATTACATACATAAGAAACACAAACGGAGCATCAGTCGTGTTCACAAATGCCACTCACCTCAACGTAAGTCACTACAGTATTATTGTTTATTACGCAAAATACTCAATACTCTCGAACTTTTCGACACGCTGTTTGAAATATCTTAGAGACATCTGCACTCATGGGTTGATGGGAGCTCGAAACAAAGTACAACAATATGTTGGTTGTTCCATCCAGCTCGCCGACACTAATTGAGAATTACCTATCACGAAATGAGTGTCCAGGATCGTGTACTATCCACTCACGACCAATAAGCTATTACATGGGACAGAGAACATGCAGTTATAAAGACTTCAATTCTGGGGGCAATCCGCTAAATGTAAAAGCCCATAAGAGACCGTAGTACATCGTGAAGGAATATGGAAACTCTTCCCTAGGAGTGGTTAGCTTAGTTTGGTAAAAATATGTAAGTGAAAGGAACAGATGTCCAGTGAATAGGGCGGCTACTCCGCAGCCTTCACCATGTTTACAAGCTTCTCACAGGAGGAACATTTTAATGCAAGAAAATGGATGGATGCGATTGGAAATGGAGCCATTTTTTTGTGTAGAATTGGACGAATAATGTTACAAAAATCTTGCACGACAATGCCAACTGACACAGAGCTGCTTCTGTGAGGAAAAAATTGGATTGGTGGAGATGGTAGATCATGTAGCACCCATCCTAATCATCGTACTTACTACCTGTGACTTTGATATTTCCTAGAACTAAAGGAACCATTTCCTTACACGAGAAGCCATACGTCAAGCAGTATAGCGCTCCGTAGCTGAGATTTAAGAAAATAAAAGTAAAACAAGATGTTCAGTAAATAACATATAGCCTACTTTCTCCTAAATGTATGAGTATATTAATCACTCATTGTCCTTATCAAGGAGTATAATTAAATATTGATTGTAGTAGTAACTAGTTGAAAAACAACGTAGGTATTGTAATGTGTTTTTCGAGGGTATTTTACGCCACTGACATAAGTCAGTAGGAAGCCATTCTATATTTATTTACGCGGCAAATTGTTCAGCCAAGAGAAGTTTTCATGTAACTTATTATTATTATTAAGGTATTTTTTGGTGCGTTTTTTATATAAGATTATAAGTTTACAGATAGGTTTTCAATGTTATAGAAAACACTATTAAGCGAATTATTACGAACAACATTATCGCGGAAAATCATATGATTACGGAATATTACGGAGTTTTGTCAGTTAGAGTTTGTTGAGAGAGATGAGTCACTGGGAATTCGGCTACAGGCTTATTCTTGTCGAGAAGCGTGACGCAAGCGGGGTTGCTGCTTCAAGAAAAGGCGAAATGGCCTGGACCGGTAATCGACATCATCGTCGCGCCGAGTGTAATGACCCTAAGGTGGGGAAGATCGCGTGGTGGCTCAGTCAATCAGTGGAGAGCGGGCGACTTGAAGACGGCTCCGGAGAGGGGATGCGACGAGTGCATATATGGTTTGCGGGCCGTGGAGGCAAGGCGATAATCTTTGTAAAACTTGACCAGTGTGGTTGCACGTGTGGTTGGCTCCGATCTGATCGGACCATAAATTATCATATCTACAAGTATCTCTTCAACTAACGAAGAAGATGACGACGTCCAGAAGGCTGTGGGAAGCTCTCTTCAACTTCCAGTTGCTACGGCAATTTCCAATGGTAAGCGCGAATGACTCAGAACTACGTAATCTCTCGTCTCTTTGTTTCATATTCAGTATTTCAGTAACTTCATAGCTTGGGAATAAGAGTAAAATCAGTAATTCATTCGACTCCGTTTTCCCGTAATTCTCTAGCGGTAATATTCAAATCGCAACGCTCCAATTTAAATTTAAACTTATTACTATTATTATTAATTTTGCCATTCTTGTTTTATATAATAAATTCATTTCTTCTAACCATGCAATCTTTGCTTTCAGTAGGTAGCATTAGATATAGACCAAATTCCTTCTCCTGATACAATTGTTAGTTGGGTTAATGATCAAATCATACCACGATCTGAGTGTAAAGATTCTTGAAGGTGTTCTACCAGAGCTAGGTGTTGTTAAATATAAATTTAGATTTCAACATAGCGTTGAGGTCTTGGCGCCCATTAACACAACATATCTTAGTCAGAGTAAACATTACATTTGTACACCCAACAGTGAGGGCTTTAGAAAACGTTTCACTTGTCGCTACCAACATGGGGCCGAAAACCTAATAACATATGTGGAAGGAGAAGGGTATATATTTCTGTGCCTGTATTTTGGGGGTTTTTCATTTATCGGTGTGTATCAGCATGGGTAGTGTTGAGGAAGAGATGAAGTTGCGTAGTGGTCACCAGTTGGATAGTGAAGATACGAGCAGTATGGCTAGTCTTGGAAATGAAAGCAGTACAGGGATGTCGGAGGTAAATCCCGATACTGAGGGGGGTAATCAAAACAGTCAAGCAGGGTTAGAGAGTTTGCTTCTTCAGTTTATGCAATAAAATAAAATAAGTACAGACGCTTTAAATGCTAAACTTGAACAAAACAGTAGGGGAAATTGAGATAGTACTGAAACTTTAAATGCTAAACTCGAACAAAATAATGCTAAACTTGAACAAAACAGTAGGGAAAATAGAGAGAGTACTGAAACTTTAAATGCTAAACTCGAACAAAATAATGCTAAACTCGAACAAAATAATGCTAGACTTGAACAAAACAGTAGGGAAATTAGTGATAAATTCGAACTGATTAGAGGTGAGATTAGAGGGGTGATGGAAGAGAAGGCTAAAGAGATTATTACAGATGTAGACAGAAAATTAGGAAAAGTACAGGAGGAGTTAGAAATTAGAATCAGTACATAGGCTGAAAATTTAAAAGAACTAGTGCAACTTGTAACACAGCAGGTCAAAAAGCAATTGGGGGAGAAATCGACAAAATTCAGGTAGCAACTAAAGACGTTAAAGAACAGCTGGGGGGAAGAATTGATAAAGTACATGCAGAAATAATCACTGAAGTTAATGCTTTAAGGGAGAGGAATAAGGAAAGCATTAATGAGATTAATGAGAAACAAGCTAAGTTAAGTGGTAAAGTTGAAGCATCGGAAGGGAGCATTAGGTTAACTGTAGCTAATATTGAAAGAAAAGCTGAGGAGAAAATTGCTGAATTAGAACAGAAGTTGAAAGCTAGAATTAGGCAGGAAAATAGTCAGAGTAGGCCAGTTTATGTGAATAGCACACACAGGGAAATAGAACTGGGCAAATTCAGTAATCGGCAGGGTTGTCCAATGGAGTTCATGAATACAATAGAAAATAAATTCGGGGAGAGGTTGGAAGATGGTAGTATTGAGTGGTGCCAGGTAGTTGAGATTTTAGAGCAAGCGTTTGTAGGGGAGACAAGAAACTGGTTTGCTCTCTACAGAGACAATTTCGAGAATATTTCAGATTTTAAAGTTAAATTTTGTGAGAAATTTTGGAATGAGGTAATTCAGTCTCAGCATCGTGAGGGAATTGTGTGTGGGAAATATAACCCGAGAGGAAACTACACTATGACCGAGTACTTTTTAGGACAGGTATTGACGTGTAAATATCTGGATGGTTTGGACGAAGAAAGTGATGTAGTAAGGCTATTACTAAGACATTTTCCATATACATAGAATCAAGGAAGCTGCCTGTATCCAAAATGTTAAATTCATTTCACAAGTGGAAAATTTATTAAGTACATTCGATGCTCTGGGAAGAGGTGGTTACGAGGAGAATTTCGGTAGGAACCAGGATAACCATAATAACAGGCCTAATGAGAATAGGGATCAGGATGTTCAAGGGAACAGTGGCGAAGGGGCCAACGTCCAAAATAGGGGGAACCAAAATAATAATAATAATAATAATCAGCAAAACCAGTACAGAGGAAATGGGTATGGTACGAACTACCAAGGTAGAAATAATGATTTCAGGGGAAATCAAGGCCGAAATAATGATTTTAGGGGTAACCAAGGGAGGTATAATACCAATAATAATTATAACCAGAACAGGGGTAAAGGAGGGAATCAGCCCAATGGTAATAACGGACAGAGAGATACCGTTAACACAACCCAGAACAACCAGACCAGTGCAGTAGTGAGTAGTACTACACCAAGCGGTAGCAATGCTTTAAACACGAACCAGGCTGCGATGTAAGGTCAGAATCTCAGTCTGTAACATGCCCTGTCCATACACTTATACAGGAACCCTATGACCTAAATGTAAGAAATGAATTATTACGTGAACTAAATGATGAAGGTATTATTCAGGAGGTGGTTAGTAAGAGCCCCATAGTTAAATTTAACGTGTCCGAGGCGTACACAGATGTTTTAATTGATAGTGGCTGTATGAAGCGTTGCATAAGTAGTGCATTTTATGATAAAATGAAAGGAACTGGAGTAAATTTTGAGGAGATGCCAATTAAAAGCACTTTTGTTATCACAGCTGTTGGGAAGAGGTCTAAAGTAATTTCTAAGCAAGTTTTAGTAGACATTAAAATTAATAATCATGTAGAGAAGCAGATTTGTCTTGTAATTCCAAATTTAGTATTCAGTGTTATCTTGGGTTCAGAGTGGCTAAGTAGAGTGTCTGGTAACTTATGTTATAATGTAGGGAGTTTGAAATTTAAATGGGGTGATTCTGAAGTAGAAGTAGCGTTCAATGACCATATTCAGAGAAGTAGTGTTGTAGGTGTGATTTGTACTTTAAATGAGATATCGCCAGCCGTAGAGCGAGGTTCTCCATGTTTTGTGGGCAGTGTGATTACGAACGGTAGTCTAGATGACTCGTTACGTGATGCTGCATTTCAGGGAAATATAGAGGATGAACAGTGTGTTCGGCTCTATGATGTGTTATTGTGTAATAGGAGAGTTTTGAGGATCGCATTGGTATGGCAAATTGCTATACACATTCATTGAACGTTATTGATAGATCAGTATTCACAGTAAATAGATATCCTGTACCTTTCGCTTATCAGAGTGCAGTTGAGGCACAAATTAACCAGATGCTTGAAGATGGGATTATTGAGCACTCTAACAGTCCATATGTTAATTCTTTGATCACGGTACCCAAGGCCGACGGCACAGTTCGTATTTGTTTAGACGCTCGTTTGGTTAACAGTAGAATTAGTTCAGATCAGCTGAAATCTATGTCAACAGAGGAATTAATGCAAACATTTGAGGGGAAGAAGTATTTCACTTGTGTAGATTTGAGTTCCAGTTTTTGGCAAGTGCCACTTATGTACGAAGATAGACCATTTACAGCTTTTAGTCATAAATATAACCTTTATCAATTTAGTAGAACACCTTATGGGTTAAAGAGTAGTTCAGCAGCTTTAATTAGGGCTTTAAACGTCGCATTAGGGGATGACACAGGAGAGTTTGTAACCATATGGTAATTAGTTCACGCAGTTTTGAGGAGCATCTACGTCATTTAGATATAGTTTTTCAGAAGTTAGATCAGGCAGGGTTCACTTTGAAGCTGTCTAAGTCGTCATTCTGTCAGTCAGAAGTGACATTTTTAGATCATAGATTGTCGAGTAGAGGTGTGACACCAGAGGAAAGTAGGGTTAATAAGATACTTAACGCAGAGGTGCCACATAATGTTAAACAGTTGAAAACATACCTGGGAATTTGCAACTTTTTCAGGAGGTTCGTTCTTAAATACTCAGGGTTGGTAGAACCATTCAGGGAATTGCTTAAAAGTGGGACTCGGTGGAGATGGGAGTCCAAGCATGATCAGGCTTTTAGAGCGCTGAAGGAAGGTTTTGAGAAAGCTGTAGTGCTGAAATATCCTTTGAAAGATAGGGAATATGTGGTTATGACAGATGCTTCACATATAGGCATTGCTGGAGTATTATGTCAGAAAGATGATGAGGATAATCGGTGCATTGTATCTTTAGCCTCGCGAGGTCTGACAGCAGCAGAGAAAAGATGCACGATTACTGAGTTAGAGCTTTAAGGTATTGTTTTCAGTTTAGGGAAATTTAGAATGTATTTAGTAAGGGGGAAATTTGAGATCCATACAGTTCACCATGCATTACTGTATATGAGGACTTGTAAACTCAGTTCTAACAGAGTTAGTAGGTGGATTCTTGCTCTGCAGGAATACGAATTCACAGTAAAATATATTAAGGGTAAAGATAATATTCTTGCAGACATGCTATCAAGGGACACTAATTTATGTAGGGATTATCCTGTGGTTAAAGCAGAGGACGGTATTTTAATATGTGCATGTGTGGACAGTAGCAACAGGGCATCGTTACAGACACTGAGAAATATGCTAGTGGAGCAACGTGATGATGTTAAGTTAAGGGAGCCACTGGCTAGGTTGGAAATAAGCTTGAGAAAGTCATGTCCAAGTTCTTTTATCTCTACGAGGGCCCATTTATAGTTTCCAAACGTATTGGCAAAACAGCATATGTGCTGGAGGATAGTAAGGGAAACAGATTATACGGGACGTATAATATACATAGTCTACGAAAGTATGTGTCATAAAGTAAGTGTGTTTAGCTGGCGAACCAGCCTATCAAATGAGTAAGTGTGGTATTTGGTGCGTGGAAGATCTGGTCTTCCAGGCAGGCGTATCAGAAGTCACACGGGGGGGGGGGGGGTAGTATGTAAGTAATTGAGAGTTTTTAAGGGGTACAGGGAAATATGACGGGATTGTCGGATGCTCTTGAGCACTAAAATGTCTCGATACACCAAGGCCAGAATTTGGTAGCGCTGGTGAATTCCCATTTGTCTCCTAGAGATGGGTGAGCGCTTGAACAGGGTATTTTTGCTTAATAAGGCGTCCACGAGACAAAAGATGGGCCACCAGAAGGCGAGACAGTCCTTCATGAAACTCATACATAACAGCACACGTGATTTCTGTTTACGGCCTCGCCATGTAAGAGTTGTAAGTGTGTAATTTAAGGTAATTATTACAAAGGCATTATTTGTGTGAGGGGAACTGGTCTGAGTTGTGAACTAGTATTTAGTAGAATTTGATCTACGGGAACTTAAGAAGACAGGGCGATTACGGCACAGAAATATTTGGTGTTATATGTAATGCGCACTTAGGGTAAGGTGGTACAATTTCGATCAGTTAAGACAAATCATACTACCATAGGCGGCGTGCAGAAGCTAGAATGAATTTCTGTAGTGGTACACGCTCCTTGAACTATAGTGGATGGATTTTATATATATTACAAAATTACAGTTGTTACGTTAGACATAGGAATAAAAAACATAATTTTGTGTAATTGATCAGAAATGTACCTCGTCGGGTACAATCATGATCACCTGTTGGTACAATTTCGATCAGTGGCATCTTCCACATACGAAGTGTTCTTTTCAAACTGAACTAACACACAATTCATGATACCACACATTACATTTCTGGCAACGAATCCAGTCACTTTTTTCATTGATTGTTCACTATAATAGTTCATCAAACAAAATCCACACTCATCATCGTTTGCTGGCGACCTCTTACTTTCTTCTGTGCCTGTTGAATGATGATGATGATGATAATTGTTGTTTTAAGGGGCCTAACATCTAGGTTATCGGCCCCTGATGGTTTGGGTGATCGTGAAGATGAAAATGAAAAGCGAACTTAAAACTAAAACTAACTACTACCCTACATACTAGAAGAAGAAATGGAAAACTAAAGGAGAAGAAGGCAAATAAAGGACAGGAGGAAAATAAACGCCCTCAACCCTCGAAGAAGGCGGATTGAGGGACTTGGAAGGAAGGAGAGCCATGAAAGGCAGATAGGAAAGCGAAAGAGGAGAGGGTCTGCCCCAAAGGTAAGGGACAAAAGGGGAAAACGGACCCAGCTCAGGAATCCCTCGGGGTCGCCAACTCCCGAACTCACCAGCCATGAGCCCCTGAGGGTGTAGCATTATCGAGGGTGCACCAAAGTGGTGGGGCTACATACACCCGGCCTCCTTGAGGGCCTTAAGCAGAAGGCAGGAGGTAACATGAAAAGAAAAAGAAGGCTGACCCCTCGCAGAAGGAGGGAATCAGAAAAGATGAGACAAGGGCCAATTAAAGCGGGAAAGGAAAAGACTCCCTAGGCCTCGGATACCCTAATACCGTCGGGGTCGGAAGAGAACAAGAGTTGACCAAGTGACGTCGACAGGAAAGAAGACAGAAAGGAGCCCGGCACAAGTAAGTGGAAGCAATGCCGGACTCGGCTGGGGCCCCATGGTCGCCAACCCACGCCCACTAGAAGTGAGCCCCTGGGGGGGCCTGTTGAAAAAGACGTCCCTTGCTTCGAAGTTTTTCCAGATTTTCGTTGGAAGTGAGTCGAACTGATGTTTGCGTTTTCAGGATTAGGGCATAACCCAGCTCTTTTTTTTTTTTGGGTATATTCGTGTTGACCGACTGAAACGCGCCAAACTTTTGTTTACTTAGGCAACACTGAAAAATGGCTTCAAACCCCACAATGATAAGCAATATCATTATTAACATTGTTTGACCTAATAATGATAAAGGAAATGTTTGCTTCTGAATACCATGAACCATAAATATGAATTTGAGTTAGGAACCATATTGTTTATTTCTCAGATATTGGAAACTTAAGAACAGTGTACCATTATTTTCACTGAATTTAGCCTATAAAAACGTTAGATGCTGAAATCCTTTGAAATACTCATAATTCATTTTTGCTTCATAATAAGATTTATATTCCAACACAAATATCTGGTTGAATCAATTCCGATCGAAATTGTACTAGTGTATCGAAGTTGTACCTCTCTGCTGATCGAAAATGTACTATTGACATCACTGTATTTATCGTCAAGTAGTACTCCACTATGTCGAGAGATGGCAGCACATGTCAAGCAGAAGGTCACTCAGGTGGTGCGAGCACAAGCGGAAATCAACAGCATGGTTCTAACCTCATAATATCATTGTTTGCCAGCGTTTAAAAACTAGGCAATTTTATAACAGAGTACAAAACTACATAATTGAACTCACCTAGCTACAAAAAATAATCTGTATATCTGAAGCACAAACCGCTGTATTCGTGATGCAATCACACACAACTCGAGAAGTCTTCCGCACTGTAATGGCATACACAGTCAAGTACTACCAACACTCCGAAGTGGTAAATATCCGCTAAACCTTAGTTTGATCGGAATTGTACCTATATCGAAATTGTACCACCTTACCCTACTGTTTTTATTTTTCAGAAGTCAATATTAATTGTGTCTAAAATACAGAGAGATTAAGTATTATGGTCACGAGGCGCTGCCACAATAGTGTGATCGTGTGCTCAGTGAGATCAGTGAGATTAAGTTTCACTAGAACGAAGCGACCTCCAGTGAAATTAGGAAGTTCTGTGGTGATATATATATATCAGAACACCTTTGATGCGTGTGATGTGACATCATATATACATAGTGCTCATACATTATTTATGTCTATTTTTCCCACATAGAGATATTTGAGAGGCGGAAATATCCGTGGAACATTGATCTAAATGAAAAACATTGGACTGGTTGCACAGGACAATCCAAAATGACAACGGACTTTGACGCTAGATGCTAAACTAACCATGCTGCACCATGTCAAAACACTACAGCGCAAAGCCAACATTATGAGTGTATATATATGTAATTTAGGGTGATTTAATTTATGTAATATGTATTTTGGATGGGGTTTTATTAACGTGTCTGGGATAATCAAATGATGGACCGTCGTCACGGTAAATCATCCGATGATCCGAGGCGATTATGTAACGTGTTTTTCGAGGGTATTTTACGCCACTGACATAAGTCAGTAGGAAGCCATTCTATATTTATTTACGCGGCAAATTGTTCAGCCAAGAGAAGTTTTCAACTTATTATTATTATTAAGGTATTTTTCGAGCGTTTTTTATATAAGATTATAAGTATACAGATAGGTTTTCAATGTTATAGAAAACACTATCAAGCGAATTATTACGAACAACATTATCGCGGAAAATTATATGATTACGGAATTTTACGGAGTTTTGTCAGTTAGAGTTTGTTGAGAGAGATGAGTCACTGGGAATTCGGCTACAGGCTTATTCTTGTCGAGAAGCGTGACGCAAGCGGGGTTGCTGCTTCAAGAAAAGGCGAAATGGCCTGGACCGGTGATCGACATCATCGTCGCGCCGAGTGTAATGACCCTGAGGTGGGGAAGATCGCGTGATGGCTCAGCCAATCAGTGGAGAGCGGACGACTTGAAGACGGCTCCGGAGAGGGGATGCGACGAGTGCATATATGGTTTGCGTGCCGTGGAGGTAAGGCACTGACAGGACCGGCCTATTCGACACGGGACAAACTGGAGGCCCTAGCGAACTCCCTAGAGGAAGCATTTACTCCCAACGATACACCCTCTAACCCGGAGTTTACGCTCAGGATGGACGCAAAGGTTAATGATTACATAACCAATGCACCCAAGCCGGAAGTCCGCAAAACCAATATTCATGAAATAAAGTGGATCATCCGGCACCTCCCCCATCGCAAAGCCCCGGGCCCAGACAACCTACAGAACATAGTACTGAAGTGGTTGTCTGACAAGGCCCTGCAAATACTAACCTCCATCTTTAATGCAATGCTCTCGCTACAGTACTACCCTGTGTGCTGGAAGCAAGCTAAAATACTAGTATTCGGCAAACCGGGCAAAAACAAGTCCAATCCCGACAACTACCGCCCAATAAGCCTACTAGACTCTCTAAGCAAAGTATTCGAGAAAATACTGCTAAAGAGAATAGTAGCGCACGTTAAGGAAAATGGACTGCTCAGGAACGAGCAGTTCGGGTTTCGGAACCACCACTCCTCAACGCAGCAGCTTATGAGGCTGGTCGAACACGCTACGGTAGGGTTCAACCAAAAACGCGACACCGGAGCTGTCTTCCTAGACATTCAGAAAGCTTTCGATAAGGTGTGGCACACAGGCCTATTAGCCAAACTAATAGACTGTAATTTCCACCCGGCCTACATACGACTCATTCGATCATATCTAGAAGGCCGCACATTCCAGGTTGATATTCTGAACGTACTGTCCACTAAGCGACAGATCAGAGCAGGCGTCCCGCAGGGGAGTATTATAGCTCCCGTGCTGTTCAGCCTGTACATCAATGACATGCCAACACCAGAAGGAGCATTAACTACGTTATACCTCTATGCTGATGACTCGGCAATGACAGCCCAACACTTCCGCATAGCCAGCATTCGCAAACGGCTGCAGGAAGCGCTATGGGCCCTGGAACCCTATTTCAGAGACTGGCGGATAAAAGTCAACGTGGACAAAAGCCAGGCGGTTCTCTTCACTAAGAAGAACCGTATCTCACGCCGACCCGATTCCATCCGGCCACTCACACTATTTGCGCGCGACATACCATGGACGAGCACAGTTAAGTATCTGGGAGTAACCCTAGATGCTAAACTAACCATGCTGCACCATGTCAAAACACTACAGCGCAAAGCCAACATGCGATTACTGCAGCTTTACCCATTCCTAAATAGGAAGAGTCGCCTCGACAAGACGCTGGGCGTAAACATGTATAAAGCCCTCATAAGGCCCATTATTATGTACGCCAGCCCTGTATGGGGTTACACAGCTAAGTCGAACCTCAAAAAGCTGCAGATGATCCAAAACAAATGCTTGCGGTTAGCACAAAAGCTCCCGCGGGATACACCCACGCGGGAGCTAGAACGCATAACAAATACGCCAAGCATCAAAGCCTTTGTGCGACAACTTGCACTAAGGTCACAACGCACCAGGCGCTATTCGGCAAACCCACTCGTAAGAGCCCTCGGCCGACACGATATGGGTCGAAATAGCAAATACCCTACCCCACGACACACTCTCTTCAGGTAAAGTCAGGAAAGGTAGGTGCTATGAGTAGCGCAAAGCGGCACTAACCCCAGGGACATACAACACAAATGTCACCCCCCAAATACACATCCCATGGAACTCTCCCATGGATAACCCCAACTCCACATTCCCAAGGAAGTCCTTGGTCACGGCTCAGGCCAACCAAGGCGGCCGCACGCGCTCCCCTTGCTGCATACATGAAGTGTATATATTTATATGTAGCAACTAATTGTCTATGTCCATGTGCACGTCTGACTCTCTGTTTCAGTTTGTTTCTTTGTTTCAGCTTAAGTTTAGTTAAGGCAAAAAAAAAACTTAGTTTTAAAAACCCTTCCCCTGGCTTGCCGAAAGGATAGCCAAGGGGAGGACTATTAATAATCATTAGCTTATAGTTCCAGGACGAGTGTATGCAGCGGCGGAGTGATTGATAACAACCATCAGCTATGTCCAGGACACGAGAGAAGAAGCCCCTGTTCGCAGGCGTGGCTCCCCTCTCCGGATCACGGAGACTTGGTACTAGGACGCTCTAGGCGGACGGACTGTGCTCCGAACCTAACCCCGGAAGTGCAGTTCGTCCACCATTGCGGACGCACTAGCCCCAGCAGTGCCAAGCCAACTGATTCCCACAAATACAAATCTCGGCGAGGAAACGGATTTTGCAACTGTTGCATGATACACCTCCCGTACTAACAAAACCTACTCATTTCCATACCCACATTATCCTTGCATGTGGCAATAACCAAGCCGCCAGGTTTTACGTGTAGACAATCTTTCCTTTCAGTCTATGCGGTTTTCCCTGGCCCTACAATCTTACCGTTATATATGAGTACATATTTATATGTGCACATATATGATAATATATACCTATGTTAATATCAACCCATGATGCCTGGTAGATCGCGACCGCGATGGGACAGGCGCAAAGCCTCAAAGGGCAATCCTTCTCTTTCCAATCCCCTATGCTTTCTCTTCTACTATGTAGACTAACTGCATGTCGAAGGCACCAGTAGTAAGGTCGGGTGCCACGCGGGGGGTGCGGGAAACCTTTCGCCCCCCCCCCCTCCCGAAAAAAAAGAGGCAAGGCGATAATCTTTGTAAAACTTGACCAGTGTGGTTGCACGTGTGGTTGGCTCCGATCTGATCGGACCATAAATTATCATATCTACAAGTATCTCTTCAACTAACGAAGAAGATGACGACGTCCAGAAGGCTGTGGGAAGCTCTCTTCAACATCCAGTACGAGGTAAATGCTACGGCAATTTCCAATGGTAAGCGCGAATGACTCAGAACTACGTAATCTCTCGTCTCTTTGTTTCATATTCAGTATTTCAGTAACTTCATAGCTTGGGAATAAGAGTAAAATCAGTAATTCATCCGACTCCGTTTTCACGTAATTCTCTAGCGGTAATATTCAAATCGCAACGCTCCAATTTTAATTTAAACTTATTACTATTATTATTAATTTTGCCATTCTTGTTTTATATAATAAATTCATTTCTTTTAACCATGCAATCTTTGCTTTCAGTAGGTAGCATTAGATATAGACCAAATTCCTTCTCCTGATACAATTGTTAGTTGGGTTAATGATCAAATCATACCACGATCTGAGTGTAAAGATTCTTGAAGGTGTTCTACCAGAGCTAGGTGTTGTTAAATATACATTTAGATTTCAACATAGCGTTGAGGTCTTGGCGCCCATTAACACAACATATCTTAGTCAAAGTAAACATTACATTTGTACACCCAACAGTGAGGGCTTTAGAAAACGTTTCAGTATTATACGTTGATAGATTGATTGTGTTATGAGTGACGGAAAAGTGAGATCATGTATGCTAAAGACTTTTGTTATTTCCAAGCATTTTGGTACTTCCTGATCTACCTCTTAACTCAAGTGGTACTAGATGCTTGGCACTCACTGGTGTGGCCGGGATACGAATATGTAAAACATGGTTTCATTATTTGTTTTATTTTATTTGTTGTTTTATAATTACCCATATAATTACATATAGTGCGTATTTTATAATGGGAAATAAATACGAATCACACAGCACGTTTTATGCAAGCTTCTACAACAAAGAGGCCGGCTATGGATTCCTACACCTGTCCCTTTGCAAAAAAAAAACGTTACCTAGCCTGCTAGTAATATAAAGAATACTGCTTGGTTTACGTGTGACAAGCAATGTTGGCTGTAGTAGACTCTACCGCGTATTAAGGTCAACGATTGGAAGTCGCTGTGGTAGCGAGTTGAAATATATGGTGTTATAAGTATACCGAATATTTTATATTGCAAATACACACTATAGTATACATGCGTACAACATAACGTCTGAGTAATTATAAAACAATAAATATAAAAAGAATAAAATAAAAATAACAATCCCGCATGTATTTGAACTCCGGGTGACAGTCGGGCATGCTATCCCTCGGCCAGTCATTCTATAAATGAATTAGTACAGAGTAATCGCTGGGAGACGCAACCCACGTATATTGTTGTCGATGGTATCCTACAGTAACTACCGCCAAGCAGCGTGAATCATTAACAGTCTCTACGTTCCACAGTCGGCAGCCGAAGGAGAGCGTAGCTGGGCTTTGGCTTACCGCGAGCACTTTTTCTAATGCTGTTAACAGCGGAGGGTTGCGTTTCCCGACGAACTCGCTGTATACTCTTATATGCATATGTTTCCAGTACTTTCTTTACAGCCTTAGTACAATGAGCTAAATGACTGAAATCCTAATGTTTGGAACTTTTCACTCCTTCACACTCCACTTTCGGGCAACACTTCGGGTACTTGAGCTTGGTGTTCCTGGTCACCTTGCAGGGCAATTCCGCTTCCACCTCGTCACATCTGCAACATTAGCAAGACATTTCGCGGGTAAGTTACTACGGCAGTAAATAGACTAGTGGGGAACAGATCCGGTATTAGGGTTCCTATAACGCTGTACATCATATAAATATTTAGGATGTCAAATCAATGACAACTGGGACTTAAGTCAAGAAATTGAGCAGGCCAGAAGTTCTTTCATGAAAATGAGAAAAGTTTTGACCAGCCGTGATTTAAGTCTGTCATTACGCGCCCGACTGCTTCGATGCTACGTTTTTCGTGTCCTGCTCTATGGAGTTGAATCATGGACACTTACCAAGGTTTTAAGTAAGAAACTGAAAACATTTGAAATGTGGACGTATCGCAGGATTTTAAGGATGTCATGGAGAGCTAAAGTCACAAATGTGGAAGTACTGCGGCGTATGAACAAAGACTCGGAAATTCTCAGTATCATCAAAAGGAGAAAACTAGAATACTTTGGTCATTTCATGCGCAAAAACAAATACCACCTCTTGCAATTAATTATCCAAGGGAAGATTGATGGCATTAGGGGTCCAGGACGCAGACGTATATCCTGGCTAAAGAACTTAAGCCAGTGGTTTGGACTTAATACAGTGTCAGTGTTTAGAACAGCTATGGACAAACAGCAGATCATGCTCCAATGTTCTTGGAGGACGAGGCACTTGAAGAAGAAGATAACGCTGTAGTGCCCAACCGAGGTGCCACGAGATGCTCGTATTTTGTTGTAATGCTGGAGGTTTAAGATCTGACGTGAGGGCTGGAGCTAGGTACACTCAACCTCGTGAGGATAACTCAGCATCTGTTTGATATGAGGAGGAACGTTCCATAGCTAAAAGGTACGAGAATATGCCAGAGGGTGCTGTTAGGCTGGCCACGCATCTCCCAAAATCTACAGGCTATGAGCCAGGCGGCAGTCGTTCTTGCATACGGGCAGTCTTCTGAAGTCAAACCGCGGGGTAAGTTAGGTGAATTTTTTACAATTTATTTGCGATTCTATCCTGCACCAAGGATTCAATGATACACCTAGGGCCTGGTTTGACACCCTCAAATTGTTAAAGAAAGTTGTCATACACTCAACCAGAAAATGGTACAAATGCATTTTGGTCCATCTTTTACACTTTTAAGTATCTTATTCAGTTTCGTCATATTGTATTTTTTTAACGTATGACTTTTAGTGCCGGGAGTGTCCGAGGACATGTTTGGCTCGCCAGAGGTTGTAGCTGCTTCTATGCGGACACCCATGGGGTGTGCATCAAGTACCGTCGCGTGTGTAGTGTTGTCTGGGGAGGAAAGCATGATTGTAAGGACGAGGAATTGGAAGGTAGCGCCTGTGGCCTATAGTTAGGGACCAACCCCGGCAATTTCCTGGAAGGAAGATGGGAAACCAGAGAAGACCATCTTCAAGGTTGCCGGTGGGGAGATTCGAACCTCCTCGCCTCCCCGATGTGAGCGACTGCCTACAGCCACATCGTAACGACTACGGGTGAGTTAGCCGGTTATGTTTGAATTGATGGTGGGGGGGGGGCAGATATTCACCTACACTCAAACACAGACAGACTGACATCTGAAACTTAGTTCAACTCCTCAATTGTTATACACTCAGGTAATATATCCGTTCGGTATCATAACGTAATGTTAACACAGTATGTAATTCCACATATGCCTTTGCGATTTCCCTTATGTTAAAAAGTTATATTACTGTATTGGCCTTGATTTCTTTTTTCAAGCGACAAAACTATGTGGAATGACGGAGGATACAACTTTCAACAATTATGAGGGGTTGACATGAGCCAACCTGGCTTACTTTGGTTTTGGTCGTCGATTTAAATGCTGGATTCCTTTCCTGACGCCATGTGATATTTCGGGTAAAATAAGTCCAACTTACTATCTCCGAGATTCATAAGTAGAGCATTAAAATAACCGTATTTTTCAAAATTACCTGCAAACACTAATTAGAAAGAAAATTCACCTTCATTGACTTGGGAACTAAGATTTTAGGATAGCAAAAAAAAAAAAGAAATAATAAACTTCACATCAATTTTATTTCTCCTAGAAAATTAGAAAACTTTCAATCAAATGCATATTTAGGTGGTTTGGCCTCTGGTTCCACAGTGTATTTAACATTTCTACCACCATCAGACTAATCTTGGGGCGTGGTGGCACAGCGGTCTAGCTGTATGCCTCTCACCAAGGCGGTCCGGTTTCGATTCCCGGTCAATGCATGTGAGATTTTCGAAGTGAAATGCCCTGTCCTGTGGTTCGGATTCCACGTAAAAATGAGGTCCCGTGGCTCATGATCTCAAGATTAACGGTCACGTTAAACTACAAGCTTCCTTCCTTTTTAGACTAATCTTTCTGCAAGGTTGAGTTGCTGATGTGACGGAACGACCACGAGTCAGACGTTTGAGATTGTTGATACATTGTGTATTAATGAACAGGGTCATCAGTTCTTGACACTCTTCGTCCCACCACAATTCGACTGTTGGAACCAACATCGAGATACGATGTTTACCCTCAAATTCTTTGAAATCGTAAATACGTTCACGTTGATTGTAAGATTCGGGTCTTATACGTCAACTGTGAAAAATAAGCTTCAACAGGAGCCACCTTGTTAATCTCCATCTTAGATTCAATAACGTCACTGACAGAAGACATGATTGGAACCCGATTTCGATAGGTATCATGGCTCCATCGATGACACACACTAAACTGACAAGTCATGGACACCAAGCGTTAGACCACATCCTTTGTCGTATGGGTTCCTTAAATCTATCACATCAAGCGCTAGTGTTAACCCATACATGGACAAATCAAAATCTAAATACCTACTTCCGTTTTGACCGTCAAATCATGCGCACCAACAGTTAGATGCCATCATTTCTGGCCTAAATCTATCACTACGAGTGCTAGCGTCGACCCATACAGGGTCAAATCAAAATCAAAATATCCACTTCCGTTTTGAGAAATTCAAAAATCTTTTTTTTACAAATTGAAGATAGACTGAAGATCAATGGATAGATTGAAATAATCAAACTTTAATTCCATTTAAATCTGTAGAATAAGTTCCATTTTATAGAACAAGTGATCTTGAGCATGTTTTTTCAAAATATAATTTAACCTGGAAGTAATTTTAAAAACGTAGTTTGAAATAGATAGCGCTTTTGGAAATACGCATTTTGACACTTTTCCGGGTCTTCTAGCTTTTAAGCGTTCGGCACAATTGTTAAAATAGCTTAACCTTACGACTTTGCTAAACTGAACCCCAATAGTCTGAGTGCTCTTAGTGTCTTTTAAACCATGTTTTCAACATTAAAATCATTTAAAAAAAATCTACGACTGACCATTTGAGAACTAAAAGCTTTGAATCCATTTTTTGAATGTTACCTTATTGACAATTGAAGGTAACATTGAGTCGATCAACACGAATATATGTCTAATGAAACTGGGTGGAAAATATGTACGAGGGAGGATCGAAAAGTCTTTGTCCCTATTTGTTTAGCCAATGTGGAGACTATGTGGAAAAATACTGTAAGGTGCATAGAACAGTGCCTATATATGTAATTACCTGTGTGTTTTGTTTGGCAAAAAGAAAAAATATAGGAGCAAATAATTTTTGATTCGCCCTCGTAATTCCACATGGGAAAATGTACATGTGATGTGTAATCGGTGCAATTAATAATAACTAATCACATATTTATGGTGTAATTTAACTTTGCATACACTCATGTTGACCGACTGAAAGTTACCTTCAATTCATCATTTAATAAAAGAGTAAAACAAAGAATCCTAAGTGATGAGGGGAAACACATATCCACTACTATGTTTTATATTTTACATCATTGTTTGCTGTAAACATTCCACAACTCGCCACTGGTTTCCGTTAAATAGTAGATCAAATCAAGCGGAGGGTAATGCAGGATATGAAAGAACGCGAATACACCCACATACATAGGGGTTTCAAAAATAGAGGGCATGAATCCGGAAATGCTTGGTCTCCAAGTTATGGTCTTAAAACAGTGATATTAACTGGAACGTGTTTCTTCCCGCAGGTAGATGCCGTGACAGAAGATTTCTATGTGTGGAGCCATTTAAAACCGTAAGTATATTCGTCTCCGGTGCCTGACATCGAATCTCTTTGGAATCGAATTGTGGTAGGATGTGAGGAAATACGCAATACCCCTGGAATTTGGGATCGTGTTCACAGGGCTATGAGACATCAATGAGAGACGTGTAATCAAGCAGGAGGTAGACATCTGCAGTAAAGGTTTGTACCTGCGGGTAGAGAAACGTTTGGAAGTCCATAACTCGGAAACCATGCATTTCACAACACATGTTGTAATGAACCTTTTGTATTGGCTACATATGAGGAATACATACCTGAAATTATGCTCACTATGTTTGAAAAGCCCTGTATACTGTATATTAGACATTTCTACGTAGGTTGAGTGCATTTCGAACACTTGGTGACATCACACACCATCGACAGGTGGCCGTGTTTCTTTAAAATGTATTAATGACTATGGTCATGCAACCAGCTACGTACGGATCAGGGTACTTTGCATGTTGAAAAGTTGCAGAAAAAAGGGAATTTTATGTTACGAAATGTGTTTTAGCATGAAACTGGGATCAAAGATTTTTCCTGACAGCTACGGAAACGGTGGCAGTTTTAGTTTTATCTTTCTTAAATTTTGTTTGTTCCATATCTATTGTCTTACAGGGCAAAAACTATGAATCTAGATAGAAATCTGGTGAAAAAATACAGATAAAAATTGAGGGTTTACTAATAGGTTGCATGGTTGTAGGAAAGTAGTCTTAAAATGATCCAGGAAGAAAATAAACCTACCGTTGGAAAGCTGAGGGTTTGCAGCTTAATATGACATTAAATATGAAATTTCAAAATATGAAAATTTTCAGCATTCCGGGGCCCCAAAATAGAGAGCTGAAACTATACAGTCGGTGTATTGAAATTTAAAAAGAAAACTAGGCTTTACGTTCTGTACTCTTTTAAATAGCTTTATTAAGGGATTTGTTTTCCAGGACAGCTTTCCTCCTATGAGTGTGTGGTGTCTGGTAGAGGGTATCTAGTTCTGTGGTAGACTTGTACGTCGGCTGAACAGACTGACTATGTGTCATTACCAGGCTCCGGGGTCTTAGTACGTGTGCAATGATGTTAGAACGCACCGTACTATAGGGCACGTGAAGGCTCCTCCTGTGAACATATGAACACTGTGACGTACAGCGGATAAATGGACTGATCGCATGATTCGTCATCTGTTGTGGACGACGGACTGGCAGTCCATAGGGCGTGCGTCATCTTATCTTCGTGTAGTTGGTAGCATGCTGAGCTTCTATGCCCAAGATCGCGGGTTCAAACCCGGCCGAAGTAGTCGGATTTTTTAAGAGCGTTAAAATCCCTCAGTAAGCCTTCCTTCGGAGGGGAAGTAAAGCCGGCGGTCCCATGTCATAGATTTATGGCATGTTAAAGAATCTTCCACTAATTACACCTGTGTGAAGCTAAATTAACTTATAGGTTAAACAACGCTCTTAAGGTTCCGACGTTCGTCACCAGGAGCCGACTGCGGTGGCGTCTGGTAGCCAAGATCTGGACTAGTAGTCGTTGACGGTGGCGTTTGGCGGCAAAAGTAGAAACTACTTGAAATTCAATGTCTACAGTCCTTACTTGAATTAAAAACAGATAACACATACTAATACAGACATCACAATTAACACCGGTCATCAGGCAGATTCTACACACACCCAAAGTACACGGGGCTACATGACCACGTTGTCGCAGCCCCTAAACTAAGGAACCAACCTACCAACCAACCATCTCAACTTTGTGCGATACTAATCTGATAGCACTGTTTACGTAGTAAAATCCCGCAGCCTAGTCATTACAGTTTTCACAAGGAACAATGGAGTAAGTAAATTTGCGTCTCATGTGACCTATAGGTTCGGATGCCGAACGACTGGACTTCACATTTCATCTTGAATATCCTACATGCATTAACCAAAAATCGAACCCGGTCAACCTTGGTGAGAGGCAAGTGGCTTGAAAGGAGTGCAATCCTGATTAGGGAGAATACATGCTTTTTTTCGACCCCCGCAAGTTCAAATTGACCTCTCTATACAAGCATATCCACAATAATTTGTCTCCATTTCATCTACAGTAGACACAATTAGGAGAATAATACTCACAGAGTGACTTCGATCTCCGCAGAACTTCCTTTAACACCCTTGCAGGTATGAGAGCTGCACTCGCCCTCAGGACTCCAGCTGGCACCCACGTCAAAAGCCTTGTCCTCTTTCTTCACGTAGCACTTGCCAGGATACTCTGCAAGCAACACGGAGTAATACGGCTATAGTTGGGATCACCTAGTGTCACATCACACAGAGTAATACCTCTGTATTTACCATTTAAATAAATGAGGTGCCTAGAATCAAAACCCGCCAAATCCATTCCTTCACTTTTTCGGCAAAGTGGCAAAAACTGTCACAAACGAACCAATACCCAAAAAGAAATACTTTTTCACTAAAAAATGAATGAATTATTTTTAAAAACAGTGACGAAGTACGAAGCTGATCCCCGATATAGTTAAAAATGTATGTAGAAAAATATAAAGCAATAATTCGGAGTTGTCGGTGTTTGTTACTAAGATTTGGATTTGGCAGGTTTTGATACCAAAGAGCCCTAATACATTTGAAGTTGCGAAGAGATTGTAGAAACTGCGTAAGCTTTATCCAGAAATTAATATTTGAATGAAAGTTAACTAAATATAGGTTATAAAATAAAATAAATCGTATAATTTTTGTGTTTTGTTGTTGTTATTGTTGTTTTAATAACACGTGTTTTATTAGAATGAACAGAAAAAGAATGAAACTCATATTACCCATTCAAGATTTGATTGCCGCTGAGTGTGGCTGTGCCAGCGTTTATGTTTATTGTAGCATAACTCTGCGGAGCGAAGCGGAGGACACAGCGATGACAGAGAGCAATCTGCACATAGGTCACGCTGCATTGCGTCAGATAAGCGTCACAGGAGCTCATGTCACCATGGACAGTTAAATCCAAAACTGGAGCTGAGTCATATCCTACACGCGCAACTGTACCTGTCAACGAAGCAAGCTGACGTGTGACACAATTTCATAAAGAGTAGTTCCCATCTCCACCGCCGGCAATCAATTCCTGAAAGGGTAATAATACTGTACAGTAAATAACCCCTGGCACTACAGCCCGTGAAGGGCCTAATCCCCAGCCATTTGGCCTGCAGATATTGGGGTGCCGCATGACCAGCGCATTGGGTCCCCTCGGCCGTTAATCTTGGTTTTCGTGATTGGGGCGCTGCCTCACTGTCAGTTACTCAATTGTCCTCACGAGGCTGAGTGCACTCCGTTCCAGCCCTCACGTCAGTTTCCAAAATCCCTGACGGAGCCGGGAATCGAACCCGGGGCCTCCAGGTGAGAGGCAGGCGCGCCACTCCAACACCACGGGGCTGGCAATACTGTAGCTTACAGTACTGAACAATAATAATAATAAGGAAAAGCGCCAAATTAAGTTCATATTCAACTATTAAATCACATTCTTTACTGGAAGTTATAACTACACAATTTCTGTTCCTACCTCATCCTCAATAGTAGTTTCTCAATCATCATCATTCTCTTCGTGTTCGCCACGACTTTGCAGATTGCAATAAAACTGCAGCTCTACATTTTCCCTCCATCTTTCTCCAGAATGCTTCGAAAGCAGTCTCGAAACATCTTTCACTTCTTGTGCCTGAAGGACAATCCCTCTGTTTATGGCTTCCGGCTTTACGTGAGTCATATCAAAATCAGGTTTCGTGACACGTTTGTGTTCGCAAATGTCAGTTCTGTGGAAAACATCACCCAGACCAGAATATTATTGTTCTTCTCGTTCTTTGTCAAAATTATCCAAAACAAATTATTATCAGAAAGTACAACATAAACCATTCTAATCACGTCAGGCAGGGGTACATTCTCCGACTAATGTACGTAGGTAAAGAGTACACACTTCGCAAAGCATCATGGAAGGTAAGATGGCGGATCTGGGGGGCTCCTATTGGCTGATGTGGATGTGGCGGGTTTTGTGACCAAAAATGGCGAAACTGTCGTTGGACTTAGCGGATATTGCAACTAAGCCTCAAATTTGACTTCGTTTTACAGTAGGATGTAGCGGGGTTTGTAACAAAATAATAGTTTTAATGAATTCAGCGCAGCAAAAGCTATATGAAACAATGCTTATCTCAATTTTCATAAAATATGGATTTGGCGGGTTTTGATTCTAGGCGCCTTGAACTTCTCTCATAAATTGGAATATGGGGGGATACCTTTGTTCTTTTGATGGGGATATTTATATCTATTTTTTAAATTCGTATGCAAATAATTAATTATATATTGGAATATAGAAGGATACCTTTGTTCCTTGGTAAAGTATTAAAGCTAGATATTCTGTACACAGGCACATATAATAAATTTAATGCAGCCAAATAGCCATAACTTAAAATATAAAATATAGGATACATTGATGGGTTACATATTTGCATAATCACTTATAGACATTGTTCTTTTTGTACAGAATTCTATGTGGTACCGTTCACACATTTTTCCACATAATGTGCACTCACAGTCTATACTTGTGTCATGGAAGTGTTTTGATTTGCAGAGTAGGTGGTGAAAACCGTGAACTGCCAACCTTGTAATGACATGTCTTAGTTCGAAATTAGCTTTTGTCCACGAGCGGTCTATCATGGCCCCTGTGCCATAGAAGTCTGGTTGTACTTCTTCTCTCTTCTCCGTCAACGTTGCCAGAAGTTTCTCTGAAGCACTGGTGCTCGGTAGAGGTATGCTTGTCCTGAGGTCATCTACGAGGAAAGTTTCTTTCGCCAGTAGATATACAAGTCTAGATCGTGTCGTTTTTGATACTCCTATCACCTTCTTTATGTAGTTCGCTTTCACCCTTTCCAAGGTGGATAGGTTCCTCGTAGTTAAATGTGTCCAGATGATTTCAATGCCATAGGTCATTATTGGAAGAATTTTTACTCTGAATAGCAACATTGCTGTCTCCATACTGAGTGATCTGATGTCTTTTATTTCGTGCATTGCCATCATTGCTTGGGTTACCTTATCTGTGACATGTTTTGTGAAACAATATGCACTCGATTGCAGTGTGATGCCTAAATATTTAAAGTTTGGAACTATCTTTAATTTTATATCCCGAATGAAAATCTCTGCTGAGGCGGGTATTCTTCCTCCTTTTCGGAATATCATGGTGTCTGTTTTTGAGATGTTGATGTCCAGCTTGTGTTCAGAGCACCACTTTTGCACGTCATTTACAGTTTCCTGGAGTTTTGTTAAATCTCTGGATCCCATTACAATGTCGTCAGCATATGCGCAAGAGAATACTCCCTGCTTTTGGGCTATTTTTAGGATATCTGTGGTTGATATTATAAACAGCAAGGGGCTCAGTGGGTCTCCCTGTAGGACCCCGTTTGATTGGGCTATCGGTTCTGATAGAGTGAGGTTGTCCGAAATTCGTACTTCGTTCCATTGCAGGCACTTAGGCAACCCTCTATAAGCTCTTTCCTACGTCACGAAGCACGTGTACATCTTAGAACGGGTGGAGAGAATCAGCTTAATTTCAACCGGGAAACTTACCAATTGAGTATTTTGAGAAGCATTTAACTGAGGGCTTCATTATCAATTCTGAAAATTGAAGAAGACACTTGAATCTTAGCAAAAATTTGCCATTTCTTCAAACTTATGAAGTATGAAGAGGTGGGTGATTCACGTGGTTCAGGCAGCTTATGAACAGCGGACTTGTATGCAAGAGTATGGAAAGGGGAGGTATTTTTGGTCCTCAGTGCTCTTTCGCGATTGGAAGAAGATTTTGTTAGGGAGGAGGAACGTGGTATGTGATATACTGTGCCCGTTTAGACCGGAGTCCGCACGACCACATATGCATTTTACCAATAATTAGTCAGCACGAGAGTCAAAATATCCCGGAGCGCCAGATGGGTTAAAGCAAATCGCAAAAACGACATTAAATTTAAAAAAATGCTTTGCTGATTTTTGGCTCAATGCAACAATAAGGATAGAAGGAGATTTAATTGGGAGTAACACATCTGGTAAAATTATCTCAGTTTATTTTAAAGTTAAAATCTGACTGCAAAGATGCTCAAAGCAGCATCATCCACGTGTGGCGATCCACACTCTTATTTACACACAATATACAGAAATCTTCCAAACACATTTGACAATCTTTTTGGAAACACAAGTCCGATTAATAGTCCTGTGGACTGTGTTCCAACATTATTAATATTTAATTCCAGTTCAAAGTTAATTGTCCATACTGGAAATAACGGAGATCACTGTTTGACTATTTACATGATATTAACACTCGTAGAATAAATGTTTATAGAATTCAAAACTTTCACTTGTTTTTCCAGTTTCAAAAATATATCGTCGAAAAATATTATTATCATAGAAGCAACACAAATTATTAACATATATTAATAACATCTGAAAAGTATTTGACCATTGAGCATAGCATCGAAGAACTGTGCGAAGCACAACAACAATTAATTGTTCTTCTGACATTAAACATTCGAGAAGTGACTCGATTATGAACTTCAAGTTCCAAACAAAATATATGATTTCTGAATCATCAACTTGATCAATAAATGGTTGAACCATTCAACTATTCAATTTTCCACTCGGGAACATTATTATAAAAATATTTATATTCATGGCCATTTCTAGCAACTTTTACAACTTGCAATTCTTCGACAGAATGCGGAAATTAGAATTGTAGTTTTATAATGAATTCATTTAGTTCATGGCACTAGGATTGAAAATATCCTTCAAATTATTCGTGGTTAAAGAATTATTTTTAATTGGCAGTGGCCCATTCTATTATTTGTGTAAGAACACAATATTACAACAACAACGGCAAAGGTCTTCCTCTGAAGAAGAATAAACTACTATCATGACAAATCCGGGTTCTAGCAAAATCAAAGTCTAAATGGAATTCGTAAACAAGGTTGAAATAAGAACTGATGGTTTCAAAGAAATAACCTTCGGGTTATTCATACGACGAAATGTGTGGCTTCAATACACCTACTATAAACCTGAGCCATCGAACCTGCTATTTGATTGATGCTCGAAAAAACCTTCATTCCTGCGACTTAACATGCGCACCTGGGAATGGCATTTCAACTACTCCACACATAAATTTTCTTCCCAAAATTTATACAATAAATCAAGCCTCTGCTTGTTATCAACACTGGAAGATTAATAAACTTACAAGTTTATTTTATTTTACCATTCAGTTCAACCCGTGAATTTACCATACTTATGAAAAGCTTTATTTCACTTTCGAGTGTATTTACGTCATGATTTTATATAAATACAACAATATCCTATTTGATACAAATATCAATTGCTTCCCGTTTCATGCCTCTCCGTGTTATCTGAAAAATATACTTTGCTCATAGCAAATATCAACTGTTCAACCAGAACTGACATGTTGGTTGAATGCGGGCTTGCGCTAACCACTTTCCTTCGGAAAATCTCCTGTTCCAGACTAGAAATGATTAAACTACTTCATAGGCTCTTTCTCAATACATATGATTATTAGAAAATATAATATCCATGAATTATTTAGAAAAATTATAAAAATTATTATTATTATTATTAGTGGATTATTATTATTATTATTATTATTATTATTTGTTATATATATATAATTATCATCTCATTTTGTGAGAATCCACATGTTCGAACCTTCGAATATGGAAAAAATATCCATTCCTTAACAAAAATAAATATTAACTTTTACAGTTACATCGGGGGTTTTCCGTGGTTTCCTTAAAATATGAAAAATTCAAATAAATGCTCGAAATGCTCGGTCATCGATCCTAAACTGTTCTGAGTGCTGAAAATGCTCAGAATAACTCTAATAAGTCTTGCGTAAATCATTGCAAGATTTAAATACGACGAAAAAAATGTGTTGGTCATCTGCAGAAAAATAGTTTGTTCCAATTAGCTAAGCTTAATATAATTCAAATGTGGCTTACATTTCTTGATGGTCTTGAAGCGTAGTAAACCTGGTCTGTACCAGATTTATCCATAGACATGCCCTATCGGACAAGCACGTATAATCCTTGAATCCGCCGCCATTGTAGACCCACAATTCGTCTAGTCAGACATAGTGGTAGTATCTTTCGACGTTTGAATAAACTGTTGTTCCATTTTAATATGGGCTTCTATCAAAGCCATAACAGTTTGTTTAAATAGGGTCAGATCTAAGTGATCTCTTCTTAGATATGTCAGTTGTAACATAACTCACAGTAATCTCATCAGTACAAGAAAAACATTGACAGTCTAAGCAATTAACGGCTGTTCTGAAGATCGTTCCCTGGGCATGGTTTGTATATCACCATCTGCCATGCGCTAGACAACCTGCAGTTTCCCTTGCGTAGACTAATGAACGCCACCGTTATAGACTAGTCTTCAGTGTACTGACAGATCGAAGTGGTTAACTAGTTACAAATAATGAAAAACTGACTTGAAATGGATTTAAACATCCAAGTATTAAGTTACTACTGGACTGTGACAAAATACTATTTTCTAGACAAAGTCTAGCATATGTCCTTTTAGAAATATAAATATTTCCACCAATGTCTGTAGAAATATCAATCACCTCAGTGATTCTCCTCACCAGAAACTTACTAAGTTCCAACTCGTTTGCGCAGCACTTCTCGTGACTATCACGATTTGAAAAGAACTTCTGCGTAGATACGGCAACCATGTGCCTTGGCTCAGCGTAGACGCAACTTGCTTGCCAAGTGCTTGTGTTAGAATGAGCTGACCATGCCTGCTCCAGCTGGCTTTTATTCAAAACGGTCAGGGTCACGCGTCATCGCCTGATATCTGGAAATCCTCATATCTCTTGAATCCCTGGTCCGATTTACTTGATACTAATTGCGTTCTCTTTCATTTGGCCGTGCCAGTAATCTGATCCCAGTCTCAAGTCTCTACTCCATAGTTAACTATTTAATCAATAAATAGCCTCCACCTCTGCTATTACTCGCTACGTCACTTGACATCCAACTATCGGTAAAATTCTTCTAAATGCTTCTCGAAGCAATGTAGCGCGATATTCAAATATCTGAACTTTCAAAAGCGGCTACAGCCTTTCCCTTGATATCTAGGTGTCTGAAACTTGGAATACCCATTCCTAGAGTTGGGAACATCCACCCCACACCTAGCAAAAAATAAAAATTGAAAATTTTTTATTTTTCCTATCTACACATTAAATCATCTGGTTCTTGAATAATAGATCTTCAAATTCGATGCATTATAAGTTCCCACGATGTTACCAGTTCGTGTATTAGCTACTTCATAGCTTCCATTATTGTTTACTTCCACAATACGATAGGGTCCAGCGTAAAGGCTTGCAAATTTCGAGTACACTCGATTTTGCACGTCAGAGGGTGTAGGTCTTTTCACTAAAACAAGAGTTCCTACGCGCAAGGGTCTGCGAAAACGCTTTCCTCTCACTCTGCGCTCTCTCTTCTCAGCTTGACTCCTTAACTTGTCTAAAGCTAGAGTTTCCCTCATCTGACGACTTGGTTCAATCTCAGGTGGAATAGAGATGATTCGATCCCATAATCGTGTTGGTTTAATTCCATGATGAAGCAACATGGGAATCTGTCCAGTACTCTCATGAATAGTAGAGTTGATGGATTCGGATGCTAAAGAAAGAACATCCATCCATTTCCAATGCTCGTTTGGACAATAGAGGCGGCAAAATTTTGCTATTTCAGCCATCACGCGTTCCGCTGGATTGCTCTCTGGATGTCTAATAGAACAAAACAATTGTCTAATCCCAAGATTATTCATGATGGTTCGAAACTCCAAAGATGTAAATTGAGGTCCACGATCTGATAAAAGGAATTCCGGTTTGCCTGCTTCCGGAATCACGCTGTCTCTAATTCTCTTCGCACAATACTTTGCGTTTGCCTTCTGAATTGGATGTAACATGGTGTATTTGCTGAAAACATCCATAGTCACCAAAATATATCGGTTACCTCTTTTAGACTTTGGGAGAGGACCATATAAATCAGTCGCGAAGATTTCGCAAGGCTTAGAAGGAATAATAGGCCTTGGTAATTCTCTCAGTAATCTAGAATTATGTTTACTACTTTGGCATAAGTCGCATTCTCGAATAGTGTTTCTGAAAGTTTGTCGCATTCTCTCCCACGAAAATTTCTCTTGAATCATGTTGACTGTCTTATCTACTCCAGCATGACCTGCGATTCTATGTGCCATCCAAATAATGGGTTTTTGCAATCGTGGAGGTATCACTACTCTCAGCTTCGTATGGTCGGGATCTGCAAACTTGTAGATTAAACCATCTAACATCATAAAATCTCTTGAAATTCTTTCAGTTTCCACAAAATCATCATCATTTGGATCCATGTTTCCCTGTAGAAAACGAAAAATGTTTCTGAGACGTCGGTCTCTCCTCTGGGATAAATGCAATAACCTTAACCTTCTCAAGGTATCTTCATCCTCTTGCGTCAGGTTAACTTGAAAAACCTTAGATGTAGACTCCACTGCTCTACTCAACAAATCAGCTCCCACATTCAACTTTCCAGGAGTGTGTTCAATAACTAGGTTGAATTGCTGAATAAAAAGTGACCATCTAGTTATTCTATCGCTGGCAAAGTTTGTTCTCAAAATAAACTCCAATGCGTGGTGATCAGTCCTCACAATGACTGAATGTCAAATTAACATTTTCTTCCACGACTCCAATGCGAATATTACAGCAAGTGCTTCTAACTCTGTGGTGTAATAATTCCTCTCTGATGGACGAAGTTTCCTGCTAATGAACGCCAGGTAATGTCTCTTGTGGTCTTCATCCTCTTGAAGTAGAATAGCTCCAATCCCTACGGTGGATGCATCAGATTCTATGATGAAATTCTTGGTAAAGTCAGGATACTCCAATTTCACACTGTTTACCAATAACCTCTTGGCATCATGAAATGATTGTTCACAATCTTCATCCCATTTCCATTTATTTCCTTTCTTTAACAATTCCTGCAATGGCGCAACTGTCTTGGTGAAGTTTGGACAATGCCCTGCAAAGAATTGGCATGTCCCGAGAAAACTGCGGACATTCTTCACTCTAGTAGGTCTAGGGAAATTTGCAATTGCTTGTATCTTCGTCTCATTGGGACGGTATCCTTCTCCATCCAAAATGTGACCCAAAAATTTTATTTCCTTTCGAAAGAACTGACATTTTCGAAGGTTTACTTTGAAGTTCGCTTTTCTCAAATCTGCGAATAACATTTGAAGATGTAGCAAATGTTCCTCCTTAGTCTCAGATGCAATTAAGATATCATCAATATAACGAATTGCTATCTCTTTTACTTCAGGACTCAAATTTTGTTCCAGTGCTCTGATCAAAACGGATCCAGATGTTTTGACTCCAAATGGTAGACGGCGGAATACATATGTCTGCTGGTCAAACATAAATCCTGTAAACTTCTTAGAATCTTCACTAAGCCTAATATGATGGTAGGACGAAGTGAGATCAATATTAGAGAACCAGACCTTGCCTTGGAATTTCCTTAACAGTTCCCTAATGATTGGTGGTCTGTCATACTCTGGCAGTAATCTTGAATTCAAATTTCGCGCGTCTAAACATAGTCTCAGACTTCCATCTTGCTTAGACACTACTGCTAATGGATTGACATAAGATGTAGTGTACTTTTCAATCACATTGTTGCCTTCCATCTCCTTGATAAGCACTTTTACTCTTTCTCGATGCTTTTCTGCTACTGGATACAATTTAGCATGAAAAGGTGCATCATCATTTACCCGAATACGATATTCAAAATCCTTAATTTCACCAGGTTTAATATCAAAAATATCGTGATACTCTTCCAAAATCTTCCCTAGCTCTGGGGACTCCTTCTCAGTGTAGACTTCTCTTCCTTCAGCTTCATGAAAAATAAGAGACCATTGAGCATCTCCCTCGATGTCTTCCTCTTCTTTTCCCTCGAAGTTAATCTCTTCGGTATTCTTGAATTTAATCGTCTCTGTCTTCATATCTATCACTGCTTGATATTTCTGAATGAAATCTGCTCCCAATATCATGTCAAAAGCCATGTCCTTCATTACAACAAATACATGTCGGAAATCATGTCCTCCAATCGTAATACATAAGTATAATTGTGTTTTACACAGATATATTTTATTGGGTATTATTCCTTGGATCTTAATTCCTGATACTGGAATTTCCTCTAAATTCTCTTTGAGCTTCCACAGAATATAAAGCTTCTCACTCACCAGACAAAGCATAGCCCCAGTATCGATCAAAGTATCGACAGGCATACCAAATACTTCGCATGATATGATTGGCATTCTAATTCTGGTACCCATTTCTTTTCGTTCGTCATTCTGTTGAATTAAATCATCATCCTCTGCTTGCCATTTAATAATTCTGGAAGTGAAAGTGTTCAAAATTCTATCTTCTACTGTGAATTCGAAGTTTTTTTTTTCATTACCATTCCCCCGGGATTGTTGTGTTCCCGATGGACCTGGTTCGTTGGGCCTCTGCTCCAAAAATTGCAAGTTATCTTGGTGTCTTGCTTCCAAATTTTTCCTTGTGTCCTTGTTAAACTCTTCATTGGACTGACGAGTATCTACATTCCCTCTGTTGTTGTAGTTGTTTCTACCGTAGTATCTTCTTTCTTGGTACCTTCCTTGACTATCTCGTGGCCTTCTCCATCGAGTGTTGTATCGATTACCACCATCCGGTCTCGCATATGGCTTGTAACTGTATCTGTTACTGTACTGGTTCCATCCTCTCTTATTTGGATCTTCCCTCGGCGTTTTCTCTTCTCGCTCCTCTCGAATCTCTCGAGGTGTCTGAGAATAACTATCAGCCATAACAGCATACACAGCGTTGTTATTCTTTGCTCCCTTCTGATGGAAGAATTGAGCGTTTGTATGATCCAGCTTCTGTAATACTTCATCAAATTGTTCCATATTATAGATATCAGCAGCGATCAAAGTCCTCTGGACGTCTGCTGGAAATTGACGTATCAATGCAGTAATCAACTCGTTATCTGGCATCGGTGGATCTAAATGTTGAAGTTTAGACAGCTGTCCAGAAAAGTACGTAGAGTATCGAGTAGGTTGTGACGTCGAGAATCTCTTCGAATATAACTCTGCTCTAACTTGCTGTTGGGTTTCCGGGGACCAAAACTTCTTCAATAGCCCACGAGAAAACTCCTCAAAAGTGGTTAGAGTGGATCTAAATGCTCTAAACCAAAGAAGTGCAGGACCTTCCAAGAACTTCCCTATCACTCGGATCTGTCTTTCTTTAGGGATCTTAGAATCTTTCAGGTAATCACCTGCTTCTCTCAAAAATTCCACGGGTGTTACAGAATCTCGCCCTGAAAATTTAGAAGGCTTATCTTCTATATTCTTAAATACAGTTATGGGGTTGGATTGAAATACTGTCCTGACCTCATCCTGTCTATCAGTCTCTCTAGCTGCTCCTAGATTTATCTGTATCTGTTCCTTTCCCCTTACATTTGGCATTTTTAACAGATGATCAGACTGTTCCTCATCCTTGATTTGAGTTTTCATAGCCTCAAGTTCCTTCTGGTTTTCTTCTGCCATCTTTTTAATTGCTTCAGTTTCTTTACAATTGTCCTTAACCTCAATGGATATCTGGTTCATAACAGCCTCATGACTTTTCAATGACCCTGTCATATCTGATATGTCCTTCTGAGTTGCTTGGATATCTTTGGCAATTACTTCAATGTGGGATGACAAAGATTCCCTAATCTCCTTGATTCCCTCTTGATTCTCCAGCTTGAGTGTGTCTTTAATTTCATTGACAACTGTGGTTTTGATTTCAGTTTGCAATTCATTAATCACACTTTCTCTTATTTCTCCCATGACAAGTTCTTTGAATTGTTCCGTTAAACGTTGAACAACTAGAATTCCCATCTCGTTACTCTCCTTCTTCACTCTGACTTCCAGGTTGACCATGTCTTCACCAACTTTCCTAAGACCATGTTCTATCCTATCAGCTAAGCTTTGGGATCGAAGATCGGCATCGCGAAATTTTTCGTCCATTAAACTTGCGTTAGTAGCTAATGAAGTTTCGAGCTCATGTGTTTTATCGCATAATTTATTCATTTTACTCTCAAGTGTCATTTTCAAAATTTCAGAATTCTCTTTAAATTTACTTTCCATTGAATTAAATTTACTATTTAAATTTTCTTTCAAATTACCTTTTAACCTGTTTTCTAAAGAATCAGAATTTTCTTTAAGTTTATCATTCAAATTTTCTCTAAGTTTATTTTCTAAAGAATCAGAATTTTCTTTAAGTTTTTCATCTAAACTGTCTTTCAAATTATCAGAATTTTCTTTAAGTTTTTCATTTAAACTTTCTTTCAAGTTATCTTTTAATTTATTTTCTAAAGAATCAGAATTTTCTTTAAGTTTCCTTTCTAAAGCCTCAGTATTTTCTTTCATAATGGCTGCTACACGCAGTCCAGCCTCTTTCGAACTCTCCTCCAAACTCCTCATCATCCTCATCATTTCTTCCATAATTTTCAATTATTATTCAAAACTTAGGGGTATACAACAGTGGCAAACACAAGCTTATAACTAGAACAAGAAATATGAATAGCTAATTGGAACACTATAATAAAATGAGATTTGTCCTAATATCGACGTGATGGAAAAACAAAAGTCTCTACTTTTACGAATTACATTTACCACAATATCACAAGAAAAATATGCAAGTTCTCAAATATCCTCCACCTGGATTCTAATAATGTGTATGTCCAGTCATCGACCGTTTACTGCTGAATTTACTTGACGCCCTAATGGTTAAGCCATTATCAAAATAATCAAACCCATTCTAATTATTAACCAAGTTAAATTTTTAATTTTCCCCACTGATTGGGTTTCCTACTAATTTATTCATCCAAACCAGACATCTCTCAACTCCCAAAATATTTCTATAAAAATTATCACAATTTCAAATCGGCATGCGATTGACCATGTCTAAATCGGGACCCACGTTCGAAGCCATTTCTCTCTCTATCTTATTTTATGTGCCCGTTTAGACCGAAGTCCGCCCGACCACATATGCATTTTACCAATAATCAGTCAGCACGAGAATCAAAATATCCCGGAGCGCCAGATGGGTTAAAGCAAATCGCAAAAACGACATCAAATTAAAAAAAATGCTTTGCTGATTTTTGGCTCAATGCAACAATAAGGATAGAAGGAGATTTAATTGGGAGTAACACATCTGGTAAAATTATCTCAGTTTATTTTAAAGTTAAAATCTGACTGCAAAGATGCTCAAAGCAGCATCATCCACGTGTGGCGATCCACACTCTTATTTACACACAATATACAGAAATCTTCCAAACACATTTGACAATCTTTTTGGAAACACAAGTCCGATTAATAGTCCTGTGGACTGTGTTCCAACATTATTAATATTTAATTCCAGTTCAAAGTTAATTGTCCATACTGGAAATAACGGAGATCACTGTTTGACTATTTACATGATATTAACACTCGTAGAATAAATGTTTATAGAATTCAAAACTTTCACTTGTTTTTCCAGTTTCAAAAATATATCGTCGAAAAATATTATTATCATAGAAGCAACACAAATTATTAACATATATTAATAACATCTGAAAAGTATTTGACCATTGAGCATAGCATCGAAGAACTGTGCGAAGCACAACAACAATTAATTGTTCTTCTGACATTAAACATTCGAGAAGTGACTCGATTATGAACTTCAAGTTCCAAACAAAATATATGATTTCTGAATCATCAACTTGATCAATAAATGGTTGAACCATTCAACTATTCAATTTTCCACTCGGGAACATTATTATAAAAATATTTATATTCATGGCCATTTCTAGCAACTTTTACAACTTGCAATTCTTCGACAGAATGCGGAAATTAGAATTGTAGTTTTATAATGAATTCATTTAGTTCATGGCACTAGGATTGAAAATATCCTTCAAATTATTCGTGGTTAAAGAATTATTTTTAATTGGCAGTGGCCCATTCTATTATTTGTGTAAGAACACAATATTACAACAACAACGGCAAAGGTCTTCCTCTGAAGAAGAATAAACTACTATCATGACAAATCCGGGTTCTAGCAAAATCAAAGTCTAAATGGAATTCGTAAACAAGGTTGAAATAAGAACTGATGGTTTCAAAGAAATAACCTTCGGGTTATTCATACGACGAAATGTGTGGCTTCAATACACCTACTATAAACCTGAGCCATCGAACCTGCTATTTGATTGATGCTCGAAAAAACCTTCATTCCTGCGACTTAACATGCGCACCTGGGAATGGCATTTCAACTACTCCACACATAAATTTTCTTCCCAAAATTTATACAATAAATCAAGCCTCTGCTTGTTATCAACACTGGAAGATTAATAAACTTACAAGTTTATTTTATTTTACCATTCAGTTCAACCCGTGAATTTACCATACTTATGAAAAGCTTTATTTCACTTTCGAGTGTATTTACGTCATGATTTTATATAAATACAACAATATCCTATTTGATACAAATATCAATTGCTTCCCGTTTCATGCCTCTCCGTGTTATCTGAAAAATATACTTTGCTCATAGCAAATATCAACTGTTCAACCAGAACTGACATGTTGGTTGAATGCGGGCTTGCGCTAACCACTTTCCTTCGGAAAATCTCCTGTTCCAGACTAGAAATGATTAAACTACTTCATAGGCTCTTTCTCAATACATATGATTATTAGAAAATATAATATCCATGAATTATTTAGAAAAATTATAAAAATTATTATTATTATTATTAGTGGATTATTATTATTATTATTATTATTTGTTATATATATATATAATTATCATCTCATTTTGTGAGAATCCACATGTTCGAACCTTCGAATATGGAAAAAATATCCATTCCTCAACAAAAATAAATATTAACTTTTACAGTTACATCGGGGGTTTTCCGTGGTTTCCTTAAAATATGAAAAATTCAAATAAATGCTCGAAATGCTCGGTCATCGATCCTAAACTGTTCTGAGTGCTGAAAATGCTCAGAATAACTCTAATAAGTCTTGCGTAAATCATTGCAAGATTTAAATACGACGAAAAAAATGTGTTGGTCATCTGCAGAAAAATAGTTTGTTCCAATTAGCTAAGCATAATATAATTCAAATGTGGCTTACATTTCTTGATGGTCTTGAAGCGTAGTAAACCTGGTCTGTACCAGATTTATCCATAGACATGCCCTATCGGACAAGCACGTATAATCCTTGAATACGCCGCCATTGTAGACCCACAATTCGTCTAGTCAGACATAGTGGTAGTATCTTTCGACGTTTGAATAAACTGTTGTTCCATTTTAATATGGGCTTCTATCAAAGCCATAACAGTTTGTTTAAATAGGGTCAGATCTAAGTGATCTCTTCTTAGATATGTCAGTTGTAACACAACTCACTGTAATCTCATCAGTACAAGAAAAACATTGACAGTCTAAGCAATTAACGGCTGTTCTGAAGATCGTTCCCTGGGCATGGTTTGTATATCACCATCTGCCATGCGCTAGACAACCTGCAGTTTCCCTTGCGTAGACTAATGAACGCCACCGTTATAGACTAGTCTTCAGTGTACTGACAGATCGAAGTGGTTAACTAGTTACAAATAATGAAAAACTGACTTGAAATGGATTTAAACATCCAAGTATTAAGTTACTACTGGACTGTGACAAAATACTATTTTCTAGACAAAGTCTAGCATATGTCCTTTTAGAAATATAAATATTTCCACCAATGTCTGTAGAAATATCAATCACCTCAGTGATTCTCCTCACCAGAAACTTACTAAGTTCCAACTCGTTTGCGCAGCACTTCTCGTGACTATCACGATTTGAAAAGAACTTCTGCGTAGATACGGCAACCATGTGCCTTGGCTCAGCGTAGACGCAACTTGCTTGCCAAGTGCTTGTGTTAGAATGAGCTGACCATGCCTGCTCCAGCTGGCTTTTATTCAAAACGGTCAGGGTCACGCGTCATCGCCTGATATCTGGAAATCCTCATATCTCTTGAATCCCTGGTCCGATTTACTTGATACTAATTGCGTTCTCTTTCATTTGGCCGTGCCAGTAATCTGATCCCAGTCTCAAGTCTCTACTCCATAGTTAACTATTTAATCAATAAATAGCCTCCACCTCTGCTATTACTCGCTACGTCACTTGACATCCAACTATCGGTAAAATTCTTCTAAATGCTTCTCGAAGCAATGTAGCGCGATATTCAAATATCTGAACTTTCAAAAGCGGCTACAGCCTTTCCCTTGATATCTAGGTGTCTGAAACTTGGAATACCCATTCCTAGAGTTGGGCACAATACCTACCCCTGGAATATCAAAGTAACTTCCATAATATTATACAACCGATAATAATAACTGTCTTGTGCCTTCATAAATCAAAATTTTTATGCCCGTAGTACAGTACTGATACTTCCTGAGATCCCGAGTTCGAAACGAACAACGAAAGAAGATTTTTCCTACCAGATTATCAAGGTCATCAATTTCTATCGTATCAATGTGCCTCCTTCGAACATAATCCACATTAAATTATGATTGGTCTTATTTTTATTGCTAATTTCGATATTACGATAGCTGGAAACAATCAAGACTTATTAAGTTTAATTTTACTGGACGTCTTAATTAGTATAAATAGACTACATAAGAAACACCAATATGGTTTGATGAAAATTGTCTTTGTGCGGAACAATAATAGTACAGAATCTCATACTGGGAATAATGTTGAAGAAAGATAGATTATATCCGAGAATGAGACTGTATGCCGAGGCAAGGGTATTCTTTATGAAATAATTGTATGCTTTTGAAATAAGTAAATAAATAAATAATTAATATTTTTTTAAAAGATATAAATGGAATTCTAGTTGTAAATCACGGGTATGAAACCACAAGAATTACAGTGAATCACTCTATTTTATATCAACCTAAGTTAAGTATAGCTAAACTTAACTTTCAGTTTACTTGAAACTACTGTACTACTACTATCAGATGACATTCATTTAAACCCAGGACCCCTTAACCTCTACTATCAGAACGCACTGCGTCAAAAATAAACTAACCGACTGTTTAGCAAATATAACAGAAATCAATCAATTTGATATCCTCTGCCTCTCAGAATCAAGGTTGTCAGACTTCGTATCTTGTGGGGAACTTCCGTATTCATCTGAGTTCAATGTGTTTCAGTGCGACAGGTCCTCAAGGGGTGGTGGTGTTGCAATCGCAGTTCATAACAAACTGAAGGCAAAACATCGGCCTGACTTAGAAACTTCCTGTGAAATAATATGGGTTGAGATTATTATCCCAAAAGGAAGAATTTACTCGTAGGTTGCTTCTACCGCCCACCTTCCAGCAAAATTGATACCTTAGAAGAATGTTTCAACTCTACTGTTCTTGCCCTCAATCAAGAAAATGAAATAGTGTTGCTAGGCGATTTTAACACCCATATCTCCTGGACATCAATAGACAATGGTACCATACATTCTCCCAAAATAGATACTTTCATCTTGTCAAATTTTATAAACGGTCTACATCTGAATCAGTTCAATCTACACCCAACAAGGAAATCCGAAACACTGGACCTCATATTTTTAACTCTGCGTAATGTCACTGTGACCGTTGGAAGAAATATCCTGAACACCGACCATAGCTCAATAGAAGCCACTCACCCTGTCCCAGCCAGAAGGCATAAAAATAGCCCAACCACCGATAAGAAAGCTTTCCTGGAGAAAGGTCAACTGGCAAGCTGTCAATCAGGATTTATCATCCATACCCTGGTGCCTGCTAACACCGACAGTAGTGGCTACGCTGGCTAACGCGCAGCATTAGGTCATGGGGCCAAGCTCTCTGCTGACCCGGTAGACGCGTGGGTTCGAGCCCCACCGTCGGCCGTCCTTGAAATGGTTTTCCGTGGTTTCCCCATTTTCAACACCAGGCAAATGCTGGGACGGTACCTTCTGACAGGCCACGGCCGCTTCCTTCCACATCCTTGCCCAGTTTCATTCACCATCATTCATTTCATCTCTCATTAACTCCTCTCCTGAGGTTGGCGTCAGGAAGGGCATCCGGCCGTAAAAATCATCGCCACAAAGACTTCCATCGCATCTCATCCCCGACCCCGTTGGAAAACGGGAATAATAAGGGGTAGTCATACATACATACCCTGGTGCCTGCTAACAGCTGAGGGAGATGTAAACAGCGCAGTGGCCTTGTTTGAGGATTTACTTTACTTGGCCATTAAACAACACGTTCCTTTCTCCGTACCCAAATCCAACAAATACCCGCACTGGCTAAGTCAAAACACCAAACCCCTTCTCCAAAACAAAACTCGAGAGTGGTCACTGTGGAAATCAGTTCCTAATCCTCATACACGCAATGTATTTATTCACCTACGGAAAATTTCAAGAGTTCATATGACAGAAGATTACAACCGCTACATTTCTTCCATAACAGAAAATCTCAAGAATAACCCGAAGAAGTTCTGGACACTTATATCATCCCGTACAAAGACTCCTAGAATTCCACTTAACCTAAACCTCCATAATGAAGAAATCCCATTTGAATTGAGGTCCACACATTTCAATGAATATTTTCACTCAACCTTTTCAGTTCCCGTACCAATCCCCCTCAAATTACTAGCGTCTGTTCTGATTCACTGTCTCAAATTTTAACGACCCCCGATGAAATCCAAAATATTTTAAAAAGTCTGCCCGCAAACAGATCTACCGGACCATCAGACATAAGCCCTATATTCCTGAAAAACACCTCTGCATCTCTCAGCATCCCCTTATCCATAATACTCAACTGGTGCATGATTTCCGGCACTTTTCCTGACTCGTGGAAAAGAGCTGATGTCACACCTGTCTTTAAATCAGGCAGCAAGCATGACATTTCCTCATACAGACCTATATCTATTGTCCCTATACTCTCTTCAGTCTTCGAAATAATAATACATTGCCGTCTCCTCACTTTCACCAAACCACACCTCTCAGAAGAACAACATGACTTTGTCCCTGGTAAACCATGTTTAACAAATCTGACTGTTCTGAACCATCACATAATTTCTGGAATAGATCAAAAATCTCAGCTAGATGTAATCTACGTTGACCTGGCCAAAGCATTTGATTCCGTGAAACATTTCCTTATCCTCCACAATCTTGCTTCACGATACAACGTACATGGATCCTTCCTTTCCCTAATACAAAGCTTCCTGTCCAATAGGTAGTGCTTCCAGGGTCTGTATCGTCCTGGCTCCCAGTCTTATCAGGAGTAACTCAGGGCAGTATCCTGGGACCCCTTCTCTTCGTGCTGTATATGGACGATATAAACACATGTGTGCAAAATTCTCCGTGTTCCCTTCTTCTGTACGCTGATGACCTTAAGATATTCAGAAAAAAATCCCGTTCTGACGACAACGCTGACCTCCAGGAAGCAGTGAATACATGTACTGATTGGTTCAACAAATGGAAGTTATCTCCAAATACGAAAAAGTGCTTCAATGTGTCTTTCTCACTACTGAAATCTGGAAATCAGGCGGATATAAAATATGTGGAAATAAATTGGATACGGTTTCTCAGGTAAGAGATTTAGGTATTATTCACGATGATAAACTGACATTCTCTCCCCACATTGACCATATCAAATCTCACGCAATGCCCAGTCTCGGCATTCTATACAGATTCACGGAAATTAAAAACCTCACTGCACTTAAATTATACTTCACCACATATGTTCTCCCTATCCTAGATTTCTCTTCTCCAATTTAGTCTACTTCGGCTATAACCAATATTTCTAAATTGAACAGTGTCTTTAATTTCTTCATATCAATTGTCAAAGCTCGCAATCCTTCACTAAGGCACTTTGCCAAATCCGACATTCAAAATCAGCTCAATTTACTCGACCTGAGAAGCCGTCTACAATTTACCGATCTGTGTTTCCTACATACAATTATGAATGGTTACACAAAATGTAACATGCTCTTAAGCTACTTCCCACTCCATGTTCCCTCCCGTTCAACACGTCAGAACCATTTACACCACGTACCTCGCCCACGTCTTGAAGTACAGAAGCGCTCTATTTTTCACCGTCTACCTACCCTTAGCAACTCCCTTCCAAATATTGGCATATTCTCTCCCTATCGAACATTCAAACATAACATTAGAAGATTCCTTTCATCCTCAATTCCTACCCCCTCACCCTCCTAATCACCCACTACCCCGATTATTCCCTGCGTCCTTCCCGAGATTTGTCCCTTGCTGCCATCACTGCCAATTGTTACCTGTTATTGTTGTTGTTGTTAATATTATTTGAAATTGTTAAAATATTAGTGTAAAAGGACCTTTTCATGGTTGTATCTAATAATTATTAAATAAATAAACAAATAAAAATAAATAAACTTTCTGTATTTATCTCCAAAATTATATAACATTCTCCCAATTAAATTAAAATAATTTAATGGAAAGCATGCACACCTGAAGGTCTAAGTAAAACATTTTCTTAGGGGAAAAAATGAAAATTGAAATAATAATTAGTTGAGCCTACAAGTCTATACACACTCAAGTTCAATTTTCTTTCTTATTCACTATTTTAGTACATAAAGCATATGCATAGAACGTGTTATTCGATTAAGCCATTATACAATAAAATAAATTGTAATCAATGATATGCAAGCTACACAACTTTTAGTGGCATAGGTAATTACTCTTCCTGCTCTGTATGAATTTGAAATCCTATTTCGACCTGTCTTTATCATATTGTAATAATATAATTTAACAATTGTAAATTTACAGGTTAAACACATGAGTAGGAATTGAAAGGGAATTCATAAAATGTGGACAGTTTTCCTGAATTTTGTAAACTGCGTATATTGTAACAATATATTTACAATAATAATAATAATAATAATATTCTATCTATCTATCGTATGGCTTTTAGTGCCGGGAGTGTCCAAGGACATGTTCGGCTCGCCTGAGTCTGTAGCTGCTTCCAGCGGACACCCTTATTAAGGTGAACTACAGGTTCCGTTCAGTTTCAAGTAGTTCCAACTTTCACTACCAGATATCAGTGATACCTAGGGGTGAACGTTGGAACATTGATAGAGCGTTCCGACGAAATCTAACCTAACAATTTAGCTTTACACAAGTTTAGTCTGTGAAAGGATCTTTTACATGCCATAAATCTATGACATGGGACCGCCGGCTACTGAAGGATTTTTAACGCTCTTAAAAAATCTGACGACTTCAGCCGGGTTTGAACCCGCTATCTTGGGTACAGCAGTTCAGCATGCTACCAACTATGCCACTGAAGCCGCTATAATAATAATAACTATAACTTAATCAAGATAAAATAATACCATGGGTTGCTTGTGGTATAAGAGTTCATTAGTAGCAAATGCCTATCTCCAATTCTATAATCACATCACAGTATTTTATAAGAAGATAGCGGAGTAAATAATCAGATTCGTAAAAAAAAGATTCTGCGATCTGTGCAGTAGACGAGATCTTCTTTGAATATTTGATATTTTTTAACTGTATTCGCATATCGTCACCTGTGTGCATACCCAAGCTGATAATTCTAGCACTGGTATCCCAGTTTCACTGCAGCCAGCCACGTTGGCCGCCATTTTGCTGTGCCCGATATTCCAGCCCTGGATTGTGTGGCCCGACTCATCGCGATCCCAGGTTGAAATTCGATACAACAGTAGTAGAAAATTTTACCAAAAGAAAATCGTGGCCGACTTGCGTTTGACTGTGGGCCTCCATGCTCGTCTCCAGGAACGTCAGCCGCCTCCTAAATCTCCCATGTCGCGTGTTTCTTAGTCGCCATCCTACGATGTTGGAAGTTCTTCGCAAGATACGAATAGATGCCGGGTCTGATGGCCATCATGTCCAAAATTTCACAAAATTTCCGCCCGTCTAACATAACAGTTTATAAGTTTCTGGATACAATCGCGCAAACCGCACTTTGACAAACATTTTGGTTCTCGAACTAGAGCTGTTTCCAAAATGCCAAGTTCGTACGTAATATCCCGTGAGATTGCAGTCTGAAACGTGGCCTCGAAACACCTGTGTGTTGAGCATGTCACAAGCGGTTGGCCTTGGCTCGCATACTGTCGCTCGGCACAATGACCTCGCCTTTCCGTAAATAGGGTCTCGCTTCAAGCAGCTTACAGATTCACTGATATCTTTGACTTTCAATGTCCAGCCTAGCTCTAACAGCATTTCCTACGGTATTGTAACCTCGTGAAAACATATAGGCTGTTACCGTACACGTATTGTCCGCTCTTTTGAAACATGAAGCCTCATTTTACTGCGTAAACTGTCTGTGCTATAACTTGTTCTGGCTGATTGTATAAATCACTTTGAATACCGTATTTTGCCATGCTGCCACAGCGATGCGGTCAGTCCTTCGCCACTAGACTGTAGTTGAGTATGACTCATGCGCGCTCACGGAACTGTCTTGACTAGTCAGCGTATAGAAAGCAAATGGCTGACCTCAAGTCATCTGCTCCCCTCCAAAGCTCGCTTTCTGCGTACGGAGTCCTCTACAGAGTCCTTCTTGATCACGTGGTCTTCTTCATCCCTTACTGGTCCCATACGTTACTACGTCATTCGAGACTCTTTCACAAATCCTCAGATAATAATTGTAAAATTATGAGCCTTATTTCCTTTCATAATTCAAGGTTTCTGGACATCTTGGAAGCAATGTGGCCATGGCAGTGACGTCTCAAGCAATCATGTACGTCATCTGTCCGCCCTTTGGATCAAGTGGTGCGTTCTGACATCTTGACACATGACATATCGGGGACAGTACCTTACTATAGGCCAGAGTCACTACCTTCCAATTCCCCGTCCTTACACTCATACTTTCCTCCCCACACAACACTCAACACGCGACGGTGCTTGAATCATGTTCCCTGTCCAATACTGAACCTAGGACTATGGGTTCCAATGAGTTTGGTTTCTAAGTTATATTATTATTATTATTATTATTGGAAGCCCAGCCTGTTGAAACCTGTTGACATACCATTTATGAAAGCGCCTCACCAAGTCATAAAGCTAAATGCAAAATCTTGTAATCCCTCGTTTCCTTTACAAGCATTAACCATTTAAAAACAAGATATCCCAGTCAGATAATCTAAAACAAGCTGTCTCCATTTAAAGACATGGAAACCTCCAGTAAACAGCTCTCTTTCATAAGAAAACCTTGAGAGTCATTTATGACGGAGTTCTGAAGCTTCTAGAAGGAATTTTTAACTAACCTTCAATATTTTACGTATCATTATATCTCCCACTCAAAGAGACAACTCCCTCCCATACGAAGTAAACTTCTGATTGGCTAGTCCTTCAGAGAAACTCTCAACCCCCACTATGGATCATCCAGTATTTAACTTGGTGCACAAGGGCAGCTTGGCCTCTTCATCACTTGTAACTTTGAGTAATGTAACTCTGTTTAACTAGACTGCGAAGCAGTCAGGCTACATGCCTTGTATATAAATTATTGTGAATGTATTATTTGTCGGTCGACTTATAATAAATAACATTCATTTGGGAATCTTCGTGTTCAGTTGATTCAAGAAATACCAGTCTCGAGGAGAACCTGAGTGGACCATGTTCTAACTGCTGTCCCGCTTGGAAGCTGAGAAAAGGGAATCTACATATTTAATTAAATACCCCTTTCGGGACGACAAACTTAATTGGGGGCCCGGCCGCGATTGATACATGATCATCACCAGATCTACGTGCTGATTGGACCAGGTATACTGACAACGCTCAACGAAGCCAAGACTTCAAGTGGCGCCTTTCGTTACAAATCCAAGAAAGCCAGTATCATCCCGAAAATACTGAAGTCGTCTTGATCATCTGAACCAAGCCGACTGTAAAGAAGTGGTACTGACAACCTTATTGGAGGCTTTTCGTCCATAACTAACCAGCCAGCTTTAAGGGAGGAAGCTAGCCGACAACGCTGAAATAAGCGCTTTTCGACAGTAACCAACCGCCATCGCCGTCCGAGTAAATCGACAACTCTGTTAAGGGGCCTTTCGGTCGCTCGAACGACACTGAAGAAACCCAACCGACTACGGAACGAGAGGAGGTGAGCCGGCAACGCTGAAACAAGCGCCTTCTGACCGCCATCTATCGCCATCCGTAGCTGCTGTACGTGCGCATCGAAACTCTGAGAGGGGCCTTTCGATAGCACGACATCGCAGAAGGAAGCCAACCGACTACGCAGACCGGAATGCAGTCCATGCTGATCATCATTTCCTGGCTGTGAGTACATTCAAAATACCCTGTTTTTTTTGTGTACCTTTCATATTGCTTGTATACAACATAGTTCATTTCTCAAATTTTAAAGAAGAGCACTAATAATAACTTATTTTGCCTTTCAAAAGAAAGTGAGTGCGCGTTTTTAAACTAGAACAAGTGCCGCATGCCATTATTCTTTTGAATTAATAATCAGTAATAATAATAATAAATAATTTTTCTTTAACCAATTAATAAATAAATAATAAGTAAATAAATAATCTTAAATTATTTTAAATTAAACTAAGCAATTAATCACTGACTTAACAATGTCGGAGACGGAATTGTTATCAAAATTTGAATATGCCCAGATTCAGTTATTACCTGAATTTAATGGGAGCGCATCTTGCAGCTTGGATTACTTTTTAGCAAGATGTGATAGTTTTTTAAACACACACAAGAGAGCTCCTGCTACTACAAATGCTAACATCATTAACGAATTTCTGTTTAACGTCATAAAGTCAAAATTAAAAGGGGAAGCGAGTAGTATTTTGGATCTTGACGCGAACAGTAGCTATGGAAAACTTAAAGAGAAATTAATTAGAAAATTTGGAGACGTTAAAGATGAGAGATTGCTAGTGCAGGAAATATCAAACTGCTTTCAGAAAAGAAGCGAAAGCTACACTGAATACCATGACAGACTAGATGCTCTAGTCTTACAGTGTAAGAGTTTGTGTAAACTCAATTATCATGACCAGGTATTGGAGCTTAAATTACGAGAATTAGATGATTTGAGCTTAAACACATTTAAAGCCGGTATCCTAGATCCATACCGAGCCTACTTACGTTACGCCCAAGTAACAGACCTTAGCCATGCATTGAGGACTTGCCGAATTTACGATAATGACAGAGCTCATGAGAGCTATATGGATCAGTTGAGAGGAACATTGAAGTATCCTCCCAATATTGGTCCCAGTCATAAGCCACCCCAACAAACACCACTAACACCACCTAATCGGATTGCTCCCTTTGGTCCAATACAACCACTAAACCATGCCATTCACAATCCATTTGCATTTCCCAAGCCTCAAAATCAATACTTTCCACAAGCCCGACCTTTCTTTACCCAACCGAATCCACAATTTAGGAACCCTAATCCTCAACCAAACTTTCGAACTTTTCAGGGACCGAACCCACACATCTTGAACCCACAGAACCAACAACCCTTCAAACAATTCAGTAGGCATTATCCTACACCAAATAACATTGCCCGGCGCTTCACGCCCAATAATCAGACATATCCGAAACCAATGTCAGGAGTGTCCACTATAAGAGGGAACGTGAATGCACACGCAGAGGAGACTAATGAGCTAAGCTATATGACACAAGAATATTACCCAGAAACACAATCGGTGGAATATTCTCAAGAAGCTCAACCCCAAGAGTATGAGTTCGAATACGACTCAATCCACCCATCACTACTTCAGGATAGTTATGAAAATCCCGAGGAACAAGAGCAGGATTTTCACTTGGCCCAGTCATCTCATGCGAAGACATAAATAATATAAAAAATGCCCCAAAATTACCGTTCATCACCCTATTCGGATTTAAAATCCTAATAGATAGTGGTGCTTGCAACTCAATAATGAATCCCGCAATAGCATATGAATATTTCGCAGAATATTTGTTCCAAGAACCATTCTGCATACAATCCGTTCACTCTGAAACAATAGGTGAAGATAACATACAATTCCCTATTTTTTCAGAATACGAAATTGACACGCCCATGAATTTTAGAGTCATGCAGTGGCACGATTATTTCGATGCGCTGATTGGCACAGCAGATTTTGTAAAGCTAGGTGCAAAAATAGATTATAAATCAAACCTAGTTACCCTGAATAATAAGGACATACCATTTTATTTTCACTCAGGCAACAAACAAGTAAATTTTCAACCCTCATCAGACATGCACAAAATTGCAATCCCTGTTAACTTTCAACAAGGAGATGTATACATCCCAAAGTTCGAACATGAAGGAATGTATTTTGCAGATGCAATCCTACATGCAGAGAATTATCAGGTCTTGTATCCTGCAGAAACGAATTTAAAATTAGAGTTTAGTAAACCAGTGTTAGTTGAACCTTTGGAAAATATCTCAATACAACCATTAGAAATAAATTCTATTTCGGAGTGCGAGATTCAAGAATATCTCCGCACGCAGCATATGAATGACATAGAAAGAAGTGTCATATCAGAAATATGCTCTGAATTCGCGGACGTGTTTTACTATCCAGGGTGTGACCTAACATTCACAAATGCAGTAAAGCACTTCATTCGAACTACCGATGAGGATCCGGTATATAAGAAAAATTACCGATATCCTCCCGCGCTAAAGAAAGTATTGAGCGAAGAAGTAGAAAAACTTCTTAAGCAGGGGATAATTACCCATAGTGAATCTCCATATAGTAATCCAGTATGGATAGTGCCAAAGAAGCTAGATGCTTCAGGACAAAAGAAATGGAGATTGGTCATAGACTTTAGGCAGCTAAATAAAAAGACCATTGAAGACAAATATCCTCTTCCTAGGATAGAAGAGATCCTAGATAACCTAGGACACAGTTCCTATTTCTCGACTCTGGACCTCGCGCAAGGATTTCATCAAATTGAGATGGATCCTAGACCTATAGAAAAGACAGCATTTCCTATAGATAATCGCCATCTACAATATTGTAGAATGCCGTTTGGTCTTAAAAATGCTCCTGCCACTTTTCAGCGTGTAATGGACAACGTCCTACGCCCTTTTCTTTACAAGTTCTGTTTTGTGTTTATTGATGACATCATCATATACAGCAAATCCCTAGAGGAACATAGACAACACCTTACCCTTGTAATGCAAAAATTACGAGAGGTGAACCTGAAGATACAGCTTGATAAAACTGAATTTCTTCATAAGGAAGTAGCTTTCCTAGGGCATGTTGTCTCACAAGAAGGTGTAAAACCAAACCCTGACAAAATTAAAGTAGTAAAAAACTACCCTATTCCCAAGACCACGAGAGAAATTAAACAATTTCTTGGCCTTGCGGGCTTTTACAGGAGATTCCTGAAAGATTTTGCCAAAATTGCATATCCAATAACCCCCTGCTTGAAAAAAGGAACCAAAATAGATGCAGAAAATCCCGAGTACAAATCTGCATTTGAAACCCTAAAAACCCTGTTAATAAATGCGCCAGTATTAGCTTACCCAGATTTTGAAGAACCATTCGTGTTAACCACGGATAGCTCAGACTTCGCATTAGGCAGTGTTCTCACACAGAGAGGACATCCTATTGCCTACTACTCCAAAACTTTAAATCCCGCCGAAAGAAATTATTCAACAATAGAAAGAGAGCTCTTAGCCATAGTAGAGAGTAGCAAACATTTTAAGCCTTATTTATGGGGACGACACTTCACTGTAGAGTGTGATCATCGTCCGCTCCAATGGCTGTTCTCTCTTAAAGATCCCAGTTCAAGACTCTATCGCTGGAAAATAAAGTTAGGAGAGTTTGATTTTGACATAAAATATGTCAAGGGAAAAACTAATTATGTCGCGCATGCACTTTCACGAATACAAGTGAATATAACTGAGGAACCAGTTTCTAATGTAGCCATCTCCTGGGATGACACAAACCAGCATAGAGATGATACATACCAGCATGAAATGGATAATGAAACTGTACATTCCAATCAGGAAGACCCAATTTTCACTTTAAAGATATCAGAAAGAAATTTGAACCAGAACCGTAACCAGATCATAATAAAGTACGGAGAATTTCCAAAGATTCTAGAACAGAAATTATTTAAGAAATTTACCCGCCACGTCATGATTGTAACGCAGAAAAATCTCTATGATGATTTAAAGAGACACCTTCTTAAAGTCATAAATACCTCAAATAGGTACGCCGCCTACTTTGATGACGTAACACTTGAGATTCCGTTTATCAGAGTATGCCAGAGATTATTCACTTCAGAATTGATAATAATCAGGACATCAAAATTTTTAGAGGACATAGAATGTTCAGAAACTCAAAAACAGTTGATATTGCAATACCATTCAATAAATCACAATGGTATTATTGAAACACATGAGCACCTTCGAACCAAGTACTATTGGCCACATCTAAAAGAACAGATCAGGAATCTAATTAACCAATGCAATTTGTGTCAAAGAAATAAGTATGAGAGGCACCCTAATGAGGTACCAAATCAAGGACCTATTGTAGCAGACCACCCATTTGCCCAGATTCACATTGACACATTTCATTTTGAACAGAACCGCATTTTAACGATATTGGACGTATTCTCTAAATACGGACAAGCATACGTATTAGCTAATGGTACAGCTATGGCAGTTTTGAACCAATTACAAATTTATTTTTCGCACCATGGGTATCCCAAAAGAATCACTCATGATCAAGGAGGAGAATTTGAAAATAGCTTAATTACAGAGTACTGTAAAGCTATGAACATCGAGTATCATGCCACCACACCTCTGAACTCAACCTCAAATTCACCTGTGGAAAGATTGAATTCCACCCTCCTCGAAAAATTAAGAATTTCGAGAGATAATGATAAATTTACCCCGTTGCCACAGCTCATAATCACTGCATTCACAAATTACAATTACTCAATTCACACAGCAACCAAGCAACCACCATTTAATGTCCTATACGGCCCATACTACAAAGCATTGGATCACATTTTCTCCCCGTCACCAAAAATCAATGAATACATACAAAGACAGGCAAACCAAATTAAAGTTTTAAATGAAAGAAAGCCCGAGCCAAGGGATTCCACCTTTGAACATCCCTATAAAATAGGTGAGGTAGTTTATGTTTTGGATCCCCTAACCAGAAATAGGAAATCAAAAAATTTATATAATGAAGGCACAATAACCAAAATCGAGGGAAACCGAGTTTATTGTAAAATGAAAAACGGTAAAACTCATGTCCGAAACTTCCGTGATATAAAACCTAAGAGGAAAATTCTTCCCATTGCAGATTCCTACCAGGGTATGCCATCATCCACACAGAACCCGTAAAAACTCCAGGATTCTACACCGATCCTATGGGACCCGTTGTAATAATTAGCAACTATCACAAATTCATGTTTCATTTCAACCTTACTACTTTAAAAGAGGCATATAAGAATATTGATGACACTGTCTCCAGTTTAGTATTAAAAAGTAATAATACTTTTCCCTATTTAATAAATGAATTAATTGAAGTAACTAAAGAAACTAAAAAGGATTTAAATAAATTAATACCAAACATTTCTAATAGAACTAGGAGAGGTTTAATTAACGGTTTAGGAAAAGTAATTAAATTCATCTCTGGTAATTTGGACCAAGATGATTTGGATAATTTACAAAGTCAATTAGACACTTTAAAACAAAGCCGTAATAATGAGATTAAACATATAAATAAATTGGTATATTTTGCAAACTCAATTGCTCAAAAATTTTACGATGAAATGAATCATGTTACCAGCAACATGAGGGTACTTCAGGGTATTCTCCAGACAGAAGATTTCAAGATCAACCTACTGGAAGACCTTCAATATGTTTTAATGTGCATCAATAAATATAACAAAATAGTGCAAGTGCTGCAAGAAACTATTTCTCTCTCATTTAACGAGATGACAAATGTAAAATTATTCTCCAGAAAAGACTTAACAAACTTGGTAAAACATTTGCTATCTATTTACCCTGTCAAAAGTATGATTCATGCAGATCAATATCATCAATTCGAAAATTTAAAATTGTCAAAAACCCAGGTAATTATAATGGACGAGGAAATGATTGTAATCCTCTCCATGCCAATCACGGATGGAAGCCAATATCAATTGTATGACGTCACCCCTGTACCAACCATTGAAAATGCAATCCTTATCCCGACTGAAAAATATTATTTACAGTGACCCACATTAAAATGGTCCAGTACACCTTGTGTGAAAAACACACAGTCATATGTATGTATGTACTATAATATTAGAATTACCAATTGTAATCTAACAAATCCTGCCGGATGTGAATATGCTTCCATAAGAAATGATATAAGAATATTCCAACCTATAAATAAGGAACACATTCTGTTCTTTAGCAGAACACCTGAGATAATTTTACAAACATGCAAAGAGACTCAAAGCTCTCTGAAACTCTCAGGTCCACAAATAGTGTTTTCAAACGAATCTTGCCCCATGTCTAGTATAGGCATAACGCTGCAACAAAAACCTACTAATTATGTTCACAACTTCCCAATCCTGAATATTCATGACACACCCATAATAAAGAGTGAAGTAAACTTCCTTAATTCCCATCTTGATATAACCAAATTGAAATTAGACTTGAAGCCAATTCCTACAACCTATATCACGAAGAGGCAATTTACATCCATTAATATAATTTTTGTATTAATTATAATATGTATCATTTTGTTTATATTTAGACAAAAACTGTGTCATTTATGTAAATCTGTAAAACTTATAAGTAAGAAAAATGTAAATGTTGCTGAGGACAGCAAAACACTATGGGGGGAGGAATCATGTTCTCTGTCCAATACTGAACCTAGGACTATGGGTTCCAATGAGTTTGGTTTCTAAGTTATATTATTATTATTATTATTATTGGAAGCCCAGCCTGTTGAAACCTGTTGACATACCATTTATGAAAGCGCCTCACCAAGTCATAAAGCTAAAAGCCAAATCTTGTAATCCCTCGTTTCCTTTACAAGCATTAACCATTTAAAAACAAGATATCCCAGTCAGATAATCTAAAACAAGCTGTCTCCATTTAAAGACATGGAAAACTCCAGTAAACAGCTCTCTTTCATAAGAAAACCTTGAGAGTCATTTATGACGGAGTTCTGAAGCTTCTAGAAGGAATTTTTAACTAACCTTCAATATTTTACGTATCATTATTTCTCCCACTCAGAGAGACAACTCCCTCCCAAACGAAGTAAACTTCTGATTGGCTAGTCCTTCAGAGAAACTCTCAACCCCCACTATGGATCATCCAGTATTTAACTTGGTGCACAAGGGCAGCTCGGCCTCTTCATCACTTGTAACTTTGAGTAATGTAACTCTGTTTAACTAGACTGCGAAGCAGTCAGGCTACATGCCTTGTATATAAATTATTGTGAATGTATTATTTGTCGGTCGACTTATAATAAATAACATTCATTTGGGAATCTTCGTGTTCAGTTGATTCAAGAAATACCAGTCTCGAGGAGAACCTGAGTGGACCATGTTCTAACTGCTGTCCCGCTTGGAAGCTGAGAAAAGGGAATCTACATATTTAATTAAAGACCCCTTTCGGGACGACAAACTTAATTCTTGTAGCACATCCCAAGGGTGTCCGCATAGAAGCAGCTACAAACTCTGGAGAGCCGAACATATCTTCGACACTCCCGGCACTAAAAGCCATACGCTAAAAAAAAACAAATAAAAAACCTATTTCAGTGATATCGGGAGGTTCTCATTCGCAGAGTTCCCTTGTCAGTGTCCTTCAAGTCTTAATGGTGAAAGCCACACTTACTTGGGTTTACAGGATACATCTCCACTGCCTCAGCATCCTTCGCATCAGCCCCACAACACTGGTTCAGCAGGATGCAGGCCACTAACAGAATAAAGAATCGCATCTCGTTCATGCTGGAATCAGAATGAAATATTCTGAATATATATTTACTCTATATCAGAATATGAGCAGTAATTCACTGTGCAGTATCCGCTCTTGTCAAGCATGTATAGTATTTATTTAAGGTCAACTATCTGTAAATAATATCTACAGTCTTTTGATTGTAGGCTAGCACATAAATCAGGAAGCGTCTGTTGATAATTTAAATTATGAGCGTCGGAAAGTTTCCATCAATTGAATTTGATATTAGGCTATCTTAACATAACTCAGGGATTCTCAACGGTTGTGCTAAGAATTGCTCGTTTTATAAAAGTGGGGTGCTTATCGTCTGCATTTTGAGATAACGCATCTATTATAAACCGTCAACTCAAACATATTTGGTGCAACTGTTTCCTCACCATGCACGTAAGTTCATTTTAACTGTACGTCACTGTGTTATGGTTACAATCTCATAGTATGAAATTAGTAATTTAATACTATCTTGTTGTAGATCGAATTTAGAAGAATATTATTATGAAAAACTCCTTTTCTGAATCCTGGATTTTAAGTCTTCAATTGGAATGTTGAGTCCAGAGAGTTTCGTACAATTGCATTGCATATTCGGCATCAAGCCCACGATATGTTACGAATGAATATGATTTTTGACGACATGAGCTCATAAACCTTTTGTGTAGAAGGCATTAAACTTGAATATAGAAATAATTAATTATAAAGTTTTATTTAAATATCTTTTAAATGATTTAGCGATTTACAGTGAAGTTAAAGAAACATGTTAGAAAGTTTTCTAGGTAGTATTGCATTTATTTAGTTAGAGCGGAAACTAATATAATATACATACCGTACTACAGAGTAATTTTCTAGAGGTGCTGATAACCCAGATGTTTGGCCCCTTAAAACAACAATTCTCATCAGCATCATCATCATCAGTAATTTTATAGATATGATTATAATTTTAGGTGATTCATATTCAACATTAGATCTTCCCTTTAGACATTTTATAGCATCACGTAGTAAGATGTACTAAGAAACTCACCGTCAAGCATATTGATAAATAGGTTTAGATTTTCATAATCGACATTGTGTTTACAATGTTTACAACGCATTAAATTTCGCTGTTTAAATATATTGTTACAGACGTTTATTAAACAAGGATTTTTCAGAAAGAATTTCACGTTTTAGCACTAATTCATAAATAGTGATCTCTTAAATAAATAGTATTCTTAATTAGATATTTATTCGGATCACATTTCCATTCTATATTAGAACACTTAATATTATTTCTTTTTATCATAAGTTTTAGGTTTATTGTTATACCAACCTTATATTATAATTACTTTTTATATGCCCGTAATTAATTTATGGCAACTTCAAGGTTCAAGTCGAGAAATAGTTTCCTCCACTCGACAGAACGCCTGATTAAACCTTCCCCAACATTTAGGTAAAATAAAAGGCACTCTAGATTGAACTGTTCGACAGGTTGGATGTTACCTGCTGAACGCCTCGCCCCAGGACATGAGGAAACATGGCCAATATGAAAGACGCTTAACGGCTTCGGTTAGGATTTGGCAGATATAAAAGTAACCTGAAAAAGTGAGGATTTGCAAGTGATTCTACATTATGCAAATGCGGTGAAGAGCCAATCATGGACCATCTCCTCATCTGCAAGCTGTGTCCAACAACCTCCTCTCTCGAGAACTTGATGCAAGCCACCAAAGATGCCTATGCACTGGCCGGATACTGGTCACATTACATTTACATTTTTATAAATTTATAGAACCTATGAAAGTAGCCACTGTACGAAGAACTGAATGTATGCTCTTAGTACCAATTACTGGATTGTTTTATGTTCTGCATAGATCCCCAGTGCTAGAGACGAGTTCATTTCAACAGTTGTGTTGAGTCTACTATTTAATTTCCCTTGGCTATGAATTTCGAAACGACAAGTGCTACCACCTAGCGGTAAAACCGTGAAAACCTGTGTTGTATTTTATTTGTGAAGTATTTATAAAATCGGTCGAACATCAATTCTCCTCGATTTTCCTTAATTCCACTCGGTCCTCCAAGGGACCCAAAAATGTGTTCCTCAACTCCGCTCAGGCTTTAGCAAGGGGTCGGCAAAGGGGTTATCCCCAATGACGTAAACAAATGTCATAACCGTCCTGCTCGCATACCAAGGGCCGGGTCAAAACTTTCTGCAGCGCATGAGCGAATTCTTAAATGCAGCTGATTTTTCATTTCTAGGCTGGAAAACAGTATTTTCAGCATCCGCAGCTGATATCGAAAGTATTTTTTAGGTACAAATTATACACCTATAATTATCTAAATTTAATTTTATAACGTCTGACTAGGTTAAAACATACAAACATTTTATTATGCACATGTTAAAAACAGTACATACAACTTGTAGAAAAAAAAATGACTTCAGAGCGCTTGACCGATGGCGAGGTGGTGTTCGCAAGACATTGTTGTGCCATTGGTCAACCGCTCTGATGTCAAGTGCGCTCATTCGTTAAATCAGGTATAAAGAGTTTGGCACATTATAACTTATATGACAGAAAATACAAGTGATTTAAAATTAATCATAATATTCTTTTAAATAAGTCTGCCAACTTTTCTATTTTTTCTAAAAATTTTATACATTGTTTTAGCATGTGCATAATTAAATGTTTGTGTGTTTTTAAACCTAGTCAGATATTAGTCAGCAGGAGGGTTAGGACATTTGTTTACGTCATTGGGATAACCCCTTTGCCGACCCCTTGCCAAAGCCTGAGCGGAGTTGAGGAACCACTTTTTTGGGTCCCTTGGAGGACCGAGTGGAATTGAGGTAACCCTGGCTACCTGACTCTGGTACCTGAGTGGAATTGATGCCCGTCCATAAAATCACATGTACCGTACTTATGAGACGTAGTGGTAGTAATGAAGTATAATTATTATAATTGTTATCAAAGGAGTTAATGGTTGAATATTTCAGCCTAATTACAACAACTTTTCTTGTAGAAGCCATATTTTTGAAAAGCAAATATTATTTCTGTGTCTCCTTGAACAATGGCGCTGGATAAAATTTTAGCCAATAAATAGACCGTATTAAAAATGTTAAAATACTTATTAAATCAAAACAGAAATATACAAATACAGTAGAAAAAAAATTAAAATAAAAAATAAGATTATAAATTTAATAAATTAAATTTGCAAAAATTACAATTTATAAGATTAAAAAATAGTTTTTAAAAATGTATTTTAAAATATAATAATATGGGAGAATAATTACGATGAAAATAAATAGAATAAAAATGAAATTTAAAAAGTTTGAAATAAAGTTCAAATAAAAATTTAAATAAATACAAATGAAAGAAACATTTGAAAATAAATAGATTGCACTAGAAAGGGTTAATTTATCATGTTTACCATCAATCCCATATTATTGAGGATTTAACACAGTCTCTCCTATTGGTAACGTTGCAAGTTTTCATTTTTTCTCCTGTAAACTTATGAATTAGAAATTTCACTCTTCTGGTATCGATTAATAGATTAGGCCTACTGGCTCTCTATTAACCAATCTTACCATAATACAACAAGTTTGTATTAATTTAAAATGTCAATTTTCGGGAATTCTTCCTGAAATAATGTGTCCCTTTCTATTCTCAAACATTGTACAAACATCAAAACTCAGTTTTCAACTAATGTTTAACTTAACAGGGCAATAGCGCTTAACACGTTCCTAAATGACACTGTGCTACCATCACTCACACTCGGATACTAACGGAATGGCAATTGAAAATTTGTGTATTTTGTTTGAAAGAGACGAGGAAAGAATGAGTCGCTCCTGTCTCACGATTACCCCCCTTACTAAACTAAACTGTTGCCTAATTCACTCATTCAGTAAGTATTAAGTTTAGGTTCAAACTAAAATATTGCACGGCTGGGAATAACTGTTTTCAAATTAGTAAATATAAACTTACATAATCCAATCTTTTGTCATTAATTCGAAGATTGGTTTTATTCAAAATTAAAACTTCTAAAGAATTTCATTCTAACATGGATATGCTGTGGGCTGGGGGTGAATAAAAAATTGGCATAATATGACTTAAAAATGTGACGATCATCTAGGTTTCCTACATGATTACCAAGGCAATAGTATTCATCATCTAAATCTTAAGTGTTAAGGTCATCTAGACCTCCAATATGGTTACCAAGGCAATAGTATTCATCATCTAAATCTAAAGAGTAAAGGCCATCTAGGCCTCCTAAATGGTTACAAAGACAAGAACTATTCATCATATAATCAGAAGTGTAAAGGCCATCTAGGCCTCCTTTATGGTTACCAAAGCAACAAATATTCATCATCTAAATCTGAAGTGTCAAGGCCATCCAGGCCTCCTATATGGTTATCACGGCAACACGTATTCATCATCTAAATTTGAAGTGTAAGGACCATGTAGGCCTCCTCTATGGTAACCAAGGCAACAAGCATTCATCATCTAAATCTGAAGTGTAAAGGCCATCGAGGCCTCCTATATGGTAACCATGGCAACAAGTATTCATCATCTAAATCTGAAGTGTAAAGGTCATCGAGGCCTCCTATATGGTTACCACAGCAACAAGTATTCATCATCTAAATTCGAAGTGTAAAGACCATGTAGGCCTCCTATATCGTTACCTAGGCAACAAGTATCCATCATCTAAATTTGAAGTGTAAAGACCATGTAGGCCTCCTATATGGTAACCAAGGCAACAAGCATTCATCATATAAATCTGAAGTGTAAAGGCCATCAAGGCCTCCTATATGGTAACCACGGGAACAAGTATTCATCATCTAAATCTGAAGTGTAAAGGCCATCTAGGCCTCCGATATGGTTAACATGGCAACAAGTATTCATCACCTACTGTCGACCAAAATATTATGTGTACTCGAGTTTGAAGGTTGTTTGTGAAGTAACCAAGAGACCTACATAAAATCCAATAACATCATCATTTTCAACGTTCTATTTTACGTTATTTCATGTAGGTTTGGAATTTTTAATTTACATTTTAATAATTTTTATCGTAGTTGGAACACAAAAAGTGCCCGTTTTTAAGCGTGTTTCAACCATGCGTCACATTTAAGAGTTATTACCTCACAAACCCGTCATCAGATCGAATCCAAATTTTAACACAATATATATTGGAATGTTGTATAACTGGTTTATTAATTTCAAAAGTGTGTGGGTCCAAGAAATGAAGTTGCTATCATTTTTGTAAGGTAAATTTTTCTCGGCTCGGGGTGGTTGTAAAATGTAGTTCTTGGTTGCGTTGTAATCATGCTGTATGATTGTGAAATACGTAAATGAATTCACTTATTTTATATCGGTTTGTATTTGTACGGGGAATTAAGACATGGTTCACCAGTTAGCCGCTCCGGTGAAAGCTGTACAACGTTGCCAAGACGGGCTCCATCACACGTCATGGCCCTCCTCGCTCGGAAGTGATGGGCTCCATATCAGCAACGCTGTACAGCATTTCCCTAGCTGGTGAACCATGTCTTAATTCCCCGTGCAAATACAAACTGATATAAAATAAGTGAATTAATTAACGTATTTCACAGTCATATAGCATAACCTCTTGATGTATAAGGATTGCAATGCAACCAAGAACTACACTTTCCAACGACCCCGAGTCGAGAAAAAGTTACCTTACAAAAATGATAACAACTTTCGTTCTTGAACACACAACATTTTGAAATTGATAAACCAGTTATACAACATTCCAATGTATATTGTGTTAAAATTTGGATTCGATATAAATACGGGTTTGTGAGATAATAATTCTTAAATGTGACGCATGGTTGAAACATGCTTAAAAACGGGCACTTATTGTGTTTCGACTGCGATAAAAAATCTATTACATATAATCAAAAATTGACTCATCAACGCAGAGCTCAAACCACTAGACCTAGAAAGCTGAAATTTTGCATGCTGTTTGATCCGAGTATGCACAGGCACACTAAGAAACGGTTTTTGAAAATTCAATTTGTAAGTGACTTTTTTCGGCCCTTTGGCACTGAGCATCCAAAATCGACTCATCAACGCAGGGCTCAAACCACTAGACCTAGAGAGCTGAAATTTTGTATGTTGGTTGATCCGAGTATGTAGAGGCTCACTAAGAAACGGTTTTTGAAAATTCAATTTGTAAGTGACCTTTTTCGGCCCTTTGGCACTGAGCAACGACAGTCGGTACATAGATCGGATTTAGCTCATTTTAAGCCGCCAGATACGAGAAACAATACTCGGAGGTCCTGTAGGGACCCCGAAACACACTTTTTAAGTTCATAAAATGAACGGTTTCGGAGATATTCCCAAATAACTGTGTTCCCTCGAAGAAACAGATCAACGTTACTATGGCAACCGCTGAAATTTCGCAGACCGGGGATAGTTTTCTGGCAATATCTCGAAAACCGTTCGTTTTAGGGCCTTAAAACGCGGGGTTTAGTTCCCACTTCCTAGAAGTGGAAACTACGAGCATAGCTCCTCGCATTGATAAGCGTAGAATGAGCTATATTCCATATTTCTACGAGCAAATCGACTTGGAAAGTCTCATCTCTTATATATAATCCAAAATTGACTCATCAACGCAGAGCTCAAACCACTAGACCTAGAAAGCTGAAATTTTGCATGTTGGTTGATCCGAGTATGCTGAAACACACTAATAAACGGTTTTTGAAAATTCAATTTGTAAGTGACTTTTTTTGGCCCTTTGGCACTGAGCATCCAAAATCGACTCATCAACGCAGGGCTCAAACCACTAGACCTAGAGAGCTGAAATTTTGCATGTTGGTTGATCGGAGTATGTAGAGGCTCACTAAGAAACGGTTTTTGAAAATTCAATTTGTAAGTGACCTTTTTCGGCCCTTTGGCACTGAGCAAGGACAGTCGGTACAAAGATAGGATTTAGCTCATTTTAAGCTGTAGGGACCCCGAAACACACTTTTTAATTTCCTAAAATGAACGGTTTCGGAGATATTCCCAAATAACTGTGTACCCTCGAAGAAACAGATCAACGTTGCTATGCCAACCGCTGAAATTTCGCAGACCGGGGATAGTTTTCTGGCAATATCTCGAAAACCGTTCGTTTTAGGGCCTTAAAACGCGGGGTTTGGTTCACGAACATTGATCCTCGCATTAATACGGGTAAAATGAGATATATTTTATTTATAGAGGTAGTTTTTGGTGTCGGATTTTATACTCTTTAAGCTATTTATTGTAAGCGAGCTTTCGTATCTTTACGCTAATTTACAATGTCAAGATGTTTCTATTTTGCACGGTATGCTTTCATTTTCTTTATAAATTTGTTTTTCGTTAACTGTATTTTTCTCTTTGCCAATATTGATCTGCTCTTTTTCGTTTTTACCGTGATCAGCAGCCCATAATCACAGACAGATGTGTCGTATTCTAACGGCTGTCACATTAAATTATTATTATTAGCCTATTTTCAATTTTGAAAAAATAGGCTTATGAGATCACCTTTTGTCCGTGTGTGTGCGTGTGTGTGTTTGTGATTTGTGTGTGCCCCTCCCCTAATAAAATCTAAACGGCTGGAGCGATTTCAATGAAACTCGGAAAGTTCATAGCACTATTCCCGGCGACCACGACCGTGCCCTTCAAATTTTGTTACGACTCACCAATCCAACATGGCGGCTGTGCGAAATATTCAACCAGCATTCAATATCTCCGAAACTATTACCGATATTACCCTGACATTTTCTGTGGTGATAGAGGGAACTACTATAAGTTCACTTATGTGACTTTTGAAAACCTGGTAACTACAAAACCAACATGGAGGCCAAGCGAATTTGCGACTTTTAAATAGACGTTTCTCGTGATTTGACCAACCAAACGCAATAAAACTTGGTACAGTATATGTTTATATACATTGTAATGCACCGACATCTAACTTCATTCAATTGTTTACATAATCACAAGATGGCGGATGTGCGAAATATTTAACCGGCATTCTATATCTCTGAAACTATTAGCGGTATCTCCCTAAAATTTTGTACGGAGATAAAGGGCACTACTGGAAGTCCATCTATAAGACTTTCAAAAACCGGTTAACTACAAAACGAACATGGCGGCCAAGCGAATTTGAAAATTTTAAATAGACCTTTCTCGCGATTTAATGTTCCAAGCGCACTGAAACCTGGTAGAGGAAATATTTATACACATTGTAATCCACTGGTATCTAATTTAGTTCAATTGTTTACATAACCTCAAGATGGCGGCAGTGCGAATTTTAAAATTAAGTTTTTATTTCTTGTGATGTAGTCATGCGATCGAAGTGAAAGTTTGAATAATGAACCTACGCAATAATTTTCCTTTAATGGTACATGACTATATGGCCTATACATTTAACAATCCAACATGGCGACCATCCGAAATATTTAGACGATACTGAATATCTACGAATCTATTTTAGCAATCAAACTGCATTTTTTAATGTTCATAGGGCCTATGAACTTAAGTTCACCTATAGGACTTTAAATAACCTGGTGATCACAAATCCAACATGGCGGTGACGCGAATTATAAATATTCACATGGACGTTTCTCGCAATTTAACCATCCGAGTGCAGTGAAACTTGGTACAGTAAATCCTTATACTAATGTTAATCCACTGGCATCTAATTTATTTCAATTGTTTCCATAACCTCAAGATGGCAGCAGTGAAAATTTTTTAAATCTCCTTGTTTTTTCTTGTGTCCTAATTATGCGATTGAAGTTTGAATACTACACGTTCACAATAATCTGCATGTTACAGTACATAACTCTAGGACCTACATATATAAAATCCAACATGGCGACCATCCGAAATATTTTGTCGGTTCTTAATATCTACGAATCTATTACAGCAATCAAACAGAAATTGTGTATGATGATAGTGGCAATTAACATAAGTAGGATATATGAAAATAGGCTGTATAGTTCTTCACGGAACTACTTGTTTCTTAATTATTCTTACTGAGGGATTGGGCAAACTTATTTCAATAAAGGCACGGCTTAAACCTAGAAAAGTTTCTGAGTTGGACTAATGGACTAATGGAGCAGCAGAAAAGAGGAGAATTGAAGCGTTTGAAATGTGGTGATACAGGAGAATGATCACATGGGTAGATAAGGTAACAAATGAAGAGGTATTAACACGAGTGGGAGAGGAGAGATGTTTCTGGCGACTGCTAATGAGGAGAAGAGATAGGTGGGTAGGACACATATTAAGACACCCAGGAATGGGAAGCTTGGTTAAGGATGGGAGGGTCGAGGACAAGAACTGTACGGGTAAACCAGGGTTAAATAGATTGCCTCGGACGTAGGGTGTGGTAGCTATGTAGAGATGAAACGATTAACTCTGGAGAGGGAGACATGGAGGACTGCATCAAACCTGTTAAAAAGCTGAAGACTCAAACAACAACAATCGGCAATTTTAATTACTTAGAGAGGCATGTGAGGCAAAAGTGGTTTTGGAGAATATCAATCCCCGGGATGTAACACTGGTAGAGACTGCATAATGTACATCAGCGGCCAAGGTGAGATATATTTAACTATAGGTCTATTAATAGCAATATGTTGCCGTTCAAATCATCAATAAGTATGGCAAAATTACATCCAGAATAGCTTAAGGAAGAATACTTTTAATTCCCCATATTCCGATAGATTTGCCATTCCCGAGTGCAAGAGTGCAGTTCCCTCTTCAAACAATATTCGCAATTTCTTGAACAAAGCGCAATGACACACACTTAACCCGTTAAGTGGGGAGCGAATTCTTCCACATGACCACTACGGTGGGGAGAGGTTTTCATATTTTTTTAAATGTATAAATAATTGGATTTACGCAGCTCGACATCTATCTGTTTAGTATTGCATGTATATTTTGACAATAAGACACATTAATTTCAATACTGCAACGAATATTTACGAAATAGAATGATTTTTAAGCGAATCATATCTTAGTGCAACAAAGGCATAAGTCTCATATTACTATTTTTTTCACTGATGAGCATTGCAATCGTTACTTTCCTAAACTTGTACGTTAGCAATAAGTATTTACGTATCCAATAAGATAGGATTTTTTGGAGTGACCTCCTGAGAGGCCTGGTGCAGGTCTTTCTAGTCGACGCCCGTGGGCAACCTACGCGTCGGGATGGGCAAGGATGTGGTAGGAAGAGGCCGTGGCAAGTCAGTATGTACTGCCCCAGCATTTGTCTGGTGTTGAAAATGGGAAAACCACGGCAAACCATTTCAAGGACGGCCGATGGAGGGGCTAGAACCCACGCATATATCGAGTCAGGAGATAGCTGTGCCCTACGTCCTAACGCTACGCTTTAGCGAGCACAGCCACTGCTGTCGATAATAAAAGATAGATGTATTCCCACAAGCGCTATAAATATATTTCACACTATAATTACACTATTGAAGAATACGATAATGACCAGATAACAATGTACTCACCTTATATGTACTTTCTTCTCTTGTTGTGGATATGCAACTGCCGAGCCACTAATTATTCCATTCAGAGGTTTTCTCTATATATTATATAACACACGCCATCAACGAATTCGAACTGATTGTTTGCTGTGCATACAGATTTGTTTGCTGTGCAATAAGCTCACAAAATCCGTCGTCTATAAAAAAATCGAAAATTTCTTCCGGGTCCTTCTTATCTAAAAGTTCACCCTGTATTCCAGCATTGTAATTAGCTGGAAATCTTCCCCGCCTACAACCCCGTACGTCCCATTCACCGTGTACAGCAGGATTACCATCAGTCGTGATTTCAGTGTCACTGCTGTCACTAGAACTCGAACTCCGTACCGATACACTGTGTCTTGGAACCCCACTAAAAAAAACTAGTCCCTGGAGTATTTACTAATAACGGAGTTTCTTCGTCACTTTCTGAACTGGACTCACTACAACTATCATCATCGCTGTGTTCAAGCATATCACGAATAACACATTCACTTGGAATATCTCTCGAACGTTTAGACATACTGTAGTACAATATAAAACAAAATAAATCTCTAACACATTCTAAAAACCACAATAGGAACACATCAAAGCTTCTGTATCTCGCGAACTTAGTACCGTGTACGAACCATACGGCCTACTAAACACGCACGGCGCACGAGTTGAGTGTGACGCGGCATTTGAGCGGTTATTGCATTGAGCAAATACGTACCAAATAGCAAGGGGATTCCCTATGATAAAACCATAGTAGCTACGTAGTTCAAAAAATATCGTAGAGATGGCAGCACCTCCCACAGCCTGTGAGGAAAGTCTCAAGCCTGGCGCGTAATTATAAAGGCAAGAAAAAAAATAAAACCCGTCCTGCGTCTGTAGACGCTACACCCACCCAAGCGCAAAGCTGCAATCGCGGATGAAGCCGCGAGCCCCGCTCTACGGGTTAACAGTAGCACGTGTACATTTAGACAAAACCATTTTTTCCCATGGGCAACTGTAAGTGGCGTGCTCGCTAGCATCCGGACAACAAAATCATTATGTCTCAGCAGAAGATGTAATTTTAAAATGTGCTAGCATAATGTAACATCGTACCCTGCAGACTTTCACAACTCAATAAAATTCCCACTTTGCTGCTCATATCAATATACTGTATGTATCAGTATTCAGAATTAAAATAGACCCACCTGTAGCCGAGATTGCTGTAATAGAATAGATCCAATTATCAGCAATAATGCATCGTCCCCATAGTCTTGATCGCGGGCGAAGCCGCGGGTGCCTGCTAGTATTAAAATATAAATTAAAAATTCCAAACCTGCATGAACTAACGTAAAATAGAACGATGAAAATGATGATGTTATTGGATTTTATGTACTTCTATTAGTTACTTCACAAACAACCTTCAAACTCGAGTGCACATAATATTTTGGTCGACAGTAAGTCTGACGTGTAAATACCATCTAGGCCTCCTATATGGTTACCAAGGCAAGAAGTATTCATCATCTATATCTGAAGTGTAAAGACCGTCTGTGCCTCCTATATGGTTACGAAGGAAACAAGTATTCATCATCTAAATCTGAAGTGTAAAAATCATCTAGGCCTCCTGCATGGTTACCAAGGCAACACAATATATTCTCGATCTAAATCTGAAGTGTAAAGGCTATCTATGCCTCCTATATGGTTACCAAGGCAACAAGTATTCATCATCTAAATCTTAAGTGTTAAGACCATCTAGGCCTCCTATACGGATACCAAGGCAACAAGTATCCATCGTCTAAATCTGAAGTGTAAAGGCCATCTAGGCCTCCTATATGGATACCAAGGCAACAAGTATTCATCAGCTAAATCTGAAGTGTTAAGGCCATCTAGGACTCCTATATGAATACCACGGCAACAAGTATTCATCATCTAGATCTGAAAACATATCCATGGGTCGATGTTTCTCAGTGTAGTGGAGGAATCTTTTTAAAAATTATTATTGGGCTCTGGAAGAAGGAATGATCCTCCTAATCACCTCCCCGTATTTAAACCACTGTTCCCCACTCTTCAAATACCCCACTTCAAGTCTGCTGTCCCTGTTTTTCCCCTAAGGAGGGATCCATAATATCTCACTTACGACATGGCGTCACAAACAGGGCTAAGGTGAGTCGACTTGTTTTCCTGTTGCCGAGCTGAGCTTGACCTAGAGTAGCACAAATGGTGATTGAGGAAGGAATCAGAAGACCTGTCTCAACGTGATCTATCGTACAGGACTCTGAAATCAATCCATTAACAGTAATTGAATTCTCAATCAATTCCTATTGGCTTCAATTACTACTGAAATGTATGTGATAAATTTTAATTGTTAATTATCAATTGATTCAAACAATAGAATAGAAAATTACAAAACTCAATTTTCATTCGTGTTCCATAATAAAGGCTGTTGGTTAGAACGCCTGCCCTAATTAGCATTTTACATGAATTGTGTTTTTGACGACTGCATTGATGACAAGCAGGCTTTCATGTTGTGTTGTGTTGTGTTGTGTTGTGTTGTGTGTATTGAGTACATACCATAGAGATGTAGGATATAATTGAAATGAAATTAGCTGAATGATACCATCCACGGTAGCTCCGCCTGCGTTTGCGCAAAGGCGTGAAGCCCAAGATATAAAGTCTTAAAAATATTCTTCCGTTGATTCCGATAACTAATTAAATGCTCCACCAATCAATAAAAATTATATTCAAATGTTAGTAAATATTTTGATATACGATGATTTCTTCTACAGCATTCATACAATATTAAAATAAAATTAGGAACCTTTATTCAATCAAATTATTTGTAAGGATATCAATTTTATTTTATTTTATTTTATTATATTTTAATACCAGCAATCCACCCCAGCTACGCCCGGTGTCTTTTACGGTTTACCCAGCGTAAGCTTAAAAGGCGCATGGACGGCAGGTCCCAGACGTAATTCAGAAAAGCCGAGGTGAACAGTGAAAATCCCAACACATATACTCTCGTCTGAATTCTTAACTCGACATGACTCGACAGCTTGATGCTGGCCAGTGCTGGGATGATAGTTCGCTCGCTAGCTCGTAAACTCGCTCCGAAGCTAGTAATTTAAATTTCCACTGGAGATTGGTTGGTTGGTTGGTTGGTTCCTCAGTTTAGGGGCTGCGACAACGCGGTCATGTAGCCCCGTGCACTTTGGGTGTGTGTAGAATCTGACTGATAACCGGTGTTAATTGTGATGGCTGTATTAGTGTGTGTATCTGTTTTTAATTCAAGTAAGAAATGCAACTTTGAATTTTTCAAATAATTTCTATTTTTGCCGCCAAACGCCACCGTCAACGACTACTAGGCCTAGTTCAGAACTTAGCTACTAGACGCCACCGCAGTCGGTTCTTGGCAACGAACGTAGGAACTTAAGAGCGTTGTTTGCATTCCTAACCTATACAGTTTAGCTTCACACAGGTGTAATTAGTGGAAGGTTCTTTAACATGCCATAAATCTATGACATGGGACCGCCGGCTTTACTTCCCCTTCGAAGGAATGCATACTGAGGGATTTTTAACGCTCTTAAAAATCCGACGGCTTCGGCCAGGTTTGAACCCGTGATCTTGGGCATAGAAGCTCAGCATGCTACCGACTACGCCACCGTAGCCGCTCCACTGGAGATGGATAGAAGAAATGAAAACGTAAAATCACTTAAAGTAGGCGATGCATCAAAGATAGCGATATTCTGTCTCGGACTTTCTTGTAGAACTTTTCAAGCAGAAAAATTCTTATACTTTTAGTATATACAGTATATATTTTTAACGGTTTACCAAGCGTAAGCTCAAAAGGCGTACGGACGGCAATTTTTCTTTCGACTCGATTCACTGTAATCGTTACTGCTCGGCTTCCTTTGGTCATAAATGAATGTTTTCCGACAGAAACCTTCCTCGAGAAATCCTTTACAGAATGGTGAGTACTACATCAAAATCCATCGAGTGGTTCTCGAGAGGGGCTGTGCGACATCATGGTCATATAGTCCCGTGTACTTGGTTTTGTGTAGATTTTGTCTGATAACCTGTGTGTGTATTTGTAATTGGGGTAGGATTTGCTTAGGAAGCGGCCGTGGCCTTAAGTCAGAGTAGGTCTAATACTGAAAAAAAGCTTTCCAGTCGGTCAACACAAATTTTGTACCCAATTACATTAGGCGGGAAAATTAGACATGCCCTAACATGGAAAATATTGCGACATAAACCTAGAAAAAATTGGTGATTTTTAATTCCTTGGCCGTAAAAGCCAATATACCATCTTTTGGAAGCCTTTATATGGAGGCGAAAGGCTACTTGAGCTCTCAGCTGTCGCATAAAGAAACGCAGGTAGTAGTGGAGTTAATGAAGAGGGGAGGTAGTGCACAGTGCGCTTCTCCTGTAGGGGTGCGGGCACGGACATCAAGAGCCCGCTGATGAGCCAGTTTGGTGTTTCTAGGTGAAACCCCACACAAGACACGGCACAAACCTAGAAAAATTGCTGAGTTTTAATTATAAGGTGCGTTCAAAAAGTAACGAGCCGGAGGCTGGAATGCGCAAACCGGTGACTACATCGGCTAATCGTGGCGTGTGTAACAAGGTGTGGTTCCGACCAGAGCGTGAAAGGTCACAGCCCGTCGCTAGAGGGCACGCGTGCACGTCACGTGACGATACAAAGCGAGCAGCAGCATGCATCAATCGTCCAACGCTGCCAGTCGCATTGCAAACAGTGACATGGAGGCGTCAACCGAAGAGCAAAGAGGTGTTGTTCGGTTTCTGGCAGCGGAAGGAGTAGGGGTATCGGACATTCATCGCCGATTGTCACAAGTGTACGGTGAACACTGCATGTCCCTTGCAAGGGTCAAGGCGTGGCACAAGAGCTTCAGGGAATGACGGGTGTCGTTAGCCGATGATGCCTGGTCTGGGGCATCCCCCTGCATTACCGATGACAACGTCCAGCTGGTTGATGCACTCATTACCCAGGACCGCCGAGTGACAGTGATCGCCGTAGCCACCGTGGTCGCTCCACGACAATTCACGACCTCATACGGCCATCACAGTCGCGGCACTCCTGCAGAATTTCAAATGGGAGGTTCTTGGCTACCCTCCATACAGTCCAGACCTCTCTCCCTGTGATTACGCCATGTATGGTTCCCTGAAAAGGGCTCTGCGGGGACAACGATTCACCTCGGACGCCGACGACCAGCTGTACGTGCGGAACTGGTTCACATCGCAGCCCAGGGTATTTTATGAGACAGCCATTCACCGCCTCATGTCAGAGTGGGACAAGTGCCTCAACAGCCAGGGCCAATCCTTCTAACATACAGGAACTGGTTTCTGTAATTATGCCTCGGGCTCGTTACTTTTTGAACGCACCTTATACATAAGATATTTAACATAAAATAACACGCTTTTATGTACAATAATACGGAGTGCTTTCGTACATAGAAACACGTTATTGATGTGTAACATCTTTCCGCTCGGTTGCTGGATAGTTTTGTGGGAGTGATTTTGAAAATTGGGGATGGAAGTGGATCGGAACGATCAAGCTGGCAGTGGTGGATCAAACGGAAGTATGCACTGCCCGCTCGATCGATCAAACGGAAGTGTACTAACTGACAGTGGTGGACAACGGAAGTATGCACTGCCCGCTCGATCGATCGAATGGAAGTGTGCCCTAGCTGGCAGTGGTGGATCGAACGGAAGTATAAGACACACTGCCAACTCGATCGATCGATCCAGCTGGCACTGGTAAGAAAAAAAATCAGCGCGCGGTGTCGCAAATTGATACCATGACGCACTCTCGGACATGTGGAATGTATATGACATACTGAATGGAAGACGCTCATGCGAACTCTAGTGTCAAGTGATTTAAACAAATGACATGGTACATGTTCGAAGTCTTCGTATCAGTATTTTTAAATGGAAAAATGCCTTAATATCAAACATTGTAAGTAGTCGGTATGGCATTGGCATAAGGCGTTTTAAACTCAATGTCACTCAGGAACATTATCGAAACAAGCAAAATATAAATGAAACTTAATTCCGTAATGCAGTATTATTGGAACTTGGAAATAAGTCACCATCTTGTGCACAATATTTGCGTAGTCGAAATAGCCGTGGGGTTATTGCGTATGACTGTGAATCTAGAGATCTTGTCTTCGAATCCTGGCCGGGGTAGATATTTTTTCTACCAGATTATCATTTTAAACGATATTTATCATATCAATATGACTCATTTTAACAGAATCCATATGAAATTACGTGTTGGTCTGAGAATCAAGAGGACCTGTTTATAAGGAATTTAAGGTTATGAGCGGTGTCGCGTCTATTAATCTAGTTGATCCATATCGTATTCTTTATTTAGGCTAGTGCAGGTGGAAGCTACAAATCATCTAATAAAATGAGTTCCGTATTATAAACTACAATATCTGTAAAACACTCCCTTTTACAATAGATTAATATTTGTGCCAATAATACTATAAAATACCGGTGTATCAAGAATTTCACGTGAGGTTTCTTCTATGTCAGATGTTACACATCATATGCGACTACTGTAAGGCTCGTAATTTTTTATTGTTAAATATAATATGTAATGTTTTTCATGTAAGGACATATAAATAGTTTACTTCCCGTCTAATATAATTGGATACAATTTGTGTTGACCGACTGGAAAGCTTAATTGAGCTAGGCAACACTGAAAAAATGGCTCGTATCATTTCAATATATCACTTTCAGTATTGGTGAATAAGACTCGTCCCGCGAGATGCCATCTATCAGTAACGCTTCACGGGAGTTTAATTCAAGAAACGTCAACTGCACGCCTTCTATGATTTACGGAAAGTAAGCTGCAGAATTTAATGCCATAAATTCATGATTATTCTACTAACCTAACACACGAGCTATGTCTTCAATAACTTGAATATGGCACGTGAAATAAATTTAAAAAAAAGTTTTTTTGAACTGCCATCTTGAATTTTTGAAACCAATGAACATGAGATGTATCTATACTAAGCTCTGAATAATGATTCGCTGCTCTTAGCATCACTGCTCTGGGGTAATCAGATCGCTAGAAAAATCACTAGCCACCATGTTGCTGTTGAGTTTGGTTGGTTGGTTGGTTGGTTCTTAAGTTTAGGGGCTGCGACAACGCAGTCATGTAGCCCCGTGTACTTTGGGTGTATGTAGAATCTGTCTGATAACCGGTGTTAATTGTGATGACTGTATAAGTGTGTGTTATCTGTTTTTTAATTCAAGTAAGGAGTGCACACTTATGAATTTTTCAAATAGTTCCTACTTTTGCCACCAAACGCCGCCGTCAACGACTACTAGTTCAAAACTTAGCTACCAGACGCCACCGCAGTCGGCTCTTGGCAACGAACTTAGGAAACTAAGAGCGTTGTTTACATTCTTAACCTATACAATTTAGCTTCACACAGGTGTAATCAGTGGAAGGTTCTTTAACATGCCATAAATCTATGACATGGGACCGCCGGCTTTACTTCCCCTCCGAAGGAAGGCATACTGAGGGATTTTAACGTTCTTAAACAATCCGACGACTTCGGCCGGATTTGAACCCGCGATCTTGGGCATAGAAGATGAGCATGCTACCGACTACGCCACCGAAGCCGCTACTGCTGTTCATTCTCTCAGGATGTCACATACTGTATATGTACTTTGAAGTAATAGTCCACTATCACCATACAAACATTCAGATTTATCGCTTAAATACTTTCGGAGATATTGTAAGCCTGTGGAATATATTGTATGAACGCCATGTTGGATTGTTTCATAGGTTGGCTATAGAATTGAAGACTCCATGGAAAAAACGGCGTAAGTCACATTATGTAAATTTTTCAGGAGAGCCAATTTAAAATTTCAACACTAAAGAGAAATACTTAAATACACCCCAATTGAGTGAAAGCAATATAGTTATTTTGCTGAAATTAATGTATTTTATATAAGGGAAGTACATGTAATACAAATAACAACTAAAGTTAAATTATGAAAAAGTGAGAGGATATAGGACGTTCTTTCCGTTAGCACTAAAAATGAAAACCTCTGTATCTCGGCGACTTACCGCTTTGTTTGAAATGAATTTCAACTGATCTGTAGTTATGATGGCTGGCCACCAGAATGCGCCATAAACTCATTTTTGAAAAAAAAAAAATGGACTTACCTCGTTTTCTCCGTGGGGTCTTCAACTAAATGCCAGCAGATGAATATTCTAATGACAAAAAGATGGTATATTGGCTTTCACGGCCAGTGAATTAAAACACAGCAATTCTTCTGGGTTTGTGCCGTGCAGTTGGTGCAGTTGCACTCTATATAAAGGAAGGTAGCGCGCAGTTCGCTACTCCTATGGGGATCCGGGCGGGGACACCAAGAGCCCGCTGATGAGCCAGCTTGGTGTCCTAGGCGAAACCCCATACGTGACACGGCACAAACCTAGAAGAATTGCTGAGTTTTAATTCTAATGATAGTTCATTATACCAACCTACATTTCTATTGTTGGTTTAGGACACGAGAAATAAGAACGAAGTTTAAAGAAATTGCACAGCCGCCATTTTTAAGTTCTCATAACATTCCATTAAATTAGACGTCAGTGTATTAAGACTTGTATGAAGATATACCGTGCCAAGTTTCACATCACCCGGATGAAAAACCGCGAGAAAATCCATTTACATATCTAAATTTCGCATTGCCACCATGTTGGTTTTGTGCTCACCAGGTAATTGAAAGTCCAGTAGCTGAACCTATGTTAATAGCCTCTGTCAACATACAAAATTTCAGTTTGATTGCAGAAATAAATTCGTAGATATTGAAAACTGTCGAAAGATTTCGGATATTCGCCATGTTGGATTGTTACATATTATGTAGGCCACAGAGTTAAGTACCATAAGATTACGATTATTGCACAGTTTCTTTATTCAAACATTCTCTTCGGTCCATGATTAGGTTACAAGGAATAAAAACTTAGTTTTAAAAGTTCACACAGCCACCATCTTGAGATTACGAAACCAATTGAATTAAATTAGATGCCAGTAGAATTTGTTAGAGACACTTACCATACCTAGTTTCACTGCGCTCGGGTGAATCGCGAGAAAACTCTATTTAAATATATTAACTTCTATTGGCCGCCATGTTGGATTTGTATTTGAAAGTCACATAGGTGAAATTCTACCGATAGTAGTACCCATTATCATCGCACAAAATTTCATGGTGATACCTGTTACTGTTACGGAGATATACACCTAGAATACCAGTAAAATATTTCGTGCAGAAGCCATGTTGGATTAGTGAAACATATTAAAATTTTCGAAGGCATGATAGAGGTCGTCCGAGGTAGTAATATGTACTTACCGATTTTCATTGAAATCGCTTTGGCCGTTTAGATTTAACTACGGACACACACACGCACAAGAGGTGATCTAATAAGCCTATTCATAAATTAAAATAGGCTGAAAATGAGTTTGTTTATTATTATTTTCTGCGTTCGTTTTATCAGTACTGAGAGTTAATTAAACCAGAGTGAACATAATTGTCAAATGTTTGTGTTTAGGGCTGTAAATAGACAGAAGTTTTGTCATGCTAATGGAGAGTGTATTTACCAAGATGATATACAGTACCTTAATTGGACATGCTACCAATTGTTTGGAATAAATGCCGTGACATTGTTGATAATACTAGCGAAGGTAATATTGACTTGCAAATTTAACTCTGGTTTGAGGGTTGGAATGGGGTGAAATCATACTCGTGAGGTGAAACTGATAGGATCCATCGTAGAAGTGATTTTCGGAGGTTTCACATTTCTCTTCCAAGAAAATGCCAGGATTGTTCTTAATCTTTAACCAGTGTTGTGGAGTATTTTAAGATACCAGTAAAACTGTATACCTCTAGCGCTCCCTCCAAATTTATTTCTAGCCCTCAACCTCCCGTGTAGCAATCATTCAGTTGAAATACCATTAATCTGTTGTGTATTGGCATATGGCTTATTTAATACACTATATTAAGGGCAATGTATAATGGCATTAATGATGGCATGCTTGTCAATTCTTATGGCATGAATTATTCTAACTCGTCACAAAATTAACCTATTTCTGTAAATATTGGTATAGTGGACCACACTACGTAGTCTAGACCAGAGATTCTCAAACGTTTTCTTTCGCGCCCCCCTTCTGAACCATGATTTTCTAGCACCTCCCCCCGGTCTTATTCTTCTTTCCTCTCTTAGCACCTCTCATAGGCTACTCCGAACAACAACATAAAACGGATCACAAGATCTACAGTACTTGCTTCTGTCTAGTTACTGCAACTACCAGTTGCAATAATAATAATGTTGCGTAAACTTTCTCGACCAATTGTATCCATAATAATAATAATAATAATAATAATAATAATAATAATAATAAATTCAACACATTATATCAGATTGTTCCCACCTTGCCAACACTGACTGCAAACATCGACACGATCAAGTTACCAACATTATCCACCAGAAACTGGCCTTGAAGTACAAACTTCTACAAAGCTCCGTCCCCTATTGGAAATACACACCATCCGCAGTACTTGAAAATGCCACACACAAGCTTTACTGGGACAGACGAGTTGTGACAGATGTTGTAATCAGTAACAACCGGCCAGATATCAATGTCATCATTAAAGAACACAGAGAGGCATTACTGATAGATATCGCATGTCCCGACACTCAAAACGTCCAAACAACAGCTGCTACTAAAATATCTAAGTACACAGAGGTAAATCAGATGTGGAAACTTGAGTCGGTGACTACAATCCCAATAATATCGTGTACTCGTGTAATACCCAAAACTCTACACAGTAGTCTATCAATATTGAATCTGCATCCGCAGATATATATAGAACTACAGAAAGCAGTTCTGTTAATAGTCCAGTCGTCAGGTTGGAAAAAGTGGAGTTAGGTGGAAAACGGTCGGAATTTAATTAAACTTTGGGTTGTTGTTTGGGAATGGTTAATTAATATTTTTTTCAATTTTTGGACCTCGAGGACCTTGTACGAAAAGAGGAGGGAAAGAAACGCAAACGGTCAGATCAGGTGAACGTGGTGGGAATTCTATGAAGCCGCCAATTTCTATCCACCGGCCAGGAAACAAATGGTTCAAAACTTCTCTCGCCAGTCTGGAGGAGTGCGCTGGATGACCATCTTGTTGAAAACGCATGTTGTTCAACTCCGCCAACACAAAGTTCCTCATTTCTCTACTAGAAAGCGCTATAGTGTTCAAGGAGCTTAGATATCTAAAATCCTCCAGGTTTTCCTCAATGCCTTTTTTCCCTTACGTCCAACGGCAAAAGCATTCTTTTCCTTTTTATAGACCGTTAAATTTCCTACCATTTTGACTATTCAAACATGTTTGTATGTTAATTCGTTACCGAGATATGGCGCTTCGAAAAAAAAAATTATCAAAATTCGCAAAAATAGCCCAAAAATGCAGAATTCCACCTTATTTCTTCTGTTATACCCAAATTATGATGAACTGTTGTTGTAATTATGATTTCTGGTTACAATCACCAACTTATAACCCCCACCCCCGCTACCCCCTTCCCCCACTCAACTCCAATTCACAAAAGCTAATTTTCTTCTCTGATGAAGGCCAACCATATTCACATCATGTTGCTATTGATATTAGGTACTTTTCGGATCGAACGCCCCCCTCCACCCCCTCCCCCACTACATAATTATCCCAGGGCAGTTAAAAAAGTCATAGTCTTTTCATGGAAAGAATTAATGAATTTAATAATATTACGGTATTCAGAAGGCATACATTATATGGAATAGAGATATTATTATTGAAAGGTACACATATATACATGTACATATCATAGTAGGTACTCATTTGTACTCATTACAGTTCCTGTCGGGATTTCTTAGCCATTGGTTCTGCTTCTAAGTGCTCGTCGACCTCCTGAGTGATCAGTCTATTAATGACGTTCTCGCCGTCGTCGTATTCGTCGACTATGTCTGGTGAGTCCTCTTCGATCAAATCAGTTGCGGGGGCATTTTTGCAGGAGTGGCCTGTGCAGTGCTTGCAAATTGCTGAGCACCTAGGGCCCTTTGACCTGCTTTCTTGCAGCTGTAAGCTCCGGTGCTATAGCCTTTGCTGCGCTTGCAGGAAACAATCAGGGGGATGTTATCCGGCGCAGCATTTCTGGTTGTGGGGATTGGTAGTACTCCTCGCGTGGTAAGGCTCCAGCCCCAAACTGATGGGAGAAGTTCATTGCCTAACCACGCCTGTACTTGCTGGTAACTGTGGAGGGAGTGGTACTTGGCAGCGTCCCTTGTTGGTGGTAGGCGGGCTAATTGCAATTTAGCCTTCGTCACTGATCGTGTGAATAATCTGTGGCGCATTCATTTCGATGTTGATGACACGAATGGCGGATGCTAGCATCGAAGTGAAGCAGGCATATGAGGACGCCGTCGTGATGATCGTCAACAATGCCATATCCAGCCGTCTAAATCGCTCCCTGACCATTATGTCTTTTTCTTTCACCCCATCCGATCCAAGTACAATCTCACTTCCCGAAACCATTTCGGCTCCGTCTTCCTCTTCCTGAAGAATTCAAAAAACCTCTTCGTCAATCTGGCACTGTTGAGCCTCACCAAGTGTCCATAAAACTGTATTCTCCTTTTTCTCATTAGGGCTACGACTCCTTCTGTCTTCAGGCATAGCTCTTAGTTAAGTTTGAGTCACCTCTCTCTATCCTTGATATTTGGGCCTAGGATTTTTCGGAGCATTTTCCATTCCCTCTTCCGGATGTCTTCGAGGCCACCCTTCGCAATCATATCTAGTGTTTCTGCTGCATACAGACATTCAGGTTTGACAACAGTATCCAAGTGTCGGAATTTAGCCCTTCGTATCCTTCGTAAGTTTTAAAGTGACTTCGAAATGTTCTTTGTTTTTGGCTGAGACAAATTTGATTGTTGTGCAACATTGCAAACATCCTGCATTATCATGAGCATTTGCTCTAGCACCTCTGTGGTTAACATATATCTCACCAAGTAGCACATAGCAATAAAAGACATTTCCTCAACTGTCCACCAGTGTTCGCCTTCGTCAAGTCGTATAACTGACCCCTGACACTAAGAGGTAAGCGTTGATGTACATCGGACAACCAGACGCCGCCATGTTGGATTTGTGATCACCAGGTTATTGAAAGTTCTATAGGTGAACTTAAGTTCATAGCCCCTATGAACATAAAATAATCAGTTTGATTGCTGTAATAGATTCGTAGATATTGAGAACCGTCTAAATATTTCGGATGGTCGCCATGTTGGATTGTTATATGTATAGGCCAATGAGTCATGTACCATTAAAGGAAGATTATTGCGTAGGTTCATTATTCAAACTTTCACTTCGATTGCATAATTACGACACAAGAAATGAAAACTTAATTTCAAAATTCGCACAGCCGCCATCCTGAGGTTATGTAAACAACTGAACTAAATTAGATACCAGTGCATTACAATGTATATAAACATTTGCTGTACCAAGTTTCATTGTGTTTGGATCATTAAATCGCGAGAAATGTCTATTTAAAACTTTCAACTTCGCTTGGGCACCATATTCGTTTTGTAGTTAACTGGTTTTTGAAAGTCTCATAGATGAACTTCCAGTAGTGCCCTTTAACTCCGTACAAAATTTCTGGGTGATACCGGTAATAGTTTCAGAGATATAGAATGCCGGTGAAATAATTCGCACAGTGCCATCTTGAGGTTATATAAACAATTGAACGAAGTTAGATATCGGTACATTACAATGTGTATAAACTAGTACTGTACCAAGTTTCATTGCGTTTGGTTGGTTAAATCGCGAGAAACGTCTATTTAAAAGTCAGAACTTCGCTTGGTCGCCATGTTGGTCTTGTATTTACCAGGTTTTCAAAAGGCACATGGGTTAACTTCTAGTAGTTCTCATTATCACCGTACAAAATTTCAGGGTGATATCGTCAACAGTTTCGGAGATATTGAATGCTGGTAAAATATTTCGCACAGCCGCCATGTTGGATTGGTGAGACGTAACAAAATTTGAACGGAACGGTCGGAGTTGTCCGGAATAGTGCTATAAACTTATCGAATTTCACTGAAATCTCTCCAGCCGTTTAGATTTTATTAGGGGGACTCACACATACGCGAATCACACACGGACAAAAGGTGATCTCATAAGCCAATTTCTTCATAAATGAAAATAGGCTAAAAATAAAATTAGATTTTTGTATTTTTCAGATTGTGTGCATAAAAATGAATTTTTGTCCTTTAATTAATCAAGAAATCGAATACTGGAGTAACCTGCTCTGGGTAAGCAAGATGCGCTGACATAGCGCGGGAGTAATCATCAACTGGTCGTTGCGCTGGTCGAGCACCCACAAAGTTCCTACAGGGAATTGTATGGCCAAGACGTTACTTGGTGGGAACTCCAAATTTTGTAATGCAATTGTTTTGAATTTTGTGGTGTAAATACACCCTGAATGTACTGCACCAAACGCAATACGATGACATTATTATCAGACTTCATCATGGATACTGGCACACCTGGAGTGCCTTAAACATCTGTAATAAATAAATAAATAAATAAATAAATAAATAAATAAATAAATAAATAAATAAATAAATAAATAAATAAATAAAATAAGAAAAATAAAATAAATAAAATAAATCTACTATAGGCTATATATAACAAGATGTTCAGTAAAGAACATATAGCCTACTTTCCCCTAAATGTATGAGTATAGTTATAACTCGTTGTTATTATCAAAGAGTATAACAGAACCATTTCTTGGTTGAAGACCTTAGAAACTATTTACCTCTACCAAACGCCACAACCTAGAAAAAAACTACTACCATCATTGAAGAAAGATAGATAAGAAGTATCTCAAGAATGTTATGGATCTGGAGACATAATCGACCGGACTGGCTGCGTGGCTCAGAGGTAACGTTCTCGCTTGCTGGGCCCTAGGTTGCAGGTTCGTATCCTGGCGCAGTCAGCTGGCATTTGAGGGTGCACAAATGCGAGGGAGCCGTGTCAGTAAATTTACTGGCACGTTAAATATCCCCTTCGGGGCAAAATTCCGGCACCCCGGCGTATCTAAAAGCAGCAGTAGTTAAAAGGGACGTAAAACAAATAACATTATTATTATTGTTATTATTACATAATCGACCTGCCGTGGGCAACATCCAACTTTGAGTTGAGGCATGTCTTTACACGTCTGGTTGTGCATGGCTTTCACAACCCTAATTGAATTAACAAATCTTTCCATGACCCTACAGAGACGTGTGTATACAAACTATGTGGATATTTTCGATTGCTATTTGCCTGAAATAAAAGTATTAATTAATAACCTGAACTAGCATCAACGGCTAGAATTCAGTTACTATGTGAAATCGTTTTGTTCTTTACTTCAAATAACATTTTCAAATAACGCACAATAGGCTGTTACAAACCCTTTAAAATAAAAAGTAAAAATTTATCGTAGTATCATCTTGCCATTCTTCAAGTTCGATGCGCGTAGAATGCCAATGGTATACAGTACTAACCAATGGAGTCCCACGTAGACCAGTCGTGACATCTAGAGAAGTATCGAACAATATAACCCTAACAGGGCGAGTGCATTCTAGTGGCCATAAGAAGAAACTTTTCAATAAAATCTTGAAGTTAATAAGTAGGCCGGCGTGCAGTTACCTTTTTGGCTGCTAGATGTCTCGAGCAAATCTGCTGGTGAATTATGTTTTAATTAATATATTTCCCACCGTAATATGCACAATATAACGCTTAATTTTAAAACGTCTGAATCATTACAAAACAATAAATATATAAAATTTCAAGCAAAAAAAAAACTCAGATGGGGGTTTGATCCATACGCATAGGAGTGATAGGCCAACGCTTTACTACGGAGCCATTTGTGCCAACGAAGATCGCTCTATATAAAATGACTTACATATAACTTGTTAGCAAATAATGATTTAGACTAAACGATTTCATCACTGGAGTATATTATTTATTTATAAAGCATTTCATACAAAGTTTATTTATTTTGTATCAGTACGCTATATTGCATGCAATACTCAAATTAGTGAAATATAAGTCAGGCACAAGATATCCGCTGCCATCTTGTCTTCTTACCGAGAAGGCTCAGATTTTTAAAATCACTTCTGCACTATAGTATTACAAAATAAACTTTTAATTTCGAACGTGCCTCTTCCTTTAGAACAGTTAAATCGATTCTCGGCTCGATAATCGGAACTGGTGGGTCCCATGATATGGATTATAAAGTTTGCATAATTCGCACGGCCGCCATCCTGAAATGGTACGGCGGATGACCTTGCAGTTTGGTCACAAGACGCGTCCTATATGAAGGTATGTTGTTACCAAATTTGGTAGAGATCGGATAATTTGATTAGTCGCTATTTGATTTTACGTTTTGAACGTTTGAGTGGCCGCCATTCAGTTTTGGTAAAGATGGCGGCGATATAAAACATGACACTGAGGTGCCCTTTGCTTGTTCTACCTCTGTACCAAATTTCGTTCAATTCGGTTTCACCGTGTTCGAATTGATAGGGGGGGACAGGCATTCAGAATACACACACTCACACACACACAGACTCACACACACACACACACACAGACAGACACACAATTTTTGGCCCTGTAGTGATCTCATAAGTCTACTTTCATTTTTTGCAAAAATCGAAAGTAGGCTAAAAATGAGTTTATTTGTTCATCCTTATGCGTACATATACCAATCATCCGATTACGATCAATTTCGGTGAGTTGTTGTGCACACTCCCGGAGTGGTTTTAGGCATAGTATATCCAATTTACAATAGATAGCTCACGAGTAGCTTCAACAAAATGGCGCGCGATTCATTTCAACAAAGTCCCACATGCGTTCTTATGCAATTGTTCCGATTGCTATGAAATTTCGGTGAATTGTTGTGTACACTCCAGCGAAGGTTTCTGACTTAGTTAGCGGACGAGTAGATTCAACAAATGAGTGACTGCGCGCGAATCATTTCAAAAAAATCCGTATGCCTTCATGAAACATTCACACGATTGCGATGAGACTTTGGTGAATTTTTTGTGTACACTCTTGCGAAGGTTACTTGCTTAATAAATCAATTATACAATGGGTATCGCACGAGTATTTTGAACAAATGAGTGACATTGCACGATTCGATTCACCAAACTCCCGTATGCGTTCTGATACCATTCATCCAATTACGATGAAACTTTGGTGAGTTGTTGTGTACACTCCTGCGAAGGTTTTTGACTTAGTAAATTCATATTACAATTGGTAGCGCACGAGTTACGGTACGCGAATCGTTTTTAAAAAGTCTTATATGCGTTCATATACCATTTATTCGATTGCGATTAAACTTTGGCGAGTTGTTGCGTACACTCCTGCGAATGTTTCTGACTTAGGAATTCCAATTTGCAACAGGTAGCGCACAAGCAGTTTCAACAAATGAGTGACGGCGCGTGAATCGTTTCAAAAAAATCCCGTATACTTTCATATACCATTCATCCGATTGCGATGAAACTCTATTGACTTATTGTGTACACTCCCGTTAAGGTTTCTGACTTAGTACATCCATTTCACAGTTGGTAGCGCATGAGTAGATTCAACAAATGAGTGACAGCGTGCGAATAGTTTCATAAAACTCCCATATGCGTTTATATACCATTCATCCGATTGCAATGAAACTTTGGTGAATTTTTGTGTACACTCCTGCGAAGGTTTCTGACTTAGTAAATCCATATTACAATAGGTAGCGCACGAGCGGATTCAACAAAATTAGTGACACCGCGCGATTCTTTTCAACAAAGTCCCGTATGCGTTCATGAACCATTCATACGATTGCGATTAAACTTTGGTGAGTTGTTTACACCTCTGCAAAGAGTTCTGACTTCGTAAATCCACGTTACAATAGGTAGTGCATGAGTAGATACAACAAAGTGGTGACGGCGTGCGAATCGTTTAAACAAAGTCACGCATGCGTTCGTATACCATTCATCCGATTGCGATGAAACTTTGGTGAGTTGTTGAGTACGCTCCCACGAATGTTTCTGAGATAGTAAATTCAAGGCAGTTATCGGAAAAAGAAAAAATATCGTGTATCCAAGAGCACTTCAACAAACAAAGTTACAATGCCAAACATTCTTTGATTGGCATTGTAAGGCATGCCGGGTACCGCTAGTAAATAAATAAATTCATTATTATTATTACCAAATACTGTACCGTGATGGGATACCTGATTACAATATTACACCCATAACTGGTAATGGAACGCATGGCCCAAATCTCACCGCCACCATTGCCCGTGTGTTCAGATGACTTACTGTGGATGCAGCAGGTAGTTGGTCTTCGCTTGCAGTCCAAGACTCAGAGCAGCTCTCCGTCGCAGACAATTTCATTTAATTGCGTTTTGAGATAATTACCGTGACCTTGTCACGCAATAGGGAATTAAACAATCGTAACTCAATATATCGAGGGGAATTTTATTGTGATTGATATACTAAGGGCATGTAAGCTTTGAGTCTTAATCTGGCCAGGGATGTACAGTACTAAATCTACAGTGTAATAATATGCTTCACAACATCCAAGCGGGTACAACGCGTTATCATGTCAGGACTCGTGGGACGAGTGAGTTCAGCACGTTAACATGTCAGGACTCGTGGGACGAGTGAGTTCAGCACGTTAACATGTCAGTACTCGTGGGACGAGTGAGTTCAGCACGTTAACATGTCAGAACTCGTGGGACGAGTGAGTTCAGCACGTTAACATGTCAGGACTCGTGGGACGAGTGTGTTCAACACGTTAAAATGTCAGAACTCGTGGGACGAGTGTGTTCAGTACGTTAACATGTCAGAACTCGTGGAACGAGTGAGTTCAACACGTTAACATGTCAGAACTCGTGGGACGAGTGAGTTCAACACGTTAACATGTCAGAACTCGTGGGACGAGTGAGTTCAACACGTTAACATGTCAGAACTCGTGGGACGAGTGAGTTCAGCACGCTAACATGTCAGGACTCGTGGGACGAGTGTGTTCAGCACGTTAACATGTCAGAACTCGTGGGACGAGTGTGTTCAGCACGTTAACATGTCAGGACTCGTGGGACGAGTGTGTTCAGCACGGTAACGTGTCAGGACTCGTAGGACGAGTGTGTTCAGCACGTTAACATGTCAGGACTCGTAGGACGAGTGAGTTCAGCACGTTAATGTGTCAGGACTCGTAGGACGAGTGAGTTCATCGTGTTCACGTGCCCAGACTCGTGGGACGAATGAGTTCAGCTCGTTAAAGTGTCGAGACTCGTGGGTCGAGACAGTTCAAGTGTTAACGTGTCAGGAATTTGGGGTAAGATATTGTGGCGGTGCTACTGACGCGCCCTTTCCAATGCTTGTCATGGGGAAGCCTTGTTTTCAATGTCTGCTTTACGTGACGAACGGAATGAGTCTGAAAGTGAAACTTTTAAGGCTGCTATAATTCATTGACGCAGTTCAATGCGCGGAAGTTTTCAGCGGAATATACGGGAGCATAGTTGTACCGTTTCTATTTGATTATAGGTTCCTCTTTTGCATTCGAAGATTATATCGTATTCCATTAAATATAAGCACGCAGTGAATCTAAATATTACATTAGTCTGGATGCAATGATACCGCAGCGTCCTAGAACATCAATGAACAACTCGTGTTTTGGCTACAGAACGTAATTCAAAGAGTAAACAATATGCAGTCTTTAGTATTCAATGTGGCCGTGTTTGTCGCGGCCGATGCAGACGAATTCACAAGACTGAACATCTACGTCGTTTCCGTATGGTACAGGTGCGATAGTCAACGACGACTATTTATTGGTCCTCAACGCATTTGCTCATCGGAGAGCTATTCCATTTCCTGCTTTCTCGTCGCAATACTTCGAGTATGACAATGAGACTTTAATACGCAGATATGGCCGCTCCAATTCTTAAGTCAGGTTCAGACTTTGGCTCACAGATGGCTCTAAGTGTGTCGTCGAGTAGTTCAAATATATTTCCACATCATTCTGAAAGCCATCACAACAGCGCCTTTACATCTATGACTTGAACTTCTGACGTCGATGGAGCGTGGTGGTTAATGGTTAAACGTACCTGCTTGGACGGCAGGATATTTAGGTTCGAATCCCGACTGCGGTCAAGTTGTCAAGTCACACTCAACAGACAGAGCAGTACTGCTCCTGTGCATAACATAACAAAGGATGAAACGTGGTAACCACTGTTCTAAGTGAACATACTCAATCAGTTCAAAATCTGCACGATGCGTCAGAGCTGTGAACCATATTAATACAGTACATTGCACAAGTATTCTGCCGTGTATTCAGCATTAATTCACGTATCATGACTGCGATGAGGCTCTTACAACACCTTCGATTTATACAAGTTCGTCAACATTGCAAGCACTGCAGCTCTCAAAAGTCGTCTTTCATTCTTCTTCTTCTTGGAGCAGTATACCCCTCACAACTGATTAGTGCATTGGGTTAAAATTTTATTTTTATGTTCAATTATAACATCAGGACAATAGCTGACAGCCTATCTGCGTTAATATATTTCTTGAATATGGTGTTTGTTTTTAGCCTGATACTGTGACTAGTTAGTTAGTTGGTTATTTTTGTTTTAAGGGGAGGAACTACGAGGTCATTAATTCAAACTTCGTGACTGCAATGAGGCTCTTACAACACCTTCGATTTATATAGGTTCGTCAACATATTGTGACTATACGCACCCCTTTGCATATATTATTTCCATTATTATTATTATTATTATTATTATTATTATTATTATTATTATTACTATTATATTACTGTTTAATAGTTAATATCATTATTTTACTATTATTATTATTGCATTGTGAATGTTATCGAATTTTGTTTTGTTTTTTTAAGCCCTGATCCTATTGTATGTAGGACGCTACTGTAAAGGAGTTCTTAAGCTATGCGTGTATCCGCGGGAATTAATAAATAAACAAGTAGTTCCGTGAAGAACTATACAGCCTATTTTCATACATCCTACTTATGTTAATTGCCTCTATCAATATACAAAATTGCAGTAATAGATTCGTCGATATTGAGAACTTTCTAAATATTTCAGATGGTCGCCATGTAGGATTTGTATATATGTAGGTCTTATAGTTATGTACTATTACGTGAAGATTATTGTGTACGAGTACTATTAGAATTTCAATCGCATGATTAGGACACAAGAAATGAAAACCAGTTTTAAAATTTCGCACAGCTGCCATCTTGTGGTTATGAAAACAATTGAAATAAATTAGATGCCAGGGGATAGCAATTTGTATAAGAATTTACCGTACCAAGGTTTACTGTGCTCAGATGGTTAAATCGAGAGAAAATTCTATTAAAATATTTTGCCTTCGCTGGCCACCATGTTCGTTTTGTATTTTACAGGTTTTTGGAAGTTTCATAGCTGAACTTCTAGTATTAACTATTAACACCGTACAAAATTTCAGGGTGATAACAGTAATAGTTTTGGACATACAGAATGCCGGTGAAATACTTCGCACAGCCGTTATGTAAACAATTGAACTAAATTAGATGTCAGTGCATCAAAATATGCATAGACATTTGCTGTGCCAAGTTAAATTGCGTTTAAATCGTTAAATCGCGAGAAAAGTCTATTTAAAAGTTACAATTTTGCTCGGCTGGCTTGTTCGTAGTGTAGTTAACAGGGTTTTGAAAGTCTCATATCTAAATGTCTAACAGTGCCTTTTATCACCGTAAAAAAAATTCAGGGTGATATCGGTAATAGTTTCGGAGATATAGAATGCCGGTGAAATATTTCGCACAGCCGCCATCTTGAGGTTATTTAAACAATTGAACTAAATGGTATGCCAGTGCATTACAATGCATATAAACATTTGGTGTACCAAATTTCATTGCGATTGGATGGTTAAATCACTAGAAAAGTCTATTTAAAAGTTTCAAATTGCTTGACCGCCATGTTCGTTTTGTAATTAATAGATTTTTAAAGTCTCATAGGTGAACGTGGTGCCCTTTATCACCGTACAAAATTTCAGGGTGATATCTGATATAGTTTCGGAGATATATAATACCGTTGAAATATATCGCACACCCGCCATGGTGGATTGGTGAGACGTAATAAAATTTGACGGGCACGGTCGGGGTTGGCCAAAATTATACTCTGACCTTACCGAGTTTCATGGGAATCGCTCCAGCCGTTTAGAAGTTATTTTGGGGACACACACACACATACCCACATATCACGGACCAAAGGTGATCTCATATACCTATTTCTTCATAAATGAAATTAGGCTAGACATAAATGAGGAGCCGCAGCAAGTCGAAATATTGCAGGTTCGAAACTCGACGTTGACAATACCCAATCCTCGACCCAAATGAATAGAGATAACATACACTTAGTTTATAGTCACCTGGATAGAAACACAGGTTATCAGAGAAATCAAACTTACACCCAAGTAGATGGGATTGATGAACAAAGTGCCCCAAGCAGAAATGAACAATATCAACAACGAAAATAAAAATAAAATTTTGTTACACGTAGCCCTAAACCCTTATCCGTGTATATCAATTTTACTTACTGTTGCCACGGTGACTGAGTGGTTAACGGATCGGTCTACTAACCCCAAGCTTGCAGGTTCGCTCCTGGACATGGTAAGTGATTTTTGAAAGGCGGAAAACTTACAACACTATGCCATACGATGTTGGCATGTCAAAGAACCCATTTGAATTCAGTAGGCCGTGTTCATAATGACAAAATTTATCTCGGGAGTTTCCGCCAAGACAAAGTTCCTCATTTTTCTACTAGAAAGCGCTATAGTGTTCAAGGAGCTTGGATATCTAACCTCCTTGACTTTCATAGTGCTTCAAGAAACAACGAAATTCGACGTGCAAGCTAACCTCTGGGTGTCAAATGACAAAGCTTGCACCAGGCACCCGAGGCCATACTATATTATTATTAATTACTGTGCCCTTTTAAAACCACCTACCAGTATCCTGATGGACGGATCGCTGCTTCTTCGTGGCCCCAGCTAGATAAGCCACTGATAGAAATGCCTGGCACATGGGATAAGTCAGGAGACATAGGTTTTCCCTACAATGACATTATACTACGGGATCAAGACTTAATCCAACACTGGTAGAGTGAGAAACTTGATCTTCTCGGGGAAAATGGGATAGATAAAATAGTTCAATTGGGCGCTTATCCTTAATTCCATAACATAATCTCACCTTAATTATTAGACATCAATAACGCTTGGTTCCTATAAAAAAGATGGACAGACGAAAAACCTCGTGTCCTACGGTTAATTAACTATTAGACAATACAACATTTAATTTTACTGGACTCTCCCGTCCATCAACAAAGACAAAATGAAACAACGAAATAAATTATATCTTAAACCTCAATCTCAAAATAAAATTAAAACTGACTATTTTACCATAATGCCATCGCATTAAAATAAATAAATTACTGGAGTTCATAAATAAAAACCCTAAATTATATAAATACCATAAATACGGTTTATCTAAGCTAATTACAAATAATTATTTTACTCTATACAACATGGAAACTCCACCATATCTCTATGAAAATTATTTACACTAGTCTAGATTGAACAATAGTCAGCTGTTACTATTTCTAATCTATCTGAACAAATTACAGGTTACTTATATCACTCTTACGATATCTACATCGTATTATTGTCTGTGTGTGAGTTTTCACTTCCATAACTCGTCTTAAGGAATTTTTTAAAAAGGAACCACCAACTTTAATACCTTACTTATACTTGTCTCACTCGTGATTGTCATGGTCGTTCAATAAAGCCCAGCTCATGCTTAAATGATCAACATCAGGTTAAATAGAATAACTTAATAGGAATAATGATAAAACATTGCTTCAATGCAATTTCTTCATTCATGCATTTTCCGACGATACATGACCTTCTATAGTCCCTTTCTAACATAAATTAACGCAACTACCATCTTATACAGCCTTCTCATACAATAAATAAGTGGAATAAAACTTCACATAAGCCTACAACGTCGTAAAATATCTGATCCCTACAAGATTCAGTTCCAAGATAACTTCTCACTTGGATTTGCACGAATATAATCCAAAACAATATCTTCCAACTATTTACTGCAGTTACAACAAGTAGTTCCATGAAGAACTATACAGCCTATTATCATATGTCCTACTTATGTTAATTGTCTCTATCAACATACAAAATTTCAGTTTGATTGCTGTAATAGATTCGTAGATATTGAGAACCGACTAAATATTGCGGATGGTCGCCATGTTGGATTTTTATATATGTAGGTCTTAGAGTCATGTACTGTTACATGAAGATTATGGTGTACGTGTAGTATTCAAACGTCAATCGCATGATTAGGACACAAGAAGTAAAAACGAGATTTTAAAATTTCGCACAGCTGCCATCCTGTGGATATGGAAACAATTGAAAAAAAAAAATAGATGCCACTGGATTAACATTTGTATAAGGATTTATTGTACCAAGTGTAACTGCACTCGAATGTTTAAATTGCGAGAACCGACCATGTGGATATTTATATTTCGCGTCGCCGCCATGTTGGATTTGTGATCACCAGGTTATTGAAAGTCCTATTGGTGAACTTACGTTCATAGCGCCTATGAACATTAAAAAATCCAGTTTGATTGCTGTAATAGATTCGTAGATATTGAGATCCATCAAAATATTTCAGAAGGTCGCCATGTTGGATTGTTATATGTATAGGCCAATGAGTCATGTACCATTAAAGGAAAATTATTGCGTAGGTTCATTATTCAAACTTTCACTTCGATCGCATGATTACGACTCAAGAAATAAAAACTTAATTTTAAAATTCGCACAGCCGCCATCTTGAGGTAATGTAAACAATTGAACTAAATTAGATACCAGTGCATTACAACGTGTATAAACATTTTCTGTACCAATTTTTATTGCGTTTGGATCATTCAATCGCGAGAAAGGTCTATTTAAAATTTTAACTTCGCTTGGCCGCCATATTCGTTTTGTAGTTAACCGGTTTTTGAAAGTCTTATAGACGGACTTCCAATAGTTCCCTTTATCTTCGTACAAAATTTCAGGGTGATACCGCTAATAGTTTCAGAGATATAGAATGCCGGTGAAATATTTCGCACAGCCGCCATCTTGAGGTTATATAAACAATTGAACGAAGTTAGATATCGGTGCAGTACAATGTGTATAAACATATACTGTACCAAGTTTTATTTCGTTTGGTTGGTTAAATCGCGAGAAACGTCTATTTAAATGTCGCAAGTTGGCTTGGCCGTCATGTTGGGTTTGTAGTTACCAGGTTTTCAAAAGTCACATAGGTGAACTTCTAGTAGTTCCCATTATCACAGTAAAATATTCCAGGGTGATATCGGCAATAGTTTCGGAGATATTGTATGCTGGTGAAATATTTCGCACAGCCGCCATGTTGGATTGGTGAGATGTAACAAAATTTGAAGGGCACGGTCGGGGTCATCCGAAATAGTGCTATGAACTTACCGAGTTGCATTGAAATCGCTCCAGCCGTTTATAAGTTATTAGGGGGGGGGGGGGCACACACAGACAGTCACACGGACAAAAGGTGATCTCATAAGCCTATTTTTTCATAAATGAAAGTAGGCTAAAAGATCCTAATTACGACATGGCCGATTGGAATACGATTTCCCTTCAAAATACCATATTTCGTGCTTCAATATTACTACAATGCGTTCTTCCAACAATTTAAAATAAGCAGACTATCTCTCTCTTACTCAAGACATGTTTCACATACTAGCAGTACTTCAATGAATTTAAAATCCACACACAACATTCATCATTACAAATTATTAATAATAATACATTTACTGTCCTCCCTGCTTAACGTTCATAATTGTTACACTCAACAATACTTAGATTCTCTCTTAACAATATTATGCAATCTCATGTTGCACCCAAAATGCTTTAAGTGTTTCGTTAGAACCAACAATTCGTTTTATTAATAGAGGTAACAAAAACTTTATTGAGTCTCTGTCACGATCCAAAATTAATCTTGCGTGATATTGAATGATCAGCTGTTATCGTCTGATATTCAACACAATCTTAATTATTTCCGTTCCGATCGACAATCATTGGTTGTCCAATAAATATTTCAATGTCTAGATCACATTCTAATCCAATGTTCAAATAAGAACTAATAACAAATCAATATACTGCACTCTCCTTTAAAATCTTACGATCTATTTCTTATAATCCTACAAAATACCGTCGAGTTACGCAGAACTCCAATCTATTAAAGAAATATTTAAACGCATACAAAAACTAAATTTACGATAAAATCCACTACCTCAAAATCACACGCGTCGAGGATTAAAAGACAAAAGTAAATTCAAAAATAAAATATTTACGACGTCGAAACTTTCCAAAATTGAAGAATAAAAATATTGAAAAAGGTTGCTCACGGAAATTCCAAATACTCTACAAAATTCCACATAAAGGATTCTGTTCTACCGTTCCATGTCTTCAACAGCTGATGACATATATATCGGATGATATACGGATGATCGTTCCAATGTCTTCTCCCGGTATTACCTCGTTCCCTCCAGCCATTTGAACTGCGTCTCCACTGACTCGTTCCGGACACGAACTGGCCTCGCCCTCACTTTGCCCTAGTTCTGGAAACGAACTGGGATCGTGAACTGGGACTACCCTTGTTCAAACCATCTTCTTCTTTCTTCCTGCCGCATATAGAAGTTCTTGAAGTCATCGTCAGGAGTAATTTCATCGAAAGCATTGAAATAATTTTCATTATTGAATTTTGAATAATCTTGAGTAATCCGGAATTTCCCATGCTTGTAGCTGATGTTATCTGGTTACTTTTAAAACTCTCCATATTCCCATTGTAGTGTTACTTCTCGTAAATTACTCAACCATCTCCACTTCCATTTCAAACTTGAATGCTGTTCCTCTCGATGTGGGAATGAAATTGATCTTTAATGGAATCAGGAAGATGATGATTGAATTTCCCTTGTAGTCTCTGTTGAAATGTGTCTGATAATTCATAATTGCTTTGCAAAATGTATGCAATAATGAAGCAATGATTCTAGTTCAAAAACAATAGAATTATCGATTCTGGAATATTTGTCGCGATTCTTTACTAAAATTTCCCTCATCGAAGAAATTGATAGATTCTCGTAGAATATCTGTTCGGAACACTCTCGAAGAAGAGTTGAAATAGGATTGAGTATAAACTCACATATTAACGCTCAGCGATATCACGCACTCTTTATCGCAGATTCACACTTGTGAAAAATGCTTAAGCCCACTTCAGAACTAAATGTTAATTTTCAAGAGCTGAAATTATACAAGTTCGCACTGTGCTAAATCGTAGTCCGCCTTTTATTGATGGCTTGGCCGTCGATGCCCCTGCATTCGCCGTCAAATGTATTTCCTCAGGACCGTGCCTGGCCTCGAACTAGACAATACGTCTCATCACCTCGAAGGATCAGAATAAAAAGCCACTCTTAAAATGACACATTTCCTCACGAATAAATTTTGGCGCTCGAGCTTCGTGAAAATCTTAATATTAACTTTAGTACTTCCATTATTGACATTCCAAACACATAACAATCACCGTCTTAAATTTTCCTCCATTCTGAGTGTAATCACATTTCTTCTGGTACTTCTGTAACAATTATTTTACTGTAATTACCCTCTTCGTTTAACTTCGGAACTCCTTAATATTTGAATCGGGTCATGTGATCACAAAGCGATGAAATTTGCCTCGCGTCACGGCACACTCCAGTTTTATTTTCTTTATTCTCTGCACGTGCCGCTCGTGAATTTTATTTTCCTTCCTTTTTTAGCTAGAGTCGCTCTTTTCTCAGCCTAAACCCTGTTTGACTGGCTTGCCCTTGAGCTTGGAAGTCACGTGACTACTTTTCTTTGAAGCCAAGTGCAATTTCCAGCGTCAACGATACTCATTTATGCAATGCTAAAGTTTGAAACATTTTTTAATAAAATGTTCAGACTAGAATTTCGGGCTCATTACATACAAGTGCTAGTTTTCATTTCCAAAAAATTTTAGCCTAATTTCGATTTTGGCAAAAAATGAAAGTAGACTTATGAGATATACACGTTGGTTGGTTGATTCCTCAGTTTAGGGGCTGCGACAACGTGGTCATGTAGCCCCGTGTACTATGGGTGTGTGTTGAATCTGTCAGATAACCGGTGTTAGTTCTGATGACTGTATTAGTGTGTGTTATCTGTTTTTAATTCAAGTAAGGACTGCAGACATTCGATTTTCAAGTAGTTCCAACTTTGGAACCAAACGCCACCGTCAACGACCAACTAGTTCTGAACTTTGTTACTAGATGCCAACGCAGTCGGCTCCTGGCGACGAACGTTGGAACCTAAGAGCGTTAGTCATATGTAACCTATAATTTAGCCTCACACAAGTGTAATTAGTGGAAGGTTCTTTATCATGCCATAAATCAATGACATGGGACCGCCAGTTTTACTACCCCTCCAAAGGAAAGCATACTGAGGGTTTTTTAACGCTCTTAAAAAATCCGACGACTTTAGCCGGGTTTGAACCCGCGACTTTGGGCATAGAAGCTCAGCATGTTGCCAACTACGCCACCGAAGCCGCCATTGATATATACACGTTCCAAAAGTTCGTGTGACTGTGTGTGTATGTCTGTCCCCACTATCAATTCCATCATGACGATACCAAATAGAACCAAATTTGGTACAGAGGCAGCACTAGAAATGGACACCTCAGTGTCATTTTAATATAGCCGCCATCTTATCCGAAACAAAATGGTGGCCATCCAACTGTTCAAAGCTTAAATTATAAGGTGCGTTCAAAAAGTAACGAGCCGGAGGCATACTTACAGAAACCAGTACCTGTATGTTAGAAGTATTGGCCCTATATGTTGAGGCATTTGTCCCACTGTGACACGAGACGGTAAATGGCTGCCTCATAAAATTCCCTGGGCTGCGATGTGAACCAGTTCCGCACGTACAGTTGGACATCGGCGTCCGAGGTGAATTGTTGGCCCCGCAGAGCCCTTTTCAGGGGAGAAAACACGGCGTAATCACAGGGAAAGAGGTCTGGACTGTATGGAGGGTGGCCGAGAACCTCCCATTTGAATTTCTGCAGGAGTGCCGCGACTGTGTTGGCCGTATGAGGTCTTGCATTGTCGTGGAGCGACCACGGCGGCTATGGCGTTCACTGTCACTCGGCGATCCTGGGTAATGAGTGCATCAACCAGCTGGACGTTGTCATCGGTAATGCAGGGGGGTGCCCCGGACCGGGCATCATCGACTAACGACACCCGTCCTTCCCTGAAGCGCTTGTGCCACGCCTTGACCCTTGCAGGGGACATGCAGTGTTCGCCGTACACTTGTGACATTCGGCGATGAATGTCCGTACCCCCTACTCCTTCCGCTGTCAGAAACCGAACAACACCTCTTTGCTCTTCGGTTGACGCCTCCATGTCACAGTTTGCAATGCGACTGGCAGCGTTGGACGATTGATGCATGCTGTTGCTCGCTTTGTATCGTCACGTGACGTGCACGCGTGCCCTCTAGCGACGGGCTGTGACCTTCAAAGCTCTGGTCGGAACCACACCTCGTTACACAAGCCACGATTAGGCGATGTCGTCACCGGTTTGCGCATTCCAGCCTCCGATTCGTTACTTTTTCAACGCACCTTATATATTATAACTTAACTATCCGATCTCTATGAAACTTTGGAAAATCTACGTTCAAGTGGGATGCGTCTGTCGTCTGAACTACGAGGTCATCAGCCAAACAATGTCAAGATAGCGGCCGTGTGTGTGTTTTTCGATTTACCCCCCCCCCCCCCCCCATCAATTCAAACACGATGAGATCAAATTGAACCAATTTTGGTACATAGGTTGCTCTAATAAAGGACACCTCAGTGCCATGTTTTATACAGCAGCCTTGTTAACGAAAACGATATGCCGGCTACACAAATGTTCAAAGCTTAAATTATATTACGACGAAATTAGTCGTATGATCTCTACCAAATTTTGCATAAATATACCGTCATGTAGGAAGGGTCTGTTACCAAAACTACACGGTCAACAGTCAAATATTTCAAGATGGCAGCCGTGTGATTCGTGCAAGCATTATAGGCTTATCCGTAACTTATGATTTAACAAGGCCCGGTTTCACCAGTTCTGCTTATCGTACAGAGGGTGGTTCAATCCTTCCTCAAGGAGGTAACCCGTTGGATATTATAATTTTATATTAGAATATGATACTGTAGCAGTGACTATTGCTTAAGCCAGCCGTGTCGTGTTGTTCCGTGCTTTTCAAACACATGCGTCGAAACGGCGACTATTGTTTGCTGGTCCCTTTGAGTAGCTTGAAATTCTTTTATGAAATGTACTAAACGAAATACTATAAATTTAGTATAATATAGTTTATAATGAAAGCATAATACTGTGAAGAAATCGTCCATTCGAAGACATTATATGTCTAGGCAGTTATACCAAGGCAATTAATATCTTTCTCCTAGTGACGGTCACATTTAGAGAAGGGGTAGTGTCCCAGACTGTCACCCCTGGGACTGGGGTTAATTTATTTACTTAATTTGTTTAATATGTATTGTTTTATAATTAAACATACGTTATAATGTTAAGCATATTTAGTGTGTATTTGCAGGAGAAAACCCTTTATATACTTATAACACTATATATTTCAACATGCTACCACAGCGATTGACATTCTTTGACCTTGATCCACGGTAGAGTCTACTACAGCCAACATAACTTGTGATACGTAAACCAAGTAGTATTCTTTTTATAGTCTACTAGTAGATAATGCATTTTTTTTGGCAAAGAGACGGGTGTGAGAATCCTTAGCCAATGCACTAGCCTCTTGTTTGCGGAAGCTACCAATAAAACGTGCTGTGTAATTCATATTTATTTTCCATTTAAAATAAAAATATTAATGATAATAATGTTATCCGTTTTACGTCCCTTTTAACTACTGTGGCTTTTAGAGTCGCCTGGGAGCCAGAATTTTCCACCGATGGGGATCTTAAACGTGCCAGTAAATCGACTGACACGGCTCCCTCGCATTTGTCCTCCCTCAATTGCCAGCTGACTGCACAAGGATTTGGGCACAGCAAGCAAGAACGTTTCTCCTGAGCCACGCAGCGTGCCCATTTAAGAGAGCACTATAGGCTATGTAATTAGACGGATAATAATAAAACAACAAAAAATAAAACACAAATGAGACAAGATTCCCGTGAAGAACAATACAGCCTATTTTCATATATCATACTCATGGTAATTGCCTCTATCAACTTACAAAATATCAGTATGATTGCTGTCATAGATTCGTAGATACTGAAAACCGTCTAAATTTTTGGATGGTAGCCCCGTTGGATTCTTATATATGTAGGTCTTAGAGTTATATACTACTAGCTGCAGTACCCGTGCTTCGCTACGCGTCATAAATAAATTAAAATGTGAAGGTGACAGTTAAAACAGGGGATAGGCGAGATGCTGCGCAGAGGGAGATTAAGGATGGAACATTTTGTCCAACTACACTGCTCGGCGTTGACCGTGTTTTATAGCACAAATTTAGGTTTTACTCGCTAACCGTTGGAGATACCTTTCAGATAGAAAATGTAATTTTAAACCTCGTATATGCCATCAAAAGTTTGCTATTTCTTAGCGTTCTCTTTTTATTTGAAATGGAAATATGAAAGTTTGAAACCAAAGGGTGTAGTGACGTCACTAAAATGGTCGCCATCTTTAAATAGTGCAAATTATTGAAATCAAAAGTAACCTATATGTTAACCAGGTAAATCAGCTACTTCCATGTAAAATTCATGTAAATCGGACCAGTGGTATGCGTGATTGAGTAATACACACACACCATCCCATTTTTAGCCTCGCTTCACTCGCGTCATAGTCGTGTCATATTGTTATTCAATGAAATGCAGGTTTAACCCCGTTAACACCCCTTTTGAACCTGAATATCCAAAAATCCCTCCTTAGTAGACATTTTCGACACACAACAAACATATCCCCAAAATATAATTCTTCTAACTTTAATAGTTTTGGTTGGTCGATGAGAGTGAACATCCAAAAATCCTTCCTTAGTGGACGTTTTTCTTCCAGAATTTCACCCCTCCCCATAGGCCCCTTAAATTTTATTTATGAAAAAGCGGTCGAACACCTATTTATTTTATTTATTTATTTATTTATTTATTTATTTATGTATTTATTTATTTATTTATTTATTTATTTATTTATTTATTTATTTATTTATTTATTTATTTATTTATTTATTTATTTATTTATTTATTTATTTATTTATTTATTTATTTATTTATTTTTAAGCTGATTGATTTCCTCCGAGTTTCAAACACCTCGCTTATGTCGTTTAAGAGATACACGCTCCGTCAGGAATCTTTCAAACCCCACTTTCATCCCTTTCACCTTATAATATACACTACATCGAAAAACCATTAGACATGTGTCAGCTTATTTTAATGATTGGACTATATGCCAAGTATCACATCCCCAAATGAAACCACTCGTGAGATATTGTTATTCAATGAAATGCACATTTACCCCTTAACACCTCTTTAGAACCTGAATATCCAAAACTCTTTCCTTAGTGGACGTTTTCGACATACAACGAACATATCCCCAAAATTTCATGTTTCTAACTTCAATAATTTTGGCTGGGCGATGATGAGTGAGTGAGTCAGTCAGGACATTTTCTTTCAATTATTTTTGATAATTTCACCCCTCCCCATGTACCCCTTAAATTGGATGTATGAAACAAACGGTCGAACACCTATTTACTTATTTAAAGCTGTCTTCCCCCTGAGTTTGATGAGTGAGTGAGTCAATCATTTAGGACACTTTCCTTCCTGTTTTTTCCCCCAGAATTTCACCCCTCTCCAAGGGCCCCTTAAATTGGATTTATGACAAAACGGTCGAACACCTATTTACTTGTCTTTAAAACTGTTTTTCCTGTCGAATTTCAAACTTCTCGCCAATGTCGTTTCAGAGATACACGCTCCGTTAAGAATCCCTCAACCCCCAATTTTCACCCCTTTCACCTCATAATATACACCACATCGATAAACCCTTAGACATATGTCTGATTATTTTTAATGATTAGTTTATATACCGAATAACACATCCCCAAAGAAACAACTCATGAGATATCGTTATTCAATGAAATGCACGTTTACCCCCTTAACACCTCTTTAAAACCCGAATAAACAAAAATCATTCATCAGTTGACGTTTTCGACATACAGCGAACATATTCCCAAAATTTCATGTATCCAACTTGAATAGTTTTCGTTGGGCGTGATGAGTGAGTGAGTCAGACAGGTCATTTTCTTTCAATTATTTCTACCAGAATTTCACCCCTCCCCACGGGCCTCTTAAATTGGATTGATGAAAAAACGCTTGAACACCTATTAACTTGTTTTTTAAGTTGTCTTTTTCCCCTGATTTTGATGAGGGAGTGAGTTAGTCAGTCAGTTAGGACACTTTCTCTCCTTTTTCCCCCAGAATTTCACACCACCCCATTGGCCCCTTAAATTAATTTATGAAAAAACGGTCGAACACCGATTTACTTACTTTTTAAGCTGATTTTTTTTCGCTGAGTTTCAAATTTCTCGCCTATGCCGTTTAAGAGATAGGCCTACACGCTCCGTTAGGAATCCTTCAACCCCCACTTTTCACCCCTTTCACCTCATAATAATACACCACATCGAAAAACCCTTAGACACATGTCTGCTTATTTTTAATGATTAGTTTATATGCCGAGTATCACATCCACAAATGAAACCACTCGTGAGATATTGTTATTCAATGAAATGCAGGCTTAACCCCCTTAAGACCCCTTTAGAACCTGGGTATCCAAAAATCCTCCCTTAGTGTACGGTTTTGATATACAACGAACATATCCCCAAACTGCCATGTTTCCAACTTCAATATTTTTGGCTGGGTGATGATGAGTGAGGGAATGAGTCAGGACATTTTCTTTATTTTTTTTTCTTCAGAATTTCACCCCTCCCGATGAACCTCCTATATTTGATTGTTCAAAAAACTGTCGAAAAGCTATTAACTTACCTTAAAGCAGTTTTTCCCCCTAAGTTTGATGAGTGAGTCAGTCAGTCAATCAGTTAGGACACTTTCTTTTCTGCCCCCCCCCCCCCCTCCCAGAATTTCACCCCTCCCCATGGGACCCCTAAATTGAATTTATGAAAAAACGGTCAAACACATATTTGCTTATTTTTATCCTGATTTTTTTCCGCTGAGTTTCAAACTCCTCACCTATGTCGTTTAAGAGATACACGCTCCGTTAGGAATCTTTCAATCCCCACTTTTCACCCCTTTCACCTCATAATATACACCACATCGAAAAACCCTCAGACACGTGTCTTCTTACTTTTTAATGATGAGTTTATATGCCGTGTATCACATCCCCCAATGAAACCAATCGGGAGATATTGTTATTCAATGAAATGCAGGTTTAACCCCCTTAAGACCCCTTTAGAACCTGAATATCCGAAAATCCTCCCTTAGTAGACGGTTTTGACATACAATGAATTTATCCCCAAACTGTCATGTTTCTAACTTCAATAATTTTGGCTGGGCGATGATGAGTGAGTGAGGGAGTCAGGACATTTTCTTTCAATATTCTTTTTTCAGAAATTCACCCCTCCCCATGAACCCCTTAAATTTGATTTATGAAAAAAAAACTGTCGAACAGCTATTTACTTACTTACTTTTCCCCTGAGTTTGATGAGTGAGTCAGTCAGTCAATCAGTTAGGTCACTTTCTTTCCTGTTTTCGCCCTCCCCCCCCCCCCCCTCAGAATTTCACCCCGCCCCGTGGGCCCCATAAATTGGATTTATGAATAACCGGTCGAACACATATTTACTTCTTTTTTATGTTGATTTTTTTCGCTGAGTTTCAAACTCCTCGCCTATGTCGTTTAAGAGATACACGCTCCGTTAGGAATCTTTTAATCCCCACCTTTCACCCCTTTCACCTCATAATATATACCACATCGAAAAACCCTCAGACACATGTATTCTTATTTTTAATGATTAGTTTATATGCCGAGTATCACATCCCCCAATGAAACCAATCGGGAGATATTGCTATTCAATGAAAGGCAGGTCTACCCCCTTAACACCCCTTTAGAATCTGAATATGCAAAAATCCTCTCTTAGTGGGCATTTGCGTCCCTTGAGGAAGCTGCATACCAAATTTCATTCCAATCCGTTCGGTGGTTTCTGAGATTTCGTGATGAATGAATGAGTGAGTGAGTGAGTGGTATTTGACAAGTATATAGTAGAAGATGGTGTCAAGTCTTTGTTATGCTAAACTCGGTTGACAGTGCTGTGTGAGTAGTTGAGTAACTAACGGGATTTCAAGTAAAGATCCTCATTTTCTTTACCGGTAGTGCAGAGCGCAACTGGCATCCAGTCGGCCGTGTCTCGACTTGAGCTATGTTGCCATGGAAACTATCTGCCTTGCCATTCCTTCATGAGTATATTTTATGATTTGATTTGCCTGTGCTTGAGTGCAAAGGGGCCTAAATCAGAAGAATGAGAAAGACTATCGAAAATTCATGTAGCCAGCGGTTCGTTCTGGGTCCTAAACTATGTGTATGCAAAATTTGGTTGAGATTGGTGGAACGGTGTAGATTTGTATACGGAACAGACCCACCCACATACCCACATACATACATACAGACTTTCACTTTTATATATAAGACTAGCAGGTACCCGCGGCTTCGCTCGCGAAGAAGACAATGGGGACGATGCATTATTGCTGATAATTGGTATATTTTAATTCTGAAAATTCTGATACATAGGGTACAGTGTATTGATATGAGCAGCAAAGTGAGAATTTCATAGTCTTGAGAAAGTCTGTTACATTATGTGAACACATTTGAAAATTACGTTTTTGTTTTGCCATCTTCTGCTGAGACATAACGATTTTGTTGTCCGGATACTCGCGAGCACGCCACATACAGTTGCCCATGGGAAAAAATGGTTTTGTCTAAATGTACACCTGCTGCTGTTAAGTGTGTGTCATTGCGCTTTGTTAATAGAAATTGCGAATATTGTTTGAAGAGGGAACTGCACTCTTGCACACTGGAATGGCAAATCTATCAGAATATGGGAAATTAGAAGTATTTTTCCTTAAGCTTTTCAGTGTATAATTTTGCCACAATTATTGATGAATTGAACGTCAACATGCCGCTATTAATAAACCTACAGTCAAATATCTCACATATTGGCCGCTGATGTACTTTGCGCCGTGTCTTCCAGTGTTACATCCCAGGGATTGAAATTCTCCAACAACCCTTTTGCCTCACATGCCTCTCTAAGTAATTAAAATTCCGATTGTTGTTGTTTGAGTCTTCAGTCTTTTGACTGGTTTGATGCAGCACTCCATGCCTCCCTCCCCTGAGCTAATCGTTTCATCTCTACATATCTACCACACCCTACATCCGAGGCAAACTCTTTAACATATTCTAACCTTGGTCTACCCCTACAGTTCTTGCCCTCGAAACTCGCATCCATAACTAAGCTTGCTATTCCTGGGTGTCTTAATATGTGTCCTACCAACCTATCTCTTCTCTGCATTAGCAGTCGCCAGAAACGTCTCTCCCACTCTTCTTAATACCACTTTATTTGTTACCATATCTACCCATATCATCTTCAACATTATCCTGTAACACCACATTTCAAACGCTTCAATTCTCCTTTTGTTTTGCTGCACCAATAGTCCAAGTTTCACTTCCTTATAGCGCCACGCTCCAGACAAAAGCTTTCAAAAATGACTTCCTAATACCTAAATCTACAGTATATTCGATGTCAACAGATTCCCTTTCTGTAGAAATGCCTTCCTTGCCTGAGCCAACATACTTTTTATATCATCTTTGCTTCGTCCATCCCTGGATATTTTGTTTCCTAAGTAACAGAAGTCTCCTACTTCCCGTAGCGTTTCACCTGCCTATTTGATGTCCATAGAGGTTTCTGATTTATTTCTGCTCCATTCCAATATGTTTGTTTGGCATTATTTATTGATTTTCATCTTGAATTCTTTCCTCTAGACGGAGTCCATACCATTCAAAAACTCGTTCAAATCCTCTGGCTTATCGGCCAATATGACGATGTTATCAGAAAATCTCAGAGTTGAAATTATTTATCCTTGAATCTTCACTCCCACTTAAAAATTTTCTCCAATTTCCTGATTATTGTGTTTTTAAAGATCTTTGAAATGCGTTGCGCTCGCACTTGGTGTGGATGCATTGTCAAAGAAAAATATTCCATGTTACGAGCATGGGCCGCATAACCTGTACCGAGAGCTTCTGCAGATTTAACACAAGGCCTAATCTGAAGAGCAGTTCCTCGAACTCAGATTTGCCAACATGTTATTGTATCTTTCCATATACCTCAACATACAGAAGAGTGCTTTCAAAATTACTTCTTGTGTAAATTTTGGAAAAGGTAGTGAGTGTGGTTTTTGGCGGAGTGGATATGCGCACGTAGAAATTATTTTCAGTAAAATAGACTGGTTCACAATTTTGTAAGTGCACATTGAGGTCTGTGACGTCGGGATGCCTTTAGTGTTACGGTATCGGCAATAGCCGCCACAAAGCTTCGTTGCTACTGACATAACGACCGGAGTGATATTTGTGCTTAACTATACGGGATTTGTGAGCCCAGTGTTTATGAAATTGAACGTAGCTATATCGCTTATAGATATATATTGAAAGAAGGATGACCGTTATCGGTCGTAACAAGGAATATTTTCTTTTGACAATGCATCTACACCAAGTGCGAGCGCAACGCATTTCAAAGATCTCTAAAAACACAATAATCAGGAAATTGGAGAAAAATGTATCGTGTTTAGATATATCTTGAAAAAAGGATGACCGTTTTGATTTCTAATTTTCTTATCGTGTTTTAATAATAATGTTATGGGATTTACATTCCTTTTAATTACTGTGTCTTTTAGAAACGCCGGGGTGCTAGAATTGTGCCCCGAAAGGGATCCTTAACATGACAGTAAATTTACTGTCCCGGCTCCCTTGCGTTTGCGCACCTTCAAATGCCAGCTGACAGCGCCATGATACGAACCTGCAACCTTGGACCCAGCAAGCGAGAACGTTACCGCAGAGTCGATGTCGTGCCATTTCGTCCAGGTGCTATTTCGTCCAAATTCCACGAACAGAAGCAGGTGGGTTGACTCTCTGCCGGCCCACTAGTGCTATTTCGTCCAAACACCTATGATTGACAGTTTGACAGGTCTACAATAACTGTTTCATTTCATAGGGTTTCTTGTTAAAAATAAGTAATTGTTTGATGTTTGTAATAATGGACGTTACTCCCTCCGCTCGTTTGCCACCAGTCAACTACAGTTTACAATGAAATGCTTATAATGTAAACAACATAGTGAGAATAGAAAAAATGTGGATTAAAATCGCTCTCTGAGCTTCGGTGTAACTTAATTATCTAAATATTGTGCCGTCGTTCGCTGCATGGCATGAGGTACAGTTATATGCAACAAACAAATATTTTGGAAATTTCCTGAGATTTTCGTAAAAGCACGCCTGTATACGAGTTATGTTACATCATGTGTCCGGCCTTGCAGAACTTGATATATGCAGTAGATCTGGCATCAGCGCGCTCCATTTAATGCGTACTGTCTTTTAAGGTAGAGACGCACTATAGAGTCTGGGGCGTAAATATTGTCACTAATAAAAATAAAACCTACCTGTGAAATGGATTTATCAGCTTCTTCGCGGCTGTCTTCTTTCCCTGTGCCATAGCCTTATGGACATCTTGTGCAGCCACATCAGGAACACACGTATTGTGGATCTCTTCTTTAATAATTTCACGGTTTATAGTAAACACTTTTCCACTACAAGAACGGTTAACACAACGCCACACAACTTCACCACACTTCTTCTCATTCTTAACCGTATACCGATACCCGTTAAGTAATAAACTAGGTTGGCCCCTTGTAATGGTTGAAAACTCCATAATTAACTAGGATGTTAATTCATAGAGATCATTCGAACGAATTAAGCCTCTGTTCATAAACAGAGGTGGGGAGGGGAGGAATGGAATTCCACAGCAGGGATGGGTGGGAAATCCCACACTGCACTGCCTCAACCCTTGTCAACATTTCGTCTGGACGAGATGGCACTCATTAAATTGTGTAATAATTTGTAAAACCGAGCTGGACGAAATGGCACGTTTTTCAAGGAAATTTGTTGCTGGATGAAATAGCACCTGGACGAAATAGCACTGAACCCGCTGAGTCACGCAGCCAGTCTATCGTGTTTTATACAATAAATGGATAGGCATTGCCTCTTACAGGGATAGATATATAATTGGATGCCATGTCTTGAGCTACTGTTGATATGGATACGGAATTGCGATTCGTTCATCAGTTTATCAGAGCGTAATGTTGCCATGGATCGGACCTGCGATAAGTTCATCAATCAGAGCGAAGGTAGTTTTCTGGAAATATCTTTGAAACTGTTGGTTTTAGGGCCATAAAACGTGGTTTTAGGTGTCCCGTACAGACCCACCGAGTATTGTTTCTCGCATCGAGGGGCGTAAAATGAGCTACGTCCGATCTTTATGTGACAACTTCGATATTTTGTCCCAGTTGAGTATTTTTGGTGACTTTTCAGTTATGATTTATTTCTGAATGAAAGGCAGCCTATATGTTAATCCAGGGTAGGCCTATAAGATATCTTTCAAATTTCATCCAAATCCATCCAGCCGTTTTAGTGTCAAGAGGTAACAAACTAACACACACACACAAACTTTCACATTTATTATATATATAGGGATGTGGCGATTACAGGAACATTATTGTGTAGGTGTAGTATTCAAACTTCAATCGCGTGATTAGGACACAAGAAATGAAAACCAGATTTTAAAATTTTGCACAGCTGCCATCTTGTGATTATGAAAACAATTGAAATAAATTAGATGCAGGTGGATTGCAATTTGTATAAGCATTTACCGTACCAAGTTTTACTGCGCTCGGATGGTAAAATCGCGAGAAACGTCCATTTAAATATTTATATTTCGCGTCACCGTTTCGCTCACCAGGTTATTGAAAATCCCATGTGTGAACTTATGTTCATAGCCTCTATTAACATACAAAATTTCAGTTTGATTGCTCTTATAAATTAATAGACATTGAGTATCGTCTAAATATTTCGGATGGCCACCATGTTGGATTTTTATATAAATGTAGGCCATAGAGAGATGTACCGGTACTTTTAGAAGACGATTATTGCGTAGGTTCATTATCACACGTTCATTTCGATCGCTAGATTAATACACAAGAAATTAAAACTTAATTTTAAAACTGCGCAGAGCCTGCCATCTTGAGGTTATGTGAACAATTGAACAACATTACATGCCAGAGCATTACAGTGGGTATAAACATATACTGTACCATATTTCACAGCGTTCAGATGGTTAAATAGACAGAAAAGTCTATTAAAAGTATTGGCCGCCAAGTTCGTTGTGCAGCCACATCAGGAACACACGTATTGTGGATCTCTTCTTTAATAATTTCACGGTTTATAGTAAACACTTTTCCACTACAAGAACGGTTAACACAACGCCACACAACTTCACCACACTTCTTCTCATTCTTAACCGTATACCGATACCCGTTAATGGACATTATGTTTAATGAAGAAATAATCGATAACGGAATGAATCAAAGGGTGTTGTTTTTGTCAAGAACAACCACAAATCACTATTATCTACAAAACAACTGTAAAACAGAAACCTATAAAAGCAAAAAAATAATAATCCCTCACTGAAACCCATAGCCACCGTTAGGATTTTACAGGTTTTGGGAATTCTCATAGCTGAATTTCTAGAAGTACCCTTTATCTCCGCTAAATATTTTAGGGTGATGTCAGTAATAGTTTCGGAGATATAGAATGCCGGTGAATTATTTCGCACAGCCGTCATCACGAGGTTATGTAAACAATTGAACTAAATTAAATGCAACTGCATTACAATGCGTACTGACATTTGCTGTACCAATTTTCATTGTGTTTGGATGGTTATGTCGCGAGAAAAGTGTATTTAAAAATTTCAACTTTGCTTGCCCACTATGTTCCTTTTGTAGCTAACAGGTTTTTGAAAGTCTCATAGGTGGCTTTCTAGTAGTGCCCTTTATCACCGTACAATATTTCAGGGTGATATCTGTAACAGTTTCGGTGATATGGAATGCCGGTGAAATATTTCGCACAGCCACCATGTTGGATTGGTCATAAGTAATAAAATTTAAAGGGCACGGTCACGATCGGCCAAAATGGTACTTTGATCTTACCAAGTTTCATTGAAATCGCTCCAACCGTTTAGAAGTTAGTAGGGGGAACACACACGGACGCACGCACACACACATACACTAACACATACATACACACACACACAAATACACTCTCATAAAGCTATTTTTGCATACATGAAAATAGGCTAAAACATATGTTTTACATATTGGTACCCCGGCTGCACGAGTGAAAGCCATGCACATTGAACACTCAACCAAATTACCTCATTGATTAAGATATCGGTAATTTTTTCAGTAAGAACACAGATGCTTGGAAATAAGGGAAGTCTTTAGCATAAAATATAGGTCTAACTCTGGGGCAGATGACCTCACTGTTCCTCCCCTTAAAACACAACCAATAAATCAATCAACGTATAATACCCCACGTTGTATTTCAACGAGCTACTATTACCAACATTCAATTATGCTTTTTGATAAGGACAATGAGTTATGAATTTACCCATATATTTAGGAGAAAGTAGTCTAAGTGCTCTTTACTGAACAACTCGTTTTATAATAATAATAAAAACTAAAATTCATTGGTGAGATCTCTGATCCCTATGCGATAAAATATGGCGTCAGACAGGATGATGGACAACGTTTGCGATGATGTCTTTCTTCATGAGCGTATTTCTCTTCCCTCTAATAGGCTATTTACAAGCTTTCGCATTTGCTGTTACAGTATTATCTTTAACGATCTCACTGCCACATTTGATTGTGAGTATGCACATTAAGTGGCTTATTTCTCGTTGTAAACGATCACCATTTGTTTGTTGCACAAAAACAGAGGCCCTTTTCCAAGCTGAATCATTTCTCAATTTCCCCATCATAATGGACATTATGTTTAATGAAGAAATAATCGATAACGGAATGAATCAAAGGGTGTTGTTTTTGTCAAGAACAACCACAAATCACTATTATCTACAAAACAACTGTAAAACAGAAACCTATAAAAGCAAAAAAAAAAAAATCCCTCACTGAAACCCATAGCCACCGTTAGAAATGCTCACTGAAACCAGCCAAGCCACTCCAAGCACAATACTACATTGAGTGGTAGTAGAAATGATGATTCAAAATACTTACTGTAACGATTCGTGCAGTTGCCGTCGGCCGCCACCCCTTTCTCCTCATGTCAAGTGGGCGGTGTGTATGAAGAGCGCTGGGCAGCCAATTAGGCCAAGGCTAATTAGGGTAGCCCCTCCCCAAGGCCACCACCAATACATTAGCGCTACGAATCAGGTAGACTATTGACGCAAGGCTTCCAGACTGTTCAGCTTCTGGAAACTACTAGGTGCGACAAGAAGGTCCTGAACAAGTACTGGGAGGAGCTAAAGAGTTCTGGAAACCAACCACGAGGACTTACTCGATGCTTCTGGAGGTAGCGACGCCAGAACATTCTAGACCAGGAGCTCGACTGTTTATATACCAGTGATGTGCGACGAGCAGGGTCAATGTGAGTTCGGAGTCCTGTATGAGTCCGCGCTGACGGTGTGTGCCGTGCCGAGTGACCAGTGGAAATAAATAACGTGTACAGTGACTGTGAAAGATAAATAGTGACTGTAAGAGGTACTTGCAGAGAACATAGTAAATAAATAGTGACTGTAGCTGTATAAGGTGAGACTGTGTGTGCGTGTGTGCCAGTAAGTAGGCCTAGTTCGTTTTAGTGTTAATTTGTGTAAATAATTTGATTTAGTGTTAACTAGTGTACATACCATTAGTGTAAATAAAAAATTAGTGCATTATAAGCCTGACCTATTTTTACGAACCCTAAAATACGTTGCAATTGGTGTCAGATGTGAGGGTCAGGTTATACGTGAGTCCTTCTGTGTGAAACAGTGCGTTCTTTTGAAAAAGCCTACCTTAAGGAAGTGTTTAGTTGATTGCTAATGACTGTCTTGCGTGCACCAACTAGAGGCCTAGTTCATTGTGTGCTGACTGTCCGTGTATCTTGTATTTTGAATTGTAAAATGGCGACAAGGAAAGTAAACCTTTCAGCACTGAAGGTTTCGGAATTACGACAGGAATTGGAAGAAAGGGAAGCTGATGCCACGGGAACTATCTACGCTACAAGTGCGATTACGTCAGTTACTGCTGGACGCTGGCGAGGACCCTGATGTATTCCTGTTTGAGATTCCCTGCGGGATTGACGGTATAGGTCAGATGGTGGAAATTTTGCAAAAGAAAATGGCGGACAATGCGGAAAATTTAGAAAAGAAAATAGCAGAAAATTCAAAAATTTTGGAAAGGAATATAATGGAAAATACTACTAATCATGAGAGGAAACTTCGAGAAGTAACGCTCACTACGGAAACGAAGCTGAGGGAAGAATTTCAAGAGTCCCTGCGGAAGTTGGAGGACGAGCTCACGAGCGCCCAGCTTCAAAATAAGGACAAGCAACAAACGAAACCATTGCCGCTGCTGGACCATCGGAAGGTAAGGAAAGTTTACCTGTTCCAGCCACTGGGCGGACTGACCTGCCAATGGATCGTGCACCCGTTCCCGCAGTTGGGCGTTCTGCCCTGCCGACATTCGATGGGAAGTCTGCATGGGAAGAATACTTCACCTTGTTTGAGACCGCCGCCATGATTAATGGGTGGTCAGAGGCCACGAAAGCGACGTTCTCGTTCAAAAACTGGAAATTTGGTTCGGACATCAACACATGGAGCAGCTATATCGCTCCCAGTTAAGAAATAGCTGCCAAAGACCTAACTAGAGCCTACAGGAGTTCGAAGCAGACATAGTCCGTCTTGTTAGGAGCGCCTACCCAACAGTGCCCAGCGACGTTTACGAGAGTCTTGCTACCGAGAAGTTTCTCGACGGGCTCCGCGAGACCGAGACACAGCGGGCTGTGAAGCTGGCGCGCCCGAAAACGTTGAATGATGCTTTGACCCTAGCCCTTGAGTTCGAGGCTGTTCAACAATCCATGCGCAGCCAGGCGCGCATTCGAGCTCTGGATGGAGACAAGGAGGTTCAACCTCTGCCTTCCATAGAAGAAATCGCGGAGAAAGTTCTTCAAGCCTTGCAGTCCAAGAAGATATAGACGGCGTGCTGGGGCTGCGGGGAGGTTTGGCACCTCAGAGATTGATGCCCTAAACTTACGAATAACAAGTGCCAGCCGCAGGGAAAATAAAGAGGGTTGATGGAAAGGGGCGACTGTCAACCCGCGCCAACACCAGGAATGCCCCCACTTCTGCTATCGTCACGTCTCTGGGTCGTCAAGCCAACCCAATTTTTGTCAGTGGCCATGTGGATGGAGAACCCAGAGACCTACTGCTGGACACAGGGGCCACAATGTCCATCATCCGACTAGGCATCGCGAGAAGAGCAATAACACCCACAAGATGGACACTGCGAACAGCAACGGGGGAGCCAGCCAACGTTCGAAGGGAGGCAGTCGTCGACTTCATCATCGGTGATACCCAGTTTCGCCATCGTGTCTTGATCGCTGAGATGGAAGAGGACGTTATTCTCGGGATGGACATCATGACTAAGTACAAATTCGGACTAGACTTGGGAAGAGGAATTTTGAGAGTCGGAAACCAGGAGGTAGTGCTGCAGAAGAGGAACGCCTCGTCGGTACGGGTGATAGCAGCGGAAGACATGGTACTGCCAGGACGTAGTGAAGTAATGGTAGAAGGGAAGCTGGACGGTGAAATTCCCGAAGGTTGTATCGTCATGGTAGGGCCTACGTTTGGCGAAGACGAAACTGGACATGGAATGCTGGTAGCCTAAGCTTTGGTTCGCGCAGGGGCGAAAATTCCTGTGTGGGTACTGAACCTTCATGATCACCCAATAACCGTTCGGGAAGGAACCAGCCTAGGAATTTGTTCGTCTCTGTCCTCCATCGTACGCCAAGTACGAACAGCTGCCTCCTCATCCGGTGTACCTTCAGTGTGGCTTGGCAGTCTTATCGAGGCAGCGTGTCTAGAGCTAAATCCTGGGCAGAGCCGAGAGGTAAGGAAACTTCTCAAACGTCATAAGGATGCCTTCCAGGATGGGACTGGTAATGGAAGAACGAACGTGGAGCAACATCAGTAGGGGAGTAGTGGTGCTTCCAAATAGTGTCATGGCCGCTGCGTGAGTCCAAGCCAATATCTCGCGAACCCATGGTCGGATGTTGACAAATGAGGTGTCGTTGGACTCTGGCTGACGGGGGCTTTGCTATGGACCACTCATTTCAACCCCTAAATAAAACCTACCCCTACTAGGGGGTGAAATTGTAATTTTTTAGTGAAAGTCTCTTTTCAAATGCGACATGTATAAGGTGCGCTGCTAAAATGAACTTAAACGTTGTTGCTCATATCGCGCATGCATTATTCTGGCTGCCGCTATGGATTAACATTTTTGTTTTTGTTTTTTACTCATGCGCACTTGGGATTTTTGTAAGAGGGCGAGCTCTTTGAAAAAAATGATTGATAAGAAGGGGTTTTGGTGGTGAGGCGAGAACCAGATAGTCGCCTACTATCCTACGAAGTTTGCCGATATCTCTCGAACGCAAGGTCGGATTTGGACGTGTGACGTGTCAAATTGCTTGTCTCGAAGCCCTATACATGTTATTAATAGGTTAAAGTTTTGAGAATGAGGGAAACAGGCTTTTTGGGGGTAAAACCGTGATTTTAGACTTTTTTCGATATTTCACGAATGCATGGACGGATTTGGTCATATGACGTGTCAAATGGCTTGTCCCGAAACCCTGTTTATTTTGGTAATAGGTTAAAGTTTTTGAGAATGAGGAAAACATAATTTTTTGGGGTAAAACCGTGATTTTAGACTTTTTGCTCTATTTCGCGAACCAATCATGCTAGAGGCGTGTACGAGGGGTCCAAAGACTCGGGTTGACGTCCTCTTTACTATGGACTACTCGTTATATTAAAAAAATGGAAACTCGATTTAGGGGTAAACAAGTGTTTTTTGTGATTTTTGCTGATAACTCACGAACCAATAAGCCTAGAGACAAGTGCGAGGTGTCATTTTTTTCATTGCGTTGCCCTCTTGCCGAGGATGTTCGTGTTGATCAGGAATGGAAAACCATGTTGAGGTATTACCATGATTTAAACTTTTTGCTTTATCTCGCAAACCCATAACGCTAGAGACGTGTACGAGGTGTCCTAGGACTCGGGATCACGCCCCCTTTTAGAAACTATGTTTGACATTTTGACAAAGGGCCTAACGCCATACATGTTGAAAGAAAATCTTAACCGATACCTGTTTATAATGTTCATGAAGCGTGGTGGGTGAGAGAGACGATACTGCTGGGTGTGTGTGTTTCAACGAACCTGTCGCTGACCACGGTGGCTGTGCTCAATAGATCAATCGTTATTTCGACAGGTTGGTTTATGACAGAGCGAGGGTGCGTTTTTTCTGATAGTTTACCCCGAAGATGATCTTTAACTCGTAAACGGTGATGAGAACTTGGTTCTATGTTGGTCGAAGCGAGTAAAGAAAACAAACTTGCAGAGGAGCAGGATGTGAATGTCATTTGAGCTTATTGGAATGCGCTGATCTGACTTGACAACAGGTGCAATGGAAAATGACAAAGACGCTGAGGACACTTGAAGGTGAAATAATCTGACCATCGTGGTGGCAGGGAAGAGCGAAATGCATGCATACACGTGTGAGATGACATGTACGCTAAACAAGTTACATCCTGTTTGCTTCGTAAGTGTCAAAATGAAAGTTCATGTGAAATTTGATCTGCCACAGGTGTTCACCTTGGACGTTATCTGTCCACGTGCATGATAACAGAATGTTCAAAGCGTGGGAAAAATGATTATACATGCAACGTAACATATATAAAGACATGTCGTTATCATTTCCTCTCTCACTTAGCCTTTGAACACATTGCGTTGCGTGAAACCCCTGGTTTTGTTTAACAGTTTATGTGTTAGTGAAAAATACTTATTCTTGTTGTGAGGTAAGTATATATTTATTCATTTATACATTTATTGATTTATATATATTTACAAGCAATTATTTATTGATTAGGTAATTATTGATTTTTTAATTTATTTGTTTGCAGATAATTGATAAACCTTACATGTCTGAGAGAGAAGATAGCATTGCACTTTTGAGCCCATTAGAAAGAAACAGCAATAAGCCACTGCAAGTGAAGGCGGGATTATTTTTTTAAACTAACTTGTTTCATTTTCTTGTTTCATATTTTACTTTATAAAATGCATGCACTAACTGAATTTAGGTATTTATAACGGTTTATTTTATTTATTTTTAGAAACTTGGAAAGAAAAGCCTTACCGCCGTAGCAGTCGCTGAAAACCTGAGACGCAGTAAAGTGCAACCATTGTTTCCAGGCAGTGAACTATTTAAAACTCAGGTAAGACTAACATAAAATGCTATTCCATTTTACCACTACTGAAAACGGGTAGACAAAAAAATTCATTACCTGTACATGACTAGGACGATGATTGCTTTCTTGATTAATGGCTATGTTGTTGTTGACAGGGAAAAGTACAAGGCCATGCTGGATTTTCTAAAAACAAAAATTTAAATTTAATTTATGGGTGGTTCCCTATGGACTCAACGAATATCCACAGGTTTGAACATGATAATGTGAACAAAATGACATGACATTCATTTTTGTTTATATATTGGTTAAAGGGGGGATGTAAATGACTGTAGCTTTATAAAAAGAAAATACGTACATGTGTTACTGTTAGTGCCAACATATAGTTTATTTTCAATGGTGTTTTGATTTATTAATGCCAATTAATGTTAACGTTTTATTTGCAAGTATTGATTGATTGATTGATTGAGTGATGGGTTATTTTGTTTGCTTTTAGGTGTCGTCATGCGCCATTAACGTAATGAACAGACAGTGAACAAGTATTCATTGTGCTTTAAAGTACTCTGTGAAACGTTAATAACTTACAATAAGAAAAAGTTTTATTATAACACATGGCGTTAGTACCAAATACAACAAGTGAGCAAGTTGGTTTACCACGTGGGTTAAATTTAAAATCAGAACATGACCGTTGGTTAACATTTGAATCCTGGCCTGTAGGCTTTTTGTCGACACATGAACTTGCAAAAGCCGTTTTTTTACTTGAACCGAGAAGATGTGGTGCGCTGTGTGTTTTGTCGTATTGAACTTTCACACTGGGAAGAAGGGGATGATCCCTTTAGAGACCATTTGCGATGGTCTCCTTGTTGTCCTTACATGCTTAGAAAGCAAGTGGGTAACCTACCCGTGCATTCATTTTACCGAACCACAAGACCATTGGCCGCTACTTACGTTGCTGAATCACAAATAAATAACAATGATGTATTGCCAGCCAACAACGGTAGTGTCGATATATGTGGTCCATATGCCATAGACAGTGTTGAATTGGCATGTGCTTTTGAAAAATTGGGAGTTTGCAAGACTAAAGCACTAGCACACCCAGAGTACAGCTCTGTTGAAAAACGTTTAGAATCTTATAAAAATATTTGGCCATTAATATTAAAACACCTTACCAAACAACTAAGTGAAGCTGGATTTTTTTATACTGGTGAAGGGGATAAAACAATATGTTTTTATTGTGGATTTGCTTTAAAGGATTGGCAAATGACTGATGACCCTTTTGTGCAACACGCTCGTTGGTTACCTAACTGCAAATACATGGTGTTGCTTAAAGGTCAGGAATTTGTGAACACTATTCGTAAAGAAAACATGATTGCAGTACAAGACTTAAAAGTGTCTTTAGAGTTAGAACATGCAGAGCAGATACACGAGGTTGAATGAAAAGACTTGTCTCACGAACAGATACAAAAGTGTGACCAACAATTATGTAAAATTTGTTATCAAGATGAACTAGGTGTTGTATTTTTGCCTTGTGGACACATGATAGCCTGTGTCAAGTGTGCATTAGAACTCAACACTTGTGCTATATGCAGAAAAGCAGTATCTGCTACAGATAGGGCATTTCTTGCATAAATAGTAAAATTTATCAGCCATGCATAGTGCAAAATCCCTAATTGCACAATATTATTAAAGCTGTTTTAGAGTGTAATAGATATGCTTTTCTTTTGCTTATAGACTACTACAATGAATGTTTTGAATGCTGTGGGTCAAGCATGTGGCTTAGAGACAAAGAAGCTCAGCGAATTGCCAACGCATATTCCATTCCGCATTATCAAGATTCGGAAATGGAAAACAGCATATGGTGATCGTGTACTTTGTGTATGTGAAAACTTTGAGACATTTCTGCCTACACGGTTTAATGATATGTCGGAGAGTGATTTTGATGAAGTCAATAATGCTGTACAACCTGTACACTTAATTTATGAAGGTTTTAAAGACAATGGGTGCATGGTTCGTTTTAATTAAATATAAAAAAACAAATGTCAAATAATAATGGAAGATATAAGTCATGACAATGAACTGAAAGAAAAATATGTGTATAGATAATAATGTTTTAGTGTTTAGTATTGTCTTTAAAAATATTATCATGAAACAAAACAAAATGTATATAAAGTTTGTAAATAAATGAAAATAATGGTACAATGTTGTTTTATTTTCTATAGAAGTCAGAATATTTAACATTGCAGAGTATACATGATTATGACAATAAAAATCACACTTAATACAAGTCTTTGCCTTTACGATAGTGTGTTATAGTTTTAAAAACAAAGCTTGTTGTAGATCTTTTTTCTTCCACGATGAACAATAGGCATGAAAACGTTATTGTCTTGTTTTGGATCATTATCCCTATCATAATCATAAGCAGCATGATCTATATCACTATTATTATAATCACTATCATTATCCTCAACATTACTAAACCCAGTTAAATATTCCTGGTGCTCTTCCTGTTCCTCTTCCTCTTCAGTGTCCTCATGTAGAGTCTGCGTGGCTTTTGATAATGTTAAGGGTTTTTTGAACATTGCATTATTTTCAATAGTAGTATTGTTTTGTAGCACTTGCTTTTTAACATTTTCATGATTTTCTGTTGACAGCAACAGTGTTTCATGCAGTACACTACATTGATGATCACTGACACTTAAAACCACACTATTTTTGCTTTTTAACTCAATGCGACATTGTTTTGAACGTTGTTTTGTACAACGCCAAATAACAGTTCCATTTTTATTGGTTCGTTTCACAATATATGAATATCCTTTATAGAATGCATGAGGCTTACCATACCTAGTCACAGATACTTCCATATCAACTGTCAAGCCTAGACTAAGCTCTAGTAAAGACAACTTGATTATAAGAACAATAGTTTAATGTGCGAGCATATATGGGAGCAAAAATTGGGAGCCAAAAGTGGGAGCAAAAATTGGGAGCAAAAAGTGGGAGCAAAAAGTGAGAGCAAAAATTGGGAGCAAAAAGTGGGAGCAAAAAGTGGAAGCAAAAAGTGGGAGCAAAAATTGAGAGCAACAAGTGGGAGCAAAAGAAAGTAGGAGCATGTATGGGAGCAAATGTGAAAGCAAAAGTGGGAGCAAGTATGGGAGCATATGTGAAAGCAAAAGTGGGAGCAAAATAGTGAGAGAAAAAAGTGGGAGCAAAAAGTGTAACCAAAAGTGGGAGCAAATATGAGAGCAAAAAAGTAGGAGCAAGTATGGGAGCAAATGTGAAAGCAAAAGTGGGAGCAAAAAGTGAGAGGAAAGAAAGTGAGAGCAAGAAGTGTAAGCAAAAGTGGGAGCAAATACGAGAGCAAAAAAAGTGTGAACATATATGGAAAATAAAAAGTGGGAGCAAGAATTGGGGGCAAAAAGAGGGAGCCAAAAGTGGGAGCAAAAATTGAGAGCAAAAAGTGGGAGCAAAAAGTGGGAGCAAAAATTGAGAGCAAAAAGTGGGATCAAATGAAAGTAGGAGCAAGTATGAGAGTAAATGTGAAAGCAAAAGTGGGAGCAAGTATGGGAACAAATGTGAAAGCAAAAGTGGGAGCAAAAAGTGAGAGAAAAAAGTGAGAGCAAAAAGTGTAAGCAAAAGTGGGAGCAAATATGAGAGCAAAAAAAAGTAGGAGCAAGTATGGGAGCAAATGTGAAAGCATGAGTGGGAGAAAAAAGTGAGAGAAAAAAAGTGGGACCAAAAAGTGTGAGCAAATATGAGAGCAAAGAAAAGTGGGAGCAAAAATGTGGGAGCAAAAAGTGGGAGCAAAACGTGTAAGCAGAAGCGGGAGCAAACAAGTGTGAGCAAATATGGGAGCAGAAAGTGAGAGCAAATGTGAAAGCAAAAGTGGGAGCAAAAAGAGCGAGCAAAAGTGAGTGCACAAAGTGGGAGCAAAATGTGTGAGTAAAAAGTGGGGGCAAATGTGGTGTTTTACTAAAACAATCTCCCCTAACCTAACCTAACCTAACTTCACCCAACCTAATTTCATCTAACCTAACTTCACCTAACCTAACCTTCCAACTCTCAGATCAAAAATTAAATTCTGTCCATAGTCGAGTTGGAACCCAAAACCTCTGGGATAACACCTAAGTAAACTAGCCACTACACCGCGAAATGGGCAAATTATCATGCAACGCAACACAAAAATAAAAAAGTTTTCTGTAGTGTAACTCATTGGCTGACAACCATAGTTGAGAATTCAAACCCAAGATCTCAGGACTTTTGTTTTGAACATTATCAGAAATATTATTCCATTTACATTTTGCTGTTGCTTATAGTTATAAGAGTTGGCATTAATATGGGAGCAAAAGTGAAAGCAAAAAGTGGGTGCAAGCATGGCTGGTTGTAGAGACTTTCATATCAACTAATACACATAAATTAAATTTTAGTAAAGTGACTTGGCTAATAATAATAATAATAATAATATTAACAGTTTAAAAAAATTCATGGGATTGATATTTTTCAGGGTGTAATTTCCAAAGTACTGTCAAGAATAATAATTACATGAACAGATTCCAAGGACTCTAGAGTGCTTTTAAGGTTAATGATTGGCTAGGAGTGAGATAGAGCTAGCTAACCTAAGTTAACCTCAGCTCAGTTAACCTAACCTTGTCACATGACATGTTCTACAAGTATAGACTTGCTTTGAGACTGACTATGACGTCACAGATGAATGGCGGTGGGAGGCTGGACATGAATTTTATTACACAAAAACATTTTCCTTTTTGCCAGCCTCCCACCGCCATTCATCTGTGACGTCATAACCAGTCTCAAAGAAAGTCTATACTTGTAGAACATGTCATTTGACAAGGTTAGGTTTACTGAGCTGAGGTTAACTTAGGTTAGCTAGCTTTCTCTCACTCCTAGCCAATCATTAGCCTTAAAAGCACTCTCGAGTTCTTGGAATCTGTTCATGTAATTATTATTCTTGACAGTACTTTGGAAATTACACCCTGAAAAATATCAATCCCTTGATTTTTTTTAAACTGCTAATATTATTATTATTATTAGCCAAGTCACTTTACTAAAATTTAATTTATGTGTATTAGTTGATATAAAAGTCTCTACAACCAGCCATGCTTGCACCCACTTTTTGCTTTCACTTTTGCTCCCATATTAATGCCAACTCTTATAACTATAAGCAACAGCAAAATGTAAATGGAATAACATTTCTGATAATGTTCAAAACAAAAGTCCTGAGGTCTTGGGTTTGAATTCTCAACTATAGTTGTCAGCCAATGAGTTACACTACAGAAAACTTTTTATTTTTGTGTTGCGTTGCATGATAATTTGCCCATTTCGCGGTGTAGTGGCTAGTATACTTGGGTGTTATCCCAGAGGTTTTGGGTTCCAACTCGACTATGGACAGAATTTAATTTTTGATCTGAGAGTTGGAAGGTTAGGTTAGGTGAAGTTAGGTTAGGTGAAATTGGGTTGGGTGAAGTTAGGTTAGGTTAGGTTAGGGGAGATTGTTTTAGTAAAACACCACATTTTCCCCCACTTTTTACTCACACATTTTGCACCCACTTTGTGCACTCACTTTTGCTCGCTCTTTTTGCTCCCTTTTTTGCTTTCACATTTGCTCCCTCTTTCTGCTCCTATATTTGCTCACACTTGTTTGCTCCCACTTCTGCTTACACGTTTTGCTCCCTCTTTTTGCTCCCACATTTTTGCTCCCACTTTTCTTTGCTCTCATATTTGCTCCCACTTTTGCTCACACTTTTTGGTCCCTCTTTTTTTCTCTCACTTTTTGCTCCCACTTTTGCTTTCACATTTGCTCCCATACTTGCTCCTACTTTTTTTTGCTCTCATATTTGCTCCCACTTTTGCTTACACATTTTGCTCTCACTTTTATCTCTCACTTTTTGCTCCCACTTTCGCTTTCACATTTGCTCCCATACTTGCTCCCACATTTGCTTTCACATTTACTCTCATACTTGCTCCTACTTTCTTTTGATCCCACTTTTTGCTCCCAATTTTTGCTCCCACTTTTTGCTCCAAATTTTTTGCTCCCACTTTTGCTTACACTTTTAGCTCTCACTTTTTGCTCCCAATTTTTGCTCCCACATTTGCTCACACTTTTTTTTTGCTCTCATATTTGCTCCCACTTTTGCTTACACTTTTTGCTCCCTCTTTTTTTCTCTCACTTTTTGCTCCCACTTTTGCTTTTACATATGCTCCCATACTTGCTCCCACTTTTGCTTTCACATTTGCTCCCATACTTGCGCCTACTTTTTTGCTCCCTATTTTTGCTCTCAATTCTTGCTCCCACTTTTGCTCCCACTTTTTGCTCCCAATTTTTGCTCCCACTTTTTGTTTTCCATATTTGTTCACACTTTTTTTTTCTCTCATATTTGCTCCCACTTTTGCTTACTCTTTTTGCTCCCACTTTTTTTCTCTCACATTTTTGCTCCCACTTTTGCTTTCACATTTGCTCCCATACTTGCTCCTACTTTTTTTGCTCCCACTTTTTGCTCCCACTTTTTGCTCCCAATTTTTTCTCTCACTTTTTGCTCCCAATTTTTGCTCCCACTTTTTGCTCCCACTTTTTGCTCCCAATTTTTGCTCCCATATATGCTCGCACATTAAACTATTGTTCTTATTATCAAGTTGTCTTTACTAGAGCTTAGTCTAAGCTTGACAGTTGATATGGAAGTATCTGTGACTAGGTATTGTAAGCCTCATGCATTCTATAAAGGATATTCATATATTTTGAAACGAACCAATAAAAATGGAACTGTTATTTGGCGTTGTACAAAACAACGTTCTAAACAATGTCGCATTGAGCTAAAAAGCAAAAATAGTGTGGTTTTAAGTGTCAGTGATCATCAATGTAGTGTACTGCATGAAACACTGTTGCTGTCAACAGAAAATCATGAAAATGTTAAAAAGCAAGTGCTACAAAACAATACTACTATTGAAAATAATGCAATGTTCAAAAAACCCTTAACATTATCAAAAGCCACGCAGACTCTACATGAGGACACTGAAGAGGAAGAGGAACAGGAAGAGCACCAGGAATATTTAACTGGGTTTAGTAATGTTGAGGATAATGATAGTGATTATAATAATAGTGATATAGATCATGCTGCTTATGATTATGATAGGGATAATGATCCAAAACAAGACAATAACGTTTTCATGCTTATTGTTCATCGTGGAAGAAAAAAGATCTACAACAAGCTTTGTTTTTAAAACTATAACACACTATCGTAAAGGCAAAGACTTGTATTAAGTGTGATTTTTATTGTCATAATCATGTATACTCTGCAATGTTAAATATTCTGACTTCTATAGAAAATAAAACAACATTGTACCATTATTTTCATTTATTTACAAACTTTATATACATTTTGTTTTGTTTCATGATAATATTTTTTAAGACAATACTAAACACTAAAACATTATTATCTATACACATATTTTTCTTTCAGTTCATTGTCATGACTTATATATTCCATTATTATTTGACATTTGTTTTTTTATATTTAATTAAAACGAACCATGCACATATTGTTTTTAAAACCTTCATAAATTATGTGTACAGGTTGTACAGCATTATTGACTTCATCAAAATCACTCTCCGACATATCATTAAACCGTGTAGGCAGAAATGTCTCAAAGTTTTCACATATACAAAGTACACGATCACCATATGCTGTTTTCAATTTCCGAATCTTGATCATGCGGAATGGAATATGCGTTGGCAATTCGCTGAGCTTCTTTGTCTCTAAGCCACATGCTTGACCCACAGCATTCAAAACATTCATTGTAGTAGTCTATAAACAAAAGAAAAGCATATCTATTACACTCTAAAACAGCTTTAATAATATTGTGCAATTAGGGATTTTGCACTATGCATGGCTGATAAATTTTACTATTTATGCAAGAAATGCCCTAACTGTAGCAGATACTGCTTTTCTGCATATAGCACAAGTGTTGAGTTCTAATGCACACTTGACACAGGCTATCATGTGTCCACAAGGCAAAAATACAATACCTAGTTCATCTTGATAACAAATTTTACATAATTGTTGGTCACAATTTTCTTTCAACCGCGTGTATTTGCTCTGCATGTTCTAACTCTAAAGACACTTTTATGTCTTGTACTGCAATCATGTTTTCTTTACGAATAGTGTTCACAAATTCCTGACCTTTAAGCAACACCTTGTATTTGCAGTTAGGTAACCAACGAGCGTGTCGCACAAAAGGGTCATCAGTCATTTGCCAATCCTTTAAAGCAAATCCACAATAAAAACATATTGTTTTATCCCCTTCACCAGTATAAAAAAACAGCTTCACTTAGTTGTTTGGTAAGGTGTTTTAATATTAATGGCCAAATATTTTTATAAGATTCTAAACGTTTTTCAACAGAGCTGTACTCTGGGTGTGCTAGGGCTTTAGTCTTGCAAACTCCCAATTTTTCAAAAGCACATGCCAATTCAACACTGTCTATGGCATATGGACCACATATATCGACACTACCGTTGTTGGCTGGCAATACATCATTATTATTTATTTGTGATTCAGCAACGTAAGTAGCGGCCAATGGTCTTGTGGTTCGGTAAAATGAATGCACGGGTAGGATACCCACTTGCTTTCCAAGCATGTAAGGACAACAAGGAGACCATCGCAAATGGTCTCTAAAGGGATCATCCCCTTCTTCCCAGTGTGAAAGTTCAATACGATAAAACACACAGCGCACCACATCTTCTCGGTTCAATTAAAAAAAGAACGGCTTTTGCAAGTTCATGTGTCGACAAAAAGCCTACAGGCCAGGATTCAAATGTTAACCAACGGTCATGTTCTGATTTTAAATTTAACCCACGTGGTAAACCAACTTGCTCACTTGTTGTATTTGGTACTAACGCCATGTGTTATAATAAAACTTTTTCTTATTGTAAGTTATTAACGTTGCACAGAGTACTTTAAAGCACAATGTATCCTTGTTCACTGTCTGTTCATTACGTTAATGGCGCATGACGACACATAAAAGCAAACAAAATAACCCATCACTCAATCAATCAATCAATCAATCAATACTTGAAAATAAAACGTTAACATTAATTGACATTATTAAATCAAAACACCATTAAAATAAACTATGTGTTGGCACTAACAGTAACACATGTACTTATTTTCTTTTTATAAAGCTACAGTCATTTACATCCCCCCTTTAACCAATATATAAACAAAAATGAATGTCATGTCATTTTGTTCACATTATCATGTTCAAACCTGTGGATATTCGTTGAGTCCATAGGGAACCACCCATAAATTAAATTTAAATTTTTGTTTTTAGAAAATCCAACATGGCCTTGTACTTTTCCCAGTCAACAACAACATAGCCATTAATCAAGAAAGCAATCATCGTCCTAGTCATGTACAGGTAATGAATGTTTTTGTCTACCCGTTTTCAGTAGTGGTAAAATGGAATAGCATTTTATGTTAGTCTTACCTGAGTTTTAAATAGTTCACTGCCTGGAAACAATGGTTGCACTTTACTGCGTCTCAGGTTTTCAGCGACTGCTACGGCGGTAAGGCTTTTCTTTCCAAGTTTCTAAAAATAAATAAAATAAACCGTTATAAATACCTAAATTCAGTTAGTACATGCATTTTATAATTTTTTTTTTTGAGTCGTTTCGGCCATCAATGGACCACGATGTTCTTCACTCATATGATCACTGTAAAGCTTGTTTTCTTGTCTGCCAGTAGATCTTCATTCTTGACGAAAGTTCAGCTCTCCTTTCTTCCGTCCACTTGCAGTGAGGGCGAGGCATCACAGATGTTAAAGGGTGTAGATTACTAGTTGATTTAACCGCCTTTCTGAACAGGTTCCTATCCCAAACCAGAGCTTGATTGATTCGAGCTTCTGTTAGGTCCTTTTTAACTTGCATCGACCATTTACAATAGGATTTTTTTTAGAGATTGATGAGTGGATTCGATATGAAAGTCGATGATGCTCCATCCGCTCCAAATGTCCAAAGAAAGACATTCTCCTTTTTCTCATCACACTCACCAAATCTTCTATATGTTCAAATAATTCATTGTTATGTCTTCTTCTGTAAGTACCATTATCATTAATGGTACTTCTCTCTCAGACATGTAAGGTATATCAATTATCTGCAAACAAATACATTAAAAAATCAATAATTACCTAATCAATAAATAATTGCTTGTAAATATATATAAATCAATAAATGTATACATGAATAAATATATACCTCCCTCACAACAAGAATAAGTATTTTCCACCAACACCAAAACTGTTAAACAAGACCAGGGGTTTCACGCAACGCAAGGCTAATTGAGAGAGGAAATGATAACGACATGTCTTTATATATGTTACGTAGCATGTATAATCATTTTTTCCCACGCTTTGAACATTCTGTTATCATGCACGTGGACAGATAACGTCCTAGGGGAACACCTGTGGCAGATCAAATTTCACATGAACTTGCATTTTTCACGTACGAAGCAGGATGTAACTTGTTTAGCGTACATGTCATCTCACACGTGTATGCATGCATTTCGCTCTTCCCTGCCACCACGATGGTCAGATTATTTCACCTTCAAGTGTCCTCAGCGTCTTTGTCATTTTCCATTGCACCTGTTGTCAAGTCAGATCAGCGCATTCCAATAAGCTTAAATGACATTCACATCCTGCTCCTCTGCAAGTTTGTTTTCTGAACTCGCTTCGACCAATATAGAACCAAGTTCTCATCACCGTTTACACGTTAAATATCATCTTCGGGGTAAAGTATCAGAAAAAACGCACCCTCGCTCTGTCATAAACCGACCTGTCGAAATAGCGATTGATCTATTGAGCACAGCCACCGTGGTCAGCGACAGGTTCGTTGAAACACACACATCCAGCAGTATCGTCTCTCTCAACCACCACGCTTCATGAACATTATAAACAGGTATCGGTAAAGATTTTTTTCAACATGTATGGCGTTAGGCCCTTTGTCAAAATGTCAAACATAGTTTCTAAAAGGGGGCGTGATCCCGAGTCCTAGGACACCTCGTACACGTCTCTAGCGTTATGGGTTTGCGAGATAAAGCAAAAAGTTTAAATCATGGTAATACCTCAACATGGTTTTCCATTCCTGATCAACACGAACATCCTCGGCAAGAGGGCAACGCAATGAAAAAAATGACACCTCGCACTTGTCTCTAGGCTTATTGGTTCGTGAGTTATCAGCAAAAATCACAAAAAAACACTTGTTTACCCCAAAATCGAGTTTCCATTTTTTTAAATATAACGAGTAGTCCATAGTAAAGAGGACGTCAGCCCGAGTCTTTAGACCCCTCGTACACGCCTCTAGCATGATTGGTTCGCGAAATAGAGCAAAAAGTCTAAAATCACGGTTTTACCCCCAAAAAGCCTGTTTCCCTCATTCTCAAAACTTTAACCTATTAATAACATGTATAGGGCTTCGAGACAAGCAATTTGACACGTCACACGTCCAAATCCGACCTTGCGTTCGAGAGATATCGGCAAACTTCGTAGGATAGTAGGCGACTATCTGGTTCTCGCCTCACCACCAAAACCCCTTCTTATCAATCATTTTTTTCAAAGAGCTCGCCCTCTTACAAAAATCCCAAGTGCGCATGAGTAAAAAACAAAAACAAAAATGTTAATCCATAGCGGCAGCCAGAATAATGCATGCGCGATATGAGCAACAACGTTTAAGTTCATTTTAGCAGCGCACCTTATACATGTCGCATTTGAAAAGAGACTTTCACTAAAAAATTACAATTTCACCCCCTAGTAGGGGTAGGTTTTATTTAGGGGTTGAAATGAGTGGTCCATAGCAAAGCCCCCGTCAGCCCGAGTCCAACGACACCTCATTTGTCAACATCCGACCATGGGTTCGCGAGATATTGGCTTGGACTCACGCGGCGGCCATGACACTATTTGGAAGCACCACTACTCCCCTACTAACATCGCATCGATACGGGTGACTCAAGACCTATTCGCCAGACGCCCAGAAGATTGCCACTAGCCAAGAGAGAGGAAGCCGAGCAAATAATAAGTGATATGGCTCGCGATGGGTTGATTGAACCTTCAAGCAGCCCCTGGGCCTCGCCAGTGGTTCTGGTGAAGAAGAAAGATGGATCCACGCGGTTTTGCGTAGACTACCGCCAGCTGAACAATGTGAGGAAAAAGGACAGTTATCCTCTACCACGCATCGATGACACCCTGGACACTTTGGGTGGAGGCACGATCTTCTCCACATTGGACCTCAAGAGTGGCTACTGGCAGGTCGGGTTGGACCCCAAAGACAAAAGGAGAAGACCGCCTTTACGATTGGTTTGGGGCTGTGGAACTTCACAGTTATGCCGTTCGGACTCTGTAACGCCCCTGCTACGTTTGAACGTTTGATGGAGCGAGTCTTAAAAGGGCTGTCTTGGGAAACCTGCTTGGTCTACTTGGATGACATCATCGTTCTCGGAAGGACGTTTGAAGATCACCTAAAGAATTTGGAGCAGGTGTTCTTACGTCTAAAACAAGCCAACCTGAAGCTCAACCCCAGGAAGTGCTTCCTCTTTCGGAAAGAAGTTAATTACCTGGGCCACGTTGTTTCCGGAGAGGGGGTCGCTGCAGATCCGGAGAAGATAAACGCGGTGAAGGAATGGCCAATACCGAAGGATAAGCGCGAAGTCAGGAGTTTCCTCGGACTATGCACCTATTACCGTCAATTCGTGCCAGGATTTGCTAACATCGCGAAGCCTCTGACTCGACTTACCGAAGAAGGTCGGAGTTTTGTGTGGGACACGACCTGTCAACAGGCTTTCGAACAACTGAAGGAGGTATTGACCAATGCTCCTATCCTGTGTTACCCACAACCGGAAGGACTGTTCGTTTTGGTCACCGATGCTAGCAATGTGGGCATCGGTAGCGTGCTCTCCCAACTGCAAGGTGGGCAGGAAAGAGTGATAGCTTACTTCAGCAAGGTTCTTTCTAAACCGGAGAGGAACTACTGCGTGACTAGAAGGGAATTGCTTGCTGTAGTGAAGTCAGTGGAGCATTTCCACAAGTACCTCTACAGGAGGAAGTTCGTTCTACGGACTGATCATGCAGCACTTACGTGGCTTCTGAGTTTCAAGAACCCGGAGGGACAGGTAGCCAGGTGGAACGAAAGGCTCGAGGAGTACGACTTCGACTCTGAACACAGGGCTGGTCTTAAACACCGAAATGCTAATGCTCTGTCTAGGAGACCGTGGGCGCAAGACTGCAAGCACTGCAATCGGAAAGAAGACAAAATTGCAGCGGTAAGAAGAAGTACTGTGACTGACGACCACTGGCAGGATGAGGAAATCCGCAGGGACCAAGAAAACGATCCAGACTTAAAACACCTACTGCGTTGGAAGAAGTCTTAGGAACGGCCGACCTGGGAAGAGGTAGCTCCCTTCTCGCACTCTGTAAAAGCCTACTGGGCTCAGTGGAATTCCGTGATTTTGGAAAACGGGGTGCTAAAGAGGGTACTGGAGAATGAGAATGGGACTCAGGAGAGGCTACAGCTTATTGTTCCACGAAACAGGGAATCCGAGATTGTGCAGTTGCTGCATGATGGAACGTCCGGAGGGCACCTTGGAGTTCGGAAAACCATAGAGAAATTCCGAGAGCGGTTTTACTGGTTCAATTGCTCCGACGACATTCGTGAATGGTGTAGAAAGTGCGTGGTTTGTGCCACTGTGAATGGGCCACAGAAGAAGAAAAGAGCAGCGATGAGACAGTACAACGTTGGTGCACAGATCGAACGGATCGCCATCGATGTAGCGGGCCCCTTCCCTACGACTGAGAGTGGAAATAAATACATCTTGGTAGCAATAGATTACTTCAGCAAGTGGGTAGAGGCATATGCATTTCCCAATCAAGAGGCGGTGGTGGTTGCCGAGACGCTAGTAAGGGAGCTGGTGAGCCGATTTGCTGTACCTTTGGAATTGCATTCCGACCAGGGCCAAATTTCGAGTCGTCGCTGTTTCAGGAAATGTGCCAGATTCTCGGGATCCGGAAAACGAGAACAACTGCCCTGCATCCACAGTCCGACGGCATGGTGGAGCGCATGAACAGAACAGTGGAGAAGTACCTGTCCAAGATTGTATCCGACCACCAGCGGGACTGGGACAGGTTTCTCCACTTGTTTCTACTGGCATACCGCTTTTCTATCCATGAAACCACAGGCCAAACACCAGCTAATGTGCTGTTCGGCCGAGAGCTGCGGTTGCCGTGTGACATGACGTTCAGTTGCAGACCAAAGGATGAAGTTGTTGGCGAAGACTACATCTACGACCTTCGTCGAAGGATGGATGACATTCACGACCGAGTTCGCGCAAACATCCAGAATGCCAGCGACCGGATGAAGGAGCATTACGACCTTAGAGCCGAATCAGGAGGATACCAAGCAGGAGATCTAGTCTGGCTTTTCGACCCAGAAAGGTGGCGAGGGTTCTCTCCGAAGCTACAACGCTCCTGGGACGGACCATATGAGGTACTGAAGAGGATCAACGACGTCGTCAATCGTATCAGGAGGAGACCAAATGGCAAACCCCGAGTGGTCCATTTCAGTCGGCTGGCACCGTTCCTGGGCGACAACCATGACGAGAGGCACGTACAACATGCCCGTATCTGTCGATTGCCAGAAGCAGAACGATCCTTCGAAGAGTTCATGGCTCAATGTGGTATTGGCCGAAAAGTTCGTTATGGCGTCACTACCGAGATTCGACAGGATTTATTCCAAACCGCCAGTGAGTATGCCTTGCCTCACTGTGTGGCTAAATACCTGAGGATGAGCCAGAGAATCGCCCAGGTGTTCCGGCGGAAATACGGTGGGATTGAAGAGCTACAGCGCCAAGAGCCTCGTGTCGGGGACGTGTTGTGCTAAACCAGGAACGAGCGATCGCTGTTCTATCTGGTGACGAAAGAACTTTCCCATCTGAAGCCCCCCTATCGTGCCAACTGGGATAGTCTACTTGCTATGCGGGAGCACCTACTGGAGCGAAGCATATCCAAATTAGCTCTACCCAAGTTGGGCTGTGGACTAGATGGGTTGAACTGGAGGATTGCAAGAAGCATGCTAGAGGAAGTCTTTCGACGCACAGGGATTGAGATTCTGGTGTGCTGCTGGCCCCGAATAGACGTGGTGCCTCTGAAAATGGTGGACTGTTACTTCTTCGTCAACTCACGATGCCGTGAAGGACCGAGCTGTTCCTACCGTCACCCTGTTGGAAGTGTCTGCTCCGAGACGGAACAGTGTTAAGGAGGGGGCAGTGTAACGATTCGTGCAGTTGCCGTCGGCCGCCACCCCTTTCTCCTCATGTCAAGTGGGCGGGGTGTATGGAGAGCGCTGGGCAAGGCTAATTAGGGTAGCCCCCTCCCCAAGGCCACCAACAATACAATAGCTAGGCTGCGTGGCTCAGGGGTAACGTTCTCGCTTTCTGAGCCCAAGGTTGCAGGTTCGAAACCTGGCGCAGTCAGCTGGCATTTGAGGGTGCGCAAATGCGAGGGAGCCGTGTCAGTAGATTTACTGGCACGTTAAAATCCCCTTCGGGGCAAAATTCCGGCACCCCGGCGTCTCTAAAAGCCAGTGTAGTTAAAAGGGACGTAAAACCAATAACATTATTATTATTAATACAATAGCGCTACGAATCAGGTAGACTATTGACGCAAGGCTTCCAGACTGTTCTGCTTCTGGAAACTACTAGGTGAGAAAAGAAGGTCCTGAACAAGTACTGGGAGGAGCTAAAGAGTTCTGGAAACCAACCACGAGGACTTACTCGATGCTACTGGAGGTAGCGACGCCCAGAACATTCTAGACCAGGAGCTCGACAGTTTATATACCAGTGATGTGCGACGAGCAGGGTCAATGTGAGTTCGGAGTCCTGTATGAGTCCGCGCTGACGGTGTGTGCCGTGCCGAGCGACCAGTGGAAATAAATAACGTGTACAGTGTGAAAGATAAATAGTGACTGTAAGAGGTACTTGCAGAGAACATTGTAAATAAATAGTGACTATAGCTGTATAAGGTGAGACTGTGTGTGCGTGTGTGCCACTAAGTAAGCCTAATTTATTTTAATGTTAATTTGTGTAAATAATTTGATTTAGTGTTTACTAGTGTACATAGCATTAGTGTAAATAAAGTATTAGCGCATTATAAGCCTGACCTATTTTTACGAACCCTATAAAACGTTGCATTACTATGGTACACCTTCTTCTACTGCTTACTGCTGGATTCTAGGCAGTCTTTGATTAACCCTAGTATGAGTTGCTTCCCTCGACGAACTGACAAATCACCGTACCGCATTCTGGGCATATGTTGTACCTTTCATTCAGGCATTGTGTACGTGGCTCGTAAATATCCTTCTCCTGGTCATATAACGTTTACTGCCAACTAATAAAATACATATTGTCTTAACTGGCAGGAGTCAAAACCGTCTAATAACATAGCTTATTCAAAGTTATGAACTGTGACACATATTATTTACCAGCAGAAACAGTTGAAATTCGCGGTTTGTTCGTTGGCAAGCTAGATTTTATAACTATAGACTACTGTACGTCTGTTCTGTTTTTCTGATTAGGTTACAGATTACTTGACTCGCCTTCGAGGATGCTGAGCCTATAATAAACACTCTACAAGGGACTGGAGTGATGCTGACTTGGGTCCATGGTCAGTGATGCCAATAAAACAACGGTTGAGCTGTTCCCAAGATCAGTTCGGAGGGAGGTTTGAGTTAGTCCCATGGTACTGCCCACAGCAGTCTCCGACATGTTTGGGTAGGATTCATGGTCGGTGATACCAATAAAACAAAGATTGAGCTGTTCCCAAGATCAGCTTGGAGAGAGGTTTGAGTTAGTCCCATGGTACTGTTCCCAGTAGTCACGCACACGTTTGGGTCCATGGTCAGTGATGCCAATAAAACAACAATAATGCCAACAAGGTCAGCTTGGAGAGAGGTTTGAGTTAGACCCATGGTACTGCCCTCAGTAGTCACGGACACGTTTGAGTTAGGCCCACGATCAGTGATGCCAATAAAACAACGGTTGAGCTGTTCCCAAGATCAGCTTGGAGAGAGGTTTGAGTTAGTCCCATGGTACTGCCCTCAGTAGTCACGGACACGTTTGTGTTAGGCCCACAATCAGTGATGCCAATAAAATAACGGTTGAGTTAGTCCCAAGATCAGCTCGGAGGGAGGTTTGAGTTAGTCCCAAAGTACTGCCCTCAGTAGTCACGGACACGTTTGTGTTAGGCCCACAATCAGTGATGCCAATAAAAGAACGGTTGAGTTAGTCCCATAATCAGCTCGGAGGGAGGTTTGAGTTAGTCCCATGGTACTGCCCTCAGTAGTCTCCGACACGTTTGAGTTGGGCCCACGATCAGCGATGCCCATAAAAGAACGGTTGAGTTAGTCCCATAATCAGCTCGCAGGGAGGTTTGAGTTAGTCTCATAGTACTGCTGTCAGTAGCCACGGACACGTTTGAGTTGGGCCCACGATCAGTGATGCCCATGAAAGAACGGTTGAGTTAGTCCCATAATCAGCTCGCAGGGAGGTTTGAGTTAGTCCCATGGTACTGCCCTCAGTAGTCACGAATACCTTTGAGCTGGGTCCATTGTCAAAAAAATCCTCTGCGGTCACCGTCATACCTAGGTTAGGTTATTTAACCCAATTTAATGTTCTATTCTAACCACCGAATTAAGTCACTATTATGTTGTCGTTTTTTGAGCTTTCAGTCTTTGGACTGATTTGATGCAGCGCTCCATACCTCACTCTCCTGAGCTAATCGTTTCATATCTACATAGCTACCACACCTTACATCCGAGGCAATCTGATTTACATTTTAACCATAGTCTACCCCTACAGTTCTTGTCCTTGACGTTTCCTTGCATAACTAAGTTTGCTATTCCTGTGTCTTAGTATGTGTCCTACCAACGTATCCCTTCTCTTCATAACAGTCTCCAGAAACATCTCTCAACTCCCACACATCATAATACCTTTTCATTTGTTACTTTATCTACCCATCTCTTCTTCGTTATTCTCATGTAACACCACATTTCAATTTCTTCTATTCTCTTTTCTGCTTCGTCAACAGTTTAAGTTTCACTTCCATTGAGGGCCACGCTCTAGACAAAGTCTTCCAAAAATGACTTTATAATTCCTAAATCTATTTTCTGATGTCAACAAATTTCTTTTCTGTAGAAATACTTTCCTTGCCTGAGCCAAGTAGTGGGATGATGACAGAGCTGCTCCACTTAGGAAGTTGTGAGCCCCTGCGACCTTGGAATGGAAGGAGCCATGCTAGGAGGGCGTGCTTGGATTCGTTTTTTTCGTCTCGTTGTGCTCTTTACGGGAATGTAGGTGTCGAAAAGGTGAACTTAGGGTGATGGGTCTAAAAAGGCGTTTTTCACATTTTTGCCGATTTTTGGAAAACGGGCCATGCTAGGAGGGCGTGCTTGGATTCGGTTTTTTTTCGTCTCGTTGTGCTCTTTACGGGAATGTAGGTGTTGAAAAAGTGAACTTGGGTTTTGGGTCTAAAAATGCGTTTTTCACATTTTTATCGATTTTTGGAAAACGGAAAACGTGATGATGACGTGTGTGATAGTATTTTTTCGTTTCAATGTCCTCTTTACGGAGATGTAGGTATGGAAAAGGTAAAAAGCTGGAAACACGGTTTTTAATGTAAAAATGGGTTTTTGTGATTTTCCCTCATATTGCGAAAACTGAAAACGTGAGAATGACGTGTGTAATAGTATTTTTTTCGTCTCAATGTCCTCTTTACGGAGATGTAGTACGGAAAAGGTAAAAAGCTGGAAACACGTTTTTTTATGGAAAATTGGTTTTTGTGATTTTCCCTCATATTGTGAAAACCGAAAACGTGAGAATGACGTGTGTGATAGTATTTTTTCGTCTCTTTATTCTCTTTACGGGAATATAGATATGAAAAAGGTAAAAAGCTGGAAACATGGTTTTCTTATGGAAAAGGTGTTTTTTTTGTTCATTTTCGCGTTATTTGGAAAACGAATGAGGCGATTTTTATGATGGGCATGTCGATGTATTTGTGTAGTTGTTCTGTTTACGGGAATGTAGGTATGGAAAAGCTGAAATCATGGTTTCCGTCATTTTTTTTTTTGAGATCGTTGAGGAAAACGGGGAAAAAGTAAGAAACCAGATTTGAAGTCACGTTATGTTATGCGCTATGATGTTGGTAAAACACTTATGCATTATTATTATTATTATTTGTCATGGCCGGCCAGGGCTCACACGCAGAGAGAGAACTTGCTTGATGAAATGAGAATTGAAAGCATTGAAGCTGACCCACGGCGAGCCAGACAAGACAAGGGGTCTTATCATCGTACGTGCCTCGCAGCAGAGAGAGATAACAGCCATTTGTTCGCATGCAGGTGGCTGTTATCTGACCCAGACGTGTAACTCGATCTTGCAATGCAGAACATACAGCTCTGTCGAAAAGCTGATCATTGCATTCCCACGCACACTCATGCAGAGTTTGTAAAGCTTGTGAGAATCAGTCTGACTTGTGCGCTCCATGACATCCTACTCGTAGTTTTAACAACAAATTGTATATCCGCCTTAGTCAATACATAAACGAAAATACATTATAATTACACTTGCTCCTGGTACATGTTTCGGGGATTAATTGCGTTTATCCCCTTCATCAGCCAAGACAAATATCCGAAGAAAGATATAATATAGCGTAGCACTCAAAAAATAAATAGCTATTTAACTTAAAATGGTGCACCATATAAGTAGGTCACAGGAAATTGTTGAGCAAAACTAAAAACATATATGTAGCAGCGATGATATTCAGCCATCAAAGCACAGAGAATCTGTGGACAGTTAACTCGTAAATCCGCTCCAAAACAGTGGTCGAAGCTTGAATTGGCAAAAATCACAATACTTCACCATATGGACACATCCAATGAAGATGCCTTATGCTCAACAGGTCCAAAATCAAATGCCTGCATACGAATTAGACGAGCGTGGAAGGAACAACTTCAAATAGCAATGAGGTTAGCTCAATGCATAACCTGAAAGAAGCAAAGGAAAAACAAACACCATAATAAAAGGGACCAGGGGGAAATTTATAGACTGAAATAATTATGAAAAACTATAAAAATTAATTTATAATGATATAGAACGAATGCAAACTTAATAATATTCGAAGAACTTACTTCAGGTTAAGTCAAGGTATCAATTATGAAGAGATTGTCTTATGTTTGAAAATTATTGTAAATAATTTATGGGTGTAGCCAATTCCAACACTCATATATATGGTAGCAGTAGATGATAAATATTGCCATAGCTAGTTCTGTAATAGGACGTACGTCAATACGGAACCATCATGGAAACTAGTTTAAATAATATAATCCTACTCGTAGGAACACAAAAGAAAGTAATGTGTTAAATTTGCATCTTGTTGAGGAGACATATATGTTCTGAGGGTAAGAGAGACTCATCATTCTTGTGATCATCGTTGAAGGCGACGACTGCAAGTGCCTTATGCTCTTTGTAAAATATTACGTGAACCGCGGCCATACTTGTACTAAGGTAGATTCATTATTGTTAATTATGACATGATTGGTTTTATTGTTAATTTGTGTATGCATGAAAAGTAAGTTAGTGACTGATGGTATTTTTTGGGATTTCGTTTGTTGCAGATTTAAAAAAAACGTCATTAAGTCTGGGAAAGCAGACAGAGAGAGACAGTGACAGTGACAGTGACAGTGGCGGCAAAGAGCACATTTGCTGAAAGCATTATAATTCATTATATGGTGAGTACATGTTGTTCCATTTTTTGTTGTTGTTGTTGTTAAATGTATGCCATTTATTTCACGGAAATTTATAAACTTATGGCGTGTATTTATTATTGTTTCAGAATGAAGACGTGTATGGAGTGAATAGGCTTTAACTACCTTGACGCTTTCGATATTTTTTTTTAAAGGTGAGCTATGAATATACAGTAGATTAATTCTTTTCTTTGTAAATGACCTTGTTATTTTCGAGTGAGTGTCTTATTTATGTGTACACACTTGAAACCATTTGTTTTTAGCAATTCTTATGAATGAATGAATGTATGGATGAATGAATGACTGCACATGTTTAATGTATATAACCATGACTTATAACGGATTGTATTGTTTTTTTTTCCAGATAAATTATTGGAAACAAAAATAAGATATACCTTGTCGGTGATACTAAAACTACAGCAACCTTGATGGTGATCATTTCCTGCTGGGGCCCATTTGCTACAACCATTGTGTACCTGTGAGCGTGATTGTGTGCCAGTCAGTAAAAAGCGATAAGTGCGGCCGTTTGGAATTGCAGATTTTGGATTAACCTATTTTAAGGTAAGGGTTGCACGTTTATTTGTCCATTTTATAATCATGTCTATATCAGAGAGTGAATTGTTAGTGTGGCAGCCTTTGGCCAAATGTTTCAAAACGCGAGTATGCTCTGGCCGAATTTACAATGCGAATCACTGTCTGTCGCCTAAAGATTTTGTGGAATTATGTTTTCCAATTTTTTTGAGTGAATGTGAACAAGGCTTAAGATTGCATCAGGCTTTAAAAATAAATTTCGAACTACTATGTGCATTTACGTTGATAAAAAATAATGTTGAAACACACCTTCAACCTTTGTACAAAAATGGAGAAAGTACTGATAGCTGATAATTTGGAAACGTGGTATCAGGAGAAAGCTACTCAAGCGCTTATCACTAAATTTGATAAGTTGCAACAGGGTCCCAGTGGCTTGGCCCTCGATAGCATTGCCTATTTGCAAATCAATATTTGTAAATACAATCCATTGAATGCAGGAAGTAGCTATATTGCCACACCGAGCTTTATCGCTTCCAGAAAGGCAGTGATCAACATACGCAACAAAGACGATTACTGCTTTTTGTGGAGTATAGTTAGCTGTGTGCAACCCTGTGAAGACACACATGGTGATAGACCAGGGAAGTACAAAGAATTGTTTAACCACATGAAACAAACTCTCAATCTGGAGCGTGTTTCATTTCCCATGCCTCTAGATAAAATTCATTTATTTGAGAAAGATAATCCAAATTTCTCCTTTATGGTGTATGGCATTGACGGATCCAATATTGTGGGCCCCTTGTATGCCACCAAACAGGTAAAGCAACATCACATTCACCTGCTTTTCCTGTCTGATGGGGATAAAAGCCATTATTGTTGGATAAAGAATTTAGGAAAACTAGTAAGCAGCCAAGTGTCTAATCATGATGGTAAGAAACATATTTGCGAGCGCTGCCTTCAATATTTTACAACTGATGAACTTTTGAAACGACATACGGAAGACTGTGAGCCACGGTGAAGATTGTTTTATCGTCACAAAACACACCACGTTCAATGAATATGCCACGATGGTGTCTCATAATCCTCAACGTGTGACCTATCCTTCAGAATATAGAAATACGAAAGTACGCATTGATACCACGTTTTATGACAGCTTCATTAATCGTGATGATAATGATGATGATTTGTTTCATGACCCAGGGCATCACTTTTGTAAATCCTGTATGCTAAATTTTGGCTTTGAAAATAATGTATCCACCCAAGTGATTCATAAAGCATGGTACGGTTTAACCATGAATCAAGTGATTGTTAAATTAGCTGACGAGGATCATTTTGCAGATTTCTGGTGTACAATATGTACAAAACCCCTGTTTAATGTTTATTTTCCAATAACCTCTCAAATGTTTTGTTTTCATTTTTATAAATTTCCTGCTGAGGAACGAATCACTTCGTATCGACAACAAGCATTTCGCCAAATTTGTCTTAGCTTACCTATCAATCAATATTCGCCTCATAGAATGAGATTTGTTAGAAACTAACAACATCATGTCATGATTATGGCTTTTTTTGGTTTACATTCGGCTTTCAGGTGCATACTTGACGTTTAGAATACATTTGGCTATTTTTTTTGTTTGTTTTAGTTTATCGTTTATTCACGTTGGTTTAAATTTGTAGTTTTGAATTTTGTTTTGTTGGATGTAGACATGGTTATTAAATGCATAGCGTGTTAACTTTGCCTTTTATAGGTTACCAACAGCATTCAGATGTTTGCTCTTAGTATCTGATAATACTATTTATTTAACAGAATGCAGTGTGAATTTGCACAACAACAGGGCAAACGAATACAAGTCATTCGACAAGGGAATGGTAGGCTAATTCCCATTCACAACAGAGACATGCATTTACCTCCAAGAGATCTTGAAAATGATTCACACTTAATTTTGATAAAACATTTCCTATTAAATAATTTCCAAATGTATGTTTTGACTGAAAATGATACAAACATTATTAATATATTTTTGTTAATTTATTCAATACTATTTATCTACAACTTTAGGTCATAAACACTCAGGCTTAAAAAAAACAACAACACACATTGATGTACAGACAAAGTTATTGTTGTTGTTGATGTAATATAAGAACGAGAGTGTTAGAAAGTAACACTCTTTTCTTTAATTATAGACAACCATGGACGCCTTGAACACCATTGGTCAAGATTGTGGCTTTGCACGCAAGAAAATGAGTGAATTGCCTACGCAAACACCCTTTCGCATACATAAAATTCAAAAACTGAAAACCAAATTTGGTGAACGAGCTCTTTGCATTTGTCAAGACTTTGAGACATTTCTTCCCACACGATTTAATAACCTACCTGATAATGTCATGGAAGATGTCAATTCCAGTATTCACCCTGTCTATTTAATTTATGAGGGTGAAAAAAATAATCGATGCATGGTTCGTTTTGTAAAAATTGAAAACGAATAATCATTGTATGCTAGCCGTGACTTTTTGTTTATTCATGCCCTACTCTGCAATAACTATAATAAAATAAAATTATTTTTTGTGCTCAACAGTTTGACGTTTATTAATAGTTGCTCAACGTTTACCATGATAAATAATAATAAAAATAAATTTTCAAAACTTATGCTTAATGGTAGAATTTTTTGTTTATAGGTTTAGTAAAATTACCATGTATATATTTTTTTATAATAATGATGAAACTATTAGTTAAAATGTCCTTTTTTATTGTTTGTGATTTAAAATAGCATTTATTATTATTATAATGATTATAATTTATAATGATCAAATTCTAGTAACATGTTATTTTATTCAATAATAAGCGTTTAACAAAAACCTGGTTCTAGAGTAGATAAAGATTTCATGCTGCCATTCGTTCTGCTAGACTGGCATTTGAAGCTGATGAATAATGATGGACTTTTGTCCTTTTTTTTTTGATTGTTTGTGATTTAAAAAATAGGTTTAGTACAATTACCATGTATATATATTTTTTTATAATAATAATGATGAAACTATTAGTTAAAATGATGGACTTTTGTCCTTATTTATTTTTTGTAATTGAAAAATAGATTTACTACAATTAGTAATTTTTATAACTATGCACTGCTGTCCCTTTTTTATTGTTTGTCATTTATGACATTTTATTCATTTTACTTATAATTATAATGATGAAACTATGAGTGAATAATAATAATGAAAAAAACACAACATGGACTCTTGTCTTTTTATTAATTTTTTGTCATGATATCAGTGATACCATACATTTCTTTTTAAAATAAATTCATTACGTTAAAGTCCATATCTAGATAAAAGAAATTTGCTCTTCATAGCACCAATCACTATAAAAGCTGCCATTCGTTTTGCTAGACTGGCATCTGAAGCTGTTTATCGTTGCTTGGCAATGCTTAACAAGACTTTGTCGGCAATGCGTCTTAGTGTGGGATCACTGTTTTCGTAGGCTTTATCGTGATTAAGGCATGCATGATCCAAAGCATTGATTCCCATATCCCCTCTCCTCAAACGATCTTCAAGACGAGTATCAGGGCCGCAAAAGCTGTAAGCAGGTAAGTGAGCTTCGAATGGTAAGTTTTTAATGATGGTATCAATAATTCTACGGCCAGTACACCTGGGACATAGAGGTTTCAATCAGTGAAAAACACTTTTTTTGTTGTTCTCCTTCTTCTTCTTCTTCTTCTTCTTCTTGTTCTTGTTGTTGTTGTTGTTGTTGTTGTTGTTGTTGTTGTTGTTGTCGGCGGCTGCTGACGAGCATGGTAGGTGGTGGTTGTTTTCCGCATGACAGCCATGGAATGATGAAACAATGTCTTTACACTGAGTTTTTATGACCATGATATCATTTCATTAATTGGCATGTGGCACACTGTCGAATGGAAGGTATTTTTGCCATGGTTAATTGCTTGTGATGGGAAAAATGACTGCATGGTTGTAGTTCACTCAATACAGAGTCGATAGTCAACTAGGCAGGCGCCTTTTCCCAAATTTCTTTGACAGCGTTGGCAGCAACATAAAAAAGAAATGATTTAGGTAGTGCTAATAATTCATGTTGTGTAAAGCTAATCAGTTTTTTCTTGCACACAAAGAACTTTCCAATAGCCTTGTCGATTGTAGTGGCGTCCATGTCTATAACGTTGATGTTATCACCTCACGTGTGCACGTCTCACTGCTATCATTGGACGATACACTTTCAGTTTTAATTTTATTGAACAACTCCCAACATGCACTGGTGGTGAGCCAATGAAACAATTACCATGCATGCGCTAAGGCTTTATTCTGAATATTGTCGCAAGGACAAGTGTCCATGAGCGTTTGCAGGGATGGACAACCCAGATCTAAAAGGTCAATACATTGACAGTGAGAGGGTAGAAATGGTTGAAGCCACTGGCGTTTTTCACTCCCTTTAACAAATAAGACATTGGCCGAGGACAAATGGGCTTTCATGACAATGTCAAGATACTTGTAAGAAATATCACCCTTGTTCCATGCTAACTGCAAATGATTTTCAATCCATTGGCTCTGTTTTTTATCTTTTTCACGAAGCAACTCGAAAGCATAGGGAGGTTTAAACACCAAATGAATAGGGTTAGACACCCAAAACTTACTACAATCGATAAAAGCGACTTCCTTAAATATAAATTTGTTGTCTGCAATTTTAAACCCCTGACAATCCTCAATGAGTGTACGCATCATGCTTTTTTTTACTTGTTACCTCATTGACGTCTAATCAACAACTAACCCATGCCATGGTTTAACATGGCAAAGTCAAAGAACTTTAGGAAAGAAAAAAAAGGAACAAATGAATTGAACAACAGCTAAATATTTTTGAGGTTTTATTCATAACAAAAAAAAACACTTACACTTTTATTACAAAGTTTGTTTGTTTAATTTGGAACAGCATTCAAATGAATAGTTTGCACATACGGTCCACAGGTATCTCCTAGTTTTGCAGGGTCTGGTACAATAACAGGATAATTCAAACTCCATGGAATATTGCCCACATCATAGCGATTGAGGTAAGGGCAGGATGGACTCCATCGCTGATGATCGCTAAAGGGTCGATCCCCTATTTCCCAGTTTCCAATTTCAATGTTGCAAAATATACACTTGACCACATCCCCACGTTTTAAGTAATAAAATCCGCTCGCAGCCAATTCTCCACAATCCATAAAGGGAACTGTCTATGTTTCAAAAGTTTTCAAACGATTAAATTCACATTTTAAATTCCATGGTTTGTCTGTCACGTTGTTGTCGTTGTTGCTGTTGCTTATTGAGGGACACATGATGTTTGTTGTTGTTGTATGTGCGCTCAGTGCCAGAGCGCAACAGATACTGTGCATGCAGACGCTTATCATCAATCCTATGAATGATGATCTTTTTTTTTTTTTCATTCGACCACAGATGGCTTACATGCTCGTGACATAATTGGACAAAGGATGATATTTCACTTGTCTAGCATGAATAATCAAACAGTAGGCACTGGTATGGTCTGGGACATTTTCTTGTGTTTCAAAATCTACCCTTAAATCAAAGGTGGTGATTTTCATAGATTCTTCTAGATACTAACAGTCGGAAACAATCAGTGGTGCTTTTGCTTTAAACCCTTGTGGCGACAACATAGGACAATCCTGTTTTTCATAATAAGACGATTGAAATTTAGCCAACATGGCATAAAGGGGACCAAACTTATTTTTTGAAAAATTGAGTTCCAACCCCTCATAGGGAAAGCAAACATTATTTAAAAATAGTCGTATATTTCTCAAGTGAATGTGATCAAACAAGGTGACATCTTTGCTTTGTTGATATTTTCTATTGGTTAGAAAACCAATAATAACATAGAGGGGTCTCTCGGTAGAGCGAGCGATTTGACACTCCAACTATGTGTGTCTGTGGTAGGTAGCAAGGGGTATTCATGTAGACACCAACTTCGAAAGGCGATAGGCAAGGCTTTATCTTTTTGCACCAAATTTAACATGCTTAGCTTTTTACGATCCGATAGCGTCACATGGGGCACTTTCCATAGTAATCGAAGCAGTTGAATTTTTGAGTCTATCACTTGGTCAGAGGCTCCTTTCAGCGCATTATAATCACTGCGGTCTCTCACCAGATACAAACTTTGTCTTGGTTTAAAATAATACGCTTGTGATCTTCGACAAAGCCAAGGAGTAATTTTAAGGGTAGAAAGCCTGTAAAAGTGCCATCGGTATGAACTAGCCAGTTATTGCTACTGTTGGGACACCATCCTGCCATAGAAAGCGTTTTACTTTCCTCCTCGCTCTAGGATGGATATAATTTCATAAGACTAGTCATGCCCACATTTCGAGTCATATCTATGACAATATCATTTATCACATAACGTACTTCAGAAAACAGAAAAGCCAAACCATGATTCGCCAACGCAGACGTTGTGGGTGTGCTGCCATCTGCTTTCATCAATTTACCCTCAATTTGAAGGACACTTTCGTGAGGTAGAGTAAAAATATCTTGATTGTTAATAACGAATTGAATCTCGTCATTGTTATTCAGTCCTGTTGCTTGAGGTTGATATGAATGCATATCAATGCGCACGACGCCATCTTCCACTTGTATGGGATTTAACACTTGCAACAGCTCTTTGTTCATGATTGGGGTGTAGCGTATAACCAATGCGTTGTAAGCGTTGTCGGTTTACTCGTGTCAACCGTTTCATACACGGGGGGCAACTAACCGACCTCGTAGACGTTGTTGTTGCTTTATAGATAAATTTCATAGCGTCTTTAGAACCAACTTGTAGGTCACAGGGGTGTTGGCGTCCAAAGCAATCAGTTGTTGGTTTCTATTCACTAAGCGTAAGGTAATATTACAAATATCACTGACACACACAGGATGATATAGAACCACTGAAGGGTTTTCACGAATAATATAGCCGCAAGGAGAGGTGACAATAAAATCATACAGGGAATGGCTTTGTTTTTGATTCGTAAATACGTCTCTAATAATATTGCAAGTTACAGAAATGTGATGATCCTCGATGAATTTCACTGGATAATCTGATCCATGGGGATGGTGAGCTGCCAACACTCTTGGTTTAAATCCTAATAAAGGACCAATAGAATGAACTCGTGTTTCAAAGTCAATGATAAACGTAGAGAAAATACGACAGCGATGAGTTATTGTATTGGCTGTAAGTTCAAATTTGTGTGTCCCATCCGCAAATGGCTTGACACCAAATTCTTTTATCATCGACACGCTAATGGCCTCATGCACATCGTCTATGGTATAACCTCCAGGGGGTAGTGTCAACATATAATCATCATAATAAAATTTGTCATTAATATCCAGTTGAATATTGTAAATTCTGTTGTAACTTTCCAAAGAAATTAATCCTAACACATAGGAATGTTCTGGTTGCAATTCAATGGGGGGAAAAATCCAGGGACACTTCAGGCCCGCGACTGTGCACGGTAAATATCTTGGCGTTGACATTCATAATGATGAAACTGTTGGCTTAACGCGACCTCTTATATAAAAAATGTAAACTCAAACGGCCACACTCTTGACTGTCAAAGGTTTGTTGACGATTCACATTATAGAATATCTTTACCCGGTTTCCCAAATAACTTAGCAACTCGATCGGGGGTGGTAAATTTCCATAACTGTCAAAGTCCCATACTGTGGAACCTTGTTTCACATAGGCTACAAAATGGGTTCCTGGACCTGCATCATCATCTAAATTCATCATGGCTCGTTCTTCTTTCCACGGTGTTTTGGGTAATTCATTTCGCATAAATACACCTCGAAAATGAGAAATCTTTAGTTGTTTGGCATAGCTTTCCACTTCTTCATGGGTCATGGCATGACGAGGCAGTTGCCTTAAGCGCTTATCGATGATGGACATTTTTTTTTCTTAGACGGTAGGCCACTACCTTGTGGATAAAAGACTGGCTTTAAAGGATTGCCATTTCTAGCTCCCATCGCAATGGCTTCTAACGTTTTATTGTGTCGCTCGCTTTCTTTGAGTTGTTGCTTGCCTTGCTCGACGGCTTTTATGGTTTTCGCTACAGCACTGGCACCACCCAAAAGGGACCCCAAAGCTGCTAACCCTGCAAATAAAGCCGGCAAAAAACCCCCACGCTTAGCAACAGGAATGACTCGCCCATGTTTTTTCTTTCTTCCTTTTCTTTTTATCGATACATGATGCTGCGATTTCGGAGATGTAGACAATCGCACCGCTTGTAAAGCTTTTTCGATAGCCACTCTTTTTTTATTTTTATTTTTTTACGTTTTAACACTGGGTGTGAGGCAGATCGACTTGGTTCCCGACCTGGCTTTTTTCTCTTTTTGAGATTTGTTTTTTTTATGTGCATGGCATATCTTTTTTTCGCCATGCTGCTACTTGGTGAACCTTTCACAACAAACATTCGATAACAATTAACGTAGAGAACCTTATTTCATAGCAGTATATTCCAATTCTATATAAAGCGGAAAATCATTCACCGTTTTCCCAGCTTCCTTTTCCTCAAACGTAAGCATAAGATGAAAGGATAATTCATCTCCAACATTTACTCTTTGATGGTTGTGGGCCAACACTCTATTACCGTTTAGTTGTATTTTTAAATGTTTCTCATCAGGCATGGCATATTTAATATGAATTACACCATCATAATGCAGTCGATAACGACTTAAACCGGAAGCAAGCATATAGGTAAGATCATCATTCACCAGTGGTGGTGGGGAATGGTTTCTGTCATTGTCCAGTTTTTGATTTGACAGGTACACTAAAAATACAGATGGGACAAATTTATAAAGCCTTTTCATTTGATAGGTCACATAACGTTTCGTGCAGACATCATTTTCGTCTCGAGGCTCTTGCACATCAATAATACGATGATGATTGGCTGAATAGCCCTCAGTGGTTAGTCTCGGGGCCATGTGATAGACACTTTGCACTTTGCGATCGACATAGCTTTTTGTTGCCACCTCTCGTGTCTGTTTTGACAAAGAGGCGGCCGTGGCCATGGTTACATGAGCTCTCCCAAACACGTCCATGGTGATAGACGTTAACTAACCTATCCTACTCACCGCTTGCCTATATATATTTAAACCTTATACACACATGAAAATAACTCAGTCGTCGACACAATGGAATTAATGAAACAACCCCATGCTTTGCCCTTCTCTGATTTGGTTTCAGAGCTATCACTGACCGTGTGCGAACCTAAACGTCATGGCACTCTATTCCCATCTACCGTTCGATGTATTATGGTAGGGCCTTCGGGTTGTGGAAAGACCAATGTTTTGCTGAACATTCTTACCGCGCCTCATGGCCTACGATTTCAAAATATTTATATTTTTGCCAAATCCTTGTACCAGCCTCTGTACGTGTATCTGGAACAAATTATGTCTTCGTTAAATAAAGAAGCCATGGGCTATTTTACATTCACCTCACCTCAAGATGTCATTCAACCAGACCGCATTCAACCAGATTCCATTATAATTTTTGATGATATTGCCACTCAACGACAGGCCATTATTCAAGAGTATTTTAGTATGGGACGCCATAAACAAGTGGATTGTTTTTATCTGGCTCAGACCTATTCCAAAATCCCCAAACAGTTGATTCGTGACAATGCCAATCTCATCGTTCTCTTCCGCCAAGTCTCTAGAAATCTCTATCATATTTTTCAAGATCATGTGAATCCATATATGTCCTTTACAGCTTTCACGCAATTGTGTGCTTCGTGTTGGAACCATCATCCCCATGCCTGTTTGGTCATAAATAAACAGAGTGAACGATGTGAGGGACGTTATCGCTTGGGTTTTGATCATTTTATTTCTGTTTAAAAAGACCCAGGGTTGGACATTTCCTGTTAGTGTGTCTTTACCTTTACCATGGCGAACGCCATAGGGTACAAGAAACATGTTCAAATCATGCAGCGTATTATTGAGGCACGAAATACGATTCGACATAAATTTCGTGAATTGCAACGTTTAAAAAACGTCAATCCTTTACCGATGATAAAACATGCTCCATCATCGGTTGATCCCATGAGGTTCAAACCTAATGCTTCTGCTGCTACTGCTGCTGCTGCTACTTCTCAAACCAAACCCATAACAAGTTCAAAATTTACTCAAACAGATTCCACACGACAGGTAAAATCCTCCTCCTCCTCCTTCTCTAATCTTAGTGAACAAGAACATCAAGAACATAAAGAAGAAGAAGAACAACAACATGAACAAAGTGAAAGTGAAAGCGAAAGTGTATTTAGTCCTGAAAGAAAAAAAATCCTCACCCCTTCAACAGTTTCTAAAAACAAAACAAAAATCTTCCGTCATAGCGGCAACACCGTCTTCTTCCACATCGTCTCCGTTTTCACAAGTCTTGGCAACCCCTCAAAATAAAGCTCAACTCAAAAACATTTTAATCAAACATTATGGGGCAACCCTGGAACCATATCTGACCCTTCTATTTATTGGAAAGACAGATACCACGTATAGTGTTCGCTATGAGAATGATAGTTTTAAAATTGGGGATTCATCCATTAAATTTGCTCGTACGAAAGCTGTCATTAAAAAGATCAACTATAAATTAACACCATGTCTGTTAAAGCTGCTATTTTCTCGCACTCCCTCGACACAAGATTTTACGTCTGAGGACCTTGCTAAATATAAATCCATTTTATTAGACACCAACGCTCACAAAAGAAACTATAAATCCTCTCAGCAGGTCAATGCCAATATATCCAAAAAATATAAAACCATCATTGCAAACATCTTTGGTAAGCAAAAACATCACTCTGCCTCTGGTGTAAGGTTTAAGAAATTAAAACCCTACCTAGATATAACCTTTTGGAATAATCCCAATCAGTTAGTAGAGCGCTTATACTTGCTTCATGCATCAAAACAAACTGGTCACACTGGAAATGGGGCAGAAATCGCCAACATTGAACAACAACTCCGAAATGCTAAAATTATCTTATAAGCCATCTCCCATCAAAGTAGGCATCGCTCATGAATTGCATAAACCAGCCCGACGCATTTATGAACGCCGTCGTGTCATTTCCAAAGGAATCGATGAACTTTGGCAGGCAGACCTTGTTGAAATGATACCTTATTCTAACGTTAACGACGGTGTACGCTATATGTTCACCGTTATTGATGTCTATTCCAAAATGGCTTTTGTTCAACCAGTAAAAAATAAAACTGGTGTCTTAGTCACAAAGGCCTTTCAACATATTATTGAACAATCAAAACGTCAACCTCACTTGTTTCAAACCGACCAGGGGAAAGAATTTTTCAACAAGGATTTCTCCAGTTTTCTCAAATCTAAGGATATCCACCATTATACCACCTATAGCAATCTCAAAGCTAGTGTAGTTGAACGCCTCAATCGGACATTAAAAAGTTATATGTGGAAAGAGTTTACAATACATGGTTCCTATCGATTGATAGACTGGTTACCTCAACTTGTGTCTCGCTACAACAACACCATTCATTCCACCATTGGCATGAAACCTCGCCTCGTCACCAAGAACCTACCCAGACTCAATAGACTGTTTAACCCTATAAAAAGGGTAGACCCAAGGCGACATCGCCTTAAAATTGGAGATTTTGTTCGCATTAGTAAACATACAAGTGTGTTTTCAAAATCGTATACTCCACAATGGTCGACAGAAATTTTTAAAATTCGCCAAGTCAAGCTAGGTCAACCAGTGACGTATCTCTTAGAAGATCAGAGCGGTCAACCCATTCAGGGACGATTCTATTATGAAGAAGTGCAAAAAACATTATATCCCAACGATTATCTCATTGAACGAGTAATTAAAGTCAAAGAAGCAAAATATTTTGTAAAGTGGTTAGGTTTTCCTTCCACGTATAATTCATGGGTCAATAAACATATTTTTTTGTAATAAAACCCTATTTAATTATTTAGAAAAAAAAACATTTCCAAAAAGATGTGTCACATGACCTTTCATTATTCCCACCCTTTTGTTTATTACATGTCCCATAACCTCTTTGTTCAAGCCCTTGCCAATCTTTTATCATAATGTTATACACCCACCCATCGTTTCAAACTTTGCGTTGCATGATGAGTCCATAATGAACCTAGGCTATGACATACACAGTATAAAGCCGCACGCTGTATAATGACACCTGCCTCTTATCTCTCTCTGCTGCGAGGCACGTACGATGATAAGACGTCTTGTCTGGCTCACCGTGGGTCAGCCTCAATGCTTTCATTTCTCATTTCATCAAGCATGTTCTCTCTCTGCGTGTGAGCCCTGACCAGCCATGACAAATAATAATAATAATGCATAAGTGTTTTACCAACATCATAGCGCATACCATAACGTGACTTCAAATCTGGTTTCTTACTTTTTCCCCGTTTTCCTCAACGATCTCAAAAAAAAAAAATGACGGAAACCATGATTTCAGCTTTTCCATACCTACATTCCCGTAAACAGAACAACGACACAAATACATCGACATGCCCATCATAAAAATCGCCACATTCATGTTCCAAATAACGCGAAAATGAACAAAAAAACACATTTTCCATAAGAAAACCATGTTTCCAGCTTTTTACCTTTTTCATATCTATATTCCCGTAAAGAGAATAAAGAGACGAAAAAAATACTATCACACACGTCATTCTCACGTTTTCGGTTTTCGCAATATGAGGGAAAATCACAAAAACCCATTTTTACATTAAAAACCGTGTTTCCAGCGTTTTACCTTTTCCGTACTACATCTCCGTAAAGAGGACATTGAAACGAAAAAATACTATCACACACGTCATCATCACGTTTTCCGTTTTCCAAAAATCGACAAAAATGTGAAAAACACATTTTTAGACCCAAAACCCTAAGTTTACCTTTTCGACACCTACATTCCCGTAAAGAGCACAACGAGACGAAAAAAACCGAATCCAAGCACGCCCTCCTAGTATGGCCCGTTTTCCAAAAATCGGCAAAAATGTGAAAAACGCATTTTGAGACCCAAACCCCTAAGTTCACCTTTTCGACACCTACATTCCCTTAAAGAGCACAACGAGACGAAAAAAACGAATCCAAGCACGCCCTCCTAGCATGGCACCTTCCATTCCAAGGTCGCAGGGGCTCACAACTTCCTAAGTGGAGCAGCTCTGTCATCATCCCACTACTGAGCCAACCTACTTTTTATATCCTGTTTTGCTTCGTCCATCACTGTTTTTTTTAGTAGCAAATGTCTCATACTGCCCGTTGCTTTTCATCTGCCAAATCGACGTAAATGGGGGTTTCTGATTTATTTCGGCTGCATTCCATTATTTGTATAGCCCTGCCAGGGCGAATAGAGTAATAAGTGGTGGAACTTCCGTATGAGTCAATGGTTAAGACACAGCCGACTGAATACGAGCTGCGCTCTATACCGGCCTTGACATTCCCAGTCAGAACCCATGTATAACATGTAATTGGAAAGTTTCTACTCGTTGCCGGTAGAGCGCACTCCCATCCCATTATAGGCGCGATAAGGAATCAGCTGTACAGTACGTATATTAAATGTGTAATCTCAAGAACCACTGGATGGATTTTGATGCTGCTTTCACCATTCTGTAAAGGTGATCTCGAGGAAGATTTGTGTAGAAAATATTGTATTTATGGCCAAAGGGAGCCAAGCAGTAACGATTTCAGTGAAAAGGTCGAAAAAATAGCCTGGCGTCCGTGCGCTTTTTAAGCTTACGCTGGGCGAACCGTTAAAAAATCACTATATTATGAGTGTAAGAATTGTTCAGCGTGAGAAATTCTACAAAAAAGTCCGCGAGAGCATATCTCTATCTTCGATACATCGCCCACTATAAGTGTTTTTAGTTTGGACGGGAGGGGCATTTGGCTTGCACCTCGCCATTCTTAAATTACGTCTGACAGGAATTCCTTGAACATTCATAACTGTTCCCGGGCGAAGCCGGGGCGGGTTGCTAGTGACACTATATAATTATTATCATTATAATTTCCGCATTATCAAAATTAAAATTATATCACAAAATAAAATAGCGTGCTAATAAATCTAAGAGAAATTAGACATACCTTGCACCTTCTTCGGGTACAAGGACACTACTCCAGCACCGTCTCATTAAAAGGAAAGAGAGGATCAAAATTACAGCCGGGAACAAGTAGCAGCTAATCGTGTGTTGTGTTTTGTGCTAAGAGATCTTTCGACAAATTATCAGATACCGTGTGCCTTCTTTTTCACGAAGCAGCTGTCAGGACGGGACTTACATAAACTCCTGCTGGACGTTATTCTCGAGGTTGAACAATGCGGTTTCATAATTATAATAACTGTCTCTGATAATCACAAAAATAACACTACAATGATGAGGCATTTAGGGGGAGGGAATTTGCAACCAATGGTCAATCACCCGTACGACGAGTCTAGGAATGTATTCCCCAGTTTTGATCATTGTCACATTCTAAAAAAAAAATCATTAGAACGCAGTTTCTGTAACGAGAGATGACTGATGGTACTGGAATAATTTCAGGGAAATACTTGTCATTACTATACAGAATGCAAAAGGGTGAGATCGTCAAACCGGTCAGACACCTCACTAAAAAACACATCGAACCCACTAAATTTGAAAAAAAATGAATGTTCGGCGTGCCAAGGAAGTGTTCTCGTCAGACGTTATTGGTGCCATTAGTACACTGAAAGAAAATATAGGCATGCACCCGGAAGCGTACACATTCATGGACGCAGAAGCAACCATTTTTTTTTGAAAAACGTTAATAAATGGTTCGCTATGCATGACGTAAGCATCACATATCATCATATTCAGTCTAGAAAGGGCATTTTTTCTCATTAAATGTCAGTCGCCTAAACTGGCTAGAGGAATATTTTCTTTCTTACCTTGAAACTTTGAAAGCTGCTAGTAACGCTGCTAGAAAGGACTTCCTGAGTTCTGAGACTTACAAAGCTACCTATACAATTAATCACGGATTCAGCTGTCCAGTGCATAAGGTATCTTCTAAAAACGGGTAGAGGAAAGTCGCCAAATATGGGGAGTTTTTTTATAGGGCTCACATTAGACATAAGAAGGAACGGAATAATTTTGGTTTTCTCAGCAATGTAAACCTCAGGCGATATACTATGTATATTACAAATATGGGGACGTTTGATGTTGTAATACCCTCTGATATTATTGTTAACTTTAAAAGTGCACTTTCCCCGTATTAGGCAACCGGGTTTCGTAATATGGGGAGGTGAGAAACCTCACGGTTTTTATTTATAATAGGTACACTGAATAGTATACCCTACTAATTAAAGCATTAATTCTGACAATATTTTTTTCGTGTGGCCTCCTGAGAGGCCGAGTGCAGGTCTTTCTAGTCGACGCCCGTGGGCGACCTGCGCGTCAGGATGAGAGATGGAATGGATGAAGATGAATGAAACTGGGCAAGGATGTGGAAGGAAGCGGGCTGGCCTGTTAGAAGGTACCGTCCCAGCATTTGCCTGGTGTTGACAAATGGGAAACCACGGAAAATCATTTCAAGGACGGCCGACGGTGGGGCTCGAACCCACGCGTCTACCGAGTCAGCAGAGAGCTTGGCCCCATGGCCTAACGCTGCGCTTTAGCCAGCGTAGCCACTACTGTCGGTAATTCTGACAATGTAATGAAATCATGAACACAAATAGTACAAAAATACAAAAATGAATATTTAAAGTAAATAACAGTCCTAGTTTCCTGTTGCCGAACTTCCAAACCGTTCAGCAGAAAAATGCATAAACTTTAATGAAAACCGAGTGATTCTGATCGAATTCAACTGTAACGAGGTGCAAGGTATGTCTAATTTCTCTTAGATTTATTAGGACGCTATTTTATTTTGTGATATAATTTGCATTTTGATATTGTGGGAATTATAATGATAATATAATAGTGTCACTAGCAACCCGCCCCGGCTTCGCCCGGGAACAGTTATGAATATACAAGGAATTCCTGTCAGACGTAATTTAAGACTGGCGAGGTGCATGATACACAAATCCCCCTTCCGTCCAAACTAAAAACACTTATAGTGGGCGATGTATCGAAGATAGAGATATGCTCACGCGGACTTTTTTGTACAATTTTTCATGCTGAACAATTCTTACACTCATAGTATATTGATATGTTTAACGGTTTGTCCAGCGTTAGCTTAAAAGCGCACGGATGTCAAGTTCTTTCTTCGACCTATTCACTGAAGTCTAAAATCGTTACTGCTTGGCTCCCTTTGATCATAAATAAATTATTTTCTACAGAAATCTTCCTCGATATTACCTGTACAGAATGGTGAAAGCCACATCAAAATCCATCCAGTGGTTCTCGAGATTATCCGTGATATCCAAGAATCGGGGACTTTGTTTTACACTAAGTAGAGATAAGTCTCAGTCGTGCAATGCTTGGTAACAGCGCTGTGTGAGCAGTTGAGTAACTAACAAGATTTCATGAAAAAGGTCTCATTGACTAGGCCGGTATGAGCGCATTCAGTCGGCCTTGGTTAAGATGAAGTAGTTCTAAATTTCAACACCAGGCACCGCGCTGAGCATATGGTCTAAAGCACATGACGGGACGGCAGTCAAGCTGTGATACATTACCGCGCGCAAATTGTACTTACGTTTTATTTCGATGCTTGTTTTAAACTTCTGTTATCATTATGCATAGGCCTACCAGTGAAAGAGGTCCTTTCTTCACAAGTTAATTATGAGAACGTTATAGACAATTAGCTTTGTTCTCTTAATGAATACGGTGAATGGCGAGAAATGAAATACATATGAGCAGAGAGGTGAAGGATAACAATTGTCAGCAAATTAAAGAAACTATTACACTGACAGAAATTGAACCCTATAACCTGTCAGTTAATGATGCGAGTTCTGAGAGAGCAGGCAATAACGTTGTTTATTATTTGAGTGGTTACCTGATTCACACAGCAGCAACGAAGATTGTGATATGTACTCCCTGCATTTGGTCATTGGAAAGTGTTTCCGAAATATTTAATGCTGTTAGTGATGTATGTATCCTCACCATGCTGAGAGACTTTGGCGGAAGTGAATCTAAATTTCGCAAATACCCGTCTTTATCTTTATTTCACGTGATGAATAAAATGATCGTGTGGCCTCCTGAGAGGCCGAGTGCAGGTCTTTCTAATTGACGCCCGTGGGCGACCCGCGGGTCGTAATGAGGATGAGGTTATGATGAAGACGGCACATACACCCAGTCCCCGAGCCACGGGAATTAACCACAAGAGATTAAAATCCCCAATGGCCCAGTCAGGAATCGAACCCGGGACACGGCGGACCAAAGCCTAGCACGCTAACCATTTAGCCACGGAGCCGGACATTTCACGTGATAAAACTTGTAATGAAACGTGTAGATGCAGTAGTGGAGGCAAAGTTGGAGCAAGAAGGCGCGTTGTGGGGCGATATCTTTTCAGATTGTGTGGATGTAGAGTGTGAACTTCCTGTGTTCCGAAATGTGTGCTGCTCAGAGGATCAAAATAATAATCCCTGGCACTACAGCCTAGGCCTACCAAGCGACCGCTGCCCAGCCATTTGGCCTGCAGATATTGGGGTGACGCGTGGTCAGCGCATCGGGTCCCCTCGGCCGTTAATCTTGGTTTTCGTGACCGGGGCGCTGTCTCACTGTCAGACAGCTACTCAATTGTCCACACGAGGCTGAGTGCACCCCGTTCCAGCCCCCACATCAGTTTCTAAAATCCCTGACGGAGCCGGGAATCGAACCCGGGGCTTCCAGATGAGAGGCAGGCGCGCTACTCCAACACCACAGGGCCGGCGCTCAGAGGATCATCTGTTACTATATTTCCCTAGGATAGTGTTTCATTACATTAAATGCCGGCTCATTTTCCGGGCGAAAGAAATGTCCAGGGAACTGAGATCCAGATCGTCTTAAAATCAGCAAGAAAAATAATGAAGGTCTCCTCTGTTTAGAGGTAAGTTAAGCTCTTCTCTTCTTAAAAAAATATTTTAGTGTGTTCTGGATAGTATTTTAATATGTTCGTATTCCCTTGAAGATTTGTTTCTGTTATTCACAACTTGCTTAGTATTTAGTGCAATACTTCTTTTAATAAACAACTAGCAACCCGCCTCGGCTTCGCCTGGGAACAGTTATGTATGTGCAAGGAATTCCTGTCAGACGTAATTTAAGAATGGCGAGGTGCGTGAGACACAAAACCCCCTTCCGTCCAAACTAAAAACACTTATATTGGGCGAAGCATCGAAGATAGAGATGTGCTCTCGCGGACTATTTTGGAGAATTTTTCATGCTGAACAATTCTTACACTCATAGTATATTGATATTTTTAACGGTTTGCCCAGCGTAAACTTAAAAAGCGCACGGACGCGAGGTTCTATTTTGGACCTTTTCACTGAAATCTGAAATCGTTACTGCTTGGCTCCCTTTGATCATAAATAAATTATTTTCCACAGAAATCTTCCTCGAGATTACCTCTACGGAATGGTGAAAGCCGCATCAAAATCCATCCAGTGGTTCTCGAGATTACCCGTGATATCCAAGAATCGGGGACTTTGTTTTATACTACGTAGAGACGAGCCAGACAGGAACGCGGAGGCCAAGTTACGCTAGTACTACCTAGCGGCGCAAACGGTAAACTACCGGAGTTCCTTCACTTATTAACTCTATTCGCCCTGGCCCTGCTATAAATGTTGCTTTGTTGTTAATATTGTTTAAGTATGTCAACAATAATAATAATATTAATGACAATGCTAGGAAAATACGATCTGAAGATGATCGCTTGACGATCCAAACATCTCATACAATTAATTGTTGGTGCGTTAATTTTGTGATAAATAATTAATGTAATATTTCTTTTGTTTGTTTGTCTTTTGTTAAAATATCTGTACTGCCCACAGAATATAATTCAGCGCAATCGTCTTGACCGATTAAAAGGCATTCTATGACAAATAAATTAATTCATTAGAAGGATAAGGACACAGGGTGTCCCACGAAACTATTAATTCAACATTTCATGATATAAGTAACGGAGTAATGAAAATAAGCAAAGTTCTACTTTCATCAGACAGGCGGTACCCAGCGCTGGAGTCATGAAATGACTGCCTATCACCATATTCCAGTGAACTACTGATAAATAAAACCTAAGATTGTATAATTTTTTGTGACAGCACAGCTATTAATGACAGTTTTCGTACTAAATTATCTACCATATCTGAAGCTTATACACGCAATTAGGTTACATTACATAGGTCTTTCAATATCTTGTAATGTTGGGCTAGGGGTTAAAAAGGTTGGCGGTTAGAATCCCACCTCAGCAGATTTTTGATTTGCCTGTCAATATGCGTTTCATTGTTATGCTTGGTGTTCCTTCTTCTTATGTCGTTTAAGCTGGTTGTGGACCCCAATAATTTGATTTCATCTGATTCTGGGTCTTTATTTTTGACCACGACTCCTTCATTCTATAGCTCTGCATTCTTCTCCTTTCTTCAGTCCAGGGTGCCTGGATCCGGGATGTAGGATGACTGTTTAAGCCCGTGAAATTCTTAATTTTGCCTTTGCATGTTTCCCGGTTGCTGATTTCAGCTTCAGATGTTGCCATTTTTTCTAGGTCTTTCTTCACCTCCTGATACCAGCGAGCTGTGGTTTCCCTGGTCGCAAAGAATTGCATTATCTGGTTGGTTAATTTACCTGGGTTCAATCTATATACAGTATATGTCCAAAGAACCTGGCCCTTTTTTTGCTAATGGTGTCTGAGATTTTATCCAATCTGAGGTATAATTCTTGGTTTCCTCTTTCTCTTATACGACCCATCTTCTGTTCTTTTAGGTCCAAGTATCTTCCTAAGAATGTTTCTCTCGATTAGCTCCAACTATTTGATCAATCCTTGAATTGTCAGACACAACCATTCAGCTGCATGTTTCATTACATTCCATTTAATTATAACCAGCCACGGTGACCGAGAGCACCAGCGCACTAGCTCGTGCCTTGCTCACATCGGGAAGCATGGGTTCGAAAGCCACCTCAGCCGTCCTGATAATGGTTTTCGTAATTTCCCATTTTTACCACCAGGCAAATGTGGGACGCTTCCTTTCAACTGGTTCACGGCTGACGACCTTCCTAAATCCTTTCCGTGATCCTCCCCTAAATATACCCAAATTAGCAGTCACCTGGATAATCGGCCTGTCATCCCCACTTGTATTTGCTGACAAAGTTTTTCAGCTCCTGGCGACGGTAGAGGAATAATCCCTCACAGAGTTCGTGGGTGAAGCCGAACTGGGAGATTAGCGATTAAAAAACATTCCATTTAATTATAATATACAAATTACTGAGTGCGTTAATGTTATTAGGAATCATTTGTGTATCAAGTCCTGGTTTTAATACAGGGAAATGTTGCTTGAGTTAGGAACTTGGACAAAAGCATTTTCAGCCCCGTAGAAGTTCCACTTTCATCCGCCTACTGCACTCCAGCTATCAAATGGCCTTTTTCATGAATTCCCGCCTTGGTTTTCAAGCATATTCCGTTAAAACGTTGAACGATATATGCACAGAAATTCTCAAGAAAAAGAAGAGCCTCAATCTTATATAAATATAGTTTGCTTTAAGCTCACTTTTAATTTACTTCTCCAATAACAGTTTGCTCTGTTTTCTGCTAACTTTTCTTTGCCCTTACGGTTATGTGCAAAAGATTCCCACAGGCTCACTAGTATGAATTATACACGTTACTTGACGATGGGGAGAAAATCGGGACAAATATGTGTCCCTAAGATTTCGTTTGGGACACCGGGACATTTTATTATAGAGCTGTATTGAACGAGAAAAATTGAGACAGATAGAAATCCTAATGTAACTACACTAGTAGAAAATGAGCGTATGTAAAGAAGTGATGTAGCAACAGCTATATTTGCATGACAGACTGAGAAAGGACAGTAAGGCATTTACTTTGTTATCCCTTAGGTAAACAATAGATCAATATTCATAAATTTTTAACCGAGTGTATGGACCTTGCTGATCTACGAAGAAACCTTGGTCTGCAGAATACACTCCATCTTATATTAGCCGATGACGTGGTGGCTGCTGATCGCATCATCTGCTTTATAAGTGAGAGTGGGTTAGGGCCAGCAATCTAAATTATAAAGTGTCTATTTAATCAATGAATGTGTCCTTTTTGATTTTTGTATTTGCAAGGTCTTGAAAATGTGGAAAAAAAGGAAAGTGTCTCAATTACTGTTAGAAGAAACTGCTTCGACATCAAATAATTCATCTTCCTTTTATAAAGAATTTTGGAAAGTCATCAAAATGCATTATCCTATATTTTCCAGAATAAAGTCATTTTCTAACATTTAGGTGCATTTTGTGTCATTTTTCATGTGTTATACGTTTATAGGTCTTTTTTTAATCGAATACGGTTAAATGCTCATTTTAAAGTTTTTTTTTTAATATCTGTATTTCTAAACATATCACCGTTAACATTCTTGGACTAAACCATATCCTGTAGTTCTGCAGTGCTCATCTGTTTTCATTACCTGTTTCTTATCTACGCAGAAGATTTAATTTTTCTTGACCATGATGCATTTATGTGTACAGTTTGCGTCATCGATTTCTTTACGTGCACGTGAGTATTGCGTCAGTCTGAGAAAAGAAACGGGGTAATCCACTCAGCGCCATGCGGTTTGTGTCGAGTTTATCTTTATTAGAAGTGTTGTCAGCTCTGACGCAGCTCTGGCCTCTGATCGTTCACTCAGTTACCCGGCAACTATAGGACTTTTAAGATGAGTTTGTCTTGTAGGTATGTGACGTTTTGTTGTGCAGTGCAATTCAAATGCCAAAACAAACGCAGTCAGCTGCAAGCCATTTAAAAACAGTATGTGCCAGATTTCGGTGAAAACATATTCTCCACTGATGGAACTATTTTGTTCTGTAAAGTGTGCGAAATTAAAGTCGCTGCAGATAAACGGTTCACCGTACAACAAAATTAAAACATTTGCGAGGTCTTGAAAATGTGGAAAAAAGTAAAGTGTCTCAATTACTGTTAGAAGAAACTGCTTCGACATCAAATAAGTCATCTTCCTTTTATAGAGAATTATGTGAAGTGTTTGTTAGTGCAAATACTCCAATAGGACAACTAAGCAATCCTAAATTAAGTGATTTCCTCGAACGCCACACTGGTTCGAGATTCCGGGTGAATCAACATTGCGTAAAAACTACCTATCAAAATGTTACGAAGACACGTTAAACCGTATACGTGAATATGTGAATGGGAAAAAATGTAAGTATCAATTGACGAGACTACAGACTCAGAAGGACGTTATATAGGAAATGTAGTGATAGGGACCCTAGAAACAAACTGTCCCGGGCAAACGTTTCTTCTGACCTCAGAGGTTAACCACACTCAGATATGCAAACTTTTCGATAAATCCATTAGATTAGATTAGATTTTTATTTATCCATTTCATCAATTACATGTATATAATACATTTTTGATATAGGACACGTCAGAAATTACATCTATAAAATAAAAGAACTCACAGGTATATATTACTAATACAATAACTATTTATAACTTATAATAACAGATCTTAAGAGATACAAACTTATTGGACAACTATTTACACCTTACTCCATTATCACAATATGGAAACTAAATTCTATGAATACAACACCTTACAACTAGGTATTACAATTAAAATAGGAAAGTAAAATATAATTATAGATTTCATCGCTCCTATACGCTAAGATATTCAACTACAGAGTAAAAACAATGGACAGATAGTATGTATTTAGTTTTGCTTGTGAGTATGTAGTTAGTTTGTTTATTAGATATATGTCATTGTTCTATTAGACTGTGGTGTGTGAGTGTGTCTGGTGGCAGTTGCATTGTTTATTAGATATAGTTCATTGTTTCATTAGACTGTGATGTGTGAGGGTGCATGCGAGTGTGTCTGGTGACAGACAGTTTTAGTGGTAGTATTTTTTGTTGGTGGAACTAAGTATTTTTTTCGTTAGTAGAATTTTGCTATTTAATTGTTAGTAGAAGGTTAGCATTTTTGTTAGTGGAATTGCTCTTTACTAATTCTGAAAGTGAGTAGCAGCCTTTCAGAATAAATCATGGATGCGTACGCGTCCAAAACAAATTCAAGTCAAGTGAGCATGATGGCAAAACATTTCAACATTTCTTTTACCCCAGGGGGTAAGTCTTCGGATAAATCCCTCGTCGTGAAACCTGCGACGCACGAGTCTCATTCGGATTCTGGGGGAGACTCGACATCATGCGAGAGACGAGTCGGAGCGTCTCGGTGTATCCCAACCAGTCAGAAACTTAGAACCAAATCAAAAACCTTTCTAGCAACGTACAGACATTAACACCCTTACACAAATTGGCAAACTGAAAACTCTCACCGACGCACTACATGAAACTCAGATATGTATCATTGCCCTACAAGAAACACGTTACCCAAACGAAGAGACTTTCGAATCTGAAGGTTACCGCTTTTTCAAGAGCAGAGCTCAAAAGAGGGTCCTAAATGGATCTGTGATGTTTGGAACAGCGTTTGCTGTGAGAACCAGAATCCTTAAGTCGGTCGCAAATTTTGAGCCAGTAAATGACAGATTATCCATATTGAACCCTTTACACTCTGATAGTATAAATGCTTCTATGTTTTATTTCTGCAATATATAATATTTCTACCAGTATCATGAAAACCAGACAGAAATGGTGAAACTATAGGCATTGGTTGAAGACAGTAAGAATGTACCTGGGTGCAGAAAGACAAAGCTTAATCGCTAGTGGAATTTGTGAAAGGGACCAAGCATAGCGATGAATCAGAACGCAGGTGCTGGCTGGCTTAGAAATAGGAAGACGCGAGATGACACATGCGTTTGGCATTTTCCTTGTCCTGTTTCGCGCCTAGCCAAAAGAAATGCAATGATATGAGAGGCTGATTGATGAACTAGACACTCCTACAGGACGGGGTGCTGTTAGAAAAATCACGAGGTCTACGTGAGTGTAAACCAATAGGAGAAGAATGCTACTTTAACGCGTTAGACCCGGCGTCATGCTCAAGAGCTCGGATTACGGCGGGAAACTGGACACAGATTATCCCTATGATCGATTCATGATTAAATTAGCATGACTTTGACCTGCGCATTCCTACGAGTTTAATGATGTTTATTACATGTCTGTAAGACAATTATTATGGAAAAGATTTTTATATTTCCCTCTCCATAGGCTCTCAGGGAACGATTCATATATAAGTGGCGTGTGAAGCCATGAACACTGACTTTATTTTTGTGTGTCGAAGGACACAGGTTAACCTTTTAATTTGAGCGTCCGAGGACGTAGGCACTTGTACTTTGTGTGTCATGAGGACACAGATTTTATTGAGCCAAATGTGTTGTAAATTCAGTGTTTGATAGATAGTCACTATACTATTTTGTAGGGCCAGTATCTTCGACAAATCGCCAACAGACTGTTTCGGGGAACTAAGTAATCAAAAGGTGAATTTAGTAGACAGAAATCGAGTGTGTATTATTTTGACAAACATTTTTGTATCAGCACGAGAGATGGCAGCGTCGATCATGGAAGCAGTCTGGAATCATCATCACTTCGTTGAAATGTTTACCATGAGCTAAAAGCATTAAAGTAGGGAGATGGCTGCCGATGTCCGATGACGCTGAGTTGCTGAAGGATGAGTACTGAATAATATTTTATTATTGACAAGTCAATAATGGTATATGGGACCAATTTGTGTAAATATCTTGTTTGTGTGTTATTAACGTAGAGTTTGTATTTGTCTGACACACAGTAGTTGCATGGAAACAGCTAGCGCTAATTTTGTAGATATTTGTATATTTTGATTGTTGTGCACTGCCGTGTACGCATATTTTAACGTAACGCCGCTAAGTAACGTAGATCGGAGTTTTGTAATGCGACACAAGTAGAACTGAAATAATATAATATAAAATAGACTGGGGGTGATTTTGATCTTTGTGTAGAGTTTATGATTGATCAGATTCATTGTTGTTAATTGCCATTGTTGCGATGTAGTTTTGTTGCGAGTAGCAATCAGCTAACTCGAGGGTTTAGTCTTGGTAATAAAGTTTTGAGCGTCTTGAACGCGAAAGTAGGAAAATCTGGATCAAACCGACCTCCTTGGTGTGATTTGTAAGTCTGTCCAAGATATGGTGTCATGTGTGATTTATACTGGTATTGTCTGCGGGAAATTCAGCATGGCGTCTGATTTTCGTCATGCCGCAATAAGCCAGATTCATTCATTTTGCGACCTCGCGAGGTGCATACATGGATATGATGTTTTCTTGCCATTTGTGTAAAATGGGTGAGATTTTTTGCTGTTGATTCTACGATGTTTAACGAGGCCACTGGGTCAAATCGTTATTAGGTAGATTTCATTAGAAAGCTAACTATTGCAATGGGTACCATGTTTCGACTTCCGGAAAATTTCGACATATCTTCGCGTTTCACATCCCCCAGACCCCAAAACCACCGTCAGTTCAAAAGTTTATATATAATTTATGTATATATGTATCTATCTATCTATCTATCTATCTATCTATATATATATATATATATATATATATCAGTTTCTTGTGGACACGATAACTGCCGTAATTTTGTACCAATCACTTTGAATTTTTTACATAATATGTATCCCTATAAAATCTCGGTCAAGTTCGTTAATGGGCAAAATCGGTCGAAGGGGGTGAAAATGGGGGGCTTTTTTCGAAAAAGTGAAACTACGCTATAACTCTCTTAATACGTGAAATTTCGAATCCATTCAAAGTTCATAATATGTGTCGGATAAGTGCCAAAGATTTATGTCAAATACATTTTTTGATAGCACCAACCATTGACCAAAGGGGTGGAAAAAAGTGGGTTTTTCGGGAAACATTAATCATATCTCTCTTAATAGGCACAATATAAAAACCGTACAAAATGGAAAATATTCCCCTAATAATTACCTAAAATTTTTGTCAGAAAGAATTTTCGATATGACCCACCATTACGCCAAGGGATGAGAAAAATGATTTCGGAATTTTATAAAATGCCAAGTGCCATCACAGGTTACCATAACAACGCTTTTAAATTGATAAGGGATGATCTATCAGAGGTTGCCAAGACAACGCCATTGACGAGATCACATTCATTTTTAGCCTATTTTCAATTTTGAAACAAGATGTTCAGTAAAGAACATATAGCCTACTTTCTCCTAAATGCATGGGTATTGTTATAACTCTTTGTCCTTTTCAAGGAGTATGATTGAATGTTGGTTGTAGTAGCTTGTTGAAATACAACGTGCTATAGGGATATTAAACATGAATATGAGGTGCCCTTTGCTAGTGCTACCTCTGTAGCAAATTTCGTTCAATTCGGTTTCACCGTGTTTGAATTGATAGGGGGAATCCATTTGCACACATACTTGGCCACCATCTGCAAACTATTGGACTGATGTTCTTGCAGTTTGGTCAGAATATGTTTCCCACATAAAGATATGGTGTTGCAAAATTTGGTGGAGACTAGATTATTAGGTTGGTCGTAATTACATTTTACCTTTTAACATTTGGGTGGCCGCGATTACGTTTCCGTCAAGATAGCGGTGATATAAAACATGACACTGAGGTGCCCTTTGCTAGTGCCACCTCTGTACCAAATTTCGTTCATTCGGTTCCACCGCGTTCGAATTAATAGGGGGAATCAATTTTGACATAAAGATGGCCGCCATCCGCAAACTATTAGGCTAATGACCTATTAGATTGGTCAAAGGATGCTCCCTCCATAAAGGTATGTTGTTGCAAAGTTTGGTAGAGATCGGATGGTTATGTTAGTCGTAATTTGATTTAAGCTTTAAACATTTGTTTGGCCGCCATTACGTTTCTGTCAATATGGCGGCGATATTAATCATGACACTCAGATGCCCTTTGCTAGTGCTATCTCTGTACCAAATTTCGTTCCATTCGGTTGCACCGTGTTCGAATTAATAGGGGGAATCAATTTTGACATAAAGATGGCCGCCATCCGCAAACTATTAGGCTAATGGCCTGTTAGATTGGTCAAAGGATGCTCCCTCCATAAAGGTATATTGTTGCAAAGTTTGGTAGAGATCGGATGGTTATGTTAGTCGTAATTTGATTTAAGCTTTAAACATTTGTGTGGCCGCCATTACGTTTCTGTCAATATGGCGGCGATATAAATCATGACACTGAGATGCCCTTTGCTAGTGCTATCTCTGTACCAAATTTCGTTCCATTCGGTTTCACCGTGTTGGAATTAATAGGGGGAATCGATTTTGACACAAAGATGGCCGCCATCCGCAAACTATTAGGCGAATGACCTATTAGATTGGTCAAAGGATGCTCCCTCCATAAAGGTATGTAGTTGCAAAATTTGGTAGAGATCGGATGATTAGGTTAATCGTAATTTGATTTAAGCTTTGAACATTTGTGTGCCGCCATTACGTTTCCGTCAAGATGGCGGCGATTTAAAACATGACACTGAGGTGCCTTTTGTTAGTACTACCTCTGTACCACATTTCGTTCCATTCGGTTGCACCATGTTCGAATTAATAGGGGGAATCGATTTTCACACAAAGATGGCCGCCATCCGCAAACTATTACGCTGCTGACCTATTGGTTTGGTCAAAGGATGCTCCCCCCATAAAGGTATGTTGTTGAAAAATTTGGTAGAGATCGGATGATTAGGTTAGTCGTAATTTGATTTAAGCTTTGAACATTTGTGTGGCCGCCATTACGTTTCCGTCAAGATGGCGGCGATATAAAACATGACACTGAGGTGTCCTTTGCTAGTGCTACCTTTGTACCAAATTTCGTTCAATTCGCATTCACCGTGTTCGAATTGATAGGGGGGGGACCGACATTCAGAATACACACACACACAGACACACACACACACACACACACACAGACTCTCACACACACACACACACACACACACACAGACTCACACACACATACACACACACAGACAGACACACTTTTTTCGCCCTGTGTTGATCTCATAAGTCTACTTTCATTTTTTGCAAAAATCGAAAGTAGGCTAAAAATAGGCTTATGAGATCACCTTTTGTCCGTGTGTGTGTGCGCGTGTGTGTGTGTGATTCGTGTGTGTGTGTCCCCCCCCCCCTAATAAAATCTAAACGGGAGGAGCGATTTCAATGAAACTCGGAAAGTTCATAGCACTATTCCCGGCGACCTCGACCGTGCCCTTCAAATTTTGTTACGACTCACCAATCCAACATGGCGGCTGTGCGAAATATTTCACCAGCATTCAATATCTCCGAAATTATTACCGATATTACCCTGACATTTTCTATGGTGATAGAGGGAACTACTATAAGTTCACTTATGTGACTTTTGAAAACCTGGTAACTACAAAACCAACATGGCGGCCAAGCGAATTTGCGACTTTTAAATAGACGTTTCTCGCGATTTAATGTTCCAAGCGCACTGAAACCTGGTACAGGAAATATTTATACACATTGTAATCCACTGGTATCTAATTTAGTTCAATTGTTTACATAACCTCAAGATGGCGGCAGTGCGAATTTTAAAATTAAGTTTTTATTTCTTGTGATGTAGTCATGCGATCGAAGAGAATGTTTGAATAATGAACCTACCCAATAATTTTATTTTAATGGTACATGACTCTACGGCCTATACATTTAACAATCCAACATGGCGACCATCCGAAATATTTAGACGATACTGAATATCTACGAATCTTTTTTAGCAATCAAACTGCATTTTTTAATGTTCATAGGGGCTATGAACTTAAGTTCACCTATAGGACTTTAAATAACCTGGTGATCACAAATCCAACATGGCGGTGACGCGAATTATACATATTCACATGGACGTTTCTCGCAATTTAACCATCCGCGTGCAGTGAAACTTGGTACAGTAAATCTTTATCCGAATGTTAATCCACTGGCATCTAATTTATTTCAATTGTTTCCATAATCTCAAGATGGTAGCTGTGAAAATTTTTTAAATCTCCTTGTTTTTTCTTGTGTCTTAATTAAGCGATTGAAGTTTGAATACTACACGTTCGCAATAATCTGCATGTAACAGTAAACTCTAGGACCTACATATATAAAATCCAACATGGCGACCATCCGAAATATTTAGTCGGTTCTCAATATCTACGAATCTATTACAGCAATCAAACTGAAATTGTGTATGTTGATAGTGGCAATTAACATATGTAGGATATATGAAAATAGGCTGTATAGTTCTTCACGGAACTACTTGTTAGCCTACTTTTCACACTTTTCAAAAATGAGGAAAAAGTAGACTTATAAGATATATCCGGGAAAATGTGTCTGTCCTTCTATCTGTCTGTATGGCTGTCCTTCTGTCTGTCTGGCTGTGTGTGTGTGTGTGTGTGTGTCCCCTATCAACTCCTAAACGGCTGCAGCAATCGAAACCAAATTTAGTATGAGTAAAGATGTATACCGGAATATCTCAGGCCCATATTTGAAAAAGATGCCAGTGCTACCAACTGATAAAAAAACACACTAGAAATTTGAGCTCCATGTTGGATATCTTGGAAGGTATACATGGGAGCTATTCTAAAATTAGCACACATGTAGATAATACTATTTCAGTTTAATTTCCTGGTGGCCATACATGACAGCGTTGCCAAAATAATTTTAAGACTTCTGATAAGTCCAATTTTTAAATGCATATAACTTCTACACTATCAATTGGATTTCAACCAAATTTTGTATGTAATATGTGTACATAAACATATATGACTGAGTGTATTCTTAAGAGCCACCAGGGCTGCCAACTGTTAATAATTGCTCTCTATTTTGTATCCAAATATATCGGAAAGTATGCAAGCCGACAGCTTTAAACTATGCACACGTAAATTACCCGACATTTTACATTAATTTGGAGTAACTTATATACGTCAGTTCTACCAACATGATTCTAAGCCTGCTGATAGGACCAATTTTTAATACATGTAACTTCTATACCAACAAATGGATTTCATTCAAAATTGGCACAAAAATATATAATATTTCAGATTATTTCTGACCAGCACTCGCATGACATTGTTGCCAACATGCTTTTACGTGTACTAATAAATCCAATGTCTAAATCCATGTAACGTCCTTTGGACTTCAACCACATTTTGTATTCTGTACCTTAGGAGATGGAAGTAAGAATATATTCAGTCACCAGAGCTGCCAACTGTATTGCTCTATTAGGCTACATTATGCCTAGTATACCTTATTCCGAACTAATTAAGACATTTCGATATTACCCACTTAATTTCGTCATTATTCTAGATTGGTTCATATACTGTAGATTAATCTATGGCATGAATCTTAATTTTAAGAAAAGTAGGCTCTTTAGTTCGTCACGGAACTTCTTGTTCCATCTGACTATGAGGGAAGCGGCTAACTGGTAGCATGCTGAACTTCTATGCCCAAGGTCGCTGGTTCAAAGCCGGCCAAAGTCGCCGGAATTTCTAAGAGCGCTAAAAATCCGTCAGCATGCTTTCCTTCGGAGGGGAAGTTACAACGTTCGTTGCAAGTTGCTGGTTGCGGTGGCATCTAGCAGCCAAGTTCACAGGTAGGTGTCGTTGACGTTAGTATTTGGTACAAAATTAGGTACTACTACTTAAAATTGACCGTCTGCAGACCTTACCTGAATTACAGACTAATACAGTCATCACAAATAACACCGTTTATCAGACAGATTCTACACACACCCAATGTACACGGGGTTACATGACCACCTTGTCGCAGCCCCTAAACTGAGGAACCAACCAACATCTCTGCGGGAGATAAAATTTTGCGTGAAGAAGTAACAGACTGTTAGATAGTTACACATTAGTTCCAAACCTTGCATAAGGACAGTGTGATCACAAGTATAAAAATTAACCCCAAATGACAAGAAGGTTACCTTCCCCATAAGACAGTAAAATGTTAAAAGTATGCATAGAAAGACCAAAAAATGTTAACTAACCTCCATTTGTAAAATACTTTCTCGCAATAAATGAGGTCTGATCCTCCTACGAAAACCTGCATATTTTGCCTATTAAAGCCTATCCCCTAGTTTGCCCGGTGAAATCTACCTCCGCCTTCCGGCGTGCCGAGAGGATTTTTTTTTTTAGACCCGCTTGGGAACTGACAGGTGATAGAGATGTGGAAGGGAGTGTGTAACCACATCTTGAGGCGGGTTGATCAGATAAGACCGCCATGGTCATTAGCAGAGGCAGAGCTTGTTGGCCTGTTCATTATTACATTTTGTATTCAGAAAAGAAATGATCAATTGTAAATAATAATTGAGAGTAAATAGGGTGTTGTCTACGTCGTACTATAATTTCCGAAGCGTTAGCTTATCGTGCATTTTATTCATGTAAAGTAATCTCAGCCGGCGAGGCTTTTGTTGTTATTGGTTTATATTTCATGTCTATGTTTAGTGTCAGTGACCCGTGTAGTCACGCGTGTCGCTGCTTTTCCTTGTTTGTTGTGTTGAGCGTTTGGCCATTCAGGCAAGCTCATTTGTCAGATGCGTCATCGCACTGAGGGGGAGAATCTGGGAGATTCTTGTAAATATTTAGTCATTAAATTGTGTGTGTGTCAGAATTAATTTAGTTGTTTTTATTAAGTGTAGTGTCCTATACCCATGAATGTTGACTTGCGAGATGGAGGTTCGTGAGCACCGTGGCTGTTACCCGCTGTAAACGAACACTTATCCAAGTACTCATTCCTTTTAGTAGTCAGAACGCACACATACAATTTCGTACCTGGCATCCACAGTTTATTTATGAGGAGAGGGTCGCAGAAACCCCTCATTTTATTATGTTGATTTTTGTTGAGGAGTGAGATGTCAGGGAGGAGTTCGTTTGTTATATATTTCTTTGTTTATGCATATTTCAGTCATTAAATTTTGTTTACTTTACTTCTTATTCATTCTTTCTTAGTTTAAGTGTTTTTACCATATGACCCTTCAACCAGTAGAGCGTGTTGTTTTGGCGAACATATTATAGCACCCACTGAACTGAGCACGACCCCGAAGAACAGATTCTAGCAGATAAACACGGCGATACTGAAGGGCTCAATATTAACAATCAAATGCGCCAACTAAACCTCAGCCTAGTTAACGCACATGCCCCCACAAATGACAAGAACGGATCTGACCCGGACGAAGTGGATAACTTTTGGGACCTACTGGATGAAAAGCTAGCCAAAATTCCTAAACACCATGTTAAACTTCTTATGGGGGACTTCAATGCTCAACTTGGTCGAGAACACAAGTATAGGAAAATCATTGGAAACTATCCTGCCTACAAAAGAACCAATCAAAATGGTGAGAGATTGGTCTCCATTTGCGAAAACCATAACTTGCAGATCATGTCGACACACTTTCGCCATCTTCCCAGAAAGCAGACAACATGGCGATCTCCTGTCGACGCCATCGGAGAGTTCCAAATAGATCACGTCGCGATCTCTCGGAAAAACAGTCCTGAGATTATGAATGTTAAGGTTAAAAAAAGGCATAAACGTGGCCTCAGACTACTATAAGTCCATAATTAAATTCAAACCGGTCCCTGCAAACACCAACAAGACGCCCAAACAAATTATTCGCTTCGGCACTGATAAACTCAAACAGGAAGTAACCGAGTTCCAGGAAAAGGCTTGACCAATCGACTGTGACTTTAACAACACAAAAAACGCCTAATCGAGGCTGCCAAGGAAATTGCTGAAATTAAAAGAAGCAAGAAACATGCCTGTTGGAATGATACATGTGTTTCAGTTCTCAAGAAAAGGCTCGATGCATGGAAACAATATTACTCAACAAAATCGCAAACTGATTGGGAAACCTACAAAGCCCAACGAGCCCAGACAGCTAAAGTGATCCGAGCTGAGAAACGTAAATATGAAAAGTCACTTATTGAGAAGATCGACCAAGACTTTAAAAGAAACAACACCAGAGAGTACTACCGAACCTTCAAAAGGAAACTTACGGGTTATAAACCTCCGTCGTTATGCTTTCAGCGGAAGGACGGTACGCTGGCGACCTCAAATGAAGAAAATTGTACCATCCTAGCTGATTACTTTAAGAATTTACTAAATTGCGATCAACCAAAAAATCCCATCAAGACCGAGGAACCCATTCGCAGATGCCCAGAATCAAGACTACCCAACAAAGACGAAATCAAGCGTCACATTGCTCGACTAAAAACAACAAAGCACCCGGGGAAGAGTCTGTAGTTGCAGAAATTTGGAAACATGCTCCTGAAGAAGCAGTTGAAATCTTGCAGAAGCAAATTGAACAAATTTGGAAAAATGAAATTCTACCAGAAGATTGGAAAACGGCCTTGATCCATCCGTTACACAAGAAAGGCAGCATGAAAAACGTCAACAACTACAGAGGAATATCCCTCCTACCAGTAACATACAAAATTCTCTCACTTGCTATCCTGGAGCGATCAGAAGCCAAAGTCGAGCGTCAAATAGGAGAATACCAAGGGGGGTTCAGAAAGGGTCGTTCAACTGCCGAACAGATCCACAACCTCAAAACGATCATTAGATATTGCAATCTCAGGTCCAAATCCTACGTATCAGTCTTTGTGGCCTTTAAGAAGGCTTACGATTCGATAGACCGCGAAGTTCTGTTGAACATCCTCAACGAATTCGGGGTTGACCTGAAACTGCTGGCATTAATTGGAGCCACCCTAACTGAAACAAAATCCAAAATAAAGTTCCTGGGATGTCTGTCAGATTCCTTTGAGGTCAAAACGGGAGTCAGACAAGGTGACGGGCTCTCTCCAATGCTTTTCAACTGCGTCCTCGAAAAAGTCATTCGGACCTGGCGAACAAAATTATTAGAAACTGAGTATAGCCCTCTGAGAATGGGAGCAAGCTCCAAGTGGATCATAGTCAATTGTCTAGCATTCGCTGATGACATCGCCATTCTGTCGAACGACGTAGAAACAGCTAGGATGCAAATCAACCTTTTAAAGGAAATCGCTGAACAAACTGGCTTGCAGATATCATTCAAAAAAACAGAAGTAATGACTAACATCAAAGACGACCCACCAAAACTGCAGACAAAATACGGGAAGATCAACAGAGTGGAAACATTTAAGTACTTGGGAGAGATCATCATGAAAAGTGGACTGGACAAAGAAGCACTCAAGGAACGAGTACGCAAACTCGAAATAGCCTATCAAAGATAGCGCTCAATATACAACAAAAAATGCCTGTCCAAAAATACTAAACTACGTCATTATGAAACTGTTCTGAAACCAGTAGTTATGTATGCAGCCGAAACCCTATCCCTAAATGCTAATAAACGACCCCTTGAAGAACTGGAGAAAAAAGATATCAAAATCGTCAGAGGTATAATGGGATCAAATTACAAGAATGGTATCCACTATAAAAAAATCCAACAAAGAAGTCTACAGTGAAATAGAGAAAGTTTCAGAATCGATCCGTGAAAGGTGGGCACGGTATTACGGTCATCTCAAACGAATGGACGGAAACAGGCTGACTAAACAGATTTTTCATTTCTTTGACTCCAAACCCAAAAGCACAATGCCCTGGTTTATGAATACCAAAGGCGACCTCAAAATACTGCATCTAAAACCCGACGACGCCTTCAATAGAGATCTCTTCCACAAAAAGATACTGACTAATGGGCTAACCCGAGACGAGACTTCGAACCCGAAAATATGACAAGGTACCACCTGGACAGCGGAGCGCAAGATGGCCCACTCACAGAGAATAAGGGAATTCTTGGATCAGAGGAAGGCGAAACAAATTGCCAAGTGTAGCAGGACTTAACTTGGTCCTAGATGGCCTCAACGAATTACATATATATATATAAATTCATTACTTGTCTTATAGACTGTTAAGATATTGATAATATAAGCCAACTAATGGCTACACTGCGTTCTGCTGCACGGCTGAAAGCAACGGGAAACTACAGCCGTAATGCTATTCCCGAGGATATGCACCTCTCTATGCATAATTACATGTGATGATGGCCTCCTCCCTTGTAAAATTTCAATCCGGAGGTAAACTAGTCCCCCGTTCGGATCTCCGGGTGGGGACTACTCGCGAGTGGGTTAACATAACAGAAGTGACAAAGAGGAAATCTGACATTCTACGGATCGGAGCGTTGAATGTCAGAAGTCTGCTAGGAAGTGGAAGGTTAGAAAACTTAGAAAGGGAAATGGATATGTTGAGGTTGGATTTGGTTGGGATTAGTGAAATGCGCTGGCAGGAAGAACAGGACTTTTGGTCAGGAGACTATAGGGTCATTAGCACTAAATCAAACAATGGCCAAGCAGGGGTTGGTCTCATTTTGAGTAGGAAACTTGGACAGCGGGTGGAATATTATGAGCAATATAGTGAACGGATTATTGTAGCAAAAATCAATACTATACCTACGTCCACCTCAGTGGTACAAGTCTATATGCCTACCAGTCAGGCTGATGATGAAGATGTTGAAAAGGTCTACGAAGAAATAGATGAAATTCTGAGGTATACCAAGGGTGATGAAAATGTTATAGTAATGGGAGATTGGAATGTTGTGGTAGGAAAAGGGAGAGACGGGAAGATAGTAGGAGATTTCGGATTAGGTGAAAGGAATGATCGAGGAAGCAGGCTGATGGAATTCTGCACCGAGCATGAGTTGGTCATAGCTAACACCTTATTCAATAACCACAATAGAAGAATATACACATGGATGAGACCAGGAGATACAGGGCGTTACCAAATCGATTTCATAATGGTCAAGCAGAGGTATCGAAACCAGATTTTGGATTGTAAAACATATCCTGGTGCTGACATAAGCTCTGACCACAATCTGGTTTTTATGAAATGCAGATTAAAGTTGAAGAAAATGAAGAAAAGTCAAAAGCCAAAAAGGTGGGCAATAGACAGACTGAAAGTGAAGGATGTAAAGGAAAGATTAAGAAGAGTATAAAGGAAGGACTAATGAAAAACCCTAAACAAACTTCAATTGTAGACGAATGGACACTTTTGAAGAATGAAATAACAAAATCCGCAGAAGAAAACATTGGTAGGATAGATAGAATAGGTAGAAAACCGAAGATCACACAGGATATACTAGAATTGATTGATGAAAGGCGGAAACACAAGAACGTAAGAGATGAAAATGGGAAAGCAGAATACAGGCGTCTGAGAAATTAGGTTAACAAGAAGTGCAAGGAAGCGAAAGAAGAATGTTTGAAAGAGAAATGTGCAGGCATATAAAATTGTCTGAAATTAGGAAAAGTAGACACAGCTTATCGAAAGATTAAGAATACTTTTGGGGAAAAGAAGACTAAGTGCTGTAATATTAAGGACACAAATGGAAAGCCTCTAATAGATAGGGAAGAAAAGGTTGAGAGATGGAAAGCTTACATAGAGTGTTTGTATAAGGGAAAGGAGATTGAGAATCATGTAATGGAAAGGGAGGAGGACATTGATGAGGAAGCAAAAGGAGATTTAATATTGAGATCAGAATTTGACAGAGCATTGGAGGACTTAAGCAGGAACAAAGCACCAGCCAAAGATGATATACCGATTGAGTTGCTACGCTGCGTAGGAGATGAAGGTCTGGTCGGGTTATTTCACTTGGTGTGTAGGATTTATGAGACAGGTGAGGTACCCCTTGATTTCAAGAAGAATGTTATCATCCCTATACCAAAGAAAGTGGGAGCTGACAGATGTGTAGATTACCGTACAATCAGCTTGATTACTCATGCTTCAAAGATCCTGACGAGAATAATTTACAGGAGGATGGAAAGCCAGATAGAAACGGAGTTGGGTGAAGACCAGTTTGGTTTCAGGAGCATTGTAGGAACAAGAGAAGCTGTACTATGTCTTAGGCTGATTTTGGAAGGTAGAATAAGGAAAGATAAGAGAACGTTCATGGCATTTGTAGACTTAGAAAAGGCTTTTGATAACGTTGATTGGACTAAATTGTTTGACATTTTGAAATTTATTGGAATAAAGTACAGGGATAGGAGGTTGGTCTACAATCTATACAGAAACCAGACAGCTGTCATTCGAGCTGAAGGACATGAGAGAGAAGCTGGTATTCAGAAAGGTGTAAGGCTAGGCTGCAAATTATCACCCATTCTTTCCAATCTTTACATTGAACAAGCAATGAAGGAAATTGGAGAAAAAATTAAAGTGGGAGTGAAGATTCAAGGAGAAATAATTACAACTCTGAGATTTGCTGATGACATTGTCATCTTGGCCGACACGCCGAGGATTTGAATGAGTTTTTGAATAGTAAGGACTCCGTCTTACGGTAAGTATTCATGATGAAAATTAATAAATGTAAAACAAAAATACTGGAATGCAGCCGAAATAAATCAGAAACCTCTTTGGACATCAAATTGGCAGGTGAAAAGCTGAAGGAAGTAGGAGACTTCTGTTACTTGGGAAGCAAAATAACCAGTGATGGACGAAGCAAAGAGGATATAAAAAGTAGGTTGGCTCAAGCAAGGAAAGCATTTCTACTAAAAAGGAATCTGTTGACATCGAATATAGATTTAGGTATTAGGAAGTCATTTTTGAAAGCCTATGTCTGGAGCGTGGAGCTCTATGGAAGTGAAACTTGGACTATTGGAGCAGCAGAAAAGAGGAGAATTGAAGCATTTGAAATGTGGTGTTACAGGAGAATGATGAAGATCAGATGGGTAGATAGGGTTACAAACGAAGAGGTATTAAGACGAGTGGGAGAGGAGAGATGTTTCTGGCGACTGCTAATGAAGAGAAGAGATAGGTTAGTAGGACACATACTAAGACACCCAGGAATAGCAAGCTTAGTTATGGAAGGAAGGGTCGAGGACAAAAACTGTAGGGGTAGACCAAGGTTAGAATCTCTTAAACAGATTGCCTCGGTTGTAGCGTGTGGTAGCTATGTAGAGATGAAACTATTAGCTCAGGACAGGGAGGAATGGAGAGCTGCATCAAACCAGTCAAGAGACTGAAGACTCAAACAACAACAACATTCCGTATATTATTGTTTGCGATTAGAATTTTCTGTTGTATTATATACAGTATTGTTCTGTTTAAGTTTATTTAAGCTTTCTCATATTTAGGCGTCCACTATTAAATTTTATAGCAAAATGTGTATAATTTGATCTGTGTTAGAGGGGGCAGTTGACCTCGCTGTTCCTCCCCTTAAAATAATAAGTAACTTTGTTCATAAATTAATGGAAATTACTATAAAGAGTTCTTAAACTTTGGTCACCACAAAAACAACGCATTTGTTTATAAACATTGACAATATCCTAAATTAAATATCTTGGTAGTGTTGTAGGAAGAATCCAGAACCACCAAGCAAATGCAAGCTGAAAACATTGCGTAAATCCTAAATTGGCCATCGACAATCATATTTCAAGTGGGTTATACCATTGAATCGCGTGTGTCCAAATTTGTTTGGAGGCAACGAGCTGTAAACAACGTCTCATTCCTAAATTGTCCGTCAGCAATTATATTTTAAATGGGTTATACCATTGAATCACGTGTGCCCGTATTGGTTTGGAAGCAACGAGCTGTAAACAATATGTAATTCGTAAATTGTCCGTCGGCAATCATATTTCAAATGGGTTATACCATTGGATCGCGTGTGTCCAGATTGGTTTGAAAGCAAGAAGCTGTAAACATCGTTTGGTTCCTAAATTGTCCGTCGGCAATCATATTTCAAATGAGTTATACCATTGAATCGCGTATGTCCAGATTGGTTTGGAAGCAATGAGCTGTAAAGAACGTGTAATTCCTAAATTGGCGGTCGGAAATCGTATCACACCATTAAATAGCGTGTGTCCAAAAAAAGACACCGGGCAAGAATGCAGATCAAACGGCAACCAATAACGATAATAAATTCGCGCGTTTCAATTTCGTAAACGTAAAATCATACAAAATCACCAATCTCTTTTGGAAAAAAAAAGGATCAAAATAGCATCCAGAACAAATAATACACGTGGTAAGCACTTACATAATATTTAAGCAAGTAGGCAGGACCCATACTCGATATCAGGGGTTGTCTTACTATCGTGCCAAAAAACAGGATGACAAGCAAATTATTTTGGACAGAGTGGCAGTACGATGGTTACACGCTATAAAGAACAAAGAAATGCAATTAAACACAGGAAATACTCAGCAGTATGCGAACAAATGTACGATACCGGACATAGCTTCACTAATATAGAAACGAACTTGAAAATCATACTGATTTACAACTTCCCAAAATCACCCTCCTATTGGTGATCGAAAGCACTTTACCATCATATACCACACATTTGAGATGGCAGGGTCGTGGAGTGTTGGGCACACATTTGGTCAACCTAACTGGTATCATTTGGGCGTTCAACTATTAGGTGTAGCTCCCTATAAAGAAAACTAATGATAACCTTTAAAATATATGTATTCAAATTAAATTCAAAAATATGGCGGGACTCTTGTCGAACAAAGTACAGTATCGTATCTCTATTTCTCCTCGGCAATGACGAAAACGAGTGACACCGAGATGAATGTTGTAATATATAAAGATGTTTGTTACTCACTCACCGACGGTCTTGCAGATAATCTACGAGACATGCTCGATATATCAGTTCTACCCAGCTTTCCAAGATTTTCCAAACGTATTTGTTATTGTAAGCTCCTACTGTTTTGTATTAGCCTACCGATACATTCCAGGTGATCATATTCTGTATCCTCTGCACTTGCAGACTTTTATACAGTTCAAAATATACACAGAGGCTAAAAGCCTACTTCACAGTTCGCAACGATATATTATATACAACATACTGTACTGCGTAATGAATGCACACGTGGTTTTAGGTTATAAACGCTTACAAAACCACATCTCTGCGAGAGAAATGAATGTACTTCCGTACCAAAATTGAAATGTGCTAACATATATAACATTGTTCTGATTTGTAGCCGTTTCGAGCACATTCAAAAGCCATACTTTCAACAAAACAAACAGTTTCTATAATTAGGCCTACGTCTAATAACTAGAACATGTTCCCATGTTCCTTCCAGGCAAATGCCGGGGTTGGTCCCTAACTATAGGCCAGAGCCGATACCTTACACTCACACTTTCCTCCCCTGAAAACACTCCACACGCGACGGTACTTGTAGCTAACCCCATGGGTGTCCGCATACACGCAGCTACAAACATGTCTTTGGACACTCCCGGCACTAAAAGACATACGTTAAAAAACAAAAAAAAAACAACGTAAATAAACATAACTTGAAAATGAAGTTTCAGTAACTCTACCCCAATGTCCATTCCTTTACACCGCGTGCGACCAAATAATTACATATCTATAAATATTGCGTTAGTATTAGTATTTTTAAGAAAAAAACAAGATGTTCAGTAAAGAACATATAGCCTACTTTCTCCTAAATGCATGGGTATTGTTATAACTCTTTGTCCTTTTCAAGGAGTATGATCGAATGTTGGTTGTAGTAGCTTGTTGAAATACAACGTGCTATAGGGATATTAAACATGAATATGAGGTGCCCTTTGCTAGTGCTACCTCTGTACCAAATTTCGTTCAATTCGGTTTCAGCGTGTTTGAATTGATAGGGGGAATCGATTTGCACACATACTTGGCCACCATCTGCAAACTATTGGGCTGATGTTCTTGCAGTTTGGTCTGAATATGTTTCCCACATAAAGATATGGTGTTGCAAAATTTGGTAGAGACTAGATTATTAGGTTGGTCGTAATTACATTTTAGCTTTTAACATTTGGGTGGCCACGATTACGTTTCCGTCAAGATAGCGGTGATATAAAACATGACACTGAGGTGCCCTTTGCTAGTGCTACCTCTGTACCAAATGTCGTTCCATTCGGTTTCACCGTGTTCGAATTGATAAGGGGAATCGATTTTCACACAAAGATGGCCGCCATCCGCAAAATATCAGGCTGATGACCTTTTAGTTTGGTCAAAGGATGCTCCCTCCATAAAGGTATGTTGTTGCTAAATTTGCTAGAGATCGGATGATTAGGCTAATCGTAATTTTATTTAAGCTTTGAACATTTGTGTGGCCGCCATTACGTTTCCGTCAAGATGGCGGCAATATAAAACATGACACTGAGGTGCCCTTTGCTAGTGCTACCTCTGTACCAAATTTCGTTCATTCGGTTCCACCGTGTTCGAATTAATAGGGGGAATCAATTTTGACATAAAGATGGCCGCCATCCGCAAACTATTAGGCTAATGGCCTGTTAGATTGGTCAAAGGATGCTCCCTCCATAAAGGTATATTGTTGCAAAGTTTGGTAGAGATCGGATGGTTATGTTAGTCGTAATTTGATTTAAGCTTTAAACATTTGTGTGGCCGCCATTACGTTTCTGTCAATATGGCGGCGATATAAATCATGACACTGAGATGCCCTTTGCTAGTGCTATCTCTGTACCAAATTTCGTTCCATTCGGTTTCACCGTGTTGGAATTAATAGGGGGAATCGATTTTGACACAAAGATGGCCGCCATCCGCAAACTATTAGGCGAATGACCTATTAGATTGGTCAAAGGATGCTCCCTCCATAAAGGTATGTAGTTGCAAAATTTGGTAGAGATCGGATGATTAGGTTAATCGTAATTTGATTTAAGCTTTGAACATTCGTGTGGCCGCCATTACGTTTCAGTCAAGATGGCGGCGATATAAAACATGACACTGAGGTGCCCTTTGCTAGTGCTACCTCTGTACCAAATTTCGTTCCATTCGGTTCCACTGTGTTCGAATTAATAGGGGGAATCAATTTTGACATAAAGATGGCCGCCAGCCGCAAACTATTAGGCTAATAACCTATTAGATTGGTCAAAGCATGCTCCCTCCATAAAGGAATGTTGTTGCAAAGTTTGGTAGAGATCGGATGGTTATGTTAGTCGTAATTTAACTTAAACTTTGAACATTTGTGTGGCCGCCATTACGTTTCCGTCAATATGGCGGTGATATGAAACATGACACTGAGATGCCCTTTGCTAGTGCTACCTCTGTACCAAATTTCGTTCCATTCGGTTTCACCGTGTTTGAATTAATAGGGGGAATTGATTTTCACACAAAGATGGCCGCCATCCGCAAACTATTAGGCTAATGACCTAGTCACTTGGTCAAAGGATGCTTCCTCTATAAAGGTATGTTGTTGCAAAATTTGGTAGAGATTGGATGATTAGGTTAATCGTAATTTGATTTAAGCTTTGAACATTTATGTGGCCGCCATTACGTTTCCGTCAAGATGGCGGCGATATAAAACATGACACGGAGGTGCCTTTTGTTAGTACTACCTCTGTACCAAATTTCGTTCCATTCGGTTGCACCGTGTTCGAATTAATTGGGGGAATCGATTTGCACACAAAGATGGCCGCCATCCGCAAACTATTACGCTTATGGCCTATTGGTTTGGTCAAAGGATGCTCCCCCCATAAAGGTATGTTGTTGAAAAATTTGGTAGAGATCGGATGATTAGGTTAGTCGTAATTTGATTTAAGCTTTGAACATTTGTGTGGCCGCCATTACGTTTCCGTCAAGATGGCGGCGATATAAAATATGACACTGAGGTGTCCTTTGCTAGTGCTACCTTTGTACCAAATTTCGTTCAATTCGCATTCACCGTGTTCGAATTGATAGGGGGGGACAGACATTCAGAGTACACACACTCACACACACATAGACACACACACACAGACTCACACACACACATACACACACACAGACAGACACACTTTTTTCGCCCTGTGTTGATCTCATAAGTCTACTTTCATTTTTTGCAAAAATCGAAAGTAGGCTAATAGGCTTATGAGATCACATTTTGTCCGTGTGTCTGGTGTGTGTGCGTATGTGGGTGATTCGTGTGTGTGTGTGTGTGTCCCCTATTACAATCTAAACGGCTGGAACGATTTCAATGAAATACGGTAAGTTCATAGCACTATTCCGGACGACCCGGACCGTGCCCTTCAATCTAACATGGCGGCTGTGCGAAATATTTCACCAGCATTCAATATCTCCGAAACTATTACAGATATCACCCTGGAATATTGTATGGTGATAAAGGGAACTACTAGAAGTGCATCTATGTGACTTTTGGAAACCTGTTGTCTACAAAACCATCATGGCGGCCAAGTGAACTTGCGACTTTTAAATAGGGGTTTCTCGCGATTTAACCAACCAAACGCAATGAAACTTGGTACAGTATATATTTATACACATTGTAATGCACCAACATCTAACTTCGTTCAATTGTTTACATAACATCAATAAGGCGGCTGTGCGAAATATTTCACCGGCATTCTATATCTCTGAAACTACGAAGTACGTCCAGAAAGTAAGTTCCGTTTGGTAATAACATTAAATTGTGAACCGATACAGAAAAATTATTTATTGCACAAAATTCTACAACCCTTAAACTACTTTTCCACATAACTGCCGAAGTGTTGCAGGCATTTGTCGTAGCGTGGCACGAGTTTCTGTATACCTTCTTCATAGACGTGTGCCGCCTGTGTCTTCGACTAGTTATACGTTCCGCTGCAGCGCAGTTCCGCATATGCGCGGTAGACGCTCTGTATCAAGGAGAAGAAACTTGCGCCGTTTGGAGAGCGCTGTCAGCCACGTACGCGTTGTTGTGCATGTTTACTCGTACAATGTCAGTGTTGATTGAAAATCCCGCCGCTTGTGAAATCAGATCTGTGATTCGTTTTCTGAATGCTAGGAAGGTGAAACCAATTGAAATTTATCGGCAAATTTGCGAAGTGTATGGACAAAATGCGATGAGTGATTCAATGGTGAGAAGAAGGGTCCGACAGTTCAATGAAGGACGTAGTGAAGTGCACGATAAAGAACGAATTGGGCGTCCATCTTTGGTTACAGAAGAATAGGTTCACGCAATTGATGACAAGATCCTGGGAAACCGCAGGTTTACAATTAGTGCTCTCGCTATGGAATTTCCCCACATCTCACGATCACTAATTCATGAAATTGTTACCGAAAAACTGAGCTTTCGTAAACTTTGCCGACGTTGGGTACCAAAGATTCTTACGGAGCAACTCAAACAAAACGGATGGGTAGTGCACTTCAGTTTTTGACCCGTTACAATGAAGGCGGCGAAGAATTTCTGACACAGATAGTCACAGGAGATGAAACTTGGGTTTCTTACGACACCCCTGAAAGTAAGCGGCAATCAATGGAATGGAGGCACACTTCATCCCCAGCAAAGGTTAAGCCGAAACAAATCTTGACACCACGGAAAATGATGTGCACAGTGTTCTGGGACTGGAAAGGCATCTTACTCATTGATTTCTTACCGCGTGGTCAAACAATCAACGCAGATGCTTACTTCGAGACACTTAGGAAATTGCGCCGCGCAATACAGAATAAGCGCCGAGGGTTGCTGTCAAAAGGTGTTGTTTTTCTTCACGACAACGCACGACCACACACTGCAAATGTGACGAAAAACCTCCTACAGGGATTTGCTGGGACGTGTTTGACCACCCTCCGCACAGACCTGACCTCGCTCCTAGCGACTTTCATCTGTTCACACATCTCACACATCTTGGCGGTCAACACTTCAACAATGACGACGAGCTGAAAGAAGTTGTTTCCCACTGGTTGAAGACACAGGCGGCAAACTTCTATGAAGAAGGTATCCAAAAACTTGTGCCACACTATGACAAATGCCTGAAAATGTTCGGCAGTCACGTGGAAAAGTAGTTTAAAAGGTGTAGAATGTTGTGCAATAAATAATTTTTCTTTATCTGTACACAATTTAATTTTATTACCAAACGGAACTTACTTTCTGGACGTGCCTCGTATTACCGTTATCACCCTGAAATGTTGTACGGAGATAAAGGGCACTACTGGATGTTCATCTATGAGACATTCAAAATCGGTTTACTACAAAACGAGCATGGCGGCCAAGCAAAGTTGAAAGTTTTAAATAGACATTTCTCGCGATTTACTGATCCAAACGCAATGAAAGTTGGTACAGCAAATGTTTATACACATTGTAGTGCACTGGCATCCAATTAAGTTAATTTTTTTTGACATTACCTCAAGATGGCGGCTGTGCAAATTTTAAAATTAAGTTTTTATTTCTTGTGTCGTAATCATGCGATAGAAGTGAAAGTTTGAATAATGAACCTAAACAATAATTTTCCTTTAATGGTACATGACTCTACATATAGCAATCCAACATGGCGACCATCCGAAATATTTAGACGGTTCCCAATATCTACGAATCTATTACAGCAATCAAACGGATTATGTTAATGTTTATAGGGGCTATAAACATAAGTTCACCTATAGGACTCTCAATAACTTGGTGATCACAAATCCAACATGGCGGCGACGCGAATTATAAATATTCACATGGTCATTTCTCGCAATTTAACCATCCGAGTGCAGTGAAACTTGGTACAGTAAAACCTTATACAGATGTTACACGGTGAAACCGAATTAAACGAAATTTGGTACAGAGGTATCAGTAACAAAGGACACCTCAGTGTCAAGTTTTATATCGCCGCCATCTTGAGGAGAACATAATGACGGCCACCCAAATGTTAAAAGCTTAAATCAAATTACAACCAACCTAATCATCTGATCTCTACCACATTTTGCAACAGTATACCTTTAACATGAAGTATAACATACATTTCTCGCCAAATCAATACTTTTTACTTACATAAAATTCTACAGGTACATGTTTCGAAAACACATAATGTTTCCTTCGTCAGCCCACTAATTGGTGTAAAACATCAAATTACTTCGATAACCTCACTAAATAACAAAAACACAGTTCACATTTATTCTCTTGTTCTTTCTTAGTTAGGCCTGTATCATTCGACACATTAATGCCACTCACGGAATAAACACGTATTAGTTGAAGTAACGAACATGGTACAAGGAACATAGACACATTTACTCATTGCTAGTTTCAACGTGGGTTGCTGAAATGCACACAAGTGCCGTATAACCTTGCCAAAAGCGGAGAAAACACTAACTAGCAACCAGGAAGGTAATTGGGTGTGGCGTCATGAAAATAATTCGAGTCAGGAATGTATGTTGGAATTAACCTATTGCGGTGGGGGTTGTGGAGGGGGTTTGCGTTTATTATTATTTAAATAATCGGCTAATAAATCAAATAATTCATTCGTTTCAAAATTAACCTCGTTTAGATTATTGCATTCCTTTGACCTCTGATAAGTAATGATATGAATATTTTCCAAAATATTCATATAGCTGCCCTTCGATGCGTAATGCAAAATGTTGACGTCATTATTTATGTCCGTGAACTTATGTCCCGTTTCTTCCATGTGTACCGCCAATTAGTGGGCTGACGAAGGAAACATTATGTGTTTTCGAAACATGTACCTGTAGAATTTTATGTAAGTAAAATATTGATTTGGCGAGAAATTTATGTTATACTTCATGTTAACATGATCAATAAGGAACCTGGAATGAGTGCAATTAAGTATACCTTTATGTATGAAGAATCTCTTGACCAATCTACAAGGTCATCAGCCCAATACTTCGCGGATGGCGCCCATGTATGTGTGCAAATCGATTCCCCTATATTTTCAAACACGGTGAAACCGAATTGAATGACATTTTTTTTTTACAGAGGTAGCACTAGCAAAGGGCACCTCATATTCATGTTTAATGTCCGTATAGCACGTTGTATTTCAACAAGCTACTACAACCAATATTCAATTATACTCCTTGAAAAGGACAAAGAGTTATAACAATACCCATGCATTTAGGAGAAAGTAGGCTATATGTTGTTTACTGAACATCTTGTTTTTACATTCAGCCATCACATCTTCCATAAGTTATTATAATGTAATGTTGTTGTTTGAGTATTCAGTCTTTTGACTGGTCTTATGCAGCACTCCATGCCTCCCTGTCCTGAGATAATCGTTTCATCTCTACATAACTACCACACTCTACATCCGGAGCAATCTGTTTTACATATGCTAACTTGGTCTACCCATACAGTTCTTGTCTTCGACCCTTCCTTCCATAACTAAGCTTGATATTCCTGGGTGTTGAATTAAGTGTCCTACCAACCTATCTCGTCTATTCATTAGCAGTCGGAAGAAACATCTCTCCTCTCCCTCTCGTCTTAATACCTCTTCTTTTGTAACCCTATCTACCCATCTGATACAAGTAGTAAATATTCTGTAATTGTCGATCTATAACGCTAATATGCTAGGCAAATAGGGTTCCTTCTATGTTTTTGAAACGCAATAAGTAAATAAATAAACCATTGGTCTGTCCAGGAAAATGAGAAAATAGTCCATAACAATAGATAATGAGATATCATAATCACATGCAATTTATTTCAGGTAACTTTTTCACATATGCCAGTAATTGGAATTATTTTGTTGATCGACTGAAAGTAACACTATCAATTGTTAATAGGGGAACACTAAAAATGGCTTCGAAGGTATTTTTTGAATCCATCTAACAACTATCACATTAATAGTAATTTAAATTACAAATGATGATGAATCTTGAACGGAGTTTTTGACTATGGTAGCAGAGAGCAAAGTGTGAAACTGTTCACAGGTGAATGGCGTTGTAAGTGAGGGGTGGAGAGAAGATATCTGGAGGATGTGGAAAGTTGTAGCGTCAACTAATTGCGTTCAGCAGAAATAGACAACATGCCCGGTCTAATAGACCGTGGCGCGATCAGTTGAGGGTTAGGAAACGTGATTGGGTGAGAGATTTATTCCGGTAAGTACTAAATGCCGTTCAAAGATCGGGTACTTGTACTAGTAAGTAAAATAGACAATACTTCTTATTTTGCTTACGTGTTGGTCGTCCTGTCTTCCTCTTGCAGTGCTCAGCAACCTAGAACCTGTTGCGGTTGAGCACCTCTCATATATTACCTGCGTTCGTTGTCATGATCATATCTTGTTACGGATTCGATTATACTGTACGTTACAATATCTGAGATCAGAATACAATAGAAGCCAGCAAATACAAGTACGTGTGTGTCTTTTGTATTTATTTAAACGTGACAATGGCTTACTCCAATTAAGGATTGATGGAATCACATTGTGTCGATAATGAAAACTGTAATAATACGTCCTATTGACAATGCCATTGTGCTTATTTGTTTGTGCGCTATAACCTCATATGTATCTTCAACAATATGATGCATCTCTAGATGGCTAATCATGTGCGTATCCAGGATTTTTATTTGGAGGAGAGTAAATCCATAAATTTTCTTCAGCAGCCTGGATAAATATGCATTATCAAATCAGGCACAGTTAAATTTTTGTTCCATATACGGTCTTTGATATAAATTGTTGTTAATTGCTAAAGTTTGCTGCACGTTGCATACTGCCAATACATGTATGCAACTAGTTTACAGTATATCCAAGAAACATAAAATTACAATTTATTTGAATTTATTGTTTATTTAAACCTCAGCAATTTTTCTAGGTTTATGCCGTGTCTTGTGTGGGGTTTCACCTAAGAACACCCAAGACACGCCATAAACCTAGAAAAATTGCTGGGTTTTAATTCACGGGCAGTGAAAGCCAATATAGACTACCATCAATTGTTTATTTATTTATTTGTTGATGGTATACAACAGGGTTCAGTGTGCGCCCCAATAACAGTGTACCTAGACAGTAAAATACAGTTCCAGGTATGTCTACATTTTTATGCAGTAATTGGCCATCTAACTGAAAACCTTATCGCTAAGAAGTTCACACACATGTCTAAGTGCATCGTAGTAAATCCCTATATATATATAAATGAAAGTTTGTCTGTTTTTACAGAATTTCTACGAAAATTTGAGTTATTAACGCGTTTCAGACTGTTTTATGACGGATGCGCGCGAAAATAAACATTTTGTCTGTCTGTTTGTCTCTCTGTGGGCAATATTTGTTCCCTTATAACTCGAGAACGGCTGGGTGGATCAACGCAATATTTGGTACAGATATCCATCAGAGGCACGACACTGTTCATTGATGTAACTCTTCTCCGTGCCTCCCATAAAAGGGGTTCGTTGGTTCCTCAGTTTAGGGACTGCGACAACGCGGTCATGTAGCCCCCATAAAAGGGGGCTTACCCCCTTAAAATACATGCTGAAATAGGCGTAGAAGGCTGCGACAAAGCTCAGCTTCAGCCTCTCAATGTGAGAAACGAAACTCGGGGGCCCTTAAACCACATTTTAAGGCCCTAAAACCAACAGTTTTTGAGATATTCCCAGATAACTAATGTCTTTTAAGAAACTAATGAAAGAATGAAAGCCGGTAACCATGGCAACAGAATCTCAGAGGTCCATTTATTTCTGTAAGACGCAATGCAGTTTCATTTATTATATTACTGTGAAAGTTTGCAAATGGCTATAAGGTTATCACGGAATCAAATTAAGCTGTAAAATTCATCAATATATATAACGCTCTTAAGGGGGTCAAGTGGTACCCTAATATTTTTTCACGCAATTTACACGTGCGATATGTCGTACAGAAGGTCAATTATATCTCCAAACAACAACATTATTTTCAAAGAATCCTGAATTGAAATAGTATTTTTATGGCTTTTAGGAATTTGAGTCATTGGAGGCTAGAAAACCTGAATTTTCTAGCACCACAAGCCATTGTAATTTATTAAATAGGACTTCCTGTGGATTTGACATAACGGTGAGGGTCAGTTTTTATGTGATGTGTGTTGCGTTTCGTCTACGAGGTTTTCAATTTTATTTTCATGCCGGGAAGTACACGTTAGGTAAATTTAGTTATAGAGCACATTTTAACTAATCATTTTTCTTTGTCAACAAACAGGTTCCAAGCCCCTAAACATTGCAATAGTAGCTCTGGTTATTAATACCGAATACCGTATGAAGAATGGGTACTCCTGCTAGTATAATATAAAAGCTAAATCGAAATTTGAACTAATGTCAAAAATAAACACAGATTTGCGAATTTAATTATTACATAGAAACCCCCCAAAAAACTAAGTGTAACTTAAATAACTAGAGAACAGGCCTATTCACATATATACATAGTTGGTTCTGTTTTGTGTGATAGATCATTTCATTTCAAATATGAGTTCCGTAACTGGATTATAATTTCCAAAAAACGGTCTGAATCAGAGACTGATACCGTTCCCAGTTTACACGAACTGCATGGTTGTAAATACTGCTAAGCCTCCATATAGATGAATTATTACGTGATGTGTCCGGCTCCGTGGCTAAATTGTTAGCACGCTAGGCTTTGGCCCAAAGTACTGCACCCGTTCGTCCGTGGTATGCGATGACCCAACTGCCATAGCATCGCATACCCGGCATCCCAGGCCAGAGTGGATTGAAATAAACACAAAATAAAACAAGGAATGTGTCGGAAATCCAGTTGAAATTCAGAACAAATGCAGTGGGTCACACGAGACAAAGTATCTCTGGGTCGTTTACGGGATTACATTTAATTAAATAACAAAGAAAAGGGCCCCACTACTGGATTCCTAGCAAACCACATACTTCCTGGTGAAGCCTTAATTATGACAGAGGAAAGGATTGGGAAAACACATCGTCATGAGATCACATAAATTAAAATCAAAGAAGGTTTATTCGAACTTGATGGACAAGACAAATAAAATTAAAATTCCTGCCTAGGAGCATGGTAGAATTCGATTGTTAGGATGTAACTGTTCATTTCTAGTCTGACCATCTCCGCTCTAATATCAATGAAATCTGTTCACGTGCAAAAAATAAACAAAAATAAAGTTCCTTGATCTCTCAGGGTCACCGTAGCACTGTATCACTCGTCACTGATTTGTTTGTGAGCCCTGAGACCTATCATCATTGATGCTAACATCAGGCACGTGAATTATTTAAATTTTACACTAATCTATCGCAACAATAATCATATTTATATCAACAACATATTTAATCATTCGTGGGTGCATTGGATGTTCATATTCCAAATGTTGGAATTATTATCATCACTTATAACATTAACAACAATTTTTATACAACTTATTTACACTCATCCTGTCGAAATCTCATACATTAATCTAAATCGTCATCATTATCTGGGATCATAATTATTATGCATGGTAAACTTGTTTAATGTTCACCACATCAACTACTATTCGATCAGCTGTTTATTTAAATCAGTATATTCATCCTCAGCTAAAGTCAGCTGTTCCTGTTAAATTATTATTATAATATTTATCATCAGTTCATTTAAATTATTATTATGTTCATCATCAGTTCATTTAAATTATTATTATGTTCATCATCAGTTCATTTAAATTATTATTATGTTCATCATCAGTTCATTTAAATTATTATTATGTTTATCATCAGTTCATTTAAATTATTATTATGTTTATCATCAGTTCATTTAAATTATTATTATGTTCATCTTCAGTTCATTTAAATTATTATTATTATGTTTATCATCAGTTCATTTAAATTATTATTATGTTCATCATCAGTTCATTTAAATTATTATTAAGTTTATCATCAGTTCATTTAAATTATTATTATGTTTATCATCAGTTCATTTAAATTATTATTAAGTTTATCATCAGTTCATTTAAATTATTATTATGTTCATCATCAGTTCATTTAAATTATTATTATGTTTATCATCAGTTCATTTAAATTATAATTTTGTTCATCATCAGTTCATTTAAATTATTATTATGTTTATCATCAGTTCATTTAAATTATTATTATGTTCATCATCAGTTCATTCAAATTATTATTATGTTTATCATCAGGTCATTTAAATTATTATTATGTTCATCATCAGTTCATGTAAATTATTATTATGTTCATCATCAGTTCATTTAAATTATTATTATGTTTATCATCAGTTCATTTAAATTATTATTATGATGTTTATCATCAGTTAATTTAAATTATTATTATGTTCATCATCAGTTGATTTAAATTATTATTATGTTTATCATCAGTTCATTTAAATTATTATTATGTTCATCATCAGTTCATTTAAATTATTATTATGTTCATCAACAGTTCATTTAAATTATTATTATGTTAATCATCAGTTCATTTAAATTATTATTATGTTCATCATCAGTTCATTTAAATTATTATTATGTTTATCATCAGTTCATTTAAATTATTATTATGTTTATCATCAGCTCATTTAAATTATTATTATGTTCATCATCAGTTCATTATATTATTATTATGTTCATCATCAGTTCATTTAAATTATTATTATGTTTATCATCAGTTCATTTAAATTATTAATATGTTTATCATCAGTTCATTTAAATTATTATTATGTTTATCATCAGTTCATTTAAATTATTATTATGTTCATCATCAGTTCATTTAAATTATTATTATGTTTATCATCAGTTCATTTAAATTATTATTATTTTCATCATCAGTTCATTAAAATTATTATTATGTTCATCATCAGTTCATTTAAATTATTATTATGTTTATCATCAGTTCATTTAAATTATTATTATGTTCATCATCAGTTCATTTAAATTATTATTATGTGCATCATCAGTTCATTTAAATTATTATTATGTTTATCATCAGTTCATTTAAATTATTATTATGTTTAACATCAGTTCATTTAAATTATTATTATGTTCATCATCAGTTCATTTAAATTATTATTATGTTTATCATCAGTTCATTTAAATTATTATTATGTTCATCATCAGTTCATTTAAATTATTATTATGTTCATCATCAGTTCATTTAAATTATTATTAAGTTTATCATCAGTTCATTTAAATTATTATTATGTTTATCATCAGTTCATTTAAATTATTATTATGTTCATCATCAGTTCATTAAAATTATTATTATCTTTATCATCAGTTCATTTAAGTTAATATTATGTTCATAATCAGTTCATTTAAATTATTATTATGTTCATCATCAGTTCATTTAAATTATTATTATGTTTATCCTCAGTTCATTTAAATTATTATTATGTTTATCATCAGTTCATTTAAATTATTATTATATTCATCATCAGTTCATTTAAATTATTATTATGTTTATCATCAGTTCATTTAAATTATTATTATGTTCATCATCAGTTCATTTATATTATTATTATTATGTTTATCATCAGTTCATTTAAATTATTATTATGTTCATCATCAGTTCATTTAAATTATTATTATGTTTATCATCAGTTCATTTAAATTATTATTATGTTCATCATCAGTTCATTTAAATTATTATTATGTTCATCATCAGTTCATATCAATTATTATTATGTTCATCATCAGGTCATTTAAATTATTATTATGTTTATCATCGGGCCATTTAAATTATTATTATCATCAGGTCATTTAAATTATTATTATCATCAGTTCATTTAAATTATTGTTATATTTATCATCAGACCATTTAAATTATTATTATCATCAGGTCATTTAAATTATTAATATCATCAGGTCATTTAAATTGTTATTATCATCAGGTCATTTAAATTATTTGTTCTAGTTAAATTTCAGATTAGAATACCACAAATTATTATTAAAGAAACTTGGATTATTAAGACCTCTAGAATATATCTAGGATTGGTTAGAGAAAGTTGTCATAAAAATCTATTACCTCAGTGAAATTGAATTGCCAGACTTAATCACACATGTTACATGATATAATTAATGCTTATTAGACTCAGTTGCCTTGCCAAAATTCATTGCCTCAACTACTCCACATTGGACGTTATCATCCACAAATAACCACTAGAATTTATTTCCCTTAAACCACTTCATCAAATATCACATTTGAACATTATCATTTCACTATATCACAAATATTCAGCGCACAGCATGAATCTCAAAATACAGCAAGACTGGGTTCGATAACCTCTAGTCTACACCATTAATATCAAAGTGATAATATCAAAAAACTTGGCAATTAACACATAAAGTTTGGCAAAAATAACTCAAAGAGTCGTATATAATAATCCACATTTATTGTAAGACTGGCTTCAGATATTCACAAATTTGACCTATAACAACTGTGGTCACAATCAGTAAGTTTGAACAACTTATCAAATGACATAAAAATTAATTGAAGTAATTGTAATCCAATCCAAGCTTTTAATTAAATTGGAGATGCAATATCTCTGAAAAGACCATTGAAATTTATTCCTAGACGAAACCCCACACAAGACACGGCACAAACCTAGAAGAATTGCTGAGTTTTAATTCACTGGCCGTGAAAGCCAATATACCATCTTTTTGAAAGCCTTCATAGGGAGGTTAAGGCTGCTTCAGCTTTTGGTTCTCGCAGTAAAGATGTGCAGTTCCACTTTATATAAAGGGAGGTAGCGCGCAGTTTGCTTCTCCAGTGGGGGTCCCGGCGGGGACACCAAAAGCCCGCTGATGGGCCAGCTTTGTGTCCTAGGCGAAACTCCACACAAGACACGGCACAAACCTAGAAGAATTGCTGAGTTTTAATTCACTGGCCGTGAAAGCCAATATACCAACTTTTCGGAAGCTTTCATAGGGAGTTTAAGGCTGCTTGAGCTTTTAGTTCTCGCAGTAAAGAGGTGCAGTTGCACTTTATATAAAGGGAGGTAGCGCGCAGTTTGCTACTCCAGTGGGGGTCCCGGCGGGGACACCAAAAGCCCGCTGATGAGCCAGCTTTGTGTCCTAGGCGAAACCCCCCACAAGACACGGCACAAACCTAGAAGAATTGGTGAGTTTTTATCTAACGTGTTCATTTTTAACTTAGCCTTTAACTTTTCATTACGAGGACCCTCCTGATATTGCTTCCATCTATTTGACCTAGAAATCGTCCTTGCTACTCTCATACCATTAAGCCTACCTCCAACTTATGTATGATATATCTTTAATCTACATAGCTCTCATTTCCATACAGCAAACCAGAGAATATTAAGTTATGGGGTGTAAAGCCATTTTTCAGTGTTAAAAAAAAAAAAAAAAAAAAAATCAACCCCTGGCACTATCCAGCCCATGACGGGCTAAGGCCGGCCAAGTGACCGCTGCCTAGCCATTTGGCCTGCAGATATCGGGGTGACGCGTGATCAGCGCGTCGGGTCCCCTCGGCCGTTAATCTTGGTATTCGTGATCGGGGCGCTGTCTCACTGTCAGACAGCTACTCAATTGTCCTCACGAGGCTGAGTGCACCCCGTTCCAACCCTCACGTCAGTTTTAAAATCCCTGACGGAGCCGGGGACCGAACCCGGGGCCTCCGGGTGAGAGGCAGGCGCGCTACCCCAACACCACGGAGCCGGCATTTTTCAGTGTTGCCTTAGTAAACAAAAGTTTTGTGTTTTTCAGTCGGTCAACAGGAATGTTCCCCAAAAGAGTTTTGGTCAAACCCTAATCCTGAAAAAATTACATGTATTTACATGTATTACATGTATTTATTAATCTCATTTTTTTCAGGACTAAGGCATAACACAAACTCTTTTGGATACATTCGTGTTGACCGACTAAAAAGAACCAAACTTTTGTATTTGTTTTGTAAACAAAATAATAACAGTGTACGTAATTACTTGTAAGAGTGAAGTGAATTGATGGAAAGTGCAAGATTGAATATGGAGATCAACGAGAGAATAAAATGTGGGAGTGTTATCTATCATCAGGTTCGGGGTTCAATTTGGGATAAAGACATACCATTGAAGGCTAAAGAAGTGATGTACAAGACCTATTACTTACCAATAATGATGTATGGAGCAGAAACTTGGACAATAACTAGGAGAGATGAAAGTACAATACAGGCAGCCAAAAAGAAATTCCTGAGGAGTATGGTACAGAAGACTAGGAGAGATAAAGTGAGAAATGAAGACATTCGGAAGGAAGTGAATGTACAGACGCTGGAGCAGAACAGATTGAGATGGTATGGACATGTGAAAAGGATGAATGATGAAAGAATGCTGAAACAAGTGATTGAGAGAAGGATGACTGGAAAGAGAAGACGAGGAAGACCTAGAGTATGGTGGATGGATTTGGTGAAGGACAGTGTTAGAGAACGAAACCTGGAGTGGAGTTTAGTGGTTGACAAGGATGGTAGACAGACAGAGTAAAGTGGAGGGGTGTCATATTTGCCCCGACCCGGTCCAAGCTGGAAAACGGAAATTTGTGTTGATGATGATGACTTCTAAGAGTGTGAAATTTGTATAATAACATGTGTTATTGTAGGTGTTTATTGCGTTTGGTTTAAGGTATTCATAAACGGGTTTAGAAGATTTTAATCCAAACTTTTTGAATTGTTTTATTGGTTAACTAGAATATAAATAAAGGCAGTTGCGCCATCAGAATGATTAATTTAAAATTTCAGGGATGTCCAAAACTATATTTTTGTAAAAATAATTGGCATTTTTGAGATCCCATAGCAATTGTCACAATGAGTTAATTTGATCTTTTCTTTCACAGAACTATTAACATTAGTGGTTTGATGCCCCCTAATAACTTTATCAGTTCAGGCCTATCACTATTATACCAAGAAATATAACATATTCTTTCAAAAATGCGAAATTTCAAAAATGTTCTGTTTCGTTCTTGATATTCAGTTTTGGAATGGGGATATATTTTATCTCAGCTTTCGTGCAAGATATTTCTACTTTAATGATCTTTAATTCGAGACCTTGTTGGGGTTATAGGCGAATTAGAACTTGACTTATTAATGTTCGAACCTGTGAAAACACACTATATTCTTAGTAATTGTTAAATTACCGTTAGTTTAAACTTCCGCATTGTTTTCGGAAATTAACGCCGAGATAAATGAACCACAACATGCATGGACTATATTTAATTTTTCATGCCGTAGGTGGCCAATTAGAGTAATTTATTCGTTATTTGGTATTATTATGCATGTTGCTCACGGTAAAATGTTTCTTAAAATTTATTTTACAACTAATTTTATAAAAGTTTTACGAAAGCAAGCTGTGTTGTTCACGGTAAAATTATTTTATAAAATCCGTGGATGTATCAGGATCGCCATCTACCGATAAACTTCTGTACCAAGAATCAGCTGTTCAACACACATTGGTTTGAGAGTATGGCTCCAACAAACAAAGCAAAAATTGCTGCTTTAGCTACAATTATATGTCGTACAGTGGTAAAAATGAAGAAAAGAAATGTTAGGAAGTGCTGAACTCGGGAATGGATAAAAAGAAGAGAAGAGTAGAGGAATGCTGTCCTTGGTCGAAAATGAGTTGAGGTTAGAAGATCAGAATTCATATAGGAATTTTCTAAGAATGGAGGAAAGCAGTTTTAAAAAACTCCTAGATCTTGTTGGTCCCAAAATTATTCGACATTACACTAACATGATGTAAGCCATTCGTCCTGAAATGAGACTGCAAGTGAGTTTGAAGCCCGTTTATCTTCGCCTTCACATCAGCCTGGCTTGTGTTCGGTCGTATTTGCGAAACATATTCAGCGATTGAGATTTCTACCTCCCTTCTTGCATTTCTATTTTGGTAGCCTATATGGGCGTTTTAACCTCATACAAACACTGATATTTCTGGTACTCGTCCAGTAAAACACTAACAGCTTCTTTAGTCCAGCTGGAGCCTGCCATTTTCGAAGTGTTTGTTTACAAGAGATCTTCACAATCTTCTCACCACGTGGCGCCAGCATCATCTTCATGTCAGCTTCCCTGATTGATTCGTTTCGTAAAATTAGTTTTACGGAATAGAACATGTCCTATTTTATGGAAAGTTTTATCAAAGGTTTTATAAAACTTGAATTTGACCGTGAGCAACAGAAATTTTATATAATAAAATTATTTATGGAAAGTTTTATCAAAGGTTTTATAAAACATGAATTTGACCGTGAGCAACAGAAATTTTATAAAATAAAATTATTGTACAATAAATTTGAAGGAAAATTTTACCGTGAGCAGCGGGCATTACTCTTGTAATTATGTGTAGAATATACAGTATAGATATCTACAGAGTAATGTTGCCGCCATGATGGACGGACGTGCGTAAGCTTGGCTCCTCAACTTAAGTGAATTAGAATGTGTTATTGTGTAGGTACATTGAAAATGAGCGGTACACGTGTGTGTAGTAATAGTGAGCATAATATGTGTAACGTTCATTCGTGTTAACCCTCACATACATAATAAAAATATAATTAAACCAGGATGACTAGAATCAAGAATAAGTGTGCCTCCAGAGACGCCAGGGATAGTGCCCACTTAATTGAAGTTACCGCAACTAAAGTACTCGACGAGACCCTCGGTTCAGGTAAGTTTCTAGAACTAATTATATCTGCTATATCTGTGAGAGTAACTGAGCTCGTAAGTAAAGCACTGGAGAAGTATCTTCAGTTCAATATGGACCTACTGTAGAATCGGATCATACCAAAACACTCGAGAGACGTGACTGTGAAATCCAAGCACTGAGAAATGAGCTTGAAGAAAAGTATGACTCCAGCAGGAGATCCAATATCACGATTTTTGGTGTGCATGAGAGTGCTCAAGAAAATACAGACGAACTTGCTCTAAACGTATTTAGAGATATTGGTGCAAGTAATAGAACCTCCTTGATATTGACAGAATCCATCGAGTTGGACTTAAATCCCCTGGCAAAACGCGGCTCATCAATGTGAAGTTTACATTATTCCCTACCAGGCAGGATGTGTTCCTTAAAAAAGAATGTTGAAGGGAAGCAACGTGACCATCCGTGAGGATCTCACCTCCACACGACTGGCAATCCCTAAGACTGAAATTTGTGGATTCTCAGTTAGAAATTGCTTCTCAGTGCGATATCCTAATCAAGAAACCGGATTGTAACAAAATAAGGTTTAACCGTATGAGTGACTTACCTAACTAATCAGAATCTAAAGTTTAATTAGGGGCCGATAACCTAGATGTTAGGCCCCTTAAAACAAAAATTATCATCATCATCATCATCTACAGTTTAGAAACAATTCACCTAGGTGACTGTGGCCACTGTATGCCATCCTAGCTCTGATTATTATTTGTTTACTGGTATAGTGTAATATTAGTCTTAGTTTTCCATAGTACATTTATTTCAGTTATATCAGCCTTAATTTACCTTAGTACAACTCATCAATTTTTCTAGGTTTGTGCCGTGTCTTGTGTGGGGTTTCGCCTAGGACACCAAGCTGGCTCATCAGTGGGCTCTTGGTGTCCCCGCCTGGACTCCCACAGGAGTAGCGAACTGCACGCTACATCCCTTTCTATGAAGCGCACCTGCGCCTCTTTACTGTGAGAACTGAAAGCTCAAGCAGCCTTAACCTCCCTATGAAGGCTTCCAAAAAGATGGTATATTGGCTTTCACGGTCATTGAATTAAAACTCAGAAATGTGTCTAGGTTTGTGCCTTGACTTGTGTGGGGTTTCGCCTAGGACACCAAGCTGGCTCATCAACGGGCTCTTGGTGTCCCCGCCCAGACCCCCACAGGAGTAGCGAACTGTGCGCTACCTCCCTTTTTATGAAGAGCACCTGCGCCTCTGTACTGCAAGAACTAAAATCTCAAGCAGCCATAACCTCCCTATGAAGGCTTCCAAAATACGGTATACTGACTTACACGGTCATTGAATTTAAACTCAGCAATTTGCCTAGGTTTGTGCCGTGCCGTGCCATGCCGTGCCCGTATATGTCATACTCAATGAAATGTCCCAAGACCAAACCAAGGACCATCATGTACAGAGACCTCTCTAAAATTGATATGAACTCCTTGACAGAAGATGCTCTCCCATGGCACGATATACCAACTATTCACAACATAGATGATAAAGTACACAAAATGAACGAATACTTGACAGGACTTTATGACGGACATGCTGCAGTAAAATCTGTTCGAGTGACGCGACCTCCCGCACCTTGGCTCGGCCCGGAACTTAACGTACTGAATAAATGGCTAAGCGCGATGCGGCACACAGAAAGGTTGAGGGATTACCCACCCTACAGAATTATGATGATTGCAATGAACTTCGAAAGGAAACTTCCCAAACGGCACGTAACGCTCGATAAGACATGCTCATAACCTGCCAGGAGGTAATATCGAACCCATCTGTGGCGAGGAAGGAGCTATGAAACAAGAGGATAGGTAGAGAGAGAATTGACAATCCCATTAATCTATCTCTCGACACACTCAACAATTATTTTACTACTACCGGATACTCAGTTGACTGTAACATGAAACACAGAACTCTGACCAATAACTACAACACCCACCACTCCTAATGGAGAAACATTCCATTTCTCGCATGTTACCCCTTCACAAGCCAGACGTGCTATTCTTAGAATAAAATCAAAATCTAAAGGGATTGAGAATATAGAAATTGAATTATTCAAACGAATCATTGATACTTCCCACAACGACACAAAAGAAGTACGTCCAGAAAGTAAGTTCCGTTTGGTAATAACATTAAATTGTGTACAGATACAGAAACATTATTTATTGCTCAAAATTCTACAACCCTTAAACTACTTTTCCACATAACTGCCGAAATGTTGCAGGCATTTGTCGTAGCGTGGCAGGTGTTTTTTGTATACCTTCTTCATAGACGTGTGCCGCCTGTGTCTTCAACTAGTTGTACGTTCCGCTGCAGCGCAGTTCCGCATATGCGCGGTAGACGCTCTGTATCAAGGAGAAGAAACGTGCGCCATTTGGAGAGCGCTGTCAGCCACGTACGCGTTGTTGTGCATGTTTATTCGTACAATGTCAGTGTTGATTGAAAATCTCGCCGCTTGTGAAATCAGACCTGTGATTCGTTTTCTGACTGCTAGGAAAGTGAAACCAATTAAAATTTATCGGCAAATTTGCGAAGTGTAAGGACAAAATGCGATGAGTGATTCAATGGTGAGAAGATGGGTCCGACAGTTCAATGAAGGACGTAGTAAAGTGTACGATGACGAACAAAGTGGGCGTCCATCTTTGGTTACAGAAGAACTGGTTCACGCGATTGATGACAAGATCCGGGAAAACCGCAGGTTTACAATTAGTGCTCGCGCTATGGAATTTCTTCAAATCTTGGCAGTCAACACTTCAACAATGACGACGAGCTGAAAGAAGATGTTTCCAACACAGGCGGTAAACTTCTATGAAGAAGGTATCCAAAAACTTGTGCCACGCTATCACAAATGCCTGCAAAAGTTCGGCAGTTATGTGGAAAAGTAGTTTAAGAGGTGTAGAATGTTGTGCAATAAATAATGTTTCTATATCTGTACACAATTTAAGTTTATTACCAAACGGAACTTACGTTCTGGACGTGTCTCGTATATTCAATCACTCGTTAATGACAGGTATGTATCCATCGCTTTGGAAAGCGGCCTTCGTCAACCCAATCCCAAAAAAGATGTTCAGTAAAGAACATATAGCCTACTTTCTCCTAAATGCATGGGTATAGATATAACTCTTTGTCCTTTGAATGTTGGTTGTAGTAGCTTGTTGAAATACAACGTACCATACGGATAGTATACGTTGATTGATTGAATCCTCACCTATTATATACACACACTAATATAGCCATCACAATAACACAGGTTATCAAACAAAATTCAACACTCTCCCAAGTACACGGGGCTAAACGACCATGATGTCCTTGCATCTAAAATAAAACAACAACAGCTTTCTAACCAAATCCTTCCTCGTATAAAAGTATACACACTAGTAAGCCTACAGACATCACAGTGACATAGGTTATCAGACAACGTATACACACACCCAAGTACACGTGGCTACAATACCATGATGCCGCAAAACCCCTAGAGAATCAACAACAACAACAATGGACTCTACCGCGGATCAAAAGAAAGGAATTTCACTCGCTGTAGTCGAGTGTTGAAATATGTGGTGTTAAAAGTATACAGTATATATAATATTTTCAATTGCAAATACACACTATACAGTATGTTTCTTGTATGAGTCTTCAGTCCTTTGACTGGTTTGATGCAGCTCTCCATGCCTCCCTGTCCTGTGCCAATCGTTTCATCTCTACATAGCTACCTCACCCTACATCTGATGCAATCTGTTTAACAGATTCTAACCTTGGTCTACCCCTACAGTTCTTGCCCTCGACCCTTCCTTCCATAACTAAGCTTGCTATTCTTGGGTGTCTTAGTATGTGTCCTACCAACCTATCTCTTCTCTTCATTAGCAGTTGCCAGAAACATCTCTCCTCTCCCACTGGTCTTAATACCTCTTCGTTTGTAAGTCTATCTACCCGTCTGACCTTCGTCATTCTCCAATAACACCACTTTTCAAATGCTTCAATTCTCCTCATTTCTGCTGCACCAATAGTCCAAGCTTCACTTTCGTAGAGTGCCACGCTCCAGACAAAGGCCTTGAAAAATGACTACCTAATACCTAAATCTATATTCGATGTCAACAGATTCCTTTTTTATAGAAATGCTTTCCTTACCTGAGCCAACCTACTTTTTATATCCTCCTTGCTTCGTCCATCACTGGTTATTTTGCTTCCTAAGTAACAGAAGTCTCCTACTTCCTTCAGCTTTTCACCTGCCAATTTGACGTCCATAGAGGTTTCTGGTTTATTTCGACTGCATTCCAGTATTTTTGTTTTACATTTATTAATTTTCATCATGAATTCTTTCCTCAGGACGGAGTCCATACCATTCAAAAACTCATTCAAATCCTCAGGCGTGTCGGCCAAGTTGACTATGTCATCGGCAAATCTCAGAGTTGAAATTATTTCTCCTTGAATCTTCACTCCCACTTTAAACGTTTCTCCGATTTCCTTCATTGCTTGCTCAATGTAAAGATTGAAAAGTATGGGGATAAGTTGCAGCCTTGCCTCACACCTTTCTGAATACCAGCTTCTCTCTCGTGTCCTTCAGCTCGAATGGCTGCTGTCTGGTTTCTGTATAGATTGTAGATCATCCTCCTATCCCTGTACTTTATTCCAATCGTTTTCAAAATGCCAAACAATTTAGTCCAGTCAACGTTATCAAAAGCCTTTTCTAAGTCTACAAATGCCATGAACGTTCTCTTATCTTTCCTTATTCTACCTTGCAAAATCAGCCTGAGACTTAGTACAGCTTCACTTGTTCCTACATTTCTCCTAAAACCAAACTGGTCTTCACCCAACTCCGTTTCTATCTGGCTTTCCATCCTCTGGTAAATTATTCTAGACAGTATCTTTGAAGCATGATTAATTAAGCTGATTGTACGGTAATCTTCACGTATATCAGCTCCCACTTTCTTTGATATAGGGATGATAACATTCTTCTTGAAATCAGAGGGTACCTCACCTGTCTCATAAATCCTACACACCAAGTGATATAACCTGATCAGACCTTCATCTCCTATGCAGCGTAGCAACTCAATCGGTATATCATCTATGCCTGGTACTTTGTTCCTGCTTAAGTCTTCCAATGTTCTGTCTAATTCTGATCTCAATATTAAATCTCCTTTTGCATCCTCATCAATTTCCTCCTCCCTTTCCATTACATGATTCTCAATCTCCTTTCCCTTATACAAACACTCTATGTAAGCTTTCCAGCTCTCAACCTTTTCTTCCCTATCTATTAGAGGCTTTCCATTTGTGTCCTTAATATTACAGCACTTAGTCTTCTTTTCCCCAAAAGTATTCTTAATCCTGCGATAAGCTGTGTCTACTTTTCCTAATTTCAGACAATTTTCTATGCCTGCAAATTTCTCTTTCAACCATTCTTCTTTCGCTTCCTTGCACTTCTTGTTAACCTCATTTCTCAGACGTCTGTATTCTGCTTTCCCCTTCTCATCTCTTACATTCTTGTGTTTCCGCCTTTCGTCCAACAATTCTAGTATATACTGAGTGATCCACGGTTTTCTACCTATTCTTTCTTTCCTACCAATGTTTTCTTCTGCGGATTTTGTTATTTCATTCTTCCAAAGTGCCCATTCATCTGCAACTGAAGTTTGTTTAGGGGTTTTCATTAGTCCTTCCTTCATGCTCTCCTTGAATCTTTCGTTTACATCCTTCTCTTTCAGTCTGTCTATTGCCCACGTTTTTGGCTTTCGACTTTTCAACAGTTTCTTCAACTTCAATCTGTATTTCATAACAACCTGATTGTGGTCAGAGTTTATGTCAGCACCGGGATATGTATTACAATCCAAAATCTGGTTTCGAAACCTCTGCTTGACCATAATGAAGTCGATTTGGTAACGCCCTGTGTCTCCTGGTCTCATCCATGTGTATATTCTTCTATTGTGTTTTTTGAATAAGGTGTTAGCTATGACCAACTCATGCTTGGTGCAGAATTCCATCATCCTGCTCCTCGAACATTCCTTTCACCTAATCCGAAATCTCCTACTATCTTCCCTTCTCTTCCTTTTCCTATCACAGCATTCCAATCTCCCATTACTATAACATTTTCATCACCCTTGATATACTTCACAATTTCATCTATTTCTTCGTAGACCTTTTCAACATCTTCATCATCAGTTTGACTGGTAGGCATATAGACGTGTACCACTGTGGCGCACGTAGGTTTTGTATTGATATTTGCTACAATAATCCGTTCACTATATTGCTCATAATATTCCACCCGCTGTCCAAGTTTCCTACTCAATATGAGTCCAACCCCTGCTTGGCCATTGTTTGATTTAGTGCTAATGACCCTATAGTCTCCTGACCATAAGTCCTGTTCTTCCTGCCAGCGCATTTCACTAATCCTAACCAAATCCAACCTCAACCTATCCATTACCCTTTCTAAGTTTTCTAGCCTTCCACTTCCCAGCAGACTTCTAGCATTCCACGCTCCGATCCGTAGAATGTCAGATTCCCTCTTTGTCACTTCTGTGATGTTAACCCCCTCTCGAGTAGTCCCATCCCAGAGATCCGAACGGGGGACTAGTTTACCTCCGGATTGGAATTTTACAAGGGAGGAGGCCATCATCACATGTAATTATGCATAGGAAGGTGCATATCCTCGGGAAGAGAATTACGGCTGTAGTTTCCCGTTGCTATCAGCCGTACCTCAGAACGCAGTGTAGCCATTGGTTGGCTTATATTATCAATATCTTAACCGTCTATAAGACAAGTAAAGAATCAATTTATTCTGAAAGGCTGCTACTCCCTTTCAGAATAAGTAATAGAGGAATACTACTTACAAAAATACTAACCTTCTACTAACAATTAAATACCAAAATCTACTAACGAAATAAATACAAAATACTACCACTAAAACAGACTGTCACCAGGCACACTCACATACACCCTCACGCATCACAGTCTAATGAAACAATGAACTATACCTAATAAACAATGCAACTGCCACCAGACCCACTCACACACCACAGTCTAATGGAACAATGAACTATATCTAATAAACAAACTAACTACATACTTACAACTAACACCAACCACAGACCCACATTCTAGAAGAGGAAACGGTAAACAGAAATAAGAGTAAGGAAAACAAAATACAGGGGAAATGAAATGCCCTCAACCCTCAAAGAACGAGAAGTAAGGGACCCAGAAGAAAGGAGAGCCAGGAAACAATACAACGTGTGAGAAATTATAAATCAATAAATACAAAAAGAAACGAAGTAAAAATATCAGAACGGGCGTTTTCTGCCGTTTCTATAAAACATTTGATACTAATTATGTAGTCTATTATTTTGTTCAATACATTCGTAAAAGGATATAAACTTACGAAGCTACTGAAATATATGCATTTACAAGAAAGCATTAGCGCCATTTTGACCCAACGGGACGGCACGGACAAGCACGATATGGCATGGTCAGCCTGAAGTGTTAGTCACTACTACGGTTACGTATTTTATTGTTTAATTTCCAAATGCTAATATCGAACTGGTCACATCCTTGAGGACAGTACGAGTAGTGTACTTCATATTGCCAGATCTTGTTGAATCGTAAGTTACGGTTTGGCTATAATACTTGCGTGATTCATACATCCGCCATCTTGAAACTATTTGGCTGATGACCTTGTAGTTTGGGCAAAAGCCGATTCCCACTTAAAGGTATATTATTGCAAAATTTGGTAGAGATCGGATGATTAGGTTAGTCGTAATTTGTTTTAATCTAAGAAAATGTGGGTGGGCGCTACTTCCTTTTGTTATGATGGCGGCAATATACGACATGACACTAAGTTGTCCCTTGTTAGTGCTACCTCTGTACCAAAGGTGGTTCGATTTTGTTTCGTTGTGCTTGAATTGGTAGGTGGGATAAATTTGCCCATATACACGGCCACCATCTTCAAACAATTGGGCTGATGACCGTGTAGTTTGGTCAGAAGACGCTTCCCACATGAAGGTATGCTGTTGCAAAATTTGGTAGATATCGGATGATTACAGTAGGTTAGTCGTAATTTGATTTAAGCTTTGAATATTTGGGTGGCCGCCATTACCTTTCCGTCAAGATGACGGCCATATAAAACATGACACTGAGGTGCCCTTCGCTAGTGCTACCTCTGTACCAAATTTCGTTCAATTCAGTTTCAGCGTGTTTGAATTGATAGGGAGGGGGGAGCGGGGAGACAGACCTACCGAATGGCACACCCATACACACACACTCACACACAGACAGATACACAATTTTTGGCCCTGTGTAGATCTCAAAAGTCTACTTTCATTTTTTGTAAAAATCGAAAGTAGGCTAAAATACACAGGCTAAACATGTGATAATCGCCCAGTATACTATCATCCCTCTCTAAATCACTGGAACGTATCGTCCACGAACATCTCTCCCCCTATTTGCTAGAGCACAATATCCTTGATGAACACCAATCCGGCTTCCGCAAAAGTCATGGTACTACTACTGCTCTACTCAAGGTCATGGATTACATAAGAAAGGCTATGGATAGTGGGCTAGTAACAATCGTAACACTGCTTGATTTCATTAAAACATTCGATTCTGTTGATCATGACATATTACTCTCGTTTCTATTTAAAATTCATCTCTCAATGAACAGTATCCAATGGATGGACTCTTATCTACGTGGATGTCAACGATGTGTTAAAATTAACTCAAATCAAATGTATTCATGGCATTCAGTTGAGAAAGGCGTTCCTCAGGGGTCAGTCCTTGGACCGCTCCTGTTTTCGATCTATATAAACGACATTACTTCAACAATCACTAAATGCAAACACCGCCTATATGCTGATGATGTAAAACTCGACCTGCATTCATCACCAGAAAAAACTATCGGAAGCAATCGGCACCTTTAATGAAGACTTAACTGAAATATATACCTGGACTCACATGGACTACGACTCAAGAGGCTAAAACTCGAGCAATCATAAACTACCACCCGAAAATCCTCCTAAAATTAAACAAGATGTTCAGTAAAGAACATATAGCCTACTTTCTCCTAAATGTATGAGTATAGTTATAACTCGTTGTTATTATCAAAGAGTATAATAGAACTATTCTTTGTTGAAGACCTTAGAAAAGATTTACCTCTACCAAACGCCACAACCTAGATAAAAACTGCTACCATCATTGAAGAAAGAAAGATAAGAAGTATATCAAGAATGTTATGGATCTGGAGACATAATCGACCGGACTAGCTGCGTGGCTCAGCGGTAACGTTCTCGCTTGCTGGGCCCTAGGTTGCAGGTTCGTATCCTGGCGCAGTCAGTTGAGGGTGCACAAATGCGAGGGAGCCGTGTCAGTAAATTTACTGGCACGTTAAAGATCCCCTTCGGGCCAAAATTCCGGCACCCCGGTGTCTCTAAAAGCAGCAGTAGTTAAAAGGGATGTAAAACCAATAACATTATTATTATTATTATTATTATTATTATTATTATTATTACATATACGACCTGCCGTGGGCAACATCCAACTTTGAGTTGAGGCATGTATTTACACGTCTGGTTGTGCATGGCTTTCACAACCCTAATTGAATTAACAAATCTTTCCATGACCCTACAGAGACGTGTGTATACAAACTATGTGGATATTTTCGATTGCTATTTGCCTGAAATAAAAGTAGTAATTAATAACCTGAACTAACACCAACGGCTTGAATTCAGTTACTATGTGAAATCGTTTTGTTCTTTACTTCAAATAACATTTTCAAGTAACGCAAAATAGGCTGTTACAAACCCTTTAAAATAAAAAGTAAAAATGTATCGTAGTATCATCTTGTCATTCTTCAAATTCGATGCGCATAGAATGCCAATGGTATAGTAATCAATGGAGCCCCACTTAGACTAGTCGTGACATCTAGTGGTGAAATATCGAACAATATAATCCTAACAGGGCGAGTGCATTCTAGCGGCCAAAAGAAGAAACTTTTCAATAAAATCTGGAAGTTAATAAGTACGTCGGCGTGCAGTTACCTTTTTATTAAAGATAAATTGCACAAATTGTGCATATTGATGAAAACAAACTGTCATTCACAAAATTTTACAATGGATGATCCCCGATTTGCACAAGAAATTACGTGGTATCTACTACATTGCACCCCGCATAATTTACATACGCAGGATTCATCAGGGTCATGAAAGTACTCGGTATTACACAGTTTATGGTGATACCCATGTACCGCCATCGAATTGACAAAGTGTCGCAAGTCTTGATTTGTGTTCATCCATGTCCTAGTCATCATGGCCTCCGTGGTGTAAAACTCGAACCAGATTTCGTCCCTTTTCTGTATTCTTTCCTGCATTAGTTTTTTCCAGGCGTCTGTGGATGGTAGCCCTCTCTTCATCCGGAGGTCCTCAATGAAGAAGGTCTCCCTGGCGAGTTCATATGCTAATCTTGATTTTGTATATTTCGATATCCCCAGGGTAGCCTTCAGGAAGCGCGATTTGACTGCTTCAAGCGTCCTCAAGTCTGCCAGGGATAATTTCTCCCATATGATTTCAAGTCCATATGTGGCGATGGGCGTTATTTTCGCGTCGAATAATGTCATAGCAGTTCCCAAAGAGAGCTTCGTGATTGTTTTGATGTCATATATGGCTTTGGTAGCGGCTATTGCTCGAGATTTTATGTGGACTCTGTAGGCTCTTGCTGTTGTTTGCATTGTCAATCCTAGATATTTAAATGTTTTGACTGACTTAAGGGGAGTCGTTCCTAGGAATATCCTGTCTCCTGAAGCCTCTCTGCCTCCTTTCCGAAACGTCATTTTCACTGTTTTCTCTGTGTTTATTTTCATCTTGTTGTCCTTTGCCCACCTATCTAGATTGTCTAAGGCTTTTTGAACTTCAGTAATGGATCTCGAGCCAATGACCATATCATCTGCGAATAATAATATTGTGAGATTTGCTGTTCCTTGCCTAGTTGCCATCACCACATCATATGTCGCTATGTTGAACAGGAGGGGGCTAAGTGGGTCTCCTTGAAGTACTCCATTGGTTTGCATTATCAAATTCGAGGTTGAGACACTGTCATCTATTTGTATGAAGTTTGTCGTCAGAATGTTACTTATCAGGTTCGTTAGTTTGTTACCCTCACCCACTATGGATTCCAGTTTTGCGAGTATTAAAGGCCTGCTTAACATGTCAAAAGCTTTTGCATAATCAACAAAAACAACATGAAATTTTCCACCAGGGTGTCGTAGTGTTTCTTCAATGTCATTGAGTAAGTTGGTAATGGCATGAAAGGCACTCCGTCCTTTACGAAATCCAAACTGTTCATCTGGGAGTTTATGGTCTATAGGTCTGACGTTTATTTTTGGCCGGTGGCCGTGAAATCCGCGCATCCACTGTGCTAACCGTTCAACCTCCTTCCTTCTTTCCTTCGTTCATTCAGATCATTCGTGCGTGCATGCAGTTGTTACTGTGCATACTCACAATAAGAAGGCTTCCTGGCTGGTCGGAGACCTCTACGCAACAAGCAAGCACCGGCCAAAAACAAACGTCAGACCTGTACTTCTTCTGTGATCCTCTTCGTAAGGAGCTTTGTCATTATTTTCATCATGGTCTTTTCTATAGCAATCCCTCTGTAGGAGTTCGGATCTGACTGGTCACCTTTCCCCTTAAACATCACTTTGATAGTCGAAATTCTCCATGCTGAGGGGATGTTACCCATTTGAAGACAAAGATTCATTAGGTCCGAAATTGCTGAAAGTAATACCTATGATGAGTCTTTCACATGTTCATTGCATATACCGTCGGGTCCAAAGGCCTTACTGTTTTTTAGTGACATAATAGCTTCGTGCACTTCCTCCATTGTGAACGGGTCAGTTTCTTTTTGGTATGTTCCTAACAAAGCTACCACGGGATTGCCAAGATCTTCTTCAACGTTTAGTATGTTCCTGAAGTGTTCTTCCCATTCGATCATTTCTATTTTTCCACTATATTGTATTTTCCTAGGGTTCAATGCTAGAAATGGATCGCTGACAGCTTCTTCTATTATCCTTCTCGCCTCTTTTTCCAGATGTTAATTTCGTTTTACAGATAAGAGCATTTTGTATTCCTTCTTAATGATGCTGTAATGTTTTATTGCCTCCTGGTTCTGATTGAATTTTGCTGCATGCATGGCCTCAAGGACGCTTCTTCTCAACAAATAGCATTCTCTATCAAACCATATTCGCGATCTTCTTTTCCGCTGATACACAAATGCAGATTTAATTGTCTTTTCCAGGGATAAGGCGGCTGCGTCAATAATGTTTTTCTCCATACAATTATCAGGTTCTTTCCATTCCTCAAAGTTCTGTTTAAGAACATCTTTATCGATCTGTCGAGAAGGATTAGTATATTCAGGTTTTTCTCTCTTATCCAATCTTGAGATGTTAAAGTGGGTCGAGACTGGACAATGTTTCTTTATCAGCGCCTCCTCTGAAGTGAGACATACAGTGTAGTTCAGAAGCTTAATGTTGCAGCCTTTATAAAAAACTAAATATATTGTGCTACACCCTGAATGTGCAAAATAAGTTCTGTCTTCAACCTTGTTAACAAGGATAAAACCTTCCTCTGTCATTAGTTCAAGAAGTTCTTTCGCTCTTTGATTATCAATGTCTAGTCTGCAGTTTAGGTCTCCAGCCAGTATTATGTCTCTGCCTAGAGCTACGTGTCCCAAGGAAAGCATGATGGTTGCTATCAACTCTTCAATAGGTGTTAGTGGCGGTGCATATATGGCAATCACTGATATCCATTCGAAGTTTATTATCAACGTGTCATGCTCTTGGTGCGTACTCTGAATTTTACCTAGGCTGGGTTTGTAGTAGCAGGAGGTGCCACGCATTGGTCTACCTCTTGATCCTTGTGTTGCAGGTATATGCTGTGCGTAGAATCCATTAATGTCTATGGGTTTGGTCGAAAGAGTCTCTAGTAATATAAGTATATCATGAGAATCATCATCTTTCTTCGGCTTTTCCCAATTAATTGGGGTCACCTGAGCCAACCAGGCTCATTTTGGTTTTGGCCGGGGATTTAAGGTCGGATGCACTTCCTGACACCACGTGATTTCTCAGGTGAAAATTCCACCCCGCTGTCACCGGGATTCGAACCCCGATCGTCCGGGTGAAAGACGAGCAGCTAAGCCACTGCGCCATCACGCTCCCCTTAAGTATATCATGAGAATGCAGTAGGTTATTGTTAGTGAATGTTGTGGCGCTCTTAAGACCCTCAACATTCCAGAGTAAGACGTGAAGCTGGTTAGGCTGGAAGTGAAATTCCTCTATTGCGGGAGCGAAAAAGCCGATATCGTCTCACGATGACACCACTCGGCCACGCTCCTGGAACGTAGACCTTTGGAAGTTCATGTAGAGGTATAACTACTCTTAGAGCTTTAACCTTGTCGCTGGTATGAAGTTCTTCACACTCGATTATATTTGTCACATGAAGATTGGCTAGGTGGCGCTGCACCATTTCTATTGTAGCATTATGGTGGAGTCGCCCTATGTATAACCATGCTCTTGGTTCTGCCGCTTGTAATTCTGTTATATTTGACGTACTACCATTTTTGGAGTTGATCAAGCATGGGTCTACTGTTGTCGAGATTGATGACTGCGAGTTCAAGTACAGGGGTTTACGTTGTGCAGGTCGATAATCGACAATCCGATCTTTGTATGCACGGCTTTGATACATCAAAGGTTCCATAGATGTCGTATTAGAGGTGATTGCTCGCACCACTTCATTATTCGTTGTGAGCAAGTTAGATGTCGTATTAGAGGTGATTGCTTGCAAATCGTCCTTACCACATCGGCTGATAAGTTCAGTATCATGAATGTAAGTTCTCTTATTAATTTCCTCACATACCATCCTCTTAAGATTGACTGTTAAAGTCTCAACCATGGCTTGCATATCCTGCGTTAATATCCTTGTAATTCTTACCTCCATGTCGTGTTCGGGGAGATGATCTATTTTGCCCAATTGGAGGTTGACCGGTTGGCCACTAGATTGCTCCTGACCCAGAACGTGCTGTTCTGAAAGCATGGCCTCATCTCTCACCTCGAAAGGTGTAATCTCCATGCCATGTCCGTTTCTCCCAGAACTGTTCTGCGAGTGTCCGCTAGATAGCACCTGATGATGACCACGTTGTTCTGTACCAATTGCATCAACTCGTCGCTCACTAGGTGTCGTCTTCGAGTTCATTCCTTCATTCTTCTGAATGTTCTGTGATCCGTCATGCGACTGACTATTGCTATGTAAACTAGGCGAGTTGCCGTGAGATGGCGCCACCAGTTCAGTAGGTATTCTATCTAACATGGATATACCATCCTTTTGGATAACCTCATTGACCTCTTGCTGAGGAAACTGATTTCTCGTACTATTGTTAGTAACTAGCATGATTTTCATGTCATTAAAACAATTTACAATGACACTCACCATTTTATGAATATTATCTTTAGTTTCTTTCTTCATATATCCACCTACATCAGCGGTATTCTGTAGAAATCTGAGAGCAATTTGCAACCGACTTTCGATCTCGTCCGCCATCTTAGCATTTTGGCAGCTAGATGTCTCGAGTAAATCTGCTGGCGAATTATGTTTTAATTAAATATATATTTTACACCATAATATGCACAATATAACGCTTAATTTTAAAACATCTGAGTCATTACAAAACAATAAACATATAACATTTCAAGCAAAAAAACTAGCTCTGATCGGGTTTGAACCATAGGCATTTGAGCGATTGGCTAACGCTCTACCACTGAGCTAATTGTGTCAACGAATATCGTTCTATATAAAATGACTTACATAGAACTTGTTAGCAAATAATGATTTATACTAAACGATTTCATCACTGGAGTATATTATTTATATATAAAGCATTTCATACAAAGTTTATTTATTTTGTATCAGTACGCTATATTGCATGCAATACTCAAATTAGTGAAATATAAGTCAGGCACAGGATATCCGCTGCCATCTTGTCTTATTACTGAATCGGCTAAGCTTTTTAAAATCACGTCTGCACTATAGTAATACAAAATAAACTTTTAATTTTGAACGTGCCTCTTCCTTTAGAACAGTTAAAACGATTCTTGGCTCGATAATCGGAAGTGGTGGGTCCCATGATATGGATTATAAAGTTTGCATATATCGCACGGCCGCCATCCTGAAATGGTATGGCGGACGACCTTGTAGTTTGGTCACAAGACGCATCCTATACGAAGGTATGTTGTTACCAAATTTGGTAGAGATCGGATGATTTGGTTAGTCGTTATTTGATTTTACGTTTTGAACGTTTGAGTGGCCGCCATTCAGTTTTAGTAAAGATGGCGGCGATATAAAACATGACACTGAGGTGTCCTTTGCTAGTGCTACCTTTGTACCAAATTTCGTTCAATTCGCATTCACCGTGTTCGAATTGATAGGGGGGGACAGACATTCAGAGTACACACACTTACACACACACACACAGACACACACACAGACTCACACACACACATACACATACACACACACACACACACAGACTCACACACACACATACACACACACAGACAGACACACTTTTTTCGCCCTGTGTTGATCTCATTTTCATTTTTTGCAAAAATCGAAAGTAGGCTAAAAATTAACCCACTTTAACAACGCTTATGCGATTCCCCTAATCGAATTCCGAGAATCAGTTAAAGATCTAGGCGTTATTATACTGAAGATGGACATCTTTCCTGGACGCAGCACGTCTGCAATGTTTCCAGTAAAGTATTTTTAGCCTATTTTCAATTTTGAAAAAATAGGCTTATGAGATCACCTTTTGTCCGTGTGTGTGTGCGTGTGTGTGTGTGTGAGGTGTGTGTGTGTGTCCCCTAATAAAATCTAAACGGCTGGAGCGATTTCAATGAAACTCGCTAAGTTCATAGCGCTATTCCCTGCGACCTCGACCGCGCCCTTAAAATTTAGTTGCGTCTCACCAATCCAACATGGCGGCTGTGCGAAATATTTCACTAGCATTCAATATCTCCGAAACTATTACCGATATCGCCCACAAATTGTGTACTGTGATAAAGGGCACTTCTAGAAGTTCACCTATGAGACTTTCAAAAACCTGGTGACTACAAAACCAACGTGGCGGCCAAGCGAAGTTGAGACGTTTAAATAGACTTTTCTCGCGATTTAACTATCCAAGCGTAATGAAAAATGGTACAGCAATTGTTTATACACATTGTAATGCATTGAAGTCTAATTTAGTTCAATTGTTTACATAACCTCAAAATGGCGGCTGTGCGAAATATTTCACTGACATTCTATATCTCCGAAACTATTACAGATATCACCCTGCAATTTTGTACAGTGATAAAGGGTACTGATACAAGTTTACCTATGTATATTTCATAAACCTCTAAGGTACAAAACGAACATGGCGACCAAGCGAATTTGAAATATTTGAATAGACTTTTCTCGTAATTTAACTCTCTGAGCGCCGTGAAATATGGTACAGTAAATGATTTTGCAGTTTGTAATGCACTGCCGTCTAACTTAATTCAATTGTTTACATAACCTCAAGATGGCGGCTGTGCGAAATTTTAAAATTAAGTTTTTATTTCTTGTGTCGTAATCATGCGATCGAAGTGAAAGTTTGAATAATGAACCTAGGCAATAATTGTCCTTGAATGGTACGTAACTCTATGGCCTATATATATAACAATCCTAAATGGCGAGCTTCCGAAATATTTAGACGGTTCTCAATATCTACGAATCTTTTACAGCAACCAAACTGATTTTTTTATGTTCATAGAGACTATGAACATATGTTCACCAATAGGACTTTCAGTAACCTGGTGAGCACAAATCCAACATGGCGGCGACGCGAAGTATAAATATTTAAATGGACGTTTCTAGCGAATTAACTATCCGAGTGCCGTGAAACGTTGCACGTTAAATGCTTATACAAATGTTGATCCACTGGAATCTAATTTATTTCAATTGTTTGCATAATCACAAGATGGCTGCTGTGCGTAATTTTAAAATCTCGTTTTTACTTCTTGTGTTCTAATCATGCGATTGAAGTTTGAATACCACACGTACACAATAATCTTAATGTAATAGTACAAAAATAAGAATCCAACCTGGCGACCATCTGAAGTATTTAGACGGTTCTCAATATCTACGAATCTGTTACAGCAATTAAACTGAAATTTTGTATGTTGATAGAGGCAATTAACATGAGCAGGATATATGAAAATAGGCTGTAGAGTTCTTCACGGAACTACTTGTTCGCATTGAATTCACGTTGAAGATTCTGGAATATTTTCTCTCATGTATTAAAAGAACGACATGTTTCCTCCCTAATATTGCCATCATTCTCATTACTGTGTTGTGGTAAACAAAGATCTGACCGTTACTCTTAAAACAAACTCCAAAATGCTTGTGTAGGCTACCCTACATACGCAATTTACGGTATTACGACCATGTCACCCCCGTTTATGAGCAACTTAACTGGTTACATCTAAATCAACGCCGTGACCTCCATTCCTTATGCCTTCTTCGACAAATACTCTCAACTTCCACTCCAACTTACCTGCATTCTCAGTTTCACCGCCTCTCGTACGACCATAGTCTTGGAACACGGTAAAAACAAGTAGTTCCGTGAAAAACTATACAGCCTATTTTCATATATCCTACTTATGTTAATTGCCTCTATCAACATACAAAATTTCAGTTTGATTGCTGTAATAGATTTGTAGATATTGAGAACCGACTAAATATTTTGGATGGTCGTCATGTTGGATTTTATATATGTAGGTCCTAGAGTTATGTACTGTTACATGAAGATTATTATGTACGTGTACAGGGTGTCTACTGTAAGGATGGAGTAAAAATTAGTTACTTTTTAGGTACCTTTTAGTTACCTTTTAGTTAATTTTAGTTACCTTTGAATTCAAGTTACGTCTGCGGTCTACAAGCATAGGCGCTCATCACGCGGTGAAGAAAAACAACAATGAACTGTTTTTAAAGAAGTTTTAGGTAGATTTCATTAGAAAGCTAACTATTGCAATGGGTCCCATGTTTCGACTTCCGGATAATTTCGACATATCTTCGCGTTTCACATCCCCCAGACCCCAAAACCACCGTCAGTACAAAAGTTTATATATAATTTATGTAAGTTTATATATATATAGGTATATCAGTTTTTTGTGGACACGATAACTGCCGTACTTTTGCACCAATCACTTCGAATGTTTTACTGAATATGTATACCTATAAAATCTCGGTCGAGTTCGTTACTGGGCTAAATCGTTCGAAGGGGGTGAAAATAGGGGGCTTTTTTTTCTTTCGAAAAAGTGAAATATTGCTATAACTCTCTTAATATGTGAAATATCGAATCCGTTCAACGTTCATACTATGTGTCGAATAAAGCCAAACAATTTATGTTTGAAGAGTTTTTTATAGCACCAACCATTGACCAAAGGGGTGGGAAAAAGTGGGTTTTTCGGGAAACATTAATCATATCTCTCTTAATGCTGGCCCCGTGGTATTGGGGTAGCGCGCCTGCCTCTCACCCGGAGGCCCCGGGTTCGATCCCCGGCTCCGTCAGTGATTTTAAAACTGACGCGAGGGTTGGAACGGGGTGCACTCAGCCTCGTGAGGACAATTGAGTAGCTGTCTGACAGTGAGACAGCGCCCCGATCACGAATACCAAGATTAACGGCCGAGGTGACCCGACGCGCTGATCACGCGTCACCCCAATATCTGCAGGCCAAATGGCTGGGCAGCGGTCGCTTGGTCAGCCTTAGCCCGTCATGGGCTGGATAGTGCCAGGGGTTGACTTTTTGTTGACATTTTATATCTCTCTTAATAGGCACAATATCAAAACCGTACAAAATGGACAATATTCCCCTAATAATTACCCAAAACTTTTGTCTGAAATCATTTTTGATATGACTCACCATTACGCCAAGGGATGAGAAAAATGATTTCGGAATTATAAGAAAATGCCAAGAGCTATCAGTGGTTGTCATGGCAACACTACTAAATTGATGAGGGATGAGCCATCAGACGTTGCCATGACAACGCACTTGCACGAGATCGGATTCAGTATTTCCATCTGACTAAGTGTGAAGCGGCTTCGGTGACGTAACTGGTAGCATGCTGAACTTCTATGCCCAAGGTCGCGGGTTCAAAGCTGGCCGAAGTCGTCGGATTTTCTAAGAGCGCTAAAATCCCTCAGTATGCTTTACTTTGGAGGGGAAGTTCCAACGTTCGTTGCGAGTTGCTGGTTGGGGTGGCATCTAGTAGCAAAGATCACAGCTAGGTGTCGTTGACGGTAGTACCTGGTAGCAACATTAGGAACTACTGCTTGAAATTGACCATCTGCAGTCCTTACCCGAATTAAGACTAATACAGCCATTACAATTCACACCGTTTATCAGACAGATTCTACACTCACCCAAAGTACACGGGGTTAGATGACCGCGTTGTCGCAGCCCCTAAACTGAGGAACCAACCAGAGGTAGATTTCATTAGAAAGATAACTATTGCAAAGGGTACCATGTTTCGACTTCCGGAAAATGTCGACATTTCTTCGCGTTTCACATCCCCCAGACCCCAAAACCACCGTCAGTTCAAAAGTTTATATATAATTTATGTATGTATATATATATGTATATCACTTACTTGTGGACACGATAACTGCCGTAATTTTGCACCAATCACTTAGAATTTGTTACCGAATATGTATACCTATAAAATCTCAGTCGATTTCGTTACTGGGCTAAATCGGTCGAAGGGGGGTGAAAATGGGGGGCTTTTTTTTTTCGAAAAAGTGAAATATTGCTATAACTCTCTTAATATGTGAAATATCGAATCCGTTCAACGTTCATACTATGTGTCGGATAAAGAACAAAAATTTATGTTTGAAGATTTTTTTTATAGCACCAACCATTAACCAAAGGGGTGGGAAAAAGTGGGTTTTTCGGGAAGCATTAATCATATCTCCCTTAATAGGCACAATATCAAACCCGTACAAAATGGACAATATTCCCCTAATAATTACCTAAAACTTTTGTCTGAAAGAATTTTTGATATGACCCACCATTACGCCAAGGGATGAGAAAAATTTCGGAATTATAAGAAAATGCCAAGAGCTACCAGAGGTTGCCATGGCAACACTACTATATTGATGAGGGATGAGCCATCAGACGTTGCCATGACAACGCACTTGCACGAGATCAGATTCAGATTTCCATCTAAGTGTGAAGCGGCTTCGGTGACGTAGCTGGTAGCATGCTGAATTTCTATGCCCAAGGTAGCGAGTTCAAAGCCGGCCGAAGTCGTCAGATTTTCTAAGAGCGCTAAAAATCCCTCAGTATGCTTTCCTTTGCAGGGGAAGTTCCAACGTTCGTTGCGAGTTGCTGGTTGCGGTGGCATCTAGTAGCGAAGTTCACAGCTAGGTGTCGTTGACGGTAGTACCTGGTAGCAACATTAGGAATTACTGCTTGAAATTGACCGTCTACAGTCCTTACCTGAATTACAGACTAATACAGCCATCCCAAAGTACACGGGGTTACATGACCGTGTTGTCGCAGCCCCTAAACTGAGGAACCAACCAAAATCTCTGCGGGAGATATAATTTTGCGTGAAGAAGTAACAGACCGTTACATAGTTGTACATCAGTGTCGAAACCTTGCATAAGGACAGTGTGACCACAAGTATAAAAATGGATCCCAAATGACAAGAAGGTTACCGTTCCCGTAAGACAATAAAATGTTTAAAATAAGCATAAAATGACGAAAAACAAAGTTAATTAAGCTCCAATTATAAAATACCTTCTCGCAATAAATGAGGTCTGAACCTTCTACGAAAACCTGCATATTCAGCCTATTTTCGCCTATCCCCAAGTTTGTCCGATGAAATCTACCTCCGCCTTCCGGCGTGCCGAGAGGACTTTTTTATTTATCGTATGGCTTTTAGTGCCGGGAGTGTCCGAGGACATGTTCAGCTCGTCTGAGTCTGTAGCTGCTTCCACCGGACACCCTTAGGGTGAGCTACAAGTTTCGTTCAATTTCAAGTTGCTACCAGATATCAATGATACCTAGTGCTGAACGTTGGAACTTTGATAGAGCGTTCCGACGAAATATAACCTAACAATTTAGCTTCACACAAGTTTTGTCTGTGAAAGAATCCTTTACATGCCATAAATCCATGACATGGGACCGCCGGCTTTACTTCCCCTCCGAAGGAAAGCATACTGAAGGATTTTTAATGCTTTAAAAAAATCCGACGACTTCGGCCGTGTTTGAACCCGCTATATTGGACACAGCAGTTCAGCATGCTACCAACTACACCACCGAAGCCGCTTTAAATGAAATTCACATGATGTTATAAAAATTTTAAAAATAATAAATATATATTAGATATTTAATATCCAATGAGTTGTTTCAGCTAATATGTCGTCTTGTCCATAATATGTTGTTATTATTACGGTACCAAGAGGTTGCTCAGCTCTTGACCTTTTGGCGAGATTTCCTTCGTCCCCGCGGTAGGTCGCGAAGAAATGTATGCGATGTTACGCGATCGTCACCGAATTCTGTCTTCGCAGTCAAATGCGGGGGAATATCGAGATGTTACACGATCGGCGCTGGTCTCAGTTGTTTGGTGAGCTTCCCGTAGTTTTCACGATAGAACACGGAGAAAAATCGCGATTTAGATAATCAGCGTCACTTTTAGTCATTCGACGAGATTTCCATGGTCCTTGAGTTCGGGCACAAGAAAATATAGCATTATTACGCAATCGGCGCCACTTGCTGTCCGTTTGACAAGAATACAGTTGTCCTCGTCATTGAATGCGGAGAAATATCGCGATGTATCGCAATTGCTGCCGCTCTCGGCCGTTTTACGTTGTCCTCGAGATAGTATGCAATCGTCGCCACACCCGGCCGTTCAACGATTGTCTGCCTGTCTATCTGTCCTGATAGAATGGCGGAGGCAGGCTCAAGGTTGGGCATGGTTAAAATTCACGCGTAGTTATGAACATGTTGTTCGGTCGGCGCCGTGATTCCCTTTGTCCCTATGCTGTAGATGGGAGTTCATGAGTTCAGGGTGGATCACGAGGAGGATTTAGTATTTCGATGCTACGTAGGCTGCCATTTTTAAGTGGGTTGATGCACTTCTCGCTCCCCGCACGCTTTTAAGTATACGGTCATGGGAAAAGTGGCAAGTAGGTTTCGTGATGGGTGCCCCATGATGTGTGCCCAATCACCTTTGACAGGATTCCCGCAGTCCTCGTGGTCACAAGTTCACGATAGGGGACGGGTTTTATGATTTTACGCAACTGACGTCGATCTCGGTCCGTTTGACGAGATTCCCGCAGGCAAGTCGTGCGGTCAGCCGGCCGTCTTGAGGATGCGATTTTGGAGGATGAACGTTCGAAGTAGGTACGGTATCGAATATTACGAATTGTTCTGAGAGGATTGCACGAATAATACGACAGGGGGGCAAGTTTTATTTCGATTGAGAACCACGAATTATCAACAAGTTATCGAAATAATCGGTTAGATTATATATCCGATGGAACGAAAGTTCGAAGGAAAAATCGACTTATAACGGAATTTCAAATTAACCATACTGAATGTCGCAAATTTAATTGACATATTTTTTAAATAAGTTATACGTATTTCGAAGATTTTTCGCATTTTTTTGAAACGGTAACATTTCGCAAGATTGCGACATTAAATTGTTTCGCGTTATTTCTGGACTCAATTTGACCTAGTTTCCAAACAACAGAAATGAGAGATTTCTTTTTAGTTTCGGAAGTATTCGCGAATAAACGTCTCGCGATAAGTCATGTTTCCTAATACAGTAACACAGAAAAATATTTCACACGAAACTTAAGACGTCTTGAGGCCGAAAATATACGTTGAACCGATGTATACCGCTCAAGGTATCCTCGGTATGTATTTCCTTGAGGTCGGGCACGGAGAGATATAGCTTAGTACTATGCAATAGGCACGGCGCCGCTTGCGTGAAACTCGCAATCTCTGAGCCTAGCGGCGCGAGTTTAAATGATTCAACCCGCCTTCAGAAAATTTTCGTTACCCGTTTGTAAAATTCGTTACTTTTTCGTTACTTTCGTTATCCATTTGTAAAATTCGTTACTTTCGTTACTTTCGTTACCGGTAGACACCCTGGTGTAGCATTCAAACTTCAATCGCATGATTAGGACACAAAAAGAAACAAGGAGATTTTAAAATTTCGCACAGCTGCCATCTTGTGGTAATGGGAACAATTGAAATAAATTAGATGCCAGTGGATTAACATTCGTATAAGGATTTACTGGGCCACGTTTCACTGTACTCGGATGGTTAAATTCCGAGAAACGTCCATGTGAATATTTATATTTCGCGTCGCCTCCATGGTGGATTTGTGATCACCAGGTTATTTAAAGTCCTATAGGTGAACTTAAGTTCATAGCCCCTATGAACATTAAAAAATTCAGTTTGATTGCTATAATAGATTCGTAGATATTCAGAGCCGTCTAAATATTTCAGATGATCGCCATGTTGGATTGTTAAATGTATAGGCCATAGAGTCATGTACCATTAAAGGAAAATTATTGCGCAGGTTCATTATTCAAACTTTCACATCGATAAAGAAATAAAAACTTAATTTTAAAATTTGCAAAGCCGCCATCTTGACGTTATGTAAACAATTGAACTAAATTAGATACCAGTGTATTACAATGTGTTTAAGCATTTCCTGTACCAGATTTCATTGCGGTTGGAACATTAAATCCCGAGAAAGATCTATTTAAAATTTTCAAATTCGCTTGGCCACCATGTTCGTTTTGTAGTTAACCGGTTTTTGAAAGTCTTATAGATGAACTTCCAGTAGTGCCCTTTATCTCCGTACAAAATTTCAGGGTATACCGATAATAGTTTCAAGAGATATAGAATGCCGGTGAAATAATTCACACATCCGCCATCTTGTGGTTGTGTAAACAATTGAACCAAGTTAGATGTCGGTGCATTACAATGTGTACAAACATATACTGTACCAAGTTTCATTGCGTTTGGTTGGTTAAATCGCGAGAAACGTCTATTTAAAAGTCGCAAATTCGCATGGCCGCAATGTTGGTTTTGAGGTTACCAGTTTTTCAAAAGTCACATAGGTGAACTTCTAGTAGTTCCCTTTATCACCGTAAAAATTCCAGGGTGATATCGGGAATAGTTTCGGAGATATTGAATGCTGGTGAAATATTTCGCACAGCCGCCATGTTGGATTTATGATACGTAACAAAATTTGAAGGGCACGGTCGGGGTCGTCCGGAATAGTGCTATGAACTTACCGAGTTTCATTGAAATCGCTCCAGCCGTTTAGAATTTATTAGACACACACACACACACACACACACACACACTCCTCACACTCACACACACACACACACGCACACACACACGGACAAAAGGTGATCTCATAAGCCATTTTTTTTTTCAAAATTGAAAATAGGCTAACAACGACACTCTCATTCTGATACCCATACACCGCACAGTACGCTATACCAACCCCTGCGTTTCGCAACTGCACGACTGTGGAACAATCTGCCTCGCTCTGTCAGAGGAGCAACCCCGTCCAGCTTCAAGCAGCGTTGTCACCAGTACATAATTACCAAGTAAATGAATGTTGAACTCAACACTTTGAAGACATGTATTCTTATGTCGTATTACAGGTATTCAATCATTACAATTCACACTTTCTTATTTACTCTCTATTTAGGCATCTAAATAACCTTCTTCATCCATTCAAAATACACTGCATAATTTATCTTGATCATAAGTCAGTAATGACTCATCACCATCATCATCATCATCATCATCATCATCATCACCACCAACATTAGTCTATATTTTATCAGTATTTCCTTTCCTTACTCCAATTTTAAACTTACTTCTAAGTATCTTACTTATACACCCTAGCAATAAATTAGCTATACTACAATTCACTGCCCATACCGAGCTAATTAGGTTTATATGTATTTTTAGCCTACTTTTCACATTTTTGCAAAAATGAGGAAAAAGTAGACTTATGAGATCGGGCAAATGTCTGTCTGTCTGTCTGTCTGTCTGTCTGTCTGGCTGTGTGTGTGTCGCCCCCTATTAACTCCTAAACGGCTGGAGCAATCGGATCAAAATTTGGTAGCAGTAAAGATCTATACCTGAATATCTCACGGCCATATTTGAAAATGATATCAGTGCTACCAACTGCTAAAAAATCGCAATTGAAATTTGAGCTCCATGTTGGATATCTTGGAAGGTATGAATGGTAGCTATTTCAAAATTGGCACACCTATAGATAATAATATTGCAGTTTAATTTCCAGGAGGCCATACATGGCCGTGTTGCCAAAATGATTATAAGCCTGCTGATAGGTCCAATTTTTATATGCATATAACTTCTACACTATCAATTGGAATTCAACCAAATTTCGTATGTTGTATGTGTACATAACCAGATCTGACTGAGCGTATTCTTAAGACCCACCAGGGCTGCCAACTGTAAATAAATGCTCATAATTTATTTTATCCAAATACCAATATATCAGAAAGTATGCAAGCCGACAGCTTTAAAATATGCACACGTATAGTACCTGACATTCTATATTAATTTGGAGTAACTTATATACGTCAGTGCTACCAACATGATTCTAAGCCTGCTGAGAGGTCCAACTTTAAATACATGTAACTTCCATACTATCATTTGGATTTCAACCAAATTTCGTATGTGCTATGTGTACCATAACAGATATGACTATGCGTATTCTTAAGAGCAACCAAGGCTGCTAACTGTTAATATGTGCTGTCTCTATTTTTGTTACCCTAATATCCATATATCAGAAAGTATGCAAGCCAATAGCTCTAAACGTTGCACACGTATAATACCTGGCATTTTAGATGGATTTGGAGTAACTAATATACGTCAGTGCTGCCAACATGATTCTAAGACTGCTGATAGGTCCAATTTTAAAATGCATCTAACTTCTATACTAACTAATGGATTTCATTCAAAATTGGCACAACAATAGATCATATTATTTCAGATTATTTCTGACCATTGCATGCATGGCATTGTTGCCAACATAATTTTACGCGCGCTGTTAGATCCAATGTTTAACTGCATGTAACGTCCATGCTATTCATTGGACTTCAACCACATTTTGTATTCTGTGCCTTAAGAGATGGAACTAAGAATATATTCAGTCACCAGGGCTGCCAGTTGTAGTGCTTTATTAGGCGATATTATGCCAGATATGCAGTATTTCGAACTAATTAGAAATTTCGATATTAGAAACTTAATTTCGTCATTATTCTAGATAGATTCATATAGATTAATCATTGGCATGAATCTTACATTTTAAGAAAAGTAGGCTCTTTTGTTCGTCACGGAACTTCTTGTTTACATTATAGATTTAGGTATCGTAGTATTTGTAATGTTCATTATATATTAAAGGAATAATCTGGTTAGATGGGAGAGAGGGTCCAATGGCACTTCTCTTACCAGACTATCACTAGCTTCGCCGGGGAACAGATATGTATGTGCAAAGAATTTTTGTCAGACGTAATTTAAGAATGGCGAGGTGCATGAAATACAAACCCCCTTCCGTCAAATCTAAAAACACTTATAGTGGGTGATGTATTGAAGATAGGGATATGCTCTCGCAAAAGTTTGTAGATTTTTTCATGCTGAACAGTCCTTACACTGATAGTATATTGATTTTTTTAATGGTTTAGCCAGCGTAAGCTTAAAATGCGCACGGACGCCAGTTTTTTTCCGACCTTTTCACTGAAATCGTTACTGCTTGGCTGCCTTTGATCATAAATAAATTATTTTCTACAGAAACCTTCCTCGAGATATCCTTTACAGAATGGTGAAAACCACATCAAAATCCATCCAGTGGTTCTTGAAATTACTCGTGACATCCAAGAATCGGGGACTTCGTTTTATACTTACAGTAAGTAGAGATAGTATAAAATAAAGTCCGCGATTCTTGGATGTAAAGGGTAATCTCAAGAACCACTGGATGGATTTTGATGCGGGTTTGACCATTTTGTAAAGGATTTCTCGAGGAATGATTCTGTAGTAAAACATTCATTTATGACCAAAGGAAGCCGAGCAGTAACGATTATAGTGAATCGAATCGAAGAAAAACCTGCCGTCCGTGTGCCTTTTAAGCTTACGCTGGGTAAACAGTTAAGATACCGGGTGAAGCCGGGGTGGGTTGCTAGTATATTCGAAACAACTGCTGGTTGGACCACAGCGAACGCTGTGAAATCAGTTGTGTGGGGAGCGTCGTGCAAGATGAGCAGTGCGTCTATATCAAAATAGCCGTTATCCAGGGGAGAAATACGAGAGAGTGTCACAGTGAATCGGTAGAAGTCTTTAGGAATAATGCCCTCTCATAACGTACAGTAGAACGGTGGGTAGGAAAGTTTCAGCAAGAATGTAGGCAACCGGTGATCAGCAACGCTTGGGACAACCAGTCAGTGTGCGGACTAATCTCCCTCTGCACACCGAGAACGCACAGGCTGAAAACAGTGCAGCGAACTGTACGTGCCGGCATCGTATGACACGAAGTGCTTTAGATTTTTTGCCGTCTTAAAAATCAGACTTTCACCACCGGGTTCGAAACTGTGATCTCGGGATCATTAACTGGACACTCTACCACTGATCCATCATGAAGGGCAACACCGGAGGAAATGTGACTTAGGTGAGGCACCCTTTATAGCGATAATATAGAATCATTAAAACTACTTTGAGAATGGAATCTCTTAAGGTGAACTTACCTAGAGTATGAACAACTGTGATGTTGTCGGCTTGCACACTTGCAGGTGATTCTGGTTCGAATCTGAATTATAGTGTCACTTCCAATTCTTATACCACAAAGTGAATTTCGTTTATTGTTTTACAACTGATATCTTACTAGAAACAAGTAGTTCCGTGAAGAACTATACAGCCTATTTTCATATATCCTGCTCACGTTAATTGTCTCTATCGACATACAAAATTTCAGTTTAATTGCTGTAACAGATTCGTAGATATTGAGAACCATCTAAATATTTCATATGGTCGCCAGGACGTTTTTTTTTGTACTATTACATTAAGATTATTGTGTACGTGTGGTATTCAAACTTCAATCGCATGATTACAACACAAGAAGTAACAAGATGTTCAGTAAAGAACATATAGCCTACTTTCTCCTAAATGCATGGGTATTGTTATAACTCTTTGTCCTTTTTAAGGAGTATAATTGAATGTTGGTTGTAGTAGCTTGTTGAAATACAACGTGCTATAGGGATATTAAACATGAATATGAGGTGCCCTTTGCTAGTGCTACCTCTGTAAAAAAAATCATTCAATTCGGTTTCACCGTCTTTGAATTGATCTGGGGAATGGATTTGCACACATACATGGCCGCTATTTGCAAACTATTTGGCTGATGACCTTGTAGTCAGTCATAAGATGCTTTCAACAAAAAGGCATGTTGTTGCAAAATCCGGTAGAGATCAAATTATTAGGATGGTCGAAATTTGATTTAAGCTTTTAACATTTGGGTGGCCGTCATTCCGTTTCTTTCAAGATGGCGGCGATATAAAACATGACACTGAGGTGCCTTTTGCTAGTGCTACCTCTGTACCAAATTACGTTCAATTCGGTTTCACCGTGTTTGAATTGATAGGGGGAATCGATTTGCACACATACTTGGCCACCATCTGCAAACTATTGGGCTGATGATCTAGCAGTTTGGTCAGAATATGCTTCCCACATAAAGATTTTTTGTTGCAAAATTTGGTAGAGACTAGATTATTAGGTTGGTCGTAATTACATTTTAGCCTTTAACATTTGGGTGGCCGCGATAACGTTTCCGTCAAGATGGCGGTTATATAAAACATGACACTGAGGTGGCCTTTTCTAGTGCTACCTCTATACCAAATTTCGTTCCATTCGGTTTCACCGTGTTCGAATTAATAGGGGGAATCGATTTTCACACAAAGATGGCCACCATCCGCAAAATATTAGGCTAATGACCTATTAGTTTGGTCAAAGGGTGCTCCCTCCATAATGGTATGTTGATGCAAAATTTGGTAGAGATCGGATGATTAGGTTAATCGTAATTTGATTTAAGCTTTGAATATTTGGGTGGCCGCCATTACGTTTCCGTCAAGATGGCGGCGATATAAAACATGACACTGGGGTGCCCTTTGCTAGTGCAACCTCTGTGGCAAATTTCATTCCATTCGGTTTCACCGTGTTCGAATTAATAGGGGTAATCGATTTTGACACAAAAATGGCCGCCATCCGCAAACTATTAGGCTAATGACCTATTAGATTTGTCAAAGGATGCTTCCTCCATAAAGGTATGTTGTTGCAAAATTTGGTAGAGATCAGATGATTAGGTTAGTCGAAATTTGATTTAAGCTTTGAACATTTGTGTGGCCGCCATTACGTTTCCGTCAAGATGGCGGCGATATAAAACACGAGATTGGGGTGCCCTTTACTAGTACTACCTCTGTACCAAATTTCGTTCCATTCGGTTTCACCGTGTTCGAATTAATAGGGGCAATCGATTTTCACACAAAGATGGCAGCCATCCGCAAACTATTAGGCTAATGACCTATTAGATTTGTCAAAGGATGCTTCCTCCATAAAGGTATGTTGTTGCAAAATTTGGTAGAGATCAGATGATTAGGTTAGTCGAAATTTGATTTAAGCTTTGAACATTTGTGTGGCCGCCATTACGTTTCCGTCAAGATGGCGGCGATATAAAACATGACACTGAGGTGTCCTTTGCTAGTGCTACCTTTGTACCAAATTTCGTTCAATTTGCGCTCACCGTGTTCGAATTGACAGGGGGGGACAGACATTCAGAGTACACACACTCACACACACACACACAGACTCACACAAACACATACACACACACAGACAGACACACTTTTTTTCGCCCTGTAGTGATCTCATAAGTCTACTTTCCTTTTTTGCAAAAATCGAAAGTAGGCTAAAAATGAGATTTTAAAAGTACGCACACCAGCCATCTTGTGATTATGCAAACAATTGAAATAAATTACATGCCAGTGGATCAACATTTGTATAAGCATTTAACGTGCAACGTTTCACGGCACTCGGATAGTTAATTCGCGAGGAACGTCCATTTAAATATTTATACTTCGCGTCGCCGCCATGTTGGATTTGTGCTCACCAGGTTACTGAAAGTCCTATAGGTGAACATATGTTCATAGTCTCTATGAACATAAAAAAATTCAGTTTGGTTGCTGTAAAAGATTCATAGATATTGAGAACCGTCCAAATATTTCGGAAGTTCGCCATTTAGGATTGTTATATGTATAGGCCATAGAGTTATGTACCATTCAAGGACAATTATTGCCTAGCTTCATTATTCAAACTTTCACTTCGATCGCATGATTACGACACAAGAATAAAAACTTAATTTTAAAATTTCGCACAGCCGCCATCTTGAGGTTATGTTAACAATTGAATTAAATTAGATGGCAGTGCATTACAATCTGCAAAATCATTTACTGTACCACATTTCACTGCGCTCAGAGAGTTAAATCACGAGAAAAGTCTATTAAAATATTTCAAATTCGCTTGGTGGCCATGTTCGTTTTGTACTTTACAGGTTTATGAAATATACATAGGTAAACTTGTATCAGTACCATTTATCACCGTACAAAATTGCATGATGATATCTGTAATAGTTTCGGAGATATAGAAAGTCAGTGAAATATTTCGCACAGCCGCCATTTTGAGGTTATGTAAACAATTGAACCAAATTAGACTCCAGTGCATTACAATGTGTATAAACATTTGTTGTACCAAGTTTCATTACGTTTGGATAGTTAAATCGCGAGAAATGTCTATTTAAAGTCTCAATTTCGCTTGACCGCCATGTTGGTTTTGTAGTCACCAGGTTTTTGAAAGTCTCATAGGTGAACTTCTAGTAGTGCCCTTTATCACCGTACACAATTTCAGGGCGATATCGGTAATAGTTTCGGAGATATTGAATGCTAGTGAAATAATTCGCACAGCCGCCATGTTGGATTGGTGAGACGTAAAATAATTTGAAGGGCACGGTCGATGTCGGCGGGAATAGTGCTATCAACTTACCGAGTTTCATTGAAATCGCTCCAGCCGCTTAGATTTTAATAGGGCGGGACACACACACACCTCTCTCTCTCACACACACACACACACACACACACACACACACACACGCGCACACACACACGGACAAAAGGTGATCTCATAAGCCTATTTTTTCAAAATTGAAAATAGGCTAAAAACACACGAAATGTACACTCCTAACATATAGAGACGGAAATCTGAGTAATGGGTCTGATAAGGGTTTATCACATACGAAGACTGGATCGCAGAAGGAAGCTTTGTCATCCGTCATAGATATTGCCGTCAAGTAAAACTAATAATCCATTACACGCTAAGAATTGCATAGAAATAAGGAATGCACAACTCCGTTTCATGATAAAGAACAAGAAACATATTGCCTGTTGTTTATATTCCTTGAAAGAAGATCGCTCATTAACCATCGTATGTCTATTTCAGTTTGAGGTGAATGTTATTGCCAGTTTTATGTTTGACTAGCTGTAAGTGCCCGTTCTTCGAACGGCTTTTAGTAATTGCTGGCCTAAATCATACTAATATATTAAAATGAGATGGTGTCTGTCTGTGTGTCTGCCTGTTACTCAATCACGCAAGAACCACTGGTCATTTTTAAATGAAATTTTGCATGGATGTAGCTGATTTACCAGGCTTACATATAGGCTACTCTTGATTTCGATATTTTGCACTATTTCAAAATGGCGACTATTTTCATATTTTAATTTGTAATAAAAAGAGAACGCTAAGAAATAGCAAACTTTTGATGGCACTACGAGCTTTAAAATTTAATTGTCTATCCGAATGGCCCTTATCACTTTTCGTGTATCTCCAACGGTTAGCGAGTAAAACCTAAATATGTATTTTAAAACAAGGTCAACGCCGAGCGATGTTAGTCTATGTTAGTCTCTACATGAACTGTTTTATTTATATAGGTAGTTTGTGTGGTCCGAAACTAGACGTGATTTTGAGTCTAATTTTATACTCTTTGTGCCGGTTATTTTATGTGAGTATTTGGATCTTTACGCTGTTTCACAATGATATAGTGCTTTCTACTTTGCACGGTATGCTTTCATCATTTTTATCGATTTGTTTTTCGTTAAATGAATATTTCAGTTGGCCAATATTTATCTGCTTTTTGTCGTTTTTTACTATAATCAGAAACCCAAGTTCACGGACGAATGTTTCGGAGTCTAACGACTGTCACATTACTTTATTAATCTTACTGCAGATCTGGGCAAATTTATTTCAATAAAGTAGGTATTTTGACTTTCACGGCCAATAGAAAAACGCACAAAACACGGCGTAAACCTAGAAAAGTTGCTGAGTTTTAATTCCATGGCCCTGAAATTCAATATACATTCATTTTTGAAGCCTTTATAGGGAGGTTAATGACTGTTTTAGGCATTGGCACTCGCAGTATAGTAGCTGAGGTGTTCTAAATGAGAATTGAGGTATCGCACAGTTTGCTACTCCTTTGGTATTCCGCAAATAAACCACAAGAGCCTGTAATCTTTCAATTCTAGCCACAAGATGGCTTCACCCAGAGAAGCCATTTGTAACTTTGAAGATACAAAAATTAAATAAAAATGAATATTCTGCCTCATAAATGGCCATTCTTTAAAATTTAAGCAAATGACAATTAGTACTGTAATTGAACAAATCCACCTTTATAAAACTCTTCTTATCACCGGGCGTGTGCAGATAATCTAAAAGGACTGGCTCGTACATAGGCCTTACCAAAATCTCCTATAAATTAATAAAGACGAAGGAAGGTTTACATGCATCTAACTAAAAAGAAACTATCCAATATAAATTTACTTCATATTCTGAAGCTGCATGCAAGAAATGGATAAATATAATAAAAAAGAGTGACACACAAGAAATGCAATTAAAAATATATAATATAATAATATAATAATAATAATATTTAGGCCTGTAAAGATTTCTTATTTGGTTTTCCCATTACCGTTAATGCCGTCGTCTGCCCCATATGTTCATTTCACCTCTACACCACTTTGAAGCTGGTCAGCCATGCCTTCACATTTCACGGTCCTCCTCAATCTTGTACAATTATTTGCATAGGCATCAGCCCTACTGTGATTGTGGCATAACAGCAAGAACCCAATCACACTCCGTCGAAACACGAAGCACTCAGCTCAAGAGAGACACACTATCCAACCAGTCATCTCCATGCCTAGAGGAACAATCTTCTTGCAGCAGTGCACTCAGTCTCAAATGCCACAGCCCGTCCCTCGAGCCACCTCCTCATACCAGGGAGTCCCTTCTCAGAAGCGCTCGTTGTCATATCTTTGTCTCCCCAAGCCACTTATAGCACACCCCTTGCTCGGCCGTTTCCTCATCATCCCCGGGGTGAGCGAGCATACCTGCTTGTGACAATAGTGTCCATGAAGTGCTGCCTTCAGCACGTGTGACCAGAACATGAACCTGACTCCTGGTTCAGTGGTCTGAACATCATCAGTAAACATACTTATAAAACATAGGATAAGAGCTAGCTTAAGAATCTCGTAAAAGTGACCTAAAATACATTGAATAATTAATAATAAAAAGTATACGTATATGATAATAGTAATAATAATAATAATGACACTGCGTATACTGCAGACGTGTCCAATGCAATTGAACACGTTGCCAACACGATAACATGATATAAAGAAATAACAAACCTACGAGACTACATTAAAACTGTCATGGGGGACTCATAAAATATAGGTTACAGAACGGCCCCTTGCTTTTCATTCATTTGGTCCTATACCATAGAATAAAAAGCAATCCTTTTAGGCATGACTTCCCTTCCAAAATCCTAACTCCTTCCTTCCACAAATATATACACAACCAACAGGGCTACTAGGATATGTACATCCTCAGATTGGAAATATTGTAAATCCCTAGTACCCTTTGGTGTATTCTTTGAATACACGGTACGTGAGAATCCAATTTTTAATGCTCTTTGCATGTCCATTTCTTCCTTTCTTATCAAACACCAACAGTGATCTTCTATTTTCTCTTTGTTGATCAGGTCTCTTATATCTTTTATGAGTCTGTTCTAGATATATCTTCTATGAACCACCTAGCGTCATCTCGCAGCGAATCTCTGAAGCTCCTCAATTCTTCCTGGTGCAAGAGGATTTACTTATCCATCTGGCCACCAGATCTTGTTACCATCGCCAGCTATTTTCTCCGTGAGCAAGAGAACTACGTCTACTTTTTTACTCACCATGCTGCGCTAGTATCATCTGTTATCAACTCTTTGAAGACCGGCTCAGCAAGGGAAGATCAATTTTTTATTGTAATGTTGGCTATGTTTATATGTTCTCCTTTTGTCTCCTACCCCCACTCTTTCCCTTCCTTGGACCCTCCGTGCTCTGCTGAGTGGGTCTCACTTGTGCGCCGGCCGTCGACTCAGTTAAGGCTCAACTCGAGCCAGTCTCCTCAAACCAAGAGGCAAACTCTACTTTCTACGCCATGTTGGCTTATTAAATATTGTCAAGGGGAACTTCACCTTCAACATGCAACCAAGATAAGTTCAGACTTAAGGTTTTAACCTCATCTTCATCAATTTTATCTACATGCTTTTATTGATTATTTTATAGACAGCGTGAGATTACTTGTGGGGCGGTAATCATTCTTCGCGGGATTTTTCATGTTGGGCTGTTGTCTAATCAAGCCAATCTTGGTGAAAATCAGCATTTCTTATGCTTGCTAAATGAGAAATCTTCTCACCACGTGGGATATTATCTAATACCCGCTGTCTATAAATTACAAAGCAAGTTCCTCCGCTGGATTATCTTTGGCCCCATCTTTCTATTAAGATCATTCTGGAACCTTCCAGATCCTGTACTTGATCTGCGAGTCTTGCTGTCGGGTATTTTTCACTCACTTGTGAAAATACTATTTAAAATGAGGAATCTTCCTTATAAATTACTGCAATAGCAAACTTTCGTCCACCGTTGGAATGTTCTATGGCGCATTTAATTGTAATTCCTAACTTTCTCAAGAAATAGACTCTCGCCTACCTAGTGCAACTAGTTATTTTCATCATTGCAATAACTTTCTTTCCATAAACTTTTGTGTCTCTACAGCGAACTTTTCATCTATTTAAAAGACTATAGTGATAACTAGTGCTTATCCCACTTTTCTACCGCGTCGCGATCGTCCGTTTACATTAAATCAGACCATGAACATTGATCCTAAATCCCAATGATCTTTCCTCAACCTTCTACTAACAAAACATATTAATAAAATTGTAACTTCTCCATAAGGTGTCACTCTTCGAAGTGCCCTTCCATTTTGCTGTTTTTCATTACTTAATTTCTGTATAATTACGTGTTTTATACACGGTTCAAGCTCACATTGTTTCTCTTTTATAACGAGAGAATACAATTCTTTTAACTCATTAGTGAGTTGTTTCTAGGTCTCACGAAAGGGTACCTGCCCCATTTATCTAGTGATTCCTATCTAAATACAGGAAGTCTAGAACCTTCCTTGTTGATTTTTTTCTTAAGGTTTCACAGTAAGTGACCTGCCCTCTTTTGTATAATTGTCATAGAAGTAATTCCGCATAAACATAAGAAGTAATAGGAACTTCTTTTTCATTTACTTGCTTCCTTTTTTTGTTATTTTCGAAGTTGTAACTTTTTCTAAAATAATTACTTGTAAATTCCTTAAAGTACACTCCTTGTACTCAATTTGATGTTTAAACTTTAAGCATTTAATTTGTCTTTTTTAAATCTTACAAGGATTTTAGTACATATATAAGGTTTAAAACCTCATAAATTGTTAATTGCCTGGCGCAAATGTTTAATGCTATCTGAGGTCTGTGACCACAAATTTGTTAACAAGATTGAATATATGTTTGTTAAAGTTATAAACTTCTTTTGCCTTTTTAAATAAATTAAATATTTGTTTTTGGATTCATAATTTCGAAAACACAACGGTTAGGCAAGATCCGGTCTTCCTTGACTCTCCCTACTCAATGCCATTAAACCTATTGATAGGGCTTTCACCACTTGTTGCATTTGAGCAAAAATTCTTTGTGGTAATCTTGTTAAAGTTCTCTTAGCTTTAAAGGCTAATTCTAACTGGCCAGTAAGGCAAGTACAGCTCGCTATGCCAGCTACCTGCTTGTGGAGATCCTCTCCAAAATCTTATGGTCAGTTTTCAAAAAGATAAGTGTTTCTCTTTGCCTAAACTTTTAGTCGGCTACTGGCTGGTTGAAAGCTTAGCCATTTCCAAATGCAACTACTGGTTCATTTACCAAATTTATTTTCAAAAGCATAATTCCTTTATCACCATCCTTTTTGGAAGCACTTGGTTACTGTTCAGGAAGCTTATAACTTCGAAAACTGGAAATATCAAAATTGATGCAAATTATTGTCATTCTTCGAATTACTTTGAAAAAACGAATTTCTTTGAAAGGACATACAATAAACCTGTCACTTTCAGTCATGCCAGACCAACACCCTTCCCCATAGTAGTCTTATGCCTGCTTGAGAGGGAATATACTAAGGCCACTCTCCAGCAAACCGCCCAAGTTCTAGCTGCGGTTCCCGTTAGCTTAGACCAAGTCCTTACCCACTTTAGGTATCCGAGAACGAATTTTCAGTGGCAACCGCCTCTGAGTGTATTTAAAGCTAAATTTATAACTTTTGTGGAACTCTCATCCTATTTCTCTATCCTTTTTCACCAGTCCGAAACCCACTTCCTTTCCTTAATCATCTTCCCTTGGTGGGTGGGTTATTCCTCAGCCAATAATCTACCCACCCTTCCGTCCTTTGTAAGGAGCTCGTACGCACAGGCTCCTAATTTCCGTGCAATTTCATACGGTCCTTCATACAAATGAAAAAATTTACTTACCAGTTTCTGGTCTGCGGACGAGACATGAGGCACCCTCAAAAGCACAAGGTCACTTACATCTAACTTATCTCCTGCCCGCTTCCCTTGCTGCTTCTGCCGTTTCATACTAGCCTTACATAAATGTTCCCCAGCTAACCTGATACTTAAATCTCTGGGTACGGCCTCCCCTGTCCTCAAACCCAAAATCATGGCAAGTTCGCTGACAGGCTTCCTGCCCAGCTGGACTTCTATGGGAGTGCGACCCGTGCTCTCGTGTTTAGTCATATTGAGCCAACGCTCAACGTCCTCAAGCATCGAAAACCAGGCATTATGTCGCTCACTCACATAGGTCCTAAACATGCGCCCTAGTTCTATCATTACTCTCTCAGACATGTTTCCTTGGGGATACCTAATAGAGGAATACGTACACAGTATTCCCAGTTCACTCAACTTGGTCCTCCATATCTTCGAGGTGAACTGAGAACCGTGGTCTGAGAGTATTCGGAGTGACTTACCAAACTCCGGAACATATTTCCCCAGTATGCAATTTACACAACCTCTCCCCGTGGCCTGTCCTAGAGGATAGAGCTTAACATACTTAGAAAAGGCATCAACAACGACAAACACATATTAGTAGTCATACTGAGACTTCACCAACGGCCCATAGAGGTCAACACACACCAACTCACCTGGTTTCTGAGTTAGAACGGCCTGCCTTGGCCCTTCTAAATACCTTGTGGGGTGCTTGCACTTCTGACACAACTCACATGTTGCTAGGGTTTTTCTGACTTCCCTGCCCATGTTTTTCCAGAAGAAGTTCTCCTGAATAACACCCAACACCTTCTCTGCACCATAGTGGCCTAACTCCTTATGATAAAACCAGATAATATCATACCTCAAAGACTTAGGAACCCACTCGCACCATCTCTCGCCAAAGCATTTCCTAGTTAGCAAGTCGTTAGAAAGCCTGAATTCCTTATTACCCCTCTTAGCAATGCTCATATGTTCCATTTCCTCGAGTTCCAGATAAATGTCTTGAATCTCCTCGTCCTTGCATCGTTCCTCTCTCATTTTACCCAACTTTAACCTCTCCCCGTCCCTATCTGAAATCCTAGTTACACAGACCAAAATTCCTTCCTCTCTCCTAGCTTCAACTCCCTCCCCAGCAATTTCCGGGTGGCGACTCACAAAATCCGCGAATGCGTTTTCTGACCCTTTTACATGAAATATATCAAAATCGTACTCTTGGATCGCCAATATCCACCTAGAAAGCCGGTTCGAGGTTATCCTACATGTCTTAAGAAACGTAAGTGCGTTATGGTCTGTATAGATTAGGAATTTGTGGCCAAGCACATAGGTCCGGAACTTGCCCAGCGAATACACAATGGCTAGCAATTCCTTCTCACTAGTAGTGTATCTTTTCTCCGCGGAATTTAGACCTCTACTAGCGAGTGACACGATGCCTAGATTACCATCCCCATCCTTTTGACAAAGCACCCCTGCTAAACCTAAGTCGCTAGCATCTGTCATCACTATATACTGACTATCCTGCCCGGGGTACCTAAGTGTGACTGCATCCCTAAAACCCTCTTTAAGTTTGATGAATGCCTCATCGTGTTCCTTTTCCCAAACCCACTTAGAATTCTGTTTAAGTAACCCGCTAAATGGCCCGCACAGCTGCGAATACCGCAGTACAAACCTCCTGAAACAATTACATACCCCCAGAAAAGAGCGAAGTTGTTTGACGTTACGTGGTGTCCGAGTGTTGATTATGTTGTCTAATTTCGACCCTTCTGGCGTAACCCCTTGTGGTGTAATAGTGTGGCCTAAAAACGTGATCTGTTGTGCACAAAATGTCGCCTTCCAAAGTTTCAATGTGAACCCGGCCCGATGCAACTTCCCCAAAACGATTCTAAGGTGTTCCATGTGTTCCCCAAATGTACGTGATGCGATGACTAAGTCATCGATGTAACTGTCTGTGAAATCCCCTGTGTCGTGTCCCAGAGCGATGTTAATTACGCGAATGAGCCCAGATGACGATGTTTTCATACCAAAAGGAATCCGTGTAAATTGTAACAGATGGTTTTTGTAACAAAAAGCCGTGAACTGCCTATCCTCCTCCCGTAAGGGTACCTGCCAAAAACTAGCACTCAAATCTAATGTGGACAGCCATTCTTTACCCCCAAATCTCTGAACTAAATCCTCAGTAGTTTCCGGTCACTGATGATCCGGCGCAATGCGTTTATTAGCTTGTCTTGCATCCAAACATAGCCTAACTGACCCATCCTTCTTAATCACAACCAGCAACGGATTGGCATACTGGCTCCTACTGAATTCGATCACCTCATCGTCTAGCATCTGCGAAATGACAGCATCTACTGCTTTGACATGGGCGTGTGGTATCGGGTATCTAACACCATTAAAACTAGACCTATCGGTGATCTCGAAACTATGCTCGTAAACATGTGTCCTACCAGGTTTGTCAGAGAACACCTCACTGTGCTCTCTCAAGACCTCTAACAACTGAGCCTTCTGCTCTACCTCCAACATGGTATCTTCCACAACACTTGAAAATTCGCCTTCACGCTCCTCTTCCACTACCATACTACAACTTTGAATATCCTCTGATACCATGTCGCTACTAACCTCACTGACTTCTTCCTCTTAATTTAAAACCTGGACACACACTGATATACTCACAAAAGTTCCTGAGTCCACCTGATAACTCAGACTAATCGTATCAAATTTCTCACCCCACTTGAATCTCACCTTAGATTCACCAAAATCAAGCTTACACATCTGACTGCTTAGCCAATCCGCACCCAATATGACAGGATACACTAAATTCGCGACCACTAGAAAACTCTGACGACCACATTTCTCATCAATGTACATAGGTGCGACAACCTGTCTACGCACTCTCTGTGAATTAGTCCCAACAGCAGACAATATAAATATATTGGACACAGGAATCTCCTCTATGGCTTCTCCTTTACTCTTACCGACAGTTGTGGCTACGCGGGCTAAAGCGCTGCGTTAGGACAAGGGGCCAAGCTCTCTGTTGACTCGGTAGACGCGTGGGTTCGAGCCCCACCGTCGGCTGTCCTTGAAATGGTTTTCCGTGGTTTCCCATTTTCAACACCAGGCAAATGCTGGGACAGTACCTTCTGACAGGCCACGGCCGCTTCCTTCCACATCCTTGCCCAGTTTCATTCATCTTCATCCATTCCATCTCTCATCCCGACGCACAGGTCGCCCACGGGCGTCGACTAGAAAGACCTGCACTCGGCCTCTCAGGAGGCTACACGACAAAAAAAAATCCTTTACTCTTAACCTCACCATAAAAGCCTGCCTTAATGCAAGAACACATGCTCCCTGAGTCCAATAAGGCATCGACAACTTGACCCCATATCTTCACCATAACCACAGGACTGATCAACGTAGGCTCACATCTCTCCTGCATAACCTCAACCTGGTCATCTAACAATTCCTTTCTAACTTCAAGGTCGTATTCTATCTTCTTCAACACATGAACTGGAATACTGGGATGGGACCCTCTATCTGACCGTCTTAAAGAGCCCTGTTCCCGTTTAAATTACTCGGCTGAGCTGGCTGTCTCTCTTCTTCACGCCCCCTTTTCTCTAACTACCTTTGTTCCCCAGGTCCCTGATTTTCTGCCTGCCTCTGTTCTCCGCACCCCCTATTCCGAAAATTCCCTTGGTCACCCCTATCCCTATTTACAAAATTTCCTCTATCATTCCTCACAAAGTTACCTGGCCTATCAATATTCCTACGCTCATAATGTCTATTCCCTTCCTCCTGATACCGCTGATCGTAATTTCCTTCCCTTCCCTGTTCTTGCCTTTTGCCTCCCATTCTTCCCAAAGTATCAAACCTTTCTAACACACGTTCCATGTCCTTAATCGTATTTACATCCTGCATGACTACGGCCATCTTCACCTCATCAGAAAAAGGACGAGCCATACGCCTAACAATATCACCTTCAGAAGAACTAGTGTCTAAATTCTGACTGATAAGGATATGTGTGAGGAAATACTCCGTCATGCTCACCCCCTGATTCGGCTGATACCTCCCAAAAGAAATCTTGTCTCTTTCTCTTCCTTTAGTCTGTTCGTTCCAGAACTTTCCCTCAAACTTCTGCCTAAAATCTTCTAACCCCTGAAAACCTCCTCTAAAACTTGATACCAAGATTTAGCCTCCCCCACAAAAGATATGACTTCCTCAACAATATCCCAGTCTAAAGTCCCATCTTCTAACACTTTCGAAAACCTCTTCTGAACAACTTTAACAAACTCCATAGGGTTAAACTGCCTTCCACTAAATTTAGGTAGGTCAGATTCCCTATAGAAGTTACTAGGTCCTACAGAGTGATTACAATTTTCCTTATTTGACTTGGCCTGATTCAGCTCTCTTCTTAATTTCAAATTTTCGCTCTCATTAGAGGATTTCAGTTCACTAATCTCTTTTTTACACTCTTATCTACCATCGTTACTCTGGCTGAAGACACCGCTAGCTCCTGTTCCAAAAACACCTGCTTATTTCTAACCTCAGTTATATCCTTCATCTCTTCCTCTACAACTATCAACCTCTCACTAACTTCTTTCTTGACAATGGCTACCTCATTACTCACCTCGTCTATCTGCTTATCAACAGTATCCATAATGCCCTGCCTCTGTAAGCTCATCTTCTCCTCAACTTGCTCGAATCTTTTATCTACCATCTCAATTCTACTAGCAATTTCCTGACGAATTTCCTTATAGCCTTTACTCATACTCTCTACAATCTTATTAATTTTGCTCTCTAAATCCGTACTTTGAATGTCTATCTTAGTACTAAATTCACTGCTTTGATTATTAATTTGAGTACTTAAATCACTACTCTGAGCATCCATTCTAGTACTTAAATCACTTAGCATACTACTGAATTTAGACATCATCTGCTCCATTAACTTGATCATCTGTGAGTTTTCCCCCAGCCCTACATTTTCCTCGTCACTATTCACTCCCATTCCTAACTCCTTGCTAGTTGCAACATCACCTTTCTCGGCCCCCTCACGTCCCTCCAACGTACCAGAAATCACATCCTTATCTGCCATTTTACAAAGAACTACTCTCGAATTTGTGGAATCTGACCGCTTATTGGTCTGCCTGTTTGACTCACTCCTGCTTCTTCTAGAATGACCAAGTGTGCTTCGGTCAACACTTCTAGATCTCAACTTTAATAACTCAGGCTCACTCTTATTACTTAGCATACCCTCCAAAATCACTGAACATATATACCCTTCCTAAAATACCCGATCAGATTTCACAAATTACCTGTACGTACTGCCATACTATGCACCAGCCAGCCTTATTCTCACTCCTTAGTTGGGCGCCATTTGTAATCTTTCAATTCAGGCCACAAGATGGCTTCACCCAGAGAAGCCATTTGTAACTTTGAAGATACAAAAATTAAATAAAATGAATATTCTGCCTCATAAATGGCCTTTCTTTAAAATTTAAGCAAATGACATAATTAGTACTGTAATTGAACAAATCCACCTTTTTAAAACTCTTCTTATCTCCGGGCGTGTGCAGATAATCTAAAAGGACTGGCTCGTACATAGGCCTTACCAAAACCTCCTATAAATTAACAAAGACGAAGGAAGGTTTACATGCATCTAACTAAAAAGAAACCATCCAATATAAATTTATTTCATATTCTGAAGCTGCATGCAAGAAATGGATAAATATAATAAAAAAGAGTGACACAAAGGAAATGCAATTAAAATATATAATATAATAATATAATAATAATAATAATAATAATAATAATAATAATAATAATAACAATAATAATAATAATAATAATAATAATAATAATAATATGTAGACCAGTAAAGATTTCTTATTTGGTTTTCACATTACCGGTAATGCCGTCGTCTGCCCCATATGTTCATTTCACCTCTACACCACTTTGAAGCTGGTCAGCCATGCCTTCACATTTCACGGTCCTCCTCAACGTTGCACAATTATTTGCATAGGCATCAGCCCTACTGTGATTGTGGCATAACAGCAAGAACCTAATCACACTCCGTCGAAACACGAAGCACTCAGCTCAAGAGAGACACACTATCCAACCAGTCATCTCCATGCCTAGAGGAACGATCTTCTTGCAGCAGTGCACTCAGTCTCAAATGCCACAGCCCGTCCCTCGAGCCACCTCCTCATACCAGGGAGTCCCTTCTCAGAAGCGCTCGTTGTCATATCTTTGTCTCCCCAAGCCACTTATAGCACACCCCTTGCTCGGCCGTTTCCTCATCACCCCCGGGGTGAGCGAGCATACCTGCTTGTGACAATAGTGTCCATGAAGTGCTGCCTTCTGCACTTGTGACCAGAACATGAACCTGACTCCTGGTTCAGTGGTCTGAACATCATCAATAAACATACTTATAAAACATAGGATAAGAGCTAGCTTCAGAATCTCGTAAAAGTGACCTAAAATACATTGAATAATTAATAATAAAAAGTATACGTATATGATAATAGTAATAATAATAATAATAATAATAATAATGACACTGCGTCTACTGCAGAGGTGTCCAATGCAATTGAACATGTTGCCAACACGATAACATGATATAAAGAAATAACAAACCTACGAGCCTACACTAAAACTGTCATGGGGGACTCATAAAATATAGGTTACAAGCCCGCTGATGAACCATCTCGGAGTTACTAGGCGTAATCTCGCACAAGTCACGGCATAAACTTAGAAAATTTTTCTGTGATTAATTTGTTTTGTTATTATTAGCCTACTTGGGATGATTGAAGTTTGTTCCGTTACTGTTGCTCTTTATCATGACGGTACGCGGTACGTACTTTCCGCAATATTACTCATTGCGGATATGATAATTGCTATCAAGTTTGATATATCTTTAGCATAATGTTTTTATGTTTAAATATAGTATAAAGACGTTAAACGATAGGTGTTCAATATTTAAGGCAGGTTATTTAACTTTTACTACATAGAAGCTGATATTTATTTCCAATATGCACGCACTTTCTCACCTACAAAGCGGAGGCAAACAGGCTTTTCTCCGGGTATTCCGGTTTTCCCTGTCACAATTTAATTCCAGCAACAATCTCCACTATCATTTCATTTCATCCGTCATTCAATTAATCATTGCCCCAAGGGAGTGCGACAGGCTTCGGCAGCCGGCACAGTTCATATCCTTGCTGTTAGATGGGGATTTCATTCATTCCATTCCCTGACCCGGTCGGTCGACTGAAAGCAGGCTAAGGATTTTCACTTTCCTACCTCTGATTAATAATTTGGTGAGTGAAAATGCATATAGTATACACATGTAGTTGGTAACATGGAAATAACTTAACTACATTAGGAATGTGTGATTATTAAAGATTTAGGCCAGCAGGTACTAAAACAGTTCATGTAGAGACTAACATAGAATAACATCGCTCGGCGTTGACCGTGGTTTATAGCATACTAGCTGTTACCCGCGGCTTCGCCCGCAATAACATTTGGAATCCCGTTATAACATTAGTTATATAGATAGATAAGCATGGTCTATCACCTGAAACCAAAAATGCATGGGACGAAAAAAACCATCAAAATATCATGTTGGTTTCGGACCCTAAAAGACGTGAAAAATATAATAAAAATATATATATTTTTTTTTTGAAATTTCATTCGAATCAATTTTTATGTCATTCCTGGGACTTGGAAAATTCCGACCAAAAAGTACAAAATCATTAATAACTCCGTAAGTATTCGTCGTATGATGAAATAGCAAGAGACAAAAAAGATGTAATGTGTTATTGTCTACAACATAGGCCATGTATAATTTTACACTCAGACATATTACGTCCCCCCCCCATAATTTCACCCCTCCCCATGGGCCCCTTAAATTGGATTTATGAAAAAACGGTCAAACACCTATTTACTTATTTTTTATGCTGATTTTTTCCCGCTGAGTTCCAAACTCCTGGCTTATGTCGTTTAAGGGATACACGCTCCGTTAGGAATCCTTCAACCCCCACTTTTCACCCCTTTCACCTCATAATATACACCACATCGAAAAACCCTCAGACACGTGTCTTCTTTTTTTTAATGATGAGTTTATATGCCGAGTATCACATCCCCCAATGAACCCAATCGGGAGATATTGCTATTCAATTAAATGCAGGTCTACCCCCTTAACATCCCTTTAGAACCTGAATATCCAAAAATCCTTTCTTAGTGGGCGTTTTCGGCCCTTGAGGAAGCTGCATACCAATTTTCATTCCAATCCGTTCGGTGGTTTATGAGATTTCGTGATGAATGGATCAGTCAGTCAGTGGTATTTGAGCTTTATATAGTAGATATTTTGCTTTTACTCGCTAACCGTTGGAGATACACGAAAAGTAGTTAGTAGTAAATTTTAAAGCTCGCATATTCCATCAAAAGTTTGCTATTTCTTAGCGTTCTCTTTTTATTTTAAATGGAAATATGAAATTCTGAAACCAAAGGGTGTAGTGACGTCACAAATGTAGGTTTTACTCGCTAACCGTTGGAGATACACGAAAAGTGATCAGGACCCTTCGGATAGATAATTAAATTTTAAAGCTCGTATATGCCATTAAAAGTTTGCTATTTCGTAGCGTTCTCTTTTTATTTGAAATGGAAATATGAAATTTTGAAACCAAAGAGTGTAGTGATGTCACTAAAATGGTCGCTATTTTTAAATAGTGTAAACCTGGTAAAACAGCTACATCCATGCAAAATTTCATTTCAATCGGACCAGTGGTTCTTGTGTGATTGAGTAACAGACAGGACGATAGACAAACACCATCTCATTTTTAGCCTATTTTCAATTTTGAAAAAATAGGCTTATGAGATCACCTTTTTTCCGTGAGTGTGAGTGTGTGTGTGTGTGAGGAGTGTGTGTGTGTGTCCCTAATAAAATCTAAACGGCTGGAGCGATCTCAATGACACTCAGTAAGTTCATAGCACTATTCCGGGCGACCTCGACCGTGCCCTTCAAATTTTGTTACGTCTCACCAATCCAACATGGCGGCTGTGCGAAATATTTCACCAGCATTCAATATCTCCGAAACTATTCCCGATATCACCCTGGAATATTTTACGGTAGTAAAGGGAACAACTAGAAGTTTACCTATGAGACGTTTGAAAAACTGGTAACTACAAAACCAACATGGCGGCCACGCGAATTTGCGACTTTAAATAGACGTTTCTCGCGATTTAAACAACCAAAGCAATCAAACTTGGTACAGTATATGTTTATAAACATTGTAATGCACCGACATCTAACTTGGTTCAATTGTTTAAATAGCCACAAGATGGCGGATGTGCGAAATATTTCACCGGCTTTCTATATCTCTGAAACTATTAGCGGTATCACCCTGACATTTTGTACGGAGATAAAGGGCACTACTGGAAATTCATCTACAAGACTTTCAAAAACCGGTCAACTACAAAACGAACATAGCGGCCAAGCGAATTTGAAAATTTTAAAAAGACCGTTCTCGCGATTTAATGTTCCAACCGCAATGAAATATGGTACAGGAAATGTTCATACACATTGTAATACACTGGTATCTAATTTAGTTCAATTGTTCACATAACTTTAAGATGGCGGCTTTGCGAATTTTAAAATTAAGTTTTTATTACTTGTGTCGTAATCATGCGATCGATGTGAAAGTTTGAATAAAGAACCTACGCAATAATTTTCCTTTAATGGTACATGATTCTATGGCCTATACATTTAACAATCCAACATGGCGACCATCCGAAATATTTTGACGGCTCTGAATATCTACGAATCTATTATAGCAATCAAACTGAATTTTTTATGTTCAAAGGATCTATGAACTCAAGTTCTCTTATAGGACTTTAAATAACCTGGAGATCACAAATCCAACATGGCGGCGACGCGAAATATAAATATTCACATGGACGTATCTCGCAATTTAACCATCCGAGTGCAGTGAAACTTGGTACAGTAAATCCTTATACGAATGTTAATCCACTGGCATCAAATTTATTTCAATTGTTTCCATAACCACAAGATGGCGTCTTTGCGAATTTTAAAATTAAGTTTTTATATCTTGTGTCGTAATCATGCGACCGATGTGAAAGTTTGAATAATGAACCTACGCAATAATTTTCCTTTAATGGTACATGACTCTATGGCCTATACATTTAACAATCCAACATGGCGACCATCCGAAATATTAGGACGGCTCTGAACATCTACGAATCTATTATAGCAATCAAACTGAATTTTTGTATGTTCATAGGGGCTATGAACTTAAGTTCACCTGTAGGACTTTCAATAACCGGGTGATCACAATTCCAACATGGCGGCGACGCGAATTATAAATATTCACATGGACGTTTCTCGCAATTTAACCATCCGAGTGCAGTGAAACTTGGTACAGTAAATCCTTATACGAATGTTAATCCACTGGCATCTAATTTATATCAATTGTTTCCATAACCACGTGATGGCAGCTATGCGAAATTTTAAAATCTCCTTGTTACTTCTTGTATCCTAATCATGCGATTGAAGTTTGAATGCTACACGTACACAATAATCTTCATGTAACAGTACATAACTCTAGGACCTACATAATAAAATCCAACATGGCGACTAACCGAAATATTTAGTCGGTTCTCAATATCTACGAATCTATTGCAGCAATCAAACTGAAATTTTGTATGTTGATAGTGGCAATTAACATATGTAGGATATATGAAAATAGGCTGTATAGTTCTTCACGGAACTACTTGTTATATATTAGAGCTAGCAACCCGACCCGGATTCGCCCGGGAACAGTTAAGAATGCATTACCTGATAAGCGCTTTTTTCCCAATGTCAATGAACAACGACGAGTATCCGTTTTACGTCGCGGAATGGTGGGTTGAAATCACTGACTGGACTATTAATTATATTATCATGGAGATGCATGTGCAACAAATTCTTGTCAGACGTAATTTAAGAATGGTGAGGTGCATGAAAGGCAAGTCCCCCTTCCCTCCAATCTTAACTTGACTGTGAATTTTTCGGAACAAAAAGTTCACAGGCGAAATGAAGAAAAGCCGAGTTGCACTTTCAGGGAAACTCCAAACACAACAACTCTTCCCTAAAATATTTAACTCAACACGACTCGACAGTTTGCTGCTAGCTGTATCTGGGGCAATAGGCTCGTCCGCTAGCTAAGCTGTAACTGGGGTGATAGACTCGCCCCTAGCTAGCTCGTAAACTGTCGACTTAGTAACTGAATGGAGATTGTTGGAAGAAATGAAAACGTAAAAACACTTATAGAAGGCGATGTATTGAAGATAGAGATATGCTCTCCCGAGCTTTTTTGTTGAACTTTTCATGCTGAACAATTCTTACACTCATAGTATGTATTTTTAACGGTTTGCCCAGCGTAATCTTAAAAAGCGCATGGACGCCAATTTTTCGTTTTTCGACCTTTTCACTGAAATCGTTAGTGCTTGACTTCCTTTGGTCATAAATAAACTATTTTCTACAGAAACCTTCCTCGATATATCCTTTACTGAATGGTGAAAACCGCATCAAAATCCTTTCAGTGTATCTCGAGATTACCCGTGACATCCAAGAATCGGGGACTTGGTTTTGTACTAAGTAGAGATTATACGCCAATCAGTATAATTTAATCTATACTATAATATAATAAAGCTGAAGAGTTTGTATGTTTGTGTGTTTGTGTGTTTATGTGTTTAAACGCGCTAATTTCTGGAACTACCAGTCGGATTCGAAAAATTATTTTTGTATATGATAGCCTGATTCCAGGTGAATAGTTTAGGCTATGTTAAATTTCGGACAGACTACTCCATTTCCCTCATTTAGGCCCTTTTACACAAGTCTACACCGTTTCACCGATCTAATAACTTGACGGACATATTGTCGCTAGGCGACTAACACTGTATCATGATAGCCAACGCAGCACCATTGTAGGACAGGTTGTCACTAGGCAACAACGATTTACTCTGTATCATGATAGTCCTGTAAAATTTCGTAAAGGACACATGGGAAAACTGACCAATTGACAATCAAGGATTTTATTGGACTGTAGTATTCTCTATGCTATCGTATCCACAGTTAATATTTCATTTGCGGGGCTTAGACATCGTAGTCATGTTGCCCCGTATGCATGGGTGTGTGTGTAGAATTTATGTGATAACCTGCGTTATTGTGATTGTTGCACTAGCATGTGTAAATCTATACTATAATATACTAAAGCTGAAGAGTTTGTGTGTTTGTGTGTTTATGTGTTTAAACGCACTAATCTCTGGAACTACCAGTCTGATTCGAAAAATTCTTGTTTTTATATGATAGCCAGATTCAAGAGGAATAGTTTAGGCTATGTAGCATTCGGCTACACCTCTCAGGTAACCTTAAATATTGATTTTTGTTCAGTAAGTCGGTAGAACAAGCGCTCCCGAACAGCTCTATCCGCATGCGCTGGCGTTATGGTTAGTGATACGTACACAGTTTCACCTATCTGAACCAAAATTTGTATACTTCCCATTGGAGCCCTGATGGTAACAGTGTCTACGTGAAATTTATGACAGACCAGTCCATTCCCTGCATTTAGGCCCTTTGGTTCAAATCCACACCTTTTCCCCGATCTGAACCAAAATGTGTATACTTACCCTTTGGAACCCTGCGAGTAACACTGCCTACATGAAATTTACGACAGTCCTGTCCATTCCCTGCATTTAGGCCCTTTGGCACAAATCTACACCCTTTCACCAATCTGAACCAAAAATTGTATAATTACCCTTCGGGAACCCTGTGAGTAACACTGTTTACATGAAATTTCGGACAGACCACTCCATTCCCTGCGTTTAGGCCCTTTGTCACACATGTACACCGTTTCACCGATCTGAACGGCAATTTGTATACTTACCCTTTAGAACCCTGCGAGTAACACTGTCTGCATGAATTTTTGGACAGATCCCTCTATTTCATGTATTTAGGCCCTTTGGCACAAATATACACCGTTTCACAGATCTGAAACAAATTTTACATACTTACCCTTTGGAACCCGACGAGTAACACTGTCTGCTTGAAATTTCAGACAGACCACTCCATTCCCTCCATTTAGGTCCTTTGGCACAAATCCACACCGTTTCACCGATCTGAACCACATTTTGTATACTTACCCTTTGGAATCCTGCGGGTGACACTGTTCACTTTAAATTTTGGACAGACCACTCCATTCCCTGCATTTAGGCCCTTCATCACAAATCCACACCGTTTCTCCTAATTGCACCAAATTATACATACACTTTGAAACCCTGCTGGTAACACTGTCCACTTGATATTTTGGACAATGCTCCCCATTCCCTACATTTAGAATAACAGACAAAATGAACTTGAAAACCACGTATTAAGGCCTTAGAACCATTCATGTCCGTAGTAGTGTAATTCTAAGAGTATCTTAATAAGTCTGTTGTTGACGGGCAGTTCGGGTTGCATCACGTCACCTCTACCAGTGTTCTGGTGCAGAATTGCGAAAATAGTTGCATTTTGTGCTGTTTATAAATTGCAGTCACGAGGGGTAATTAGTGCAAAAAGATTTCTTAGGCCCCTATAAACAGTTATCATCATGAACATATTATGCCTCTGTATAAGTGCAATGGTGTTGGTGCAGTACATTGAGGTTATCAGCTGCAATAAGCGTTGGTACTTTCAAATTTACCTTCATTTATTCCGAAACTTATCGTAAAGCACTTTGTAGCGATAAATGATACTATTGCTACGGCGGTAGCTCTGGACAGCCGAAGTTTTCCAAAGAGTTCTGATTATTTTCCTACGGCGCTATGCGACAAAAGACGACACTATTGGTCTCTACATTTCTAACAGCCAATGAGATATAGGTCCTAGCAGAGTCTTTTATTTCACTTACTCCTCTTTCTATTTTTTTTGTAAATTTGTTTGTAAATTACATGTGTCAGTGCTGTAGTTAGTAAATAGCTGTTTCCCTATTCATAATTTCATTACGGGAAAATGACCTGAATACTACGTCCATTATACTGTACTACTTATCACTCCCACCACCACCACCACCACCACCACAAAAACATATATTTTTAAAATACTGTTTTCTGTTAGTTTAAGGATCATGTGCCAGTTCTGTAGTATTATTCATTATCATCCGTAAAACAAATAAATCCACCGTGCGAAGCGGGGCACTATTGCTAGTATAATATAATCCCCCTTCCGTCCAATCTTAAATTGACTGTGAATTTTGTGGAATGAAAAGTTCACAGGCGAAATGAAACTTGCACTTCCAGGGAATGGCGAGGTGAATGAAACTCAAATCCTCCTTCCATCCATTCTCGACTTGACTGTGATTCACAGGCGAAATGAAGAAAACCCGAGTTGCACTTCCAGGGAAACTTCAAACACAACCACCCTTCTCAGAAGTCTTAACTCAACACGACTCAACGTTTTGCTGCTGGCTGTATCTGGGGCAATAGGTACGCCTGCTAGCTGGGCTGTAACAGGGATGATAGACTCGCCCTTAGCTAGCTCGTAAACTGTCGCCTCAGTAGTTGAATGGACACGGTTGGAAGAAATTAAAACGTAAAACACTTATAGTGGGCGATGTATTGAAGATAGACATATGCTCTCGCGGACTTTTTTGTAGAACTTTTCATGCTGAACAATTCTTACACTCATAGTATTTAGATATTTTTAACGGTTTGCCAGCGTAAGCTTACAAAGCGCTCGGACGCCAGTTTTCTTTCTGACTTTTCCACTAAAATCGTTACTGCTCGGCTTCCTTTGATCATAAATAAAATATTTTCTACAAAAATCATCCTCGAAATATACTTTACTGAATGGTGAAAACCGCATGAAAATCCATCCAGTGGTTCTCGAGTTTACCCGTAACATCCAAGAATCGGGGACTTGGTTTTATACTAAGTAGAGATTCAATCGGACCAGTGGTTCTTGCGTGATTGAGTAACAGACAGGACGACAGACAAACACCATCTCATTTTTATATATTAGTATGATGTACTGTAAGTCGCTACGTAGTAAAATGAACGTAGTTCGGTCGCAAAATGGACCTTAAAATTACCAATTTAAGCAACCTTCTTCTATACATTATTCCCTTTTCTACTGTATCAGGGACGAGGTGAGATAAGTATACAATATATTTTACGGCTGGATGTCCTTCTTGGGCGTCAACCTTACGAGAGGAATTAATGATAAAACTTAAAAAAATTAAAATTGTTTAATATAAGCAAATTCATACATGATTAAAACATACGTATTCACATATTAATGGTATAGTACATGTTTCAACCCAGCAATAAGGCCTTCTTCAGCAACATAAAGAATTAAACTGTATTATTGCTATATCTATGTTCACTAACTGCTGGCCCCGTGGTTTGGGGTAGCGTGCCTGCCTCTCAACCGGAGGCCCCGAGATCGATTCCCGGCACAGTCAGAGATTTTAGAAACTGACATGAGGGCTGGAACGGGGTGCACTCAGCCTCGTGAGGACAATTGAGTAGCTGTCTGACAGTGAGGCAGCATCCCAGTCACGAAAACCAAGATTAACGGCCAAGGGGATCCGATGCGCTGACCACGTGTCACCCCAATATCTGCAGGCCGAATGGCTGGGCAGCGGTCACTTGGTAGGCCTATTAGTTCGAAATATAACTGGTATAATGTAGCCTAATAGAGCATTACAGTTGGCAGCCCTGGTGACTGAATATATTCTTAGTTCAACCTCTTAAGGTACAGAATACAAAATTTGGTTGAAGTCCAATAGATAGCATGGACGTTACATGCAGTAAGAGATTGGATCTATCAGCGCACGTATTATCATGTTGGCAACAATGTCATGCATGAGTTGGTCAGAAATAATCTGAAATATTATGTTATATTGTTGTGTCAATTTTGGACGAAATCCATTTGTTAGTATAGAATTTACATGTATTTAAAATGGGACCTATCAGCAGGCTTAGAATCATTTTGGCAGCACTGAGGTATATTAGTTACTCCAAATTAATCTAGAATGGCAGGTATTATACGTGTGCAAAGTTTAGAGCTGTTGGCTTGCATACTTTCTGATATATTGATATTAGGGTAAAAATAATAGAGACAGCATTTATTAACAGTTGGCAGCCCTGGTTGCTATTAAGAATACGCATAGTCATATCTGTTTATGTACACATAGTACATACGAAATTTGGTTGAAATCCAATTAATAGTATGGAAATTATATGCATAAAAAATTGGACCTATCAGCAGGCTTAGAATCATTTAGGCAACACTGTCATGTACGGCCTCCTGGAAATTAAACTGAAATATCATTGTCTACAAGTGTGCCAATTTTGGAATAGGTCCCATGGATACCTTCCAAGCTTTCCAACATGGAGCTCAAATGTCAATTGCCTTTTTTAGCAGTTGGTAGCACTGACATAATTTTCAAATATGGGCTTGAGATATTCAGGTATAGATCTTTACTCATACCAAATTTGGTTTCGATAGCTGCAGCCGTTTAGGAGTTGATAGGGTGGACACACACTTTGACAGACAGACAGACAGACAGAAGGACAGACAGACACACAGACAGGCATTTACCCGGATCGATCTCATAAGTCTACTTTTCCCTCATTTTTTGCAAAATGTTAAAAGTAGGCTAAAAATCTTCATGTAAATCCTTAAGGCTGCCGCAATGTCTAACATATATATTTTATCAAGTGCCAACCAGTCGAAACATGTTTAGCCTACTTTAAGCTGACTTAATTTGTTCCAGGCCATTATGGGTAAAATGGAGGTTCCTAGCTCTATGTATGCAGGAATAGTTTAATTTACTTGAGTAATATTTGTTTGTGTCACCTTATGATTGTATTGTTTTTGTTGTTGTTATTTTTGGTTTTGGTTTTCGTAGTGCCATATTTAGCCTAGTTAGGCTGCTTTAGCAGCCAGGAGGTATGGAAGGAAGGAATAGGAGTTATTTCATTCCCTGCCCCGCAAAGCGAGACAGGGCGGGCACCCAGCTCAACCGGGAGCTCTTGTGCCAAAGAAGAGGAAAGGGTGAGAGAATATATGATATTTGAAAGAAGATATGCTAGGCATATGGATAGGAAGAACGGAGGAGGATGCAAAGGCGCAGAAGATCACCGCGATCCCAAGGCGAACCCCCCAGACGAGACCCCCCACCGCACTCGCCGGGGCGTTACACAACTAGCCCCGTTTATTCAAAAAATACAGGATACAGAAAATAAATATTGCTGTGGGTGAAATACAGAGTTAGATACAAAAAATTGAAAAGTAAAGTCCAGAAAGAATGTCTATTGTTCGTATGGCTGGAAAAAATAAAGACACTGGAAAAGGCACAGAAAAGGAATAAATTGTAATGTATTAAAGTTCAAAAGATTGTCTATTGTCCATGCTGAAAAAGAAACAAAAATATTTTATAAGCACACGCATCACTTGAAGCACTGTGGCGTAGCGGCAACAAAGGCCGATAGATTTTATGAGCACTGGGAGCACTGTGTGAAGATGCGTGGAGCCATTCCGGAGAACGAAGTAGACACAATAAGGTTTAGTGGGGCAAAAATAAAATTTATATAACTGCGACAGGGACGATGTGAATAAGAGAAAAATTGTCTAAAAGGGGAAATAAACGAACAGCTAGCAATAAACATAAAAACATGGGAGGAAGCTAGGCAAGACCTAAACGATAGGATCGATAAACTCTCAATACAGGCAACTGACATAGAAAAACAGCGTCATTCCTATGTAAAGCAACTGAAATATCAAATAACAGGGGTATCACAACAGGTGGACCAAGGATTTGAGAATAATGACAAAACATGGGAGAGCAAAATAGTTAAACATACCCAACTCATAAGTCTAGAATTGAAAACACTGGTTACACGTATAACCGAACAGGGCAAGGAGATAGAAAGACAGAAAGGACAGATAGAAGTGATTCAAGAAGGTATAACTCCTCTAAAAGTTACTATAGGGGAGACCAATAAGAAACTAGACCAGACTCAGGGAGATCTAGCTCAACTGAAGGAGAGGCAGGACGAAACCCAGGGGGAAGTAAAAACCACAAAACGAGAGGTTAAGGAATTCCGGAAGGAGATAAATAAAGAACTAAATGGCTTTTGAGAGGAAATTGAAGCAGGAAAGAAAATCAAGGTCGAAATTGAGGATGAAAAATTACTTGAGATCAAGAAAGAGTGGGATGAAGAAATCGCCCACCTAAAGGAAAAGGTCAACGAGAAAAACAAAGAAATATCTAAAAGGACGGAAGATAATGAAGATCAGTTGGAAAAGATCCGCAAAGAGGCACTCACTCGAATAGAGAGGGTTGGGGGGCGATTAAATGAGAGCGACACTAGGTTGATAGCTATTGAGAGAAACACGTTAAGAAACGCAAGGTCAAACAAGGGAAGTACTGAGGACGTCAGGAATAAATGGGAAGAAACAGAACCCCAAAATACGTGTAGAAACTTTCCAGAGGAAGAAAGTAAATTTAGATTGTGGCCCACGTTTCGAAACTGTGTACATTTTTAATTTTTTTAAAATTCTTTAAGCATTTTATATTCATGTGTTTTAATCATCTTGACGATGTAAAAATGTTTTTTTTTATGAGAGACCAAACATTAGACTGTGTTAGGAGAATTGTTTAGTGATTTTGACTGAAGAAGGCTCACAGAGCCGAAACATGTCTCAAAATGTATATTGACATCAAGTGATATATAAAAAGATAATTTTGTATTGTAAAGTGGACAGTTGCATAACTTATCAAAATCAATACGGGAAAACTTGGAAAAATGACTAAAGTCATAGATATTCATAAATTTAGAACACCAAGACCAGCACTATTTACCTCAAATCCATATTCAGAGGCTTTTCAAAACCAAGTGATCACGATAATAAAACCGGATTCAGAAAACCCCAGGAAGTACTCGGGAAACAGTTCATCAATGACCCCGAAGTACTGGTTGAAGGAGGTATTCGAGTACCTCAAGGATACCAAGGAAGCACCTGAACGACAACTACGCTCCATTGAGAAGCTAATGGATGGCTATTGTTTGTTATGGTTTCGAAGCTTTCGATACACGTTCGATACGGTGGACGAGTTTAAAGAAGCTTTCCTAAAAGAATACTGGGCGGCGGATATCCAACACAATTTAAGAAGTATAGCACAAACACGCCAACAAGATATTCGGAGTATTTTACGGCTCAATTATGCAAATTTTGCGAACTCGATTACGCTCCAAGCGAGAATGATCTGTGCCTAGCAATTACAAAGTAGCTTCCATACGAGAGAGGCTCCTGATCTCATCAAACGCTAAGACAGCTAACGAGGTGGAAAGTGTCATACGCCAGCTAGACACGACAACGTCGCATATGTCACAACGTCAGAACAGGACGGTTGAACATACTCACTAGACCGATATGCAGACTGAGATGGTCATAGAATCGAGTGCAAAGAAGTCGACAAACACTGCAGGAACGGGATTGAGAGAAAATTGCCCAAGAAACGATACGAGGGAATGGCACACACCATACCGAGGAAGTAATGATCGTGGGAACTATAGAGGAATGTACAGAGGTAATTACAATCAAAGAAACCAAAATCAGGGTAATTACAATCAAAGGAATCAAAATCAAGGAAATTACAATCAGGGTAATCAAAATCGGGGAAATCATAATCCGAAACCTTGGAAACAGAGAAGGTCGAATGAAAGATGACCGCCAAATAGGAAGTATCATCAAGGGAGAAATTGGAAACAGGGATATTTCAGAAATGACCGACCTGAAAACCAAGATGTAGATTATCAGACGGAAATGGAAGAAAGACGAGTAGCTACGCAAAGGTACTACGACGAAAGAGGATACGAAGATTTAAAGCAACCAAAGGTTAGATGGGGAGACGCCATGGAGAAGCGAACCTCACCAGACATACATGGTCAGGAAGGGGCACAAGGCCTAGTATTACAGGGGCACATTAGGGAATCGAAAAGAGACGATCCGGCTAAAAAAAAATTAGAAGAGTCAAAACAGAGTTACACTGGAGGATGGAGCACGATACAAGTTGTAAATTGGATTGCGAGGCCGGAAGAATTAATTGAGGAGATCATCGAAGGACCAGCCGTAGTAAAAAGAGAATTACCAATTATTATGACCAGGGTCGAAGGACTTCGAGACGGAAGTTTATTGGATACTGCGTCAACTGTATGTCTTGTAACCCAAGCACTAGTAAACGAACTTGAAAAGAAGGGGCGAGTTCCAAAAATCCCCATATCGGCTGTAAAAATTAAGGGCATAATTCCAGAAAAGAGTTTAGCTTGTAAATACCAAGTATTTCTGGATTTACAAATTGAAAACTTGATGTTATCACAAAGCTTTTTGTTGGTCAGTAAACTGCCATATAACATAATTTTGGGCATTGATTTTATTAGGGAACATAAGGTGGTCATAGACCTATCCCAAGATTGTATTCGTTTTCGGGATGAGGATGATACCTCAGAAATAGATATATCATTACAGAAGATCTAACCTAGAGAGGGCGAACAGATATGGCATATTGGTGAAGAAACTTGTCAGGTCATGACAGAAGAAGAAGTGTTATTTCTAGAGAAGGATCTAAACTCACTTGACACAGATGTAGAAAAGGAAAAGGAACCTGAATTTGAAAAATGTCTATTAGAGAAGCTCGAAGAAGCAAAAATATCACCGGAAGATAAAGAAGTTTTAAAAAGAAATTATTATGCCACAAAGAGATGTATTCGATTCAAAACCGCGAAGGATTAAATATTTAAATACGCTTTCCAAGTGAACGACTGGGCTCCGTTCCGTCAAAAGCCATACCCCATAGCTGAAAAGCACTTTAAGCAGACAAAGGAAGCACTACAGAAAATGATGGATGCCGGGGTGATCGAGAAGGTTGCTACACCATACGTCAGTCCATTGGTGGTAGTGAACAAACCTGATGGATCAGTGCGAGTATGTTTGGATGCCAGGAATTTAAATCAAAGTATAATTCCAGAAAATGATTCGGCACCTCCATTACGGAGATTTAGCGAAAATTTAAGGGGAAAAAATATTTACAAATGTGGATTTAACGAACTCTTACCATCTTTTGGAGTTGGAAGAGAAAACAAGTTTATAAACAGGGTTTCAGTATGAGCAACAGACACTATGTTTCAGAAGATTGCCTTTTGGAGTAAAGACAGCTGAGTCAGCTCTTATAAGGGCATTAGACAGGAATCTTTCAGAAGAAGTTAAAGCCTGTACAATTAGATATGTCGATGATATCCTGTTAACATCAGAATCGATAACCGAACGCATGGAAAACTTAAAGAAATTGTTCAGGGATTTGCAGCAAGCCAATTTTAAGCTCAACCTAAAAAAAAATCGAATTTTTGTCAGCGAGCAGTGACATTTCTGGGTCACGTAATAGATCCACATGGAGTTAAGCCTAACCCATGCAAGTTGGAATCTATCAGAAACTTTCCAAGACCAACAAAAGTTAAAAATGTAAGATAATTTTTGGGACTGAAAAGGTTCTTCAACAGTTACTGTCCTGCATACACAAGTACAGTTTCACCTTTACAAGACTAGCTTAAGAAAGGGGGAAAGTGGAGATGGACAAATGAATGCGAAGAAGCCTTCGTGAAAGCGAAGAGCATGTTGTTAAGTTTTGTGAAACTGGGATACCCAGATTAAAATGAAAAGTTCATAATTCAGACCGACGCGTCTCAAATTGGCATATGAGCCATGTTATTTCAAGAAAACGAATATCAGCCAGGGGACAGAAATTATTTAGCGTTTACCTCAAGGAGATTAAAACCGCACGAGAAGAATTTTACGATGAGCGAGATCGAACTTCTAGCGATATTTTACGAGCTACAATATTGGCGTAAGATAGTTTATGGGTTCCAAATTGTGTTGAGGACGGATCATAAAGCATTGACATTCTTAATGAAAACAGATTTGTCCAGCTAATGTGATGGGCATTGTATATACAGCAGCATGACGTCGAAATTGAGTCCTGGAAAGGAAAACATTGTTCCAGACTTTTTAAGCAGAAATCCAGGAACCAAAGAAGAAGTACTAGCAATTCAGGGAGAGGCTAAAGATCAGGAGACCGTAGAAGAACTAAAGAGAATTGGAGAAAAACAACGTCAAGAACCATGGATGAGGATGTTGATCAGTTACTTCGAGGGAAATCTAGACAGGGTATCACCCGCATTTATTGAGGCTGAAGTAACATCATTGGATTACAGTTTTTATAACGGGCTTTTACATAAGTTCACAGACACAGACCATACCGTCTGAGAATTATGGTTCTGGCAGAACTACAGAGAAAATTGGTCTGGTTATTGCATCGAATATTTGGACATATGGGAGTAGATAAAACCGTTAACATGTTGCAAGAAGCATTTGTAAGCCTAGATTAAGGGACACAGTAAGATATACTATCAAAACCTATGTTATATGCCAAAGGATAAAACCGAATTCCTTTTTAATGAGGCAAACACCCATTCCGCTTTTGCCAGAAAACCCATGTCAATTGTTATCACTGGATAATTTTGGCCCTTTACCCAAAGCAAGGAGGGTTAATAAACACATTATGGTAGTGATGGATGTGTTTACAAAAATGGTAATATTATGTCCAATAGAGAAAACATCGACAAAACAGGTTGTAAAAAGATTGAAAGAACGGGTCATTCCAATTCTGGGGAAACCAGAGAACCTATTTTACGATCATGGAAGTTGTTTTACGAGTAAGGAATTCCGCAGAAATTTAGAAAATTTGGATATAAAGCAAATACTCTCGAGTATTCGACACCTAGAGGAAAATCCTGTTGAAAGGGTCATGAGAGAAGTACAAAAGTACTTCAAGATTTATTGCTCTGAGGAAAATTGGAAGTGGATTGACATTTTGCCAACTATTGAATTTTGCATCAATAACACTATGCACGAGGCAACTGGAGAAGTTCCCATTAGTATTCACCTAGACCAACGTCCAGAAAGACCATGGGATCAGAAAATACTCGCACCCATGGATATTCAGTTTTTTTAGCGTATGGCTTTTAATGCCGGGAGTGTCCGAGGACATGTTCGGCTCGCCAGTTTTGTAGCTGCTTCGAGACGGACACCCAATGGGTGAGCTACAAGTACCGTTGGGGAGGAAAGTTGGAAGGGAGGGTTGAGGAGTTGGTAGGTAGCGGCTGTGGCCTATAGTTAGGGACCAACCCCGGCATTTGCCTGGAAGGAAGATGGGAAACCACAGAAGACCATCTTCAAGGTTGCCGGCGGGGGGGGATTCGAACCTCCTCGCCTCCCGGATGTGAGCGACTGCCAACAGTCATGCCGCAACGACCTCGGCTAACTCACCCGGTGGATATTCAGGTAGGAAGAGAGTTGAGAATCCAAAGAACTTACCAACACTTAAAAGCCCTGGGAGATAAAAGACAGTTAAGGAATCGAAATAAACGATATCATAGACCACTTGTAGAAGGGGAACTTGTATTGGTGAAGCGACCAGCGATGTCCGACCCAGAAAAGCGCATTTTCAAAAGTTCCGGAAGAACTATCATAGGCCTTAACGAATCATAAGAGACCTTAAGAATAACGCATATAAGATACAGCATGTGGATACAGGTCACAAGATGATCATGAACGCAGCAAATTTGAATGTTTATCATCCTCCAGAAGAGTATGAAAGAGAAAATACTCAAACATTGGTGACTCTGATAGAAGATAAAGTTGACGACGATAGGGAAAGGAGATGGCAGGAAATCAGTTGTGAATGTAAACTGAAAGAATTCTATGAGCAGCTAAATGTAATAGCCCAATATATTGAACGAGAAAATAGTGAATTGAGGGAGGAGCAAGACAGGCTCAAGAATTGGATGGAAATCACAAAGTAGGAGTGAAACGGGTAGGGATAGGCCCAACCCGTGTAATGAAGTACGGTAATGATTTATAGAAATAATAATAAAGGATCGACATGGTCGAAATAATAAAGAACCGCTGCACAGAAACGATTTTTTTTTTGCTAAATAAATTTCGTCATACTTCTGGAAACTTAATTACCTTTGAAGGAGGGATTTATACCCATGTGGCCATGATACATGAATTGAACTCAGGCTCATAGGGAAGATAAAATGGATATACACTGGGTATTGAAGGGAGTAATGAGAATTCACATAAGAAATATGAAGAAGCGTTGTGAAAGCATATTCTCGAAATAAGCTGACAGAGGATGCAGGTGGTCAATTTAAAACTGAAAGAAGTCATAAACAGTCGTTAATGTCGAGTAATATATACAGGCCAGGGTTGGAAACCAATTAATACGTGCCTGGAGATTTTATTTGTTGATCATAAAAAGCATGAGATCACCCATGCAAGCATGCATTCTGTGGACACTTTATGTGGCCATTAGTGTCGCTGAAATGGACGAACTATTTCTGTATTTATAATTAATATTGAAGGAGGGGAAGCCCCCAGACCTGATGGGTCAGCATATCATTTGTGTAGGCGTAAGAGAAGGACCTCGTCTTACAATGGGTTATTCGCGAATAACTTTTAAGGCAACTATAAGATTTTTAAGAGGAAAAGAGAATAAGAAGTCTAAATTGGAATATGAATTTTTAGAAGGGCGAAACACCGTAATAGGTGAAGAATTAAAAAGCGCTGACACAAGACTACGTCATCGCGTGCACGCGGATCGACACGCGGATGGAAAGGGGTGATCCAGAGGGCCCCGGAACGAGAATAAAAATTTAATTCATTAATATAAAATAATTGAACGAACGAATTAAATTCCGCAAACTGGATTATAGACATGTAAGATATTAGCTATCAGTTGGTAATTTTTATAGGAAGATTCGAGCAGTGAAAAAGGAAATAGCCTCCGAAGGCAATTAAAGAACTATATTTTTTCCAAATCAGATATAAGGCTAGTAGAGCGTTACTGCAGTCAGTCATCTGTGAGCTCCAAGGGAGGAGTCACGTTGGGTCAAGACCACGACAAAGTCAATTTGTCTGCTCTAAGGCAGCGAGACATTAGTTCGCAGTCATACGACATAACGTCGATTCGACATTAAGAGTCCGGAGGGAACTCTGCGCTGCAGTATTAAAGTCATAGGTGGGTTCCACACGAGTGTCTTACTTACCATTATAGGCGAGTTGCATACGACTGTTCGAAACCAAATTAGTGGACTTTGTGGATCGTAAAGGATAGCCACACTAATCAATAGTATGACAAGAACAGTAGTTCAAAACCGAAGCGGGTAACCCTAGGCAACGAAAGAACTCAGGTTCGCGCTAGTAACCAAACATTTCAGACAATTGAAGTGAGTTTAACGGGTAAAGTTAACTCGAACATATGAATTTATGGACCTTGATGGAAGGCCAAGAATTCACGATATAGAACAGTTCGTGGTAAAGTTCGACTGGCAGAACTAAAAGCTAGAACAACGGTAGTTACAAACAGACTATTAACGCCTTAAATGCAGATAAGGGCTAAACGCTCCGTGAGTTGTAACACGCAGAATAGAGACTATAACTGTGAAGTTTTATAGCCGAATTCTTCAGATAGGAGATAGAAGAAGTACGTGACAGAGACAGATTCGAAAACCGGAGTGGGCAGAGTAGAAGAAACATTCGAGAGAACGGGTTTTCCAGTAGAAATATCGCCAGGAGGATAGGGAAGGAAACACTTCGCCTGCAAGCTGAGGTGCGATAATAAGACAGTTATGCGTACCTGCATGACAGAAGAGTGTAAATAAATAAATAAATAAATAAATAAATAGGATAATTACACGGATCGAGCGTGAAATTCACGCCAGTGTAGACAAACGTGTGTAAAGTGTATAATGCAAAATAGACAAATATTTATTTTACTTCCCAAGTGTTTACGGGATTATTATTAGTGTTTTGATGTGTATTTTAGTTAGGAAAAGTGTTAATTTCAAGAAAATGTGTGTTTATAAAAATTGTGTGTTAAAAGTTAACTAATGTGCAGATCAAAGTGTTAATATATGTAACTAAATAATGCCAAGAGCTGGTGAATCCATACTTAAATACAGTCTCCCGCCTAACAGAGGAAGGGATTAGTAATGTGAATTTCCATTACTATATGCTAAATTACGCACCAGGGTAAATTGTATTGTGTTATCATGAACAAATGGTTGGTTGATTTTGTGAAAAGTAAATGTTTTAACTGTTTAATGTAAAGTTGTGTAACCCGTATAAAATGAAAAGTACGTAGGTCAAAGTAATTTTGTAAGGGGGGACCTAGTATAATTAATTAGACCGATGATGGGTCTGTATATCATAGTAAAGTAAAGTGATATAAAGTAATTTGACCAATGATGGATCTGTATCTCAGGTAATAAGTAAACAAGTAAATCAGCGGTGAACAAGTACACCAGGATTAGAGTTGGAAATAAATAAGTAAATGGTTTTGTATACCTAAATAATAAGTTTTTATACTCCGTGAATGAATAATTAAAGGGTCTTTACATACCTCAAAGTGAATTAAATAAATAAATTGTTTTGTATACCTAAATAATGAGTTGAATAAGTAACGGGGTTGTATACCTTAATAAGTAATTGTGATAATAATGGGCTGTTATGCCATGTTGAAGGGAAAGTAAAAATACTGGTAGGAAGACCAAGTTAAACAGACCATAAATAAAGGTAAATGAATAAAACAAAGTAAATACCTTTACTCTGACAAGGGTAAATGTATTGAAGTTTATGAGTAATGAATATCCAAGCATTTAATTGTGCCATAAAGGGCTCAAGTAAATAATAAACTCAAGCTAGGAGTTGATGTGCGGGATTAGTTCATACGCATTGTTCGGGAGATAAATCAACGGAGTCGGATCGTCGGGATAAACTGGGTTGCGACCAAAAGTGGATGCATTGGATTCCCACGGAAATAGCTGTGTGCTGTATGGTTTGTTATGTTGCATTGTAAGTCTGGGTGAATGTATTGTCGTGCAGAAGGCCGGGCAAAGGTGAATTATTCCTTCCTCGAGTCATCCATGCATTAATGGGCGGACGAGCATGGCGCTACGGATCGTACCATTTCTTTGTGTTAATTCTCACGCCAGCACTGCCAATTATGCCAAAGCGGGCGTGGTACGCTTAGAGCGGGTGCTCTAATACCGATCAACTAAACGTCTCCGATATAATGTACTGATGAACTAATGCACGAAGTGATGTTAGGATGAAATAAAAGTGAAGTAATTGCAAAAGTATGAATGTTATAATGAGAGTTGGATAATACTTTAAAACGGGTAAAGCGCGCTATATAGTATTGAATGAGTAAAAAGCCTTAATAGCTGTATGGGACTTTGTTGTGATAATAAATATTGTTTTGACGGACCGGCTGAGAGGGGAGGTACGACCTTGCTCTACAGACCGTGGTCCTCAAGGGGGAAATACAGGGGTCTATTGTAAGTGAGAGGCAGACACGGAAGCGATCGGGTCGGACTAGTAAATAACAGTAAAAAGATAAAATTATTTAATTACAGGCGCTACAGTGCTCAAACTTATATATTTGAATTGCTGGAGATTAGGCAATTAATGTCAGCTGAAATTTTTGTGAATTCATTGAATTCTGACGATTAATCCCTATATCCCTATTCCCTATGTATATATTATAATTGTGAAAGTCTGTCTGTGTGTGTGTTAGTTTGTTACCTCTTGACACTAAAACGGCTGGACGGATTTCGATAAAATTTGAAATGGAGACAGCTTATATCCTGGGATAATATATAGGCTGCCTTTCATCCGGAAATAAATCATTGCTCCCGTGGAACGGGCAACATAACTAAAAAGTCACCAAAATACTCAACCGGGACAAAATATCGAAGTTGTCGCATAAAGACCGGGCAAAGCTCATTTTATGCCCCTCGATGCAAGAAAAAGTACTCGGTATGTTCCTATGGGACACCGAAAACCACATTTTAAGGCCCTAAAACCAAAGTTTGAAAAATATTCCCAGAAAACTGTCTTTGCTCTGATAGATGAACTAATCGCAAGTCCGTTTCCATGGTAACACTACCTCAAGGTATGACATCCGATCTCAACTTCGATATTTATGAGAAATACGTATCTCTGGAGTATTAATTGATTAATTACAATGAAAGTTGGTGTACTTGATAATATCTGAGCTCAGAGTTAGTTAACTGTCCAAATGTCAAAACATTCTGCTCAGATATATACAATTTTGAGAAGTCAGTACCACTATCTCATCATTAATCGGGCGAGAGCTGAAAGTCAAGTAGGATTGCGATGTAATGGTCACGTCCCTGATGTCACAGTCTATTGTTCCATGTGATGTGTGAAATCCTAGTTGCATGCTATGTTATCCATGTATGATTTTCTACGGCTGCCATTCCCTTCTTTAATAAAGCTATTTGGAGCAAGTAATACTCATGTAAAATGTATTTTATGGCCTCCAGTAAGAAATCTTTAATTGAAGATTCATGTTGAGCTTGAGTGAGTAGGTCAATTTGTGTTCGAGCGTACATAATATGTTGTTATTTGAATCCTAAACACTGGTCCGCCGCTGATGAACCTTTAGATGTTTGACTTCAGCTCATTGTTAACGTAATGCCTTTTTTACATTCTCTGCATCTTCTGCAGGCTCGATTCCACAGGTATGTAAGGTAGAGGGCATATTGAAAGAAAAGAAAACTTCCTTATACTGGTCCCGACCGCACCTCAGGACAGGACTCTTGTCCTCAGGGTGTGCTCACTAAATCTAGAATAATTATCCTGATGGGAAGGAGATCAAGGGGCTATACAACATTAATCACACCCTCAATGCAATCTTAAAATCGCTATTAAAATAATAAGAACCACATTTATTTCTATTAGACTTGTATATTCAAAGTTGGATTTTTAGAGTTAAGTTTTATTTATTATATAGTTTTTCGCAAACATCTGACCTATTTAGTGTATAAGTATGTTATGGAAATGCGGCCCATTCTGATGAAGACGCCAATGAATGTTTGAAAACATGTTACAAGTAACATTATAGTAATAACAGATGTCTCTCATTAAACTCAAATTTACAAAGGTTAATACGTCTAACAAACAAATTATCCATCACGGTTAATGTTTTGGCGTCATATAATAAAAGGAGAACCAACTTAAATAAATTAATCAAATCAATAGCTAAAGCAGGAAAGAGATTAAAAATTAACCATGATTTAAAAGCTAAAACAGGCGTTTGGTGTGAATGAGAACAGGATAAGTACTCTTTACTTCATCAACCTCGAAATGGGCAAATTTGAATTTGAATCAGTATTAACTGTAGTAATATAAGACGGAAGAAACAATAATAACAGCATACATCTAACCTATGTCTACTGAGCTTCACTGAAAAACACTAAGAAGCCGTACCCGTGAGTATAAAACACTCATTGGGAGTCAACATCAAAATCGAACAGTTCAAAATGAAATACGAGGGTCAGTCCATAAGTCATGGCAACTATGTTATATCTTTCTATAATGGAAAGTCCACGATGTACATTGAACCGTTAAGGCCGAGTGATATCTCAATGCCAACAGAAAATAGGGCTCGAGTAGAGAAGTTAACGGCATAGGTACAAATGGAAACCATACAATGAAACTCTATGTAAGTTTGTTTTTCAGTAGTACAAATGGAACACAAATCAATCAACTAACATCTAGGGTACCGTTCAATAACAGACACGAACATGTCATTTCGGGCAGGCAAGGGGGCCCCACTTCACGGCGAGTCTACAGTTGCTGCACGTCCAGATCGGAAAGTCTCCAACCAACGTGCAACTGTTCGGTAATCACCAACAGCTTCACATAGTGCTGCATGACACTGCGTATTATTTCTACCACAGAGAAAAGCAATTTTTACGAATGATCGCTGTTCCAATCTGCTTACATCCATCTTGTAGCACGGCCAAGCTCAGAATGAACCTGTATGGCGCTGGCACCTAGCTACCTACATTGACAGTCGCCTTCTGTCGGGTGAATTCCATGCTGTTTGGCGCGGGGTTTCGAATGTCTACACTGGAATTACCGTGGCGTCATATGTTCGAAAGATATAACGTAGTTGCCATGACATGGAATTACCCTCGTATAACAAAACAAAACAACTGATATTATCTATGCTGAACGTATCTCAGCAATCCTATATGAATACAACTGTATCAAATAATTATAAACGTAAATCAAAGCAAACTAATTAATCAAAATACAGAGAAAACTGCATCGATGTCTATACGATAACCTTGGTCAACATCACATAGTCCTGCATCACGTAAACACGTCAACTCAATCAGAATTCAAATCTTCAAGATTGTAGCATGAAATAAGATACACTATTATAAATCCTAAGCTCAAACAACTTATACTCTAAAAAACAATAATACCTTCCACGATTTCAAAAAGTTATCCAATGTCAATCATCAATAACCTCACTAATATTATAATACTAGAATAATTATTCTCAAATATCATCCCTGTAGCCGACCATATATCCTCAATATTAATTATTTATCTCAACATTAAAACATGAATTGTAGTCATATTATTCTTAATTATATTATTCATCTCTCCTATATGAAATATTACTGCTTAATTCATCAAACATCATGAACTCCGGCAACAGGCTACAATAAAGGTAACCCAGTGATCCAACTTACCTTTCTGTAATTGAACTGATTTTAATTGCGTAAATAGCCCCCAAACAGTCACCGCTATCATTAGTGTTCTGCCCTAGGGCAGGTCCTCACATGGCCGCTCTCCATGCAATCCTGTCTCCTCCTATCATCTTCGTTCTCTCATAATTGGTTTCTATCCCTATACCATCAACCACCTGGTATCTTCTCCATCCTCTTCGTCTTCTTCCATTCACCGTTCCTTCCGTAGCATTCAACAGTATGCAATCTCTTCTCATCCACTGTCAAAACTAGTTGATTCCTCATCCTAATTACCTTTAATATTTTTAGCCTATTTTCAATTTTGAAACTAGATGTTCAGTAAAGAACATATAGCCTACTTTCTCCTAAATGCATGGGTATTGTTATAACTCTTTGTCCTTTTCAAGGAGTATGATCGAATGTTGGTTGTAGTAGCTTGTTGAAATACAACGTGCTATAGGGATATTAAACATGAATATGAGGTGCCCCTTGCTAGTGCTACCTCTGTACCAAATTTCGTTCAATTCGGTTTCACCGTGTTTGAATTGATAGGGGGAATCGATTTGCACACATACTTGGCCACCATCTGCAAACTATTGGGCTGATGTTCTTGCAGTTTGGTCTGAATACGTTTCCCACATAAAGATATGGTGTTGCAAAATTTGGTAGAGACTAGATTATTAGGTTGGTCGTAATTACATTTTAGCTTTTAACATTTGGGTGGCCACGATTACATTTCCGTCAAGATAGCGGTGATATAAAACATGACACTGAGGTGCCCTTTGCTAGTGCTACCTCTGTACCAAATGTCGTTCCATTCGGTTTCACCGTGTTCGAATTGATAAGGGGAATCGATTTTCACACAAAGATGGCCGCCATCCGCAAAATATCAGGCTGACGACCTATTAGTTTGGTCAAAGGATGCTCCCTCCATAAAGGTATGTTGTTGCTAAATTTGCTAGAGATCGGATGATTAGGCGAATCGTAATTTGATTTAAGCTTTGAACATTTGTGTGGCCGCCATTACGTTTCCGTCAAGATGGCGGCGATATAAAACATGACACTGAGGTGCCCTTTGATAGTGCTACCTCTGTACCAAATTTCGTTCATTCGGTTCCACCGTGTTCGAATTAATAGGGGGAATCAATTTTGACATAAAGATGGCCGCCATCCGCAAACTATTAGGCTAATGGCCTATTAGATTGGTCACAGGATGCTCCCTCCATAAAGGTATATTGTTGCAAAGTTTGGTAGAGATCGGATGGTTATGTTAGTCGTAATTTGATTTAAGCTTTAAACATTTGTGTGGCCGCCATTACGTTTCTGTCAATATGGCGGCGATATAAATCATGACACTGAGATGCCCTTTGCTAGTGCTATCTCTGTACCAAATTTCGTTCCATTCTGTTTCACCGTGTTTGAATTAATAGGGGGAATCGATTTTTACATAAAGATGGCCGCCATCCGCAAACTATTAGGCGAATGACCTATTAGATTGGTCAAAGGATGCTCCCTCCATAAAGGTATGTAGTTGCAAAATTTGGTAGAGATCGGATGATTAGGTTAATCGTAATTTGATTTAAGCTTTGAACATTCGTGTGGCCGCCATTACCTTTCAGTCAAGATGGCGGCGATATAAAACATGACACTGAGGTGCCCTTTGCTAGTGCTACCTCTGTACCAAATTTCGTTCCATTCTGTTCTACCGTGTTCGAATTAATAGGGGGAATCAATTTTCACATAAAGATGGCCGCCTGCCGCAAACTATTAGGCTAATAACCTATTAGATTGGTCAAAGCATGCTCCCTCCATAAAGGAATGTTGTTGCAAAGTTTGGTAGAGATCGGATGGTTATGTTAGTCGTAATTTAACTTAAACTTTGAACATTTGTGTGGCCGCCATTACGTTTCTGTCAATATGGAGGTGATATGAAACATGACACTGGGATGCCCTTTGCTAGTGCTACCTCTGTACCAAATTGCGTTCCATTCAGTTTCACCGTGTTTGAATTAATAGGGGGAATTGATTTTCACACAAAGATGGCCGCCATCTGCAAACTATTAGGCTAATGACCTAGTCATTTGGTCAAAGGATGCTTCCTCTAAAAAGGTATGTTGTTGCAAAATTTGGTAGAGATCGGATGATTAGGTTAATCGTAATTTGATTTAAGCTTTGAACATTTATGTGGCCGCCATTACGTTTCCGTCAAGATGGCGGCGATATAAAACATGACACTGAGGTGCCTTTTGTTAGTACTACCTCTGTACCCAATTTCGTTCCATTCGGTTGCACCGTGTTTGAATTAATAGGGGGAATCGATTTTCACACAAAGATGGCCGCCATCCGCAAACTATTACGCTGATGACCTATTAGTTTGGTCAAAGGATGCTCCCCCTATAAAGGTATGTTGTTGCAAAATTTGGTAGAGATCGGATGATTAGGTTAGTCGTAATTTGATTTAAGCTTTGAACATTTGTGTGGCCGCCATTACGTTCCCGTCAAGATGGCGGCGATATAAAACATGACACTGAGGTGCCTTTTGTTAGTACTACCTCTGTACCAAATTTCGTTCCATTCGGTTGCACCGTGTTCGAATTAATAGGGGGAATCGATTTTCACACAAAGATGGCCGCCATCCGCAAACTATTACGCTTATGGCCTATTGGTTTGGTCAAAGGATGCTCCCCCCATAAAGGTATGTTGTTGCAAAATTTGGTAGAGATCGGATGATTAGGTTAGTCGTAATTTGATTTAAGCTTTGAACATTTGTGTGGCCGCCATTACGTTTCCGGTGATATAAAATATGACACTGAGGTGTCCTTTGCTAGTGCTACCTTTGTACCAAATTTCGTTCAATTCGCATTCACCGTGTTCGAATTGATAGGGGGGGGACAGACATTCAGAGTACACACACTCACACACACACAGACACACACACACACAGACACACACACAGACTCACACACACACATACACACACACAGACAGACACACTTTTTTCGCCCTGTGTTGATCTCATAAGTCTACTTTCATTTTTTGCAAAAATCGAAAGTAGGCTAAAAAATAGGCTTATGAGATCACATTTTGTCCATGTGTGTGTGTGTGTACGTGTCCCCCCTAATAACTTCTAAACGGCTGGTGCGATTTCAATGAAACTCGGTAAGCTCATAGCATTATTCAGAGCGACCCCGACCGTGCCCTTCAAATTTTGTTACGTCTCACCAATCCAACATGGCGGCTGTGCGAAATATTTCACCAGCATTCAATATCTCCGAAACTATTAACGATATCACCCTGGAATTTATTACGGTGATAAAGGAAACTACTAGAAGTTCACCTATGTTACTTTTGAAAAACTGGTAACTACGAAACCGACATGGCGGCCACGCGAATTTACGACTTTTAAATAGACGTTTCTCGTGATTTAACCAACCAAACCCAATAAAACTTGGTACAGTATATGTTTGTGCACGTTGTAATGCACCGACATCTAACTTCGTTCAATTGTTTACATAACCATAAGATGGCGGATGTGCGAAATATTTCACCGGCATTCTATATATCTGAAACTATTAGCGGTATCATCCTGAAATTTTGTACGCAGATACAGGGCACTACTGGAAGTTCATCTATAAGACTTTCAAAAATCGGTTAACTACAAAACTAACATGGCGGCCAAGCGAATTTGAAAATTTTAAATAGACCTTTCTCGCGATTTAATGTTACAAACGCAATGAAATCTGGTACAGGAAATGTTTATACACATTGTAATGCACTGGTATCCAATTTAGTTCAATTGTTTACATAACCTCAAGACGGTGGCTGTGCGAATTTTTAAAATTAAGTTTTTTATTTTTTGTGACGTAATCATGCGATCGAAGTGAAAGTTTGAATAATGAACCTACACAATAATTTTCCTTTAATGGTACATGACTCTTTGGCCTATACATTTAGCATCCAACATGGCGACCATCCGATATATTTAGACGGCTCTGGATATCAACGAATCTATTATAGCAATCAAACTGATTTGTTTATGTTCATAGGGGCTATGAACTTAAGTTCACCTATAGGACTTTAAATAACCTGGTGATCACAAATCCAACATGGCGGCGACGAGAAGTATAATTATTCACATGGACGTTTCTCGAAATTTAACCATCCGAGTGCAGTGAATCTTGGTACAGTAAATCCTTATACGAATGTTAATCCACTGGCATCGAATTTATTTCAATTGTTTCCATAACCACAAGATGGCAGCTGTGCGAAATTTTTAAATCTCCTTGTTACTTCTTGTGTCCTAATCATGCGATTGAAGTTTGAATGCTACACGTACACAATAATCTTCATGTAACAGTACATAACTCTAGGACCTACATATATAAAATCCAACATGGCGACCATCCGAAATATTTAGTCGGTTCTCAATATCTACGAATCTATTACAGCAATCGAACTGAAATTTTGTATGTTGATAGTGGTAATTAACATGAGTAGGATATATGAAAATAGGCTGTATAGTTCTTAACGGAACTACTTGTTTCTCATATTGTCATTTAGACTTTCACGGCCCGTGTTATTATTCATAATGTTGAATTTTGGGCTTATGCCGTGTTTTATTATATTGAAATTCGACGCGTTTCGAAAGAAACCATGTCTTTCATCGTCAGGAATAATCTGGAATACGACAATGTTGCTAAGAGAAAGCAACGAAGAACATATAGAAGGTGCCCAAAGATGGACGCCATTATAGCCCCATGTTAGGGACAACGGAAAGCAGCAGTGAATTACTTTCTCAGGGTTCTGATAATAGGTAGCCAGGATTCACTGAGATTGTAGCTGGTGTCGCGGTTGAAATTATCTGGGTGTTTACGTATTTCAACCGCCTCCCTGATGATTCTGGGACGATATTGCTTTATACGGGCAAGAACATCCACTCCTTGGAACATGACATCATGTTTCTCTTCCCCAACTCTTTTCAGCACCTTCCAAACAGTGTGTGTTATCAAATATCGTAGAACTAAAAGAATACCTGAGTGATCCATCACTCTATGGACGAAAACCATGGAGGAACACAGCTTCTCCATTAACGTATGGTGGACATTTGGATCCAATTACCAAACCACCATCGAAGAAAATACAATACCACAAACGTAGGAATTTCCCATCTCCTTACCTGGGTGAAACTCGAACTCGAGACACTAATATCAATCGCTGTACAGAACTGTACACAACACGGGCTATTGCAGCTTCTCACTGACACTTCTGGATCACCACCAAAATACACCTTAAATGTTTAACATGCCTAATTACATAACTAACGGTCGCTGATGACCATGTTCACCCAAATGTATTCTTTTCTCACTCTGATAGGACTGATGTCCTCGACTTCCTTACATCAATCAAATCAACTGGCCAACAATTTCATAAATTTTACTTGGACACAATCCTGAACTCTACTGTAATTTCAGCGAGTATCATCAATATTACCGTACCATTTATACGTAAACTCAAAATCCTAAACAAACATCTGCTTCTAAGAATGAATTTGTAATTCTCATACCCTATACAGTATATTTCCCTAATCTGCCTGTGATACGTTGGTTCGTAGTTTTCAGATATACTCAAACACAACCTATCCCTTTAAACATTATATTATTTCGGTACTATAGATGCCTTTTGCGGCTTCAAAGGCAACCCATCGTCCCAAATGAGTTTTCAAAAGAAAGAGAATCACCCGGAGCAGTGAAGAATTGCACACTCATCGACAATTTGTTTACAAATAAATGTTTAAAGAAATAAACAATACAATACCAGAACTGTGCCGCATCGAGCCCACATAAGAGGAAAGTCGAGCACATAGCCAGACGCTGCCAAAACTGTGTCGCGTCGAACCTTGCTGTTGAGTGAGGCTAATGCACAACGGCAATGATGTTGAAATGCGAGATTTCCTGCACAGGTTCCCTCATGTAATATAACACAACAAGTATAAACTGCCCTGACGTATCCTAACATCATTTTACAAATTTTCCTCCCCTAACCTACAGTTAGTACGTACTCATCAGTTAATCCCTGGCACATTCAAATGAGATAGGCGTTAACTCCATTATCTTATTAGAATTGCATGATGAGTCCTATGTTCCTGGGTTGGATTCCGGCCATGGATCGCCCAACCGCCAACCGTCTTCATTCTTCCCTCTTATCTGGTTCGCCTAAACAAGTCTGGAATGATAACGATCACTCTTAATAATCAGTCACATAACCTGGTCACTGCTAATTGTGGATTTGTCTTCGGGCACTGGCGACTGACGTATCACACTCGTTATTTTACCGTGCGCAGAGTCCGGCAAGTCTACGGAACTGTAAAACGACGCATAGATCATGCTTTTAACCACTCGCGAATCGTTTCATAAGTGATTACCAAGGTATTTTGCGGACTTATAATAAATTGTTCGTCAATTTTGTTATTATATTGCTCTTCAATATTCACAACCCTTTTGACTTCCCGGAACCTTTTGTCTCTGAAAATTTTTAAATCTCACTTGCGCACTATCGTGAATCAAACTAGCACTGGGACAATCTCGTGCGTTGCGTTGGACTGGTAAACTAAACAAAAGCTAGTAACTGCTTTCGTTATTTATAACATTTTGACTGTCACACAATGGGCAAATGACTACATGTTCACCTCCTTCTACATCATTGGTTTTAATACGTAGAAACTCGGTAATCTGGTTTCTAAAATAATGGTGATCAAATTCCTGTAAGCTACCTTAAGATCCGATCGCAGAATTGCTCGTATTTTGCATAGCGTATCTTGCTGTGGGGATAGGATAACTGGGGTCTTCTTTATCGCTGTGACCAATCAAAAGTCTTTGAACTTCGCGTAGGAATATGACCTTGCAAGTAAACCGCGCACGTAATTTACATGATTTTTATGGGATTTAATTTCATTAAAAGTTCCCTATTTAATCTCCAATATGGTCACATAATAATTGGTATGTTCAGACAACGATAATATGGCGTTATTGCATTTAATGCGGGCGGTGTTATTGTCTCTCTCTCAACCACCACTCTCGTCGCCTGGGGTGTATAGTCCGCGCCACCTTAAATAAGCTACTCAAAAGTTATTAAATAGATAACCTTATCATCCATCCCCTATGCCTACATACATGGTGGTTTATGGTTGAATTTCTTAAAGTTAAGTTTTTTTACAGAGTCACCTGAGTGTCACCAAGCATGCTTAAAATTTCACCATCTCCAAATATGACAATACCACTAAAACTTCGGCGGCGTAGTTGGTGGCATGCTGAGCTTCTATGCCCAAGATCGTAGGTTCAAACCCGGCCAAAGTCGTCGTATTTTTTAAGAGCGTTAAAAGTCCCTCTGTATGCCTTCCTTTGGAGGGGAAGTAAAGCCAGCGGCCCCATGTCATAGATTTATGGTATGATAAGGAACCATAAATCAATGACATGGGCCCGCCGGCTTTACTTCCCCTCCGAAGGAAGGCATACTGAAGGATTTTAATGCTCTTAAAAAATCCGACGATATCGGTCCAGTTTCAACCCACGACCTTGGGTATAGAAGCTCAGTATGCTACCAACTTTGCTACCGAAGCCGCTCTGTTCAATTAATTGAATACATTCTCGTATTTCTGTACAATATTACGTCTAGTGCAGTTTTACAAGGTAAGTGCTACTAAAATACTATTAGAACAGTTATTATGATTATTATGAACTTAGATTACAATACGTATGTGTAGTCTACATTTCCACTCGTCTGAAGAACTTTCGTAAAAATATTTATTTTTGCATATATTTTTATTTAGATGTCGTCAAACTGCATAAGAAGCGTAAGAAAAAGCTAGATAATCCACGGAAGAAGACTAGGCCGTACACTTTGCAGCATTCAATGCAGTTGCCTATAGTAAATCTGAACAGCTGTTTCAAAACAGAATATGAGGAAAAATAATAATTATTGTAAGAATTGCTGGACTGCTCAGAGTAAATATTTTGAAATATTTGTTAGAATGCTTATTTCATATTATTCAATCCAAACATAACATAACTTAACCTAAACATAACCTAATAAAATGCGCATTTAGCAACATTATCTTAGATTTATTAGCCTCCCACTATTGTAATTTAGCATAGGAATTGATGGATGTATATTATTGTAGACATTCAAGTGCTATAAGTCAATGTACTTTCATTGGGGGAGCTTACAGATTTGCTGAAGAACATGACCTGAAACTTTGCCTCTTCAATGTAATAAATCCATTATCCACTTGTCACTTACTCAGAAACTTGCTTGTATGTAGGATTGAACATATTTCAGTGAGTGAAATCTTACTTGTGAACTAGGAAGTACGCTTTAAGCTTGGCATGGCATGGTTACTAATGGTTTTTGCTGTATTCTGTGCTAATTCTTTCATTGAATTGATATGCATGAATGTGTCATGTTCTGAAATTTATATCTATTGTTACGGCTGTGAGTTTGTTTTGTCGCCTCGCCGCGTTGAGTCACAGCTGCCCCCAGGCTGTGTGTGCTCTGCCTCAGTATATTACGTGCGCGTTACGCAACGGGCTGCGAAGTGAAAGGGATGGTCCAGAATATTCGTGACCCAGCCAGTGAAGGAAATCTCTCGGGGCCGTGTGTCCTGGACGATTCTAAAATTCATTGAGTCACCAGCCTGCTATATAAGCGGCCTCAAAGTGAGGGGACTGAGTTTTCTGTGGGTGTGTGTTTCTGAGCTAGTGCGTGCTTTCCTGAGCGACAGAAGTGTGGTGACTTGCGAAACCCCTAGTGAAGCTGATTCTCTTGACAGCGAGGAAGTGAGAAGCCTACAGAGGAACTGTGTCTTGAACGAGTGTTTTTTTTTCCAGTGCGACAGAAGTGATTGTGGTGCATTGTGCAACAGTGTGTAGTACGGTGACAGGCTGAGTGCAGATATTTCCAGCCAACGCACGGGGCCACCTCATTACGAGCGATTAACTTCTACGGCTTACTGACAAGTGAAAGGGGAAGTGTTCTCGCCGTGAGGAAACTGGAGTAAGGTAATAATTGCTTGTATTTACTGATGAGTGCTGTATCCTTCTGGCCACAATAAAGTTAATTATTTCCTATAAAGGAACAATCTGTGTTGTGCTTCAACCCACCGTAATCCAGTTACCAAAAAGTGCCACTAGCGGGGTGGCACGTAACACTATGGTATCAGTATAGTACATTATCCAAGGAGCCTATAATGGCAATAATTAAGACACGAGTATGCTTATAATACGAGCCAAGCGAGTTTTCCATACGAGTGTCTTAATTACCATTATAGGCGAGTTGCATGCGACTGTTTATGTTCGAGGAAAATTGTAATTTTACTATAGGCTATGTTCTTACATAAATATTCTTAAATAGGCCTATCTGTCGCTATTCTGTCAGTTGACTTAAGTGCATGCACTGGGAATTGTAACAAATTCCAAAGCTTTGAACCATTGTTTATCCAGAACTAGCACCAACAGATAGCGCACAGGTACTATGGTGGGTCATTTTGTTATTTTGGTCAAACAACATACAATAGGCTGTAACAAACGCTTTCAAATGAAAATGCATCGTATTATCAACTAGTTATTCTTTAAATCCAATGCGTATAGAATGTCAACGGAAGGCAAATCTATGGAGTCCCTCATTGATGAGTCATTACATCTCGAGGAAAAGTTTCGAATAAGAAATCCCTTTACTGAACAGAGAGCTGGGTTATTGATTTCCGTGGATCTAATGTCATATGTTTGCAGCCTCCATGACGTGGTTATATCAACTCCAGCATACACTAAAATTGTCACCGAAATCGTATGAAAGCAATGCCCTGTGTAGAAATCAGAGTGGGGGATATTGTGGTACAGTGCTATTTATTTTCTCATATTCCCCAATTTACTAATGCAAGCATTTGTGTTCGGATATCCTTTATATTGTCAACTTTCCAATCACGTAATTCATGTCTGACATGTTGGATTTACATTGCATGTGTGAAGCTATCCTTACCTAATTGGTCACACAACTGTTTCATAATGAAAATCTTGAGTTCTGATTGGTGGAGAGAAGCTGTATCATAATGAAAATTAGTACTATAATTACCCTCATTATAGTACAGTTTTCTGACACATAATATTTATATTTCGACTTCGTCAAACATAAATGTTATTACAGCATGGCTTTTCTGTCGTCCAGAAGGTGATATTTGAGTCTAGGAAGGGGAAACTCCTTGTTACACCTGGTAAACATAGAAAGCGAGAATTTCCTGTAACTGGAATATATGATTTTGCTAAGGAAGCCATTGCAAGGTTCATTTATGCCAAGTTACGTCGAGGTAAGGATGTTGTACTTCTTCTTTTCTAATATGTTGATAACATCAAGATAGAGAGCTCCTTATAAACATATGTCGTAATCTTCTTTGAATGCTTCTTTTCATTTGTACAATTTTCTTTACCTTACAGGTGAAGTAGTGGCGGCTTCAAACGTTTTTAACCTTCTGAATGAAAATTACGTGACGTTTTCTTTAAATGGTAGTTAATTTCGGTCAGAAGGATATTGAAGGGGGCGGAATTCGTTTGCAGCAAAGGGGGTAGCTTTTCTCACATTCGAGAGACCTATATCATTCGCTATAAGAGGACCTGGTGTGTCAGAGAGTATGTTAGGAACATGCAGAATGATCCCCCAAAACCTGTTGGTTTCTTGGATGAAACATGGATTTTTATGAATGGTGAGGCTCTACATTACTGCATGAGAAACAGAAAATTTGATTTATATCCTACTCATGAAATTCATTGCAAATGTACATATAATAAACCTTGTTTGCTGTTTCATTTATTGTGAATTATTTTTCAGGATCAACCACTTACTCATGGAATAGGCCAGGAAAGAGTGGAGATATGGAACGAGTGCTCCGTCGATCTGTTTCATGCTGGAACTAAGGAGGGATTTGTGCCTGGTATGATATTTCTGGTCATCCATTTCGGATGTTTTTAATCAAAAGGAATGTGTTCATTCGATGTAATTCATAAATAATTTTAAGAATAATACTTTTAGTTTTGCACATGCCAAATTACCATGCTTTTAAATGTCCAGGTGCTAGTTAGATATTTGCTTCAAATTTGAAGTGAAATCAGGATTACCATGGTACTATGAATTCCGATACATTTAGGCAATGGGTGGAAGAGCATTTGATTGTTGGTTTGAGAACCATTGGAGACTGTGTCATCGTGATGACAATGCTTCATATCGTAGCCAAGTTGTGAAGCAACAACCAACTACCAGCTGGAAGAAAGACCAACTATTGGTGAATATTTATGTAGTCTATTTCAGTCATTGCTTGGACAGAATGGTGTGGTACCTTCGGAAAATGCGATGAAGGTTGTACCACAAGGATTGTGCAGTTTGAATCGAAATCATCTGAAGAGTTATTTTAGCTCCATACAAGATTTCTCATTGTTAACCTGTTGCAGGATCGAATCCTGGCGCAGTCATTTGTCAACTCAAATTCATGATTCCTATGATATAAGGTCACAGCATCACCTGGTGGACTGATTGATCAAACATTTTCTCAGCATCACAGAACCCTGAGTCTCCAGCAATCTCTTTGAAACCTCTCCCCTCTACTCGCCATGACAAACCATTTTGTTTACCTCGTTAGCCATTGAGCGCCAATATTCAACTCTGAAGGAATTTGGGGAAACTTGTGAGAAATTTGGGGCTATTTCAAACTCACGGGTTGGCACCCATGTTGACTTATCACCGAGTAACGTCATAGGACCTCGAGGAACCCCTTCCTTACATCACATCACCCTTTGTCCATATCCGGGGCCTTCCTTCCCAATCCTCACCTGATCATACTAATTCATTGCACATCATACTAATTCTACTCTCACTCAGGTACACGCGGGTTGATATGACCTATCCTGTTGAAAGACAGTTTCAATAGCTATTTTTATGTTCGACCCTAACTATTATGTGTCGAAAAACTGTATCAAAATGAGGCTCATTATAACACTATTTTTAATTATGAAACAGTTTCTCCCACCAATCAGAGCTCAAGAAACAGTTGTGTGACCAATTAGATAAGGATACCTTCGCGCATGCACTCAAAATCCAACATGACTATATAAATTACCGAAATTGCACCGTCCATATGTTCGCGTAAATAAACTGGTGAATATGAGACAAGAAATGGCACTGTACCTTAATATCCCCAAAATCAATTTCTACATAGCGCGTGGTTTTGAAACGACTTCGGTGACAGTTTTACTGAATACTGGAGCACAATCTGAACATATGGCATTGAAGCACACAGAGTGCATGCGTCGGCTGTCCAGAGAGCTTGGAAAACAGAGATATACTACCCACCGCAGCATCCGATCACAACATTCTAGTGACTGAACACATATTTATGAATATTTATGTTAAAACATATAATAAAGTTATAATTATCGTCGAACATAAACAGTCGTATGCAACTCGCCTATAATGGTAATTAAGACACTCGTATGGAAATTATAAAACTCGCATACGCTCGTCTTATAAAAATACTCGTGTCTTAATTATAGCCATTATAGGCTCGTTGCATAATGTACTATTCTAGAGCTATAACCCATAATTTTTTGACTCATAATTTCAGAGTAGTTATGTGGGGGTAGTTTTCACCCGTAACCCATTTTTCTTTTAAAGAGAATCATCTTAGGACAAATTATAATTTAAAAAAGTCCTCTCGGCACGCCGGAAGGCGGAGGTAGATTTCACCGGGCAAGCCTGGGGATAGGCGAAAATAGGCAGAATATGCAGGTTTTCGTAGAAGGATCAGACCTCATTTATTGCGAGAAAGTATTTTATAATCAGAGCTTAATTAACTTTGTTTTTCGTCATTTTATGCATATATTAAACATTTTATTGTCTTAAGGGGACGGTAACATTCTTGTCCTTTGGGGTCCATTTTTATACTTGTGGTCACACTGTCCTTATGCAAGGTTTCGACACTGATGTGTAACTATCTAACGGTCTGTTACTTTTTCACGCAAAAAAAATTCTCTCGCAGAGATTTTGGTTGGTTCCTCAGTTTAGGGGCTGCGACAACGCGGTCATGTAACCCCGTGTACTAAGGGTGAGTGTAGAATCTGTCTGATAAACAGTGTGAATTGTGATGGCTGTATTAATGTGTAATTGAGGTAAGGACTGCTGACGGTCAATTTCAAGCAGTAGTTCCTAATGTTGCTAACAAATAATTTACTACCGTTGACGACACCTAGCTGTGAACTTGGCTACTAGATGGCACCGCAACCAACAACTCGCAACGAAGGTTGGAACTTCCCCTGCAAAGGAAAGCATACTGAGGGATTTTTAGCGCTCTTAGAAAATCCGACGTCTTCGGCCGGCTTTGAATCCGTGACCTTGGGCATAGACGTTCAGCATGCTACCAGTTAAGTCACCGAAGCAGCTTCACACTTAGTCAGATATAAAACTGAATGTGATCTCGTGCACGTGCGTTGTCATGGCAACGTCTGATGGCTCATCCCTCATCAATTTAGTAGTGTTGTCATGGCAACCTCTGATGGCTCTTGGCATCTCTATATATATAAAAATGAAAGTTTGTCTGTTTTTTCTGAATTTCCACGGAATTTTGTGATATTTGCGCGCTTTAGACTGTTTTATGATGGATGCGCGCAAAAATATTTTTTTTGTCTGTCTGTCTGTCTGTCTGTCTGTTTGTTTGTTTGTCTGTCTGTGGACAATTTTTTTGTGTCCTTATAACTCGAGAACAGCTGAGTGGATCAACGTAAAATTTGATACAGATATCCTTCAGAGGCACGACACCAATCATTGATGTAACTCTTCTCCGTACCTCTCATAAAAGTGGCCCAACCCCCTTAAAATACAAGCTGAAATAAGAGTAGAAGGGTGAGACAAAGCTCATTTTCAGCCCCTCAATGTGAGAAACGAAACTCGGGGGCCCCCGAAAACCACATTTTAAGGCCCTAAAACCAACAGTTTTTGAGATATTCCCAGAAAACTAATTTCACTTAATAAATTAATGAAAGAATGCATGCCGGTAACCATGACAACTGAATCTCAGAGGTCCATCTATTTCTGTAAGACGCAATGCAATTCCATTTATTACATTACTGTGAAGGTTTGCAAACGGCTATAAGGTTATAACGGATCCAAATTAAGCTGAAATATTCAATACATACAATGCGCTTAAGGGGTCAAGGGGTACTCTAGAATTTTTTCACGCGATTTACACGTGCGGGTGTGGTACGGAAGGTCTATTATATCCCTTCTCTGTTATGTAAAAATGAATGTTTGTCTGTTTTTTCTGCATTTCCACGGAAATTTGACATATTTGCCCGTTTCAGACTGTTTTGTGACGGATGCACGTATTTTTTTTCTGTCTGTCTGTTTGTCTGTGGACACTATTTTGTGTCCTTATAACTCGAGAACGGCTGGGTGGATTAACGTAAAATTTGATACAGATATCCATCAGAGGCACAACACTAATCATTGATGTAACTCTTCTCCGTACCTCTCATAACAGGGGGCCTACCCCCTTAAAATACATGCTGAAATAAGCGTAGAAGGGTGAGACAAAGCTCATTTTCAGCCCCTCAATGTGAGAAACGAAACTCGGGGGCCCTAAAAGAACCCCGAAAACCACATTTTAAGGCCCTAAAACGAACATTTTTCGAGATATTCCCAAAAAACTAATTTCACTTAATAAACTAATGAAGGAATGCATGCCGGTAACAATGGCTACAGAATCTCAGAGGTCCATCTAATTCTGTAAGACGCAATGCAATTCCATTTATTATATTACTGTGAAGATTTTCAAACGACAATAAGGTTATAACGGATCCAAATTAAGCTGAAATATTCATCAATACATATAATGCGCATAAGGGGTCAAGGGGTACTATAGAATTTTTTAACGCAATTTGCACGTGCGGGTATGGTACGGAAGGTCTATTATATCCCTATCCCTATATTGTTATATTATTATTATTATTACTATTATTTTAATTATTATCATTAATATGGCGTGCAACGACGAGACAAACTCATTTTCAAACCCTTGGTGTCAGAAACAAAACTCGGGGCCCCTCAAGAGTCGTAAAGGGTCCCCGAAAACTATATTTTAAGTCTCTAAACCTAAATGTTTCCTATATATTCCCAGAAAACTAATTTCATTTAATAAACTAAAGTAGGAATGCAAGCCACTAACCATGACAAAAGTATCTCAAGAGGTGGCATCCAACTTTCCGTCTATTTCTGGAATAAGTAATGCCACTGCATTTATTACATTTCTGTGAAAGGTTGCAAATGGCTGTAAGGTTATCACGGAACCAACTAAAACTGTAAAATTCATCAATGCGCTTAAGAGGTTCAAGGAGTACCCTAGATTTATTTCACACGACTTACACGTGCGATATGTCGTACATAAGGTCTATTATATCTCCAAACAGCAACATTATTTTCAAAAATTCCTGATTTGAAATAGTAGACAGTTTTTTGCTGATTTTAGGAATTTGGGCCATTGGAGGCTAAATAAAACTGAATTTGCATGCACCACAAGCCTTTATAATTTATAAAAGGGGTCTTCCGGTAGTTAGGCACTTGACACAACGGTTAGGGTCAGTTCGTATGTGACGTGTATTGCGATTCGTCTACGAGGTTTTCAATTTTATTTTCACGCCAGGAAGAACATGTTAGGTAAATTTAGTTTGAGAGCACATTTTAGCTAGGCCTAATCATTTTTCTTTGCCAACAAACAGGTTCCAAGCCCATAAACATTGCAACAGTAGATCAATTGGTAACATCTGGTTATTAATACCGAAGACCGTTCGAAGAATGGGTACTTCTGCTAGTTTTCTTATAATTCGGAAATAATTTTTCTCATCCCTTGACGTAATGGTGGGTCATATCAAAAATTCTTTCAGACAAAAGTTTTAGGTAATTATTAGGGGAATATTGTACATTTTGTACGGTTTTGATATTGTGCCTATTAAGAGAGATATGATTAATGTTTCCCGAAAAAATCACTTTTTCCCACCCCTTTGGTCAATGGTTGGTGTTATCAAAAAACATTTCTAACATAAATTTTTGAGCCTTATCCGACACATAGTATGAAATTTGAATGGATTCTATATTTCAAATATTAAGAGAGTTATAGCGATATTTGACTTTTTCGAACCCCCCCCCCCCCCATTTTACCCCCGTCGACCGATTGTGCCCATTAACCAACTCGACCGAGATTTTATAGGGATACATATGATGTAAAAATTTCAAAGTGATTGGTGCAAAATTGCAGTATTTATCGTGTCCACAAGTAAGTGATATATATATATATATATATCACTAGAGAACACTACTGTAAGTCAGACAGACAAAAAACACTGTAGTTACCTTTGTGGACTTTAAAAAAGCATACGACAGCATTGATAGACAAACGCTCTTCGCAGTACTGGAAGAATATGGCATTGACAAAAAAATCAGGGCACTTATACAAATAACGCTCACGGACACCACCTCTAAAGTTAAGTTCATGGGTGAAATTTCAGAACCCTTTCATATACGCACAGGTGTCAAACAAGGAGACGGCCTCTCACCAATCTTGTTCAACATGGTCTTAGACAAAATTGTTAAGCAATGGGAGGAACAAGTTAAAGGAACACAGCTAGGAAGAACCCGCGAAACAAAAACAATCATAAAATGTCTGGCATTTGCAGATGACGTAGCCTTACTCAGCAATAACACACAGGAGGCAAAGGAAGCACTGGAACGATTACATGAAATAGCTGCTAAAACAGGTTTACAGATATCTTATGAGAAGACCCAATTCATGGAACGACATACCAACAATGTACAAACCATGCATACCATATATGGATCCATACAAAGAGTTGAAAAATTTAAGTACTTAGGAGAATATATACAAATAGGAGGATCAAACAAGGTGTCTAACATAGAACGAACGGAAAAACTCCAGAAAGCATACAAACTTACATGGTCACATTATAATAAGAAAAGCATATCAAGACAGGCCAAACTTAGACACTACAAAACAGTTGTATTACCAGAAGCATTGTATGCGTCAGAAACGACCACAATTGGAGCATCTGGCATCATAGAAACAGAAAAAATTGAACGTAAAATTCTGAGAAAAATTATTTGGAGCAGTGCACAGAGATGGGATATGGATGAAAAGACCTACCAAAGAGCTATATGAACACACAGACAGACTCACAGATATTAGAAAACGCAGACTAACTTTCTACGGGCACATACAGAGAATGAACAATAAACGACTTACAAAGAAAATCTTTGATGTAGTAAACAGTTCAAAAAGGAAAACAAATTGGTATCATGAAATAGAAGACGACTTAAAGCAATTAGGGATCAACAAGCAAATGATAGAAGACAGAGAAAAATTCAGAAACAAAATTAAGAACGCCAAATTTTTAGTAAGTGATAGGAAGAAGATAGGAACATTGAGGACGGAACAAAGGAAACGGGAACACAGTCAAAGGATGAAGAGATTTTGGGAAGAGAAGAAGGGAAAGAAGTGAAAATTGTGACATCATGAGATATTCAAGTTCATACACTGTCCATAAGGGCAAAAATGATGTAATAATAATAATAATAATATATATATATATATATATATACACATATATACATAAATTATATATATAAACTTTTGAACTGACGGTGGTTTTGGGGTGTAGGGGATGTGAAACGCGAAGATATGTCAAAATTTTCCGGAAGTCGAACCATGGTACCCATTGCAATAGTTAGCGTTCTAAAAAAATCTACCTAAAAGTGTTTGTGACCTATTTTATACCTGGATTAGTGGTAGATATAGGTTTAGGATTGAGATTTTTTAGCGTATGGCTTTAAGTGCCGGGAGTGTCCAAGAGTAGCTGCTTCGAGACGGACACCCAATGGGTGAGCTGCAAGTACCGTTGGGGAGGAAAGTTGGAATGGAAGGACGAGGAGTTGGAAGGTAACGGCTGTGGCCTATAGTTATGGACCAACACCGGCATTTGCCTGGAAGGAAGATGGGAAACCACAGAAGACCATCTTGAAGGTAGCCGGCGGGGGGATTCGAACCTCCTCACCTCCCGGATGTGAGCGACTGCCACCAGTCATGCCGTAACGACCACGGCTAACTCACCCGGTAGGATTGAGATGATTAACCTCTTATAATAATACTGTATGGCCTCGGTTGCCGGGTGCAAGCTTTGTTATATGACACCAAGAGGGCAGCTTGCATGTCGAATTTTTGTTGTTCCTTGGAGCGCTATAAAAGTCAAGGAGGTTAGATATCTATTAGAAAAAGGAGGAACTTTCTTGTTGGCGGGAAATCCCGACACGACAACCACTCACCCACCGTGGCAAGCCATTAGCCTGTTGAAAGGCGGTTTCAATGCCTAATTGCCTAATCATTGATTTTAGAGATATCAATTTATTCAGTTTGGGGTGGTTTTTACTAAATATAATGTTTTACCACATGATTGAACCTTATTCGATCCAGAACCAGGTTGGACCACATTTCTGTCTTTCACATGCCAACCATGGGTACATCGGGCAATCCGATAGGTGGAGAGAGGATCATAGCTTGCAGGTGGTGACGTCATACATTGTCTTAAAACATGTATCCACATGTTATGACTTAAGGCTATAGGTATTACCATCCCCCTCTTAGTCAAGAGCCAACATGGCTGACCACTTAGAACCAGCATGGTCGTAGCTCCCTGTCCTTCTAAGTTGACATCTGCTGTCCAGGAACCAACATGGTCGACCACTTGGATCGAACATAGCCACCACACAGTCATCCTATGATGTCATCCACTGTCTCGCGGCAAGCATCAACTTGTCTGTACAGTCACATGACCTCCTTTTCCCGCCAACCGGACGCTCCCCTCCACCATGGCTCGTCCTATATCATCATACCTTGTGTGACTCTACCCCACCCTCCACGGACCTGATCGCCATGACAACCTCTTTTGTTTACCTCATCCATCCATGAGCACCCATTTGGGATAATTTAGGGCTATCTCACACTCACCACTTGGCTACCACAGCCCAGGACCTTGAGACGATCTCTCATGTAGCCACGTGATCTTGAGGAACCCCGCGTGGGATCCTTTACCCCAATCAGGGGGAATTTGGGAAAATCCTCTTTGCATATTTTCTGAACTGAAGTATGTTTCGATTAAAGAGGAAAAAGTTTCACAAAAGAATGGGGTAGAAAAGACCCCTTTGCTCATCATAATTACATATTTATTTGTTTATCGTATGACATACATGAAAATTAATTATAAGTTGGCATCAAGGTTTAAAACGTAATGAAGTGATTGTGGTGTCCCCAGGAAGAAGTCGCTGAATTCACCTCTGTAAGATGTTTGTGGGCATTCGTGAACTAGGTGCCGAACAGTCAGTCTTTCAGCACCGCACTCGCAACCTGATGGTCTTTTCCTCCACTTGTTCAGGAGATCCCCGCATAAACCGTGATTGGTCCAGATTCTATTTAATTTTGACCAGGTCTTTCTAGGCTGAGTGATCCCTGGTACCTTCTCAGTTATGCATAGCATTACTGAGCTCTCTGGAGGGACAAACGAATTCCAATCAGATGACCATCTCTCAGTCAGGTTGAATTTGTTGGTTACAAGATTCTCCGCTCTGCACATAGGTGATGTCTTGCACGTACTCGTTTCACATGCAGATCAGCAATGTCTCCATTGATAGGTAGTTGTTTGTTGGTCTGGATCTTTCTATATTCTGTTATCAGAATGTTGCATCGCCGGAAATGAGGTGGTGGGATGTGGCTGAGAATAGGAAGCCATTTTGTAGGAGTTGACATAATTGTTCCTGTTATCATGCGGATGGTGTTATTCAATGGTACATCTATTAATCTTACATGCGGACTATTTATCCACACCGGAGCATAATACTCAGCAACAGAATAAACTAATAGACTGGTTCACTTTTTTCAAAAAACGCCTCTTTTCTAATTTGAGCGGCATTTTGGGTAACATTTGGGCAAATGGCTTATTTTTACTAATTCGGACCTGCTGAATACGAATATTGCTGTTGCCAGGCTGATTTCTCGACCGGAAGACAGAAATCCAAGATGGCGGCCAAGATGGTGGACTTAGCCCTATGTCTGCACAATTTTCATTTCGTCACGTATTTTTATTCCGATAGGGGTAAATTATGCTGTAAAGTATTGTTGATACAATGGTTTGTCGATTGACTAAGTTTTTAATCACGCTGAATAAATTTTTCCCTTAAAAAATATATACAATATATACATTTCCTCCTTGTAATATTTTACAAAATTTCTGTTGTTTAGATTGATTTATGTTCGTTGTTTTATACGTATAATTACAAATACTACTGATACCATAAATACTATTTCTGTTCAAATTGCCAAAATCAAGGGAAGGAATGAGCCTGTTTTCAAGAAAGCAGTTAGCACTAATTGGTATTGTCCCGGTGGAGATACAGGCTGTGTTATCGAGTCCGAAGCTAGGAATTTAGCGTTTGTTTATCTTCGACAAACGGAGACTTTGAAATCCGAATGGCCTGAGTTTAATCAAGACATTACACACAACACATTGGGCATTTCTCAATCTGGCTACATGCCCTTAATATTAAATCCTGCCCATGAGTGGGACACGCTCTAGACAGTGCTTGAAAGATCCGCCGTTGTCGCGGATAAGCTGAAGCAGCCGTACTTGGTGTTAACTTGTGATCAAGCGCTCTACCATAAGTTGTTGGAGATCAAATGGGACTCAGAACTATTTCAAAATCGGGTTGTTTTGAAGATGGGAAATTTACACGTTGCACTTAATTTTCTGAAAACCATAGTACAGCATATGGCAGGAAGTGGTATTCGTGAGATCTGGGTGGAAAGTGGAATCTTAGCAGAGGCATCGGCCGCTGGAGTTCTTAATAGAAGGGCATATGGTAAAGGTCTTCGTAATCACAAACTTATGTTACAGGCTTTATGGCGCATTTTACTGGATAGGCTGGCTAATGAGAAGAGCTGCGATAGTTTTGAAAACCTCCCCTATGATGCAGAAACAGCTATCAAGCATTCCCTCGTACAAGAAAACCGGGGAAAAATCAAAGACTTCGTATGAGGCATCACGATCGAGTTAAAATTTTGCGTACTGGTGGTCATATCTAGAGATGGTTTCGACATTACTCAAGTTTACAAGGGGGATCTGTTCTGGAAATTGGGACATGTATTAGACTGCTCTTAATGAGATGCTTCCTTTTACTGCACGATACGACCACACCAATTACACTAAGTCCTTGGCAGTGTATATAGATGAAATGCATCAGCTCCCTGAAGAAGTCGAGATGGCATTCAGGAAGGGAGACTTCGGGGTCCAACGGAGCAACGGAAAATTTTGTTAAGTTGACGCGGATCATGCACAGGAATGGACAGTGGGCACTTCTAAGAAAGCTGGCGGATTAGTTGGAATCACGCAGGAAGAGTCTGCTCTGCATCGTTGGGCCTTATCATTTCACTGGAGGAGCGATATTACTAATTCCGCGTCTGAAATGTTCGTGGTAGGAACAGAAGGCTGCGCATATAAAGAACAATCTGTCAATCCTGGTAGGAGACGGCGAGACAACTCGGACGAAGAAAAACTCTTGTCCACTTTGAAAACTTTTAAAGTTTTCTCAGAAGACAATGCTGATCTCTCAAATATTCACAATGTAGCAAATAAGGACATTGCTACCATCAAGATCCAAGATTTGCTTCTACGCGCACGAGAAATGGGCCTTGAACAAGTGAATAAGTTCGTCTCCGAACGCCTTGTGTCATCTGAAGACACGGCGAAACCGCAAGTGAGCTTCCATTTGCCCATTTCTAAGAATCGCCCTCTCACACTGAACTACTTGGCGAAAGTTTTGACGAAGAAAACGACGCACAAAACAGTGCTGAGTAGTGACAGGAGCGTTCTCCAAAGAATTTATTTATTTATCGTTTGGCAATATAATCAATACAAGATTTCAGAGTACAAAGAAAATCAATCCAAAATCTACTGTACATTATTTTTACTATTTACACTATTTACAGTCTCAGGTCTAATGAGTCTATCAATTGGACCACGTCAGATGTTGCCAACAGGAAGTCGATCCAGTCCCCTCCATATGCCCTCAGAGGACAGTCAGTTGTAATGTGTTGGATGGTTTGATTAGGAGCACCACAATCACACTGAGGAGACAAAATTTTTCCCCATTTGAACAAAGTTCCATTGCATACTCCGTGGTTTGTCCGAATCCTATTGAGAGTTGCCCAAGCCCTCCTAGGCAGATCGGAACCTGGAGTGGATGTTCTTGTAGGGTCCAGGAAGGAGATCGACTCAGGACAAGCTTTTAGTGTCCATTCACTAATCCACTGCATGCTGGAATCAAAATGGTTTCTTACAAGCCTCTGGGCATGACAAATGGGTGACTTCCTGGATTTGAGCCTGTTCATATGAAGAGAGGTGATGTCTTCATGAATAGGTAGTGTAGGGTGATCCATAATCTTGTAGTACTCCCGTAGCAAGGCAACTTCTCTACGAAGGTGGGGTGGAAGAATATTGCTGAGGGCTGTAAGCCAATATGCTGGAGTAGTTCTTATACAACCAGTGATTAGTCTCATGGTGTTGTTCAACTGAGTGTCAACGAGTTTGACATGTGGGCTATTGAGCCAAACTGGGGTGCAGTATTCAGCCACAGAGAAGGCTAGACCTAAGGCAGAGCATCTTGTAGTAGTGGCAGAAGCTCCCCAAGATGTTCCACATAGCTTTAGCAATATATTGTTGCAGCTTCTAATTTTAGCTGCTGTGCTCTGGAGGTGTAGCTTGTAAGAGAGTGTTCGTTCCAGTATTACTCCTAAGTACTTTGGGAACTTGTTATATTTCAAAATCTTCCCCTCAAATTTTACATTGAGTTGGGTATTAGCCAATATGTTGCTCAGGTGGAAACAAGATACCTCAGGTTTTGTAGCACTGGGTTGGAGCCTCCATTTGTGGAAATATCTTCCAAGTTTAGCCAAATCATCTTCAAGTACATTTTCCAAATCTTCCATATTTTGGTGTCTAGAGGCCAATGCTATGTCATCAGCATAACAAAACTTTTTCGAGTTTGTCTCTGGTGGATCCGATAAGTACAGATTGAATAGGAGAGGAGCCAGTACTGAACCCTGTGGGAGGCCATTAGTTAGCCTCTTTCGTTTGCTGATTTTTGAATAGTAATGTCTTAAGAGGCCGGGAGGGAAATTGATCTTCAAGAAATTTTAAAACATGAGCTCATGGCCTGTCCTCCATCTCTGACAAACACGGATGGAGATTTAAGAAGTGGAGACATGTCTACCCTGATTTAAACTCTAACTAAGGACATTTACTGCCCTGATAATATAGTTCTGGAGAGAGAATTATCACATGTACTCATTGACGGCATGGCAATGATCAATGCACTGCAGAAGCCAGCAAAATGAGTTTCGTTTGGAGATTACGCCATGGCAGTGGAAAGACATATCCCTTCCCACACGACCGTCTATTCAAGAATCGACATTGTTTTACCGGTAGGTGGTTTACATTATTATTATTATTATTATTATTATTATTATTATTATTATTATTATTATTCAGATTCCATGACTAACTGATTTTATGTAGTGCTAAAAGATGTAATCTTATTGAACTTTATTTCTTATTTTTTGTAGTAAATAGTCATATTTTTTGTCCGAATTATATTATGTACGAAAAAAATGAGCGTTGGTAGCTCTTTGTAACGCATAACGATCATTTATATCGCTTCTAACGACAAATGTATCCCCAAATCCGTTTTCAAAATAAAAAATACAACCTGAGGAAACGAAAATAATGCAAATATAAGGCTAAGTCCGCCATCTTGGCCGCCATCTTGGATTTCTGGCTTCCGGTCGAGAAATCAGCCTGACAACAGCGATATTCTTGTTCAGCAGGTCCTAATTAGTAAATATGAGCCATTTGCCCAAATGTCACCCAAAATGCTGCTCAAATGTAGAATTTGGTAAAACTGAATCAGTTTATAACCTTAGAGCTGAGCAACGGAGAGTAGTTGCATTGGCACCCCAAGTGGTGCCACATAATTGCATAACATATTATATACGAAACACTTCAAATACTTGGGAAGTGATCTGACTGAAGATGGAAGACTAGATTTGGAAATTAGCAGAAGAATACCACTCGGGAGTGCTTTCTACCAACAGGTATGGGGACAAGTATGGAACAAGGATATTACAATTAAGGCTAAAGAAGTTATGTACAAAGCATATTATGTTCCTATAATGGCATATGCAGCAGAAACTTGGACAATGACGAAGAGGGCTGAGAGCAGAGTACAGGCAGCTGAGATGAGATTCCTGAGAAGTATGGTCCAGAAAACGAGGAGAGACAGAGTGAGAAATGAAGATATACGGAAAGAACTGGGAGTACAGAGACGAAATTACAAACTGGAGCAAAACAGATTAAGATGGTTTGGACATGTCAAACGGATGAATGAAGTAAGGACGGAACCAGGATTGTGACACCGTGTCGGAAGAGGAATGGTGGAACGACTGAACAAAGTGGAGAGGAACCATATTTGCCCCTACCCAGTGTCAGCTAGAAAAGGGGAAATGAAGATGATGATGATTATATACGAGGAAAGTTCCGAAAATATATTCAGTCATTTCTTACCCAGGGACCCTTTATTGCCAAACTGGCACACACCAAAGCATTATGAACTAGACATATTGCACTATTTTTCGACATAGTCGCCACCAACATTGAGACACTGTCTTGTCGTAGCGTGCAATCAGTTTGAAGGAGCCACTCTGGTAAAACTCGGAGGCCTGCGATGCAAGGAATTGTCGCGCGGTCTGCTCCACCTCAGCATTGGTGTGAAAGTGACGTTCCTAGATCATGTGATGGGCCCGGGCACGACCAATGCGCAGTGTGGAAGCCACGTTACGCGCCTGTCCGTTAACACCATGTCCAGTACTCATTCATGGATGTGGAGGGACGCTCACTTCGATCTTCATCCTCCACACTCTCAGGGCCGTATTTCTAAATAGGCTAAGTAGGCTGCAGCCTAGAGCGGCAAAGTTTCATGTGCGGCAGTTTGGCAATTCATTCAAAAGCTAAAATGAAGTATTTCAGACGTTAATAATATTTTCCGTACGAATTTAAGAATACAGTACATGTTACTTAAAAATATGTTTTAGTCCTTATACAGTTTCTTCCTGTCTTAGAAGAGTTAAGAACTATCTGCGAACTAGTATTTCTGAAATACGGTTAAACTCACTTTCATTACAAAAACACTGTCATATGAGGACATTATTAACGAGTTTGCCATTATGAAATCTCGTAAGAAAGCTATGTAAATTTGAACATCAAGATTATGTGGGGTGAGTTGTTTTTGAGAAGTTTGTATATTTTTCAACAAATAAACCAGTAATTAACTACATTTTGTGTAATTTCATTTCACCATGTTGGACAATTTAATTCAAATTAAAATATAAAAATATGTGTAAAATAGTGATCACTGATCTCCAAGAACAAATTAATTAATTAACTTCGAAACCCATTACAATTTTTAACGAATCTTAAAAGTAATTACAAAAACAAGTAGAGAACTAATTTCATTATAACATTTATTATCTAAGCCATTACATTTGTTGTTATATCTAAACTAAATGAACTTTATGATTAACATGTAGTTCCGTGAAGAACTATACAGCCTATTTTCATATATCCTACTTATGGTAATTGGCACTATCTACATACAAAATTTCAGTTTGATTGCTGTAATAGATTCGTAGATATTGAGAAGCGACTAAATATTTCGGATGGTCGCCATGTTGGACTTTATATATGTAGGTCCCAGAGTTATGTAATTATACATGAAGATTATTGTGTACGTGTAGCATTCAAACTTCAATCGCATGATTAGGATACAAGAAGTAACAAGGAGATTTTAAAATTTCGCACAGCTGCCATCTTGTGGATATGGAAACAATTGAAATAAATTCGATGCCAGTGGATTAACATTCGTATAAGGATTTACTGTACCAAGTTTCACTGCACTCGGATGGTTAAATTGCGAGAAACGTCCATGTGAGTATTTATACTTCGCGCAGCCACCATGTTGGATTTGTTTTCACCAGGTTATTTAAAGTCTTATAGGTGAACTTAAGTTCATAGCCCCTATGACCATAAAAATCAGTTTGATTGCTATAATAGATTCGTAGTTATTCAGAGCCGTCTAAATAGTTTGGATGGTCGCCATGTTGGATTGTTAAATGTATAGGCCATAGAGTCATGTACCATTAAAGGAAAATTATTGCGTAGGTTCATTATTCACATCGATCGCATGATTACGACACAATAAATAAAAACTTAATTTTAAAATTCGCAAAGCCGCCATATTGAGGTTATGTAAACAATTGAACAAAATTAGATACCAGGGTATTACAATGTGTATAAACATTTCCTGTACCAGATTTCATTGCGGTTGTAACATTAAATCGCGAGAAAGGTCTATTTAGAATATTCAAATTCGCTTGGCCGCCATGTTCGTTTTGTAGTTAACCAGTTTTTGAAAGTCTTATAGATGAACTTCCAGTAGTGTCCTTTATCTGCGTACAAAATTTCAGGGTGATACCGCTAATAGTTTCAGAGATATAGAATGCCGGTGAAATATTTCGCACATCCGTCATCTTGTGGTTATGTAAACAATTGAACCAAGTTAAATGTCGGTGCATTACAAAGTGTATAAACATTTACTGTACCACGTTTTATTGCGTTTGGTTGGTTAAATCATGAGAAACGTCTATTTAAAAGTCGCAAATTCGCGTGGCCGCCATGTTGGTTTTGTAGTTACCAGATTTTCAAAAGTCACATAGGTGAACTTCTAGTAGTTACCTTTATCACCGTAAAAAATTCAAGGGTGATATCAGGAATAGTTTCGGAGATATTGTATGCTGGTGAAATATTTCGCACAGCCGCCATGTTGGATTGGTGTGACGTAACAAAATTTGAAGGGCACGATCGGGGTCGTCCGGAATAGTGCTATGACCTTACCAAGTTTCATTGAAATCTCTCCAGCCGTTTATAAGTTATTAGGGACACACACACACACACGTGTCACGCACACACTCCTCACACACACACACACGCACACACACACACTGACGAAAGGTGATCTCATAAGCCTATTTTTTCAAAATTGAAAATAGGCTAAAAAAGATGAAAACGCCTATGTTGTATAAAACAAATGTATTAAGCAAATATGAACTATTGAGGGGGCGGCAAATGGACTTAAGCCTATAGGCGGCATAGTCTTAAATCCGGCCCTGCACACTCTGCCGTCCATCACTGAACATGCCACACCAGCGAGCGACCATTTGACGAGACATAACCGCTCCACCATCCATGACCTGGATGACTGACACACTAGTCCCACGTGCCCATTCATACCGGACAACAGCACACACTTCCATTGGCTACCACGTTGTCGGTACACCCTCGATATTAATTGCATCTCATCGAATACCAGTTCAAATGCCCGTTCGTTTCCAAGAAGTCCCTCATCTGTCAGATGTGAATGGGACACCACCACTTCCATAGGTTCGAGGCTTGCTCATGACATTTTTAGCAGGTTTTGGGGGTACAAGAGAAACAGGTTGCTTGGCTTACTTATACAAGGCCCCTGAGTTTCACCTCAGGAAACATTAGTATTTAATACAAAATGACTCGGACTATAACTGAGTACTTTTTCATACACACGCACACACATTCTTGCTGTGATACAAATACCAATGAGATATGAATACATTTGAGGGGTCTAGATACAAAACTCACATGCTCCACTTTTGTTCGAAATTGAGTTAGCAAGGCATTCTTATTCTTCGTTCCAAACTACACACGACTATCTTAGTGCTGAAAAGCCAAACTCACTATATCCAGTGGTTTTCAAATGCCAAGAACTCAATTTCGATGCAAAACTAACATTCTCCACACTATTTAGTTGCAAAGAGCACATTCTCCCTGTTGGCCAATCACAAGACAGCTTCTGGTCATGTGACTTTCTTCAGCTGCAAGCCAATATTATTATTATTGTATGTTCAACTCGTAACCTCTACATAATAAATAAATAATAGGAGTGTATTCCAACAATGCAATTGGTTTCATTTCTCTAAATGTTTCACAAACTTGACCAACTTGCCTATTGTTTTCACTGAAGTATATATTTTTGTTTAGTGTCAAAAGTAACATTCTCCAACTTGTTCAGACACAAAACTTACAGTCTCCAATGTTTGGATGCAAAAGTCACATTCTCCAAAATTAAAACCTTTTTTTCAGATAAATTAATAAAAATAATGAAACATAGTTTATACAAGAAGGTGTAATTAAGTATAGCCTGCAACAAAAGCAAAGTCTCTTAGAGATTCCATTAGTTACATACATTCGAGTTTTTTTTTAATTCCTGTAAGATTAGAAAAAGTGGAGAACGTGAGTTTTGCATCGAAACCCCTCATTTACTGTGGTTTTAAGATAATGAATAGTGTCCAATACAAATAACATATTTAATAGGCGTCTCTCTGGTAATTTTAGTTTTAAATATACGATTCCCAAAGAGTAAAGAGGTAAGAACTTGCATTGCCGTTGCTAATGAAGCCTTCAACAGAAAGAAGAGACTATTGTGTGGACGCTTGGACTTGAGGTTAGGGAAGAGGCTGGCAAAATGCTTTGTTTGGAGTGTGGCACGATACGGAGCTGAGACCCGGACGCTAAGGAAGGAAGATGAGAGAAGACTAGAAGCGTTTGAAATGTGGTTGTGGAGGAGAATGGAAGGATATCCTGGGTGGAGAGGATCCGGAATGAGGAGGTATTGGAGCGAGTTGGAGAAAATAGGAGGCTGTTACATACCATCCATACAAGGAAGAGGAACTGGCTGCGAAGAGAGTGTTTGTTGAGGGATGCTCTAGGAGGATCAGTAAACGGAAAGACAGGAAGAGGACGGAGAAGGTACCAGCTGGTGGACAGTGTCAAGATAGCAGGAAATTACCACCAAATAAAGAGAACGGCTGAAGACAGGACTGCATGGAGAGCTGCTGTGAGAAGACCTGCCTAAAGGCAGAACACATTATGTGTATATTCCCAATTATTACAGTTTAAATTGAGACCAATAATCTATTATGACATTTTCTTCCCTTTTTCATAGTAAACAACCCAATGCATCACAAGTTCTAAATCGGAAGATGTTTTCCATACAGACGATTGGATACATTTGTTTGGCAGGGTGCGTGGCTCAGCGGTAACGTTCTCGTCTGCTATGCTCAAGGTTGCAGGATGGAATCCTGGCGCAGCCAGTTGGCATTTGAGAGTTCATAAATGGGAGGGAACCATGTCAGTAGATTTACTGGCATGTTAAAGATCCCCTTCGGGGCAAAATTCCGGCACACCGGTGTCTCTAAAATCCAGAGTTGTTTAAAAGGGACGTAAAACCAATAGCAAATTATTACACTTATTTCACGTAATGCTTCGACAACATTCCTTTTTTTTAATTTTTTAACCTAATTCAAAATTATATTGTTTCTATTAATTTTTAGATTTAATGTCTTTTGTGCAAAAATATCTATTATTTTTAAATGTATTTGTTTATTAGCATTTTAGCTATATTTACTCTTGCTTTTTTAATTAGAATTGTTTATGAATCAGATTTAAGCTGAAGATGACTCCAATGGTGTAACAATTGAATAGGTGTTTCATAATTTATATTGATAGGTGTATTATTTTAAAGAGTTATCTATTAATCAGTAAAGAAAATATCTTACATTTCCTATCATGGTAAATGATATTGCTTTATATTTTACAAATACACTCCTAAACCTGTCCTTAGAAGTCGCTTTTGTAATTCAATTCCACCGTAGCAAGGAAATAATTCCACAGATAAAGGAAACGCCACTACAATTAGTAACGATATTTAGCCACTAGAAATGAACCATGTAAAACATTCACACAATCTCTCTTTGAGGATAAAGTACTCACCTTTGCCGATTTCAAAGGAGTTCACTATGAAAGTCAACTCGAAGGGTATGATATTGAATTGTGCGAAGAGGCGTTTCACACGCAGTGAGGTGTATCTGCAAGGTATCGTAAAATATGTTTGGAATTGAAATTCTATTGGTGCGAGTTAATCGCGTTTCGTTATGAGTTCATTATGTCATAACAAACAGATATCTCATTAGTGTCTTCAGTGAAGTACGAAAGTGGTGAGCGCCCAAAGATTGAGGCATCTAAACAGTAATGGTGCGTCTGATAATGTCCATTCAGTCGTTAATAGAGCAGAACCTTGCGAGTGGTCTATAAAAAGACAACTGTATTAAGTGATCTCTTATTCAAGATAAGAGGACATCTGAATAGCAGTTCGATAAAAATAATAGTAATGATAACAGCTGAACTTAAATGCATTTCTCATAACTATTGCTTTTGTTTACTAAAATCAAAACAAGTTCAGACCTGATCAAAGTATTATAACAACTGTGGTATTGGCTTGAAGACACTCCGGGTGTGTTGATTACTCTAAAGTAGTGTGAGAATAATATTTAATGATACTTGTATAGTTATTTTTTTAAAATCGATTTTACCCTCCAGGTTGGTGGCTCCCACGGACTCAGCGAGGGAACTCACCACTACCGCCTCTACGGGCAGTGTCCTAGAGCTGGGAACATCTGGTCGGAGTGGATACAACTGGGGAGGTGTGATCAGCACGTCGCCCAGGCGGCCTCACCTGCAAAGCGAACAGGGGCCTCATGAGGAAAGGGAGGAGAAGATTAGGATGGATGGGCAAGGAAGAGGGAAGGAGGCTACCGTGGTCTTACAATAGGAACCATCCCGGTATTCACCCGAAGACGAAGTGGGGAACCACGGAAAACAACTTCGAGGATGGCTGAGGTGGGAATCGAACCCCATCTACTCATTTGGACCACCCGAGGCTGAGTAGCCCCGTTATAAATATTAATACAGTCCTTATTATGACTGCACAATTTATTTATTTATTTATTTAATTGTGTCTTTATTTATTTATTTGGGGGCTGCGTGGCGCAGTCGGTAGAGGCGCTGAGCTTCTAACCACCCAGGTAGTAGATTTTAGAAACAAAGCTACCACTTTCAGAAACGCAAATAGCCCTGGGGTTCACCCAGTCTACACCAGAAATGAGTACCAGAGTAATTCCTGGGAGCAAAGACAGCCGGGCGTGGAGCTGACAACCCCATCCCATCTAGTGCCGATGTCACAAAAAGTGGAGCCTCTACCTTCCACTACTCCCAGGACCTCCATGGCCTGTACGGAAATGGCTTTGCTTTTGATGTGTAACATCTTTCCGCTCGGTTGCTGGATAGTTTTGTGGGAATGATTTTGAAAATTGGGGACGGAAGTGGATCGGAACGATCGAGCTGGCAGTGGTGGACAACGGAAGTATGCACTGCCCGCTCGATCGATCAAACGGAAGTGTACTAGCTGGCAGTGGTGGACAACGGAAGTATGCACTGCCCGCTCGATCGATTGATCCAGATGACACTGGTAAGAGAAACAATCAGCGCGCAGTGTCGAAAATTGAAACCATGACGCACTTTCGGCCATGTGGAATGTATATGACATACTGAACGGAAAGCGCTCATGCGAACTCTGGTGTCAAGTGATTTAAACAAATGACATGGTACATGTTCGAAGTTTTCGTATCAGTATTTAAATGGTAAAATGCCTTAATGTCGCCTCCGTCGCGTAGCGGTCAGCATGGTTAGCTGCCGCCCGAAGGTCTTGGGTTCGATTCCCGGCTCTGCCACGAAATTTGAAAAGTGGTATGCGGACTGGAACGGGGTCTACTCAGCCTCGGGTGGCCCAAATGAGTAGAGGGGGTTCGATTCCCACCTCAGCCAACCTCGAAGTGGTTTTCCGTGGTTTCCCACTTCGTCTTCGGGCAAATGCCGGGATGGTTCCTACTGTAAGGCCACGGCCGCCTCCTTCCCTCTTCCTTGCCTAACCGTCCCACTCTTCCCATCCCTTCATCAGGCCCCCTGTTCGCTTTGCAGGTGTGGCCACCTGGGCGTAGTGCTGGTCACATACCCCAGTTGTCTCCCTGTCTCCCTGACTCAGAGTCTCAAGCTCCAGGACACTGCCCTCAGTGGCGGTAGAGGTGGGATCCCTCGCTTAGTCCGTGGGAAAACCCAACCCTGGAGGTTAAAACGATAGCGAAAAAATAAATGCCTTAAAATCAAACATTGTGAAGCCTCCGTGGCTTAGGCGGCAGCACGCCGGCCTCTCACCACTGGGTCCGTGGTTCAAATCCCGGTCACTCCATGTGAGATTTGTGCTGGACAAAACGGAGGCAGACAGGTTTTTCTCCGGGTACTCCGGTTTTCCCTGTCAAAATTTCATTCCAGCAACACTCTCCACTATCATTTCATTTCATCTGTCATTCATTTAATCATTGCCCCAGAGGAGTGCGTCAGGCCTCGGCAGCCGGCACAGTCCATATCCTCGCCGCTAGATGGGAGCTTCATTCATTCCATTCCTGACCCGGTCGGAGACTGGAAGCAGGCTGTGGATTTTCATTTTCATCAAACATTGTAAGTAGTCAGCATTGCATTGGCATAATGCATTTTAAACTCAATGTCACTCGGGAACATTATCGTAACAAGCAAAATATAAATGAAACTTAATTCCGTAACGCAGTATTATTGGAACGTGGAAATAAGTCACCATCTTGTGCACAATATTTGCGTAGACGAAATAGCCGTGGGGTTATTGCGTATGACTGTGAACCTAGAGATCTTGTCTTCGAATCCTGGCCGGGGTAGATATTTTTGCTAACAGATTATCATTTTAAGCGATATTTATCATATCAATATGACTCATTTTAACAGAATCCATATGAAATTGCGTGTTTGTCTGTGAATGAAGAGGACCTGTTTATAAGGAATTTAAGGTTATGAGCGGTGTCGCGTCTATTAATCTAGTTTATCCATATCGTATTCTTTATTTAGGCTAGTGCTGGTGGAAGCTACAAATCATCTAATAAAATGAGTTCCGTATTATAAACTACAATATCTGTAAAACACTCCCTTTTACAATAGATTAATATTTGTGCCAATAATACTATAAAATACCGGTGTATCAATAATTTCATGTGACGTTTCTTCTATGTCAGATGTGACACATCAAATGCGACTACTGTAAGGCACGTAATTTTTTATTTAATTTATTTATTTATACATACACTAGACTATACCTGGCATGCGTTGCAATGCCGATCAAAACAGAAAGGAAGATAACCCCTGGCCAAAAACCGTGGCGTGAACTGTATTGAAATAGACAGCGATACCAGATAACACAGCGGGCTGCTGGCAGTCTCCTCATGTCATCTCGGGATGAATCAGAAAGCCATTCTCACATCTGACATTGCTGTGTGATAAGCATACAGATTGTGCAATTGGGTTACTGTGGTATTTAAGGGTTCCTGTTAATTCCCTCATCCTTTTGTGTTACTCCCTGGAGTGCACACAACAACTCACCCAAGTTTCTCCGTAATCGGATGAATGGTATATGAACGCATAGGGTACATATTTACAGACAGACAGACAGACAAATTATCACGAACCGTTGATTTTTAGCCTACTTTTCACATTTTGCAAAAATGAGGAAAAAGTAGACCTATGAGTTCGATCCGGGAAAATGTTTGTCTGTCTGTCTGCCCATCTATCTGGCTGGCTGTGTGTGTGTGTGTGTCCATTTCCCCCCTATCATCTCCTAAACAGCTGCAGAAATCGAAACCAAATTTACTTTGAGTAAAGATGTATACCGGAATATCTCAAGCCCATATTTGAAAATGATATCAGTGCTACCAACTGCTGGAAAACCGCACTAGAAATTTGAGCTCCATGTTGGATATCATGGAAGGTATGCATGGGAGCTATTCCAAAATTGGCACACGTGTAGATAATACTATTTCAATTTAATTTACAGGAGGCCGTACATGACAGTGTTGACAAAATAATTTTAAGCCTTCTGATAGGTCCAATTTTTAAATGCATATAACTTCTACGCTATTAATTGGATCTCAACAAAATTTTGTATGTAATATGTGTACATAAACTGATATGACTGAGTGTATTCTTAAGAGCCACCAGGGCTGCCAACTGTTAATAATTGCTCTCTCTAGTTTCTTCATCCAAATACCAATATATCTCAAAGAATGCAAGCCGACGGCTTTAAACTATGCACAAGTATAGTATCTGACATTTTACATTAATTTGGAGTAACGTATATACTTCAGTTCTACCAACATGATTCTAAGCCTGCTGATAGGACCAATTTTTAAATACATGTAACTTCTATACTATCAGTTGGATTTCAACCAAATTTCGTATGTGCTATGTGTAACATAACAGCAATCAGCGCTGCCCACTGTTAATAAATGATGTCTATATTTTTTACCCTAATATCAATATATCAGAAAGTATGCAAGCCAACAGCTCTATACTTTGCACACGTATAGCACCTGACACTCAAGATTAATTTGGAGTAATGAATATAAGTCAGTGCTGCCAACATGATTATATGCTTGCTGATAGGTCCAATTTTAAAATACATGTAACTTCTATACTAACAAATGGATTTCATCCAAAATTGGCACAACAAGATATAATATTTCCGATTATTTCTAACCAGCACACGCATGACATTGTTGCCAACATGCTTTTACGCGTGCTGATAGATCCTATGTCTAACTGCATGTAACGTCCATTGGACTTCAACCAAATTTTGTATTCTGTACCTTAAGAGATGGAACTAAGAATATATTCAGTCACCAGGGCTGCCAACTTCAGTGATCTATTAGGCTACATTATACCAGGAATATTTCGAACTAATTTGACATTTCGATATTACCAACTTAATTTCGTCATATACTGTAGAATAATCATTGGCATGAAAAGTAGGCTCTTTAGTTCGTCACCGAACTTCTTGTTATATATAGAGATTTTCATTTGAGACAGTTTTGCCTCTCAGTGCCCAGTATAGTCTGCAAGCCTCTGTGGTCTCCTCCACTAGAACACCTTTCACTTTGAAATCGTTCAACACTGAATCTAACCATCACCTCCTAGGTCTACCTCTGCTTCTTCTACACTCTACAGCCGAACTCATTAACCTCTTAGGTAATCTCTCCGTTTCCAATCTCTTCATATGACCCCAGCATCTGAGTTGGCTCATACGAACAGCTTCATCTAGCGTGTTTATTTCTAACTTAGCTTTTATCCCTTCATTACTAGTACATTCCTGCCATTGCTCCCATCTATTTTACCCAGCAATCATTCGTGCTACCCTCATATCAGATACTTATAGCTTATGTATCAGATATCCTGAGTCTAAATAGCTCTCACTTCCATACAGCAAGGTCGGTCTAAATACTGACCGATGTAGGGAGAGTTAGGCGGCACACTAACTTCTTTCTTGCAGAATACTGTAGATCGCAACTGAGAACTCACTGCATTGGCTTTTTTCTACACCTCGACTCAATACACAGCCCCAGTACTTCAAAAAATATGTATGTTCGACGATGTCGAAATGTAAATATTATATGTCAGAAAACTGTATCATAATGGGGGTCATTATGGTACTATTCTTCATTATGAAACAGTTTCTCCAGCCAATCAGAGCTCAATCATTGACCAATTAGGTAAGGATAGCTTCGCGCATGCGCTCAAAATCCAACATGTCGGACATGAATTACATGATTTGAAAGTTCAAATTGGATATCGGATCAACCATTGTAGTTACAATCCCAAACACAAAGACAAAATCAGCACGATCCTTTACGGTAACAAGAAAATACTATGACATATGCAAGAAATTTATGAATCTACGTCGAGAAGTTAGCAACACAGCATCCTTCTATATAAATTACCGACATGGAAAGAGCACCGTCCCATATGTTCGCGTAAATAAACTGGCGAATATGAGACAAGAAATAGCACTGTACCTTAATATCCCCAAGTCCAATTTCTACACAGCGCATTGCTTTCAAACGACTTAGGTGACAATATTAGTGGATGCCAGTTCTGATCGGCACTAGATATCATGCAGGCTGTAAATAATAACATTGCTAAGCAAAGTAAATAGTCTCTGCTTTCGAAATTCTTTGACCCACGCATGCGCTCTGTTCACTAACTGAAGTTACTGAATACCACAGATATTTATGTTAAAACATATAATAAAGTTATAATTATCGTCGAACATAAACAGTCGTATGCAACTCACCTATAATGGTAATTAAGACACTCGTATGGAAATAAACATACTCGTGTCTTAATTATTGCCACACGACAACAACAATTATTGCCATTATAGGCTCGTTGCATAATGTACTATTATTTATTCTGTGATCGTTTGGGCTACCTATGGATTACAGAGCTTGTGTTTTAGCTGTAGTTGTTGTTCTGCTGTTCTTGGTGGATTGTTGAGTGGCTGTTTTCTTGCTGTAATCTAGAGCCTGTTGACCCAGTAATTTTTAAATTTTTCTGCTGAACTCTATCTTACGTTCCTGGGACTGTTTCCTGTACGCGCTGTGGTGAGCTTCTGTAATGGATGTGAGGAAACGTCTGGTTTCAATTGTCAGACGGTAGCCACATCCGTCATTTATTGTGTCTTGTCTGATCCACAGGGATCCAGTGCTTTACCCTTGTTGGCTACTTTGAAGATGTATTTATTTATTTATTTATTTACCATAAACCTTAACAGAATTTACTGAAGGCCAGGGGAAAGAGGCAAGCCCCATACACAGTGCCACATTGGCGGCTTCGGTGGCGTAGTCGGTAGCATGCTGAGCTTCCATGCCCAAGATAGCGGGTTCAAACCTGGCCGAAGCCGACGGATTTTTTAAGAGCGTTAAAATCCCTCAGTATGCCTTCCTTCGGAGGGGAAGTAAAGCCGGCGGTCCCATGTCATAGATTTATGGCATATTAAAGAACTTTCCACTAATTCCACCTGTGTGAAGCTAAATTGGATAGGTTAAGAATGTAAACAACGCTCTTAGGTTTCTATGTTCGTTGCCAAGAGCCGACTGCGGTGGTGTCTAGTAGCTAAGTTCTGAACTTGGCCTAGTAATCGTTGACGGTGGCGCTTGGCGGCAAAAGTAGGAACTATTTGAAAAATTCTAAGTTTCAGTACTTAAATTAAAAAACAAATAACACACACTAATACAGTCATCACAATTAACACCGGTTATCAGACAGATTATACACACACCCAAAGTACACGAGGCCAGGGGGATGACAGTCCATAGGGAGCGCGTGGGTCGGGGTAAGGCCCTGTACTGGATGTTCTGCCAACTAATGAAGAATTAATTTTAGCACTAAGGTTCCGTAGTTGGCACTCATGAACGTTCACATCAAACCGACTGGCGGAAGCGGGAATAGTCTGTTTTGATTGATTTTCCTCGTGGTGTTGTTGGTTGTTTTGATTTGTTCAGTATTTTGATTGTTTATTTGAATTGAATTGAGAGTCAATCATGCCACTGCAAGGGAGGAAAAATTGCCAAGCTCCGAGATGTAAGAATTATAATGATAGTAAGAACAATACGGCAATTTTCATCTTCCTGGTGTTGACCATGTGTAAAACTAGTGGGCAATATGGACTACTCACGAATAAAAATATATAGAGAATAAATGTGTGAATTTCATTATTTGTTTGTTTTCTTACCCATTCTCCTTTGCATTGCAATAAAATTTGTGGTTTAGGGCTACGGGGAGGGGTGGGTGGTAGCGGGCATGCTAGGCAAAAAGTGAGGTTATGGCAATGTAGTGTGTGAATTTGGACAGTTTTCTTTATATTCATCGAATATCCCAACAATTCTGTAGAGTATGAGAGCATTTTTAATTAGCCTAGAGGTGAATTAAGCTCTAGAACGGCATAACTGTGTCCTTCGTGACAAATCTATTGCCAACATTGATATATATCAAAATGTATTATATTCCTATCTGGACTTATATTTCAGCGCCTCGCGAAAGGCGCAGTTATGTTTGTGTTATTTTCATCAATAATCAATAACTCATCGCAGAACATACTGTTCATTTACGTGTAATAAAGGCTACATTCATATGGCTTTTTACTTTTAATGTTGCCAGACTTGCCAGTACAATCCATAGCCTCAGGCGGTGCTCTCTCTCGGAAATTCTATTACCAAAAGTAACGAATCTCTTATACATACATGATCCTTGCACGAGGCTACATGGCCGCGTTGTCGCAGCCCCTAAACTTAAGAACCAACCAACCAACAGTGCCCCATGACCTCTTCACAACAAAATCAAAAATAGAAACAAATATGGCATAATGGCTATCACGACCAAGTAATTAAATCTAAGCTATTCTCGGATTTCACCGTGCCTTTTGCGAGGTTAGGTGCACCAAGTAAGGCTCATCAGCGGGCTCTTGGTGACCATGCCCGGACCTTCGCAGGAGTAGTGCACCATACACTACGTCCCCTTATATGAAACGCATTTGCGCCTTTTAAAATCCTCTCTAGGGAGGAGAAAAGCTGTAAGAGCTTTCGCTCTCGCAGTAAAGAGGCACAAATGCGCTTCATACAAGGATACGTAGTACTTGATTCACTACCCCTGCAGAATTTCAGTTAATGCTTAAAAAGTTTCGGACATATTGTGAACCGGTGAAATATATCGCATGGACGCCATGTACAGCGTGTTCCGATTCATCACGGACCTGTAAAATGGGTTGCCTACCCACCCGCAATCGGCTTGAAATCTGCTCGCAGCGCGCTAGAGCCGGGGCTGAGTTCGATCTCACTGATTGCCGCCTTCTTATGCAGCATTACAAAGTATTTTGCTCTTTCAAAATATATTTACACAGGCTTCAAAGTAAGTTTGAACCATTTCTGTTGCAGAACTTGTTATTTTACGCTTCTGTTAATGGCATTTGCAGAGCATTACTATGAAATAAAATTTTATTTTACAACATAGATTATTACAGCACAATGTATTTTTGTGTTGTATTTTATTTACAACACAATTTATTGCTTTTTAACCCAATACCACAAAACGAGTTACAATTTGGAAATGATTTGTTACACAAGTGTAATCAGTCTTCGATGCGACTAAAAAGTTAATTCATCACAGACGTTACATCTACTGCAAATGGACATTTACATAAGGTGTTCGAAGTGACGTCCATCATTTTCCAAGCAGAGGGCCACTCATCGCATGAAGTTCTCTCTTGCGTTCGACAACATCTGAGGAGTAATTTCCGCAAAGGCTACGGTAATGACGAGCTCCATTTCTCCGGGTGTTTGTGGTGATCTTAAAAATACTCTCGACCTGATGTAGCCTCAAATGAAGAAATCGAGGACAGTCAGATGCCCAGATCAGGTGAACGTTGTGAGAATTCTATAAAGCCGCCAATTTCTATCCACCGGCCAGGAAACAAACGGTTTGAAACTTCTCTTGCCAGTCTGGAGGAGTGCGCTGGATGACCATCATGTTGATAAAGCAGGGTGTTCAACTCCGCCAACACAAAGTTCCTCATTTCTCTACTAGAAAGTGCTATAGTGTTCAAGGAGCTTAGATATCTACACTCCTTGATTTTCATAGTGCTTCAAGGAACAACGAAATTCGACATGCAAGTTACCCTCTGGGTGTCAAATAACAAAGCTTGCACCCGGCACCCAAGGCCATACGATGTTGTTATTATTATAACTCCGCCAGTGTAAAATCATACAAGATGTCCTGGAGTATGAAGTAAGACTAAACTTCATGTGTTTGTCGGTCTATCAGTTTACATTGTTACAGGTAAATAGTTCTGAAATAGAAAACGTTGAAACTTATTTTTAATTTAACTCAATTTTGTAACAAATCATTTCGATATTGTATCTCGTTTTGTGGAATTGGGTAAAATGCAATAAATTGCGTTGTAAATAAAGTACAACACGAAAATACATTGTGATGTAATAAACTATGTTGTAAAATAAAATTTTATTTCATAGTAATGCTCTGCAAAAGTCATTAACACAGGCGTAAAATGACGAGTTCTGAAACAGAAATCATTCAAACTTATTGTGAAGCCTGTGTAAATATATTTTGAAAGAACAAAATACTTTGCAATGCTGCATAAGAAGGTGGCAATCAGTGAAATCGAACTCAGCCCCGTCGCTAGCGCGCTGCGAGCAGATTTCAAGCCGATTGCAGATGGGTAGGAAGAGATGGAACGTTTCCTGGACCACCTTAACAGCCTCAACAGCAGCATAAAATTTACTATGGAGAAGGAGAAAGACAACTGCCTGGCCTTTCTTGACGTGCTGATCACCAGGACTAATGACCTGCGCTTGGGGCACACCGTATACCGGAAACCCACACACACCGACCGGTATCTACACAAGACATCCAATCACCACCCCCGACAGAAACACGGAGTTATTAAAACATTGGTAGACCGTGCTAGGAGAATCTGTGAGCCATCCAACCACAACCAAGAGCTGAAATATATAAAGAGGGCCCTATGCGCCAACGGATACAGCAGTAAGGAGATTGAGTGAGCCTCTCATCCCAGGCGCCGGAGCACGAGGGAAGATTCTGAGAAAACTCCGGTGGCCACCGCATTCCTGCCGTACGTGAAGAAGCTGACGGACAGGAAAGGCAAATTACTGAAGACCTATGGGGTGAAGACGGTTTATAAACCCACCGCCAAAATCCGGGACTTGCTGCAATCCACTGCAGGTGTCTACAGAATCCCGTGTTCCTGTGGGAAGGTGTACATAGGAACGACGAAGAGGAGCGTGACCACCAGACTCAAGGAACATAACAGACACAGCCGCCTGGGTCAAACTGAGAAATCGTCAGTCGCTGAGCATTCTCTCTTGCCCGGTCACGATGTGCAGTACGGGGACACGGAGATACTCTCCACGACCACTCACTACCACGCCAGGCTGCAACGGGAAGCCATATAAATCTTCAAACAACCCGACAATTTCAATCGGAAGGAAGAAATTGAACGTGTGCGTAATACATGGATCCCGGCTCTTAGGAACACCAAAGCCAAGAAATCGCTCACACGTCAACCTGAAGAACCTTCTTGCTACAGCCCGGCAGTCGCGCAGGGAACACCTGACCCTCACAAGCTCGGTCGCCGAAGCCGGAGCACACACCGCACCCCGCAACATGTACATCAGATCAGACGATCCAGCCGGAATGCGAAGAGAACGCTCGGCTCACCATGCTAATTTGAAGATCCAAACTACCTTCCAGCCGTTAGTTCATCGCCAAGATCCACCCAACCAACAGTCATATTCAAACAACAATACCCCACTACAAACCGTTACCCATTATTGCAAGCCTCTTCCTCATTCCACTGCTGACCAAGGAAAGGAGCGGAACCCTTGATAATGCCGTACGCAGTTTCCGGTGAAACGTCGGGAGATATCCTGTGTGGACCACGGCCTACAAGCCCGAAAAACTTGTATTTAATTATGAACGCCGGCCGTGAAAGCCTAAGCTGTTATAACCCATTTTACAGTTCCGTGTTGAATCGGAACACGCTGTAGATTATATAGGCTATAGAACTACATGCCGCCAGATGAATATTATAATGGTGGTTTATTATACCAACCAACATTTCTAGTGCTTGTTCAAGACATGAGAAATGTAACATGAGAAAATGCACAGCTCCCATTGTTAAGTTCTCATAAAACTGAATTAAATTAGACGCCAGCATATTAAACCTTGTATGGAGACATACCGTGCTAAATTTCATTTCGCTCGGAATGATTAAATCGGGAGGAGATGCCTTAATATTTTAATTTCGCTTGGCCACCGTGTTGTTTTTGTGTTTGACAGGTTTGCATTAGTCACATTAGTATGGTATTCTCTATCACCAAACAAAATATCAGGGTGTTATCGATAACAGTTTCGGAGATATAGAATGCTAGTGAAATATTTCGCGTGGCCACCATGTTGGAGTGGTGAAACTTATTAAAGTTTTAAAGGTACGGTCGTGGTCGGAGGTACGTATGTCCATACTGAGCCCGTTAGAGGAGGTGATCCGGGTACCATCCGCCGAAAAAATGGTACTTCGAAAGACCTCCGTCCTTCGATCCCAAAACTTCTGAGGATCGGGTGCATTTCTTTGTAGGCTTGCTCTGCACGAGGGTCTTGATCCAGGGGATCTGGGTCATTTAGCACGGAAACAGTCATAGACGCCCAAAGAAATACATCCAAAAAATAATACCAAAGCTAGCAATAAAAGGAGATCCAGTCTTAAGTTAGATTCGTGCATGATTTATTCAAGTAAGACCCCTAATCTATTTCCGAGGGTCGAAATTAGCTAATCCGCTAATCTAATTACAATAATGAGTCGTCCCTAGTTTGATGTTAAGGAACTCCGCGAAATCCTAGTTACATGAAAGAATAGCAAAGCAAACTAGGCGCGTGGTACATGAATAAGTAACGCGTAGCAAATTTACAAATAAATGACTCGGTATAATTTACATTTAACAGCTACCAAACCAATCCCTAGGTTAGGATGGTACCTCGTCCTCATTTAACGTTACATTTAATCATCATCATACTAATATATAAAAATGAGATGGTAGTAGTGTGTTTTGGACAGTTCAAAACCCACCTCCACCTCCCCACCTCACAAGATGGCGGCAGCCCGATATCTCTCGAACCCGTGGTCGTATTTTGACGAATGAGGTGTCATTGAACTCGGGCTGACACCCCCTTTCCAATGGACGACATATTTCAACCCCAAAAATAAAACCTACCCCTACTAGGGGGTGAAATTGTTTTTTTTAGAGAATCTCTGTTACCAATTGCAACATGTGAGAGTTTGAATGCCGATATGGATTTAAACGTTGTTCCACATAAAGTGCATATGTTCGGTGGAAAGCCACTATGAATTAGCATGCCCACTCATGGCTTTTGTAAGAGGGTGGGGGAGCGGATCCCTATAGATGGGTTATTGTTGACGGGTCATTGTTGGCGGGGTCATTGTTGTCGAGTCCTTGTGGACGAGTCCTTGTGGGCAGGTCCTTGTTGACAGGTCCTTGTGGACAAGTCTGTGTGGACAGGTCCTTGTGGACAAGTCCTTGTGGACGAGTCCTTGTCCCTTTGGACGGGTCCCTTTGGCCTGGTTCCTACGGACTAGCCCATGAATTTATTTAAATTATGCCAAAGGACCTAACTACATTTTGTGTGTGTTGAATTGACGTTGTTCACCACTACTATAATGGGATAACGATATGAAAGGAAAGTGACGAAATACATGTGAACATACAAGGGATCTAACTTGGTGGATGGATGTGTTCTAACGAGTCATTTGTAGTTGAAAGAGAATAATACATGTTCTTAAGATGTTAAAACTGGGGAGATGACACGTGCAGTAAGACGTCTTGTTACTTCCTGTGTCATATTACAGACATGGCAGAGAGCTCACAGATCTGTTGCTATGACTAACACTGCAGTAATTTGAAACCGCAAGTGTTCATTAAGACAATGGATGATGATCATGCAAAGTTAGCAGTTATTGGATATTACACAGGTGTTCCTTCCGGTGTCATGTTGCTGACATACCAGAGAGCGCACACTGCTGTTGCTATGACGCTGCAGTAATTTGAAACCTCATATGTTGATTAAGACAATGGGTGATGATCATGCAAAGTCAGCAGTCATTGGATACCACACAGGTGTTCCTAGTGTACTTTGGACTCTCAACTGTATTGGGAAAGGAATTGCAATGATCTGCAAAAAACTGCTGACACGAGCGATGAGAGTTTATATAAGAGGGGTGTCATATATCTCCCTACTGTCAGTCTATATTACTCGCTTTGAGTGAACAGTGCTCTATTACTGCTCAAGAGTTGTAAAAAAGCCGTTTTGGTAGAAAATCATTAAATTATTTTGCAAGGTAAGTACTTATTATTAATGGATTGTAGTCTTTTATTACTAATTGATGTTGAAGTTATTGATTGGAATGTATTGATTGATTGATTGATTGATTTGTTTACAGATAATTGGGTACCTGTAGGTTACCAGATTCCTTCAATCTGTTCATTCAGTGACAGTAGTTGATCAATTATAAAAAGGTAAGTGCCCCCCCTCTAATAACTTTTAAACAGTTAGAGTGATATTTTCCAATGTTCACCACTACATGTTAGTGAAAATGGTATATTTGACAGTAAAAAGTTGGAACTACTGACCATGGTGTGTAAAGCTATTTTTGTAGGTTAGATTTTGATTACCGCTCTATTAAGTTTGAATGTTCATTGCTAGGTGTCAGTGACAGAGGGAATATTTAAAGACTTAACCTCAGTTCACTTAACTTTACCTAACTTAACCTTGTCATGTGACATGTTTTACAAGTTTAAACTTGTTTTAAGACTGGCTATGACATTACACTTAGCTCACTTAACTGGCGATCGCTGGTTTTTATCACGTGACATGTTCTACAAGTTTAGACTTGTTATAAGACAGGCTATGACGTCACACTTAGCTCACTTAACTGGTGATCGCTGGTTTCTATCACGTGACATGTTCTACAAGTTTAGACTTGTTTTAAGACTGGCTATGACGCCACACTTAGCTCACTCAACTGACGACCGCTGGTTTCTACCACTCTATCATGTTCCAATGTTCACCGCTAGGTGTCAGTGACAGTGGTATATAGTAACCCCCAGTTAGAACTACATAAAGTTAGACTTGCTAGGAGTTCACAGATCGATTTAAATACCCTGCTATAACCATTGACTGGAATATAATTAAACTATTTATATTGTACTTTTTGTTTTATCTTTTATTAACATTGATGATTTCTTTCTTTTATAGATAACTTGGAAAGTAATCATCATGTTCAAGTGTGGTGACTGTAAGAAACAGTTCTCAAGACCTGACAGCCTTCAACGACACGCAAATGTTAAACATGACATTAAAATGTTTGTGTGCAGTCATTGTGCTACAACATTTAACAGACAAGATAATCTTGCACGTCATGTAAATTTAATGCATGTCAGTTCAGCACCATTTTCGTGTTCAGTTTGCGAACTTGGTTTTTCTGCTGTAAAGCGATATCAATTCCACATGGTTGAAGTGCATGGAGAACAACAGGAATTGAAATCTGTAAAACCATCAACTAGCACGGAACCTTTAAATGAATGTGATGCTCAAAAGCGTAAACGTTCTCAAGATTGTGAAAATAGTTGTGCAACAAAAAGAAAAAAGAATGGTGAACCTTCAATAACACATTGTGATGTATGTAATATTGATATACCTTCTTCAATCATTCATGGACATTTACGCAGTATTCAACATAAAAATAACGCTTGCCATGAAAGAAATTCTGGAAATGTTCAACAAATTGGTAGTGCATTTAAAAGTCGAATTGCTAGTTATAGACTTCATAGTGAAGAAAAAACTCAAAGTATTGAATCATTTTTAAAAAATGTTCAACCTACTGTGTTTGGCTTAGTAGAAAATGTTTTATTAGAGCATAAAACAATTAAAATGAATTTTGAACTTTTTGGCCTCTATGTAAAAACTGGGAGCGAAGGTGAAATTACGGATATCAAATCCTTTAATACAAAAAAAATAATTGTTAGCGAATCAACTAATATTAGTGATATATACCAAAATATTTCAAGTGCTATCATTGTGAAGAGTGAAGAGTTCCAGGAAAGGGAGTCAGGCTGGGCGTTGGTTGAAGTACTTTATTTAGAAACCAACATGAATAAATATAATCCCCTTCGAGCATCATCATACGTTGATTTGCCAGGATGGATCAAACGTAAGCACGCTTGTGTAAACGTTATGAATAATGATGACGCATGCTTTGCATGGGCTGTAACCTCAGCTCTCCATCCAGCAGTGAGACATTTGGCGAGAACGTCATATTATCCTCACTATTCTTCAGTGTTAGATTTAAAAGAAATAGAATTTCCTATGGCGATAAAAGACATTCAACGTTTTGAAGAGCTGAACAATGTAAGTATTAATGTTTATGAAATTGAAAATAAGAGTATAGTAGGCCCTCTATATTATACTCGGGAAAAAAAGGATGCTCATGTAAATTTACTATACATAACTAATGGTGAAAACGCCCACTATTGTTGGATAAAACATTTAAGTAGACTTGTTGGTAGTCAGATAACAAAACGCGATGGTAAAAAGTGGTTGTGTGATGGCTGCTTGCTATATTTCAGAAAAGAGGACCTACTAATTCAACACCAAAAATGGGGGTGTAATCATGTTCGTACGGTATTACCGACTCCTAAAAATAACATTCTAAAATTTAAGGATTATGAGGAACAGCTTCGAGTACCATTTGTTATATATGCTGACTTCGAGGCTTTGCTAAAACCATTTAATACATGTTCATCAAATCCAGCCCAACCTTTCACCAACACAACTCACATTCATGAACCTTTTAGCTTTGCATATTATATTAAATGTAGTTATGATGACTCTTTAAATAAGTTTGAGCTCTATAGAGGACCTGATGCACCTAAAGTTTTTATGGAAAGGCTTGAGAAAGATGCCATTCGTATATCCTATATTTTAAATACGATCATTCCAATGGAGTCACTAACTTCCTCAGAGCAAATGAATTTTGAAACTGAAACTAATTGTTTTATATGTGGTGAATGTTTATATTCAGACAGGGTTCGCGATCATGACCATTTAACAGGAAAATATCGTGGTGCTGCTCACCAAGAATGTAATTTAAATTATAGAGTAAGTAAATTCATTCCGGTCATTCTACACAACGGTAGCAAATACGATAACCACTTTATCGTTAAAGAATTTGGAGCTTCAGATGTGAAAATTGATGTGATTGCGAATAATAAGGAACAATACATATCGTTCACAAAATACATCAAAACTAGCAATAAAAAAACCATTAAACTGCGATTTTTAGATTCATTCCGCTTTATGCCGAGTAGTCTTGATAAGCTGGCTAGTAATTTAAAATCAGATCAGTTTCATGAAATTCATCGTGTCTTTCCTAAAGAAGATGATTTTAATTGAATTCGTCAAAAGGGTATATTCCCTTATGAATATATTAACTGTGTGGAACGTCTTGAGGAGTGTTGTTTACCACCGAAAGATGCATTTTACAGTTCCTTAAACACAAGTCATATCAGTGATCAGGAATATTTACATGCACAACGTGTATGGACACAGTTCCACATTCAAACTTTAGGAGAATTTTCAGACATATATTTGAAGACAGATGTGTTATTATTAGCAGATGTTTTTGAAAATTTTCGAAATGTTTGTATGAAAACTTATGACCTTGATCCTTGTCAGTATTTCACTGCTCCTGGGTTAAGTTTCAGTTCAATGTTGAAAAAAACGAAAGTAAATTTAAAATTAATGACTGATATAGACATGATCAATTTTATAAAATCATCAATTCGAGGTGGATTAAGCCAATGTAGTGGACGGTACTCTAAAGCGAATAATAAATACATGCCTAGCTACAACCCTTGTGAAGAGTCAAAGTATATTGTCTACCTCGATGCAAATAACCATTATGGTTGGGCTATGAGTCAATATCTACCACTGAAAGATTTTCGCTGGCTGACACAACCTGAAATTGATGTCTTACATGTTGACACTCTTAATGATAACGATGATAAAGGATATATTTTAGAGGTAAATCTTGAGTACCCTAAAGAGTTACATGATGATCATAATGATTTACCATTTTGTCCTGAGAATATGAAATCTCCATACATTTCATCACGAACAAAAATGTTAATTGCTAATGTAAATGATAAATGTAAATTTGTAATACATTATCAAAACTTGAAACAGTGTCTACAGCATGGATTAAAATTAACTAAAATTCATCGCGTATTGCAATTTCATCAGTCAGCATGGCTCAAACCGTATATTGATCTAAACAATAATTTAAGAACACAGTCAACAAACGCGTTTGAAAAGGATTTTTATAAACTCATGAATAATAGTGTTTTTGGAAAGACTATGGAGAATGTTGATAAACGAGTTGATGTAAAGCTGATAACAAAGTGGGAGAATGATGGTAAAAGGTATGGTGCGAGCAACTTAATAAGCAAGCCTAACTTTCATAGCTGTTCAATTATTCATGAGGATTTAGTTGTAATACAAATGAATCGTCTTAAAGTAACTTACAACAAACCCATATATGTGGGTTACACCATTCTGGAATTGTCAAAAACACTTATGTATGAATTTCACTATGATTATGTAAAGAAAAACTATCTTGATAATGCTAAATTACTCTACACAGACACAGATTCTTTTATTTATGAGTTTAAAACTGATGATTTTTACGAGGATATCAAAACTGAGCTAAATAGGTTTGATACAAGTGACTACCCCAAGGATAATATTTATCATTTACCTCTAGTAAACAAAAAGGTTCTTGGGAAATTTAAGGATGAATGTGCTGGTGTTATTATAGACACCTTTGTAGGCACAAAATCTAAATCATACAGCTATATGACAATTGATGATGTAGTAGTAAAAAAATTAAAAGTAGTGAAAAAGAATGTTGTTAGTAAAGAGATAGATATAAGTGATTATAAAAACTGTATAGTTAGTAACCCACCTGTATTATATAAGAAAATGTGTGTATTTAGAAGTAAAAATCATCAGCTACATACCAATTTGTTGAACAAAGTTGCTTTAAGTAATGAAGACAACAAACGATTCATTATACCCAACACATTTAATACTCATGCTTGGGGAAACAGTCGTATTGACGACTATTACTTTACTTAAGTCTAATGATCACTTTATTGTAATATTTGTAGTGTGTTTTATATTGAAATATTTTTTGTAAAAACTGTAAGTAGAATGTATAATGTTAGGCTACAGTAGTTTAGTAAAAATAAGATAAGTAATACATTTTAGTGTAAAATGTTTGCTTTTGTATATTACGAAAAAGATTTTAAAAAATTTACTGAATGCGTGAACTAAACAAGGGGAATGTAAAAAATGTAAAGTGGAAATTGTAAATATCCATGTGTGAAAAAGTGAAATGGCTATCACCATTTTAAAATTAAAAAGACATTGTAATCTGGTAAACCTTGTTTTTTATTTCACAACAACAAAAATGTATAGAATGTGTAAACTAAACAAGGGAATGTAAAAATTAAAAGTGGAAATTGTAAATATTCATGTGTGAAAAAAGGAAATGGCTATCACCATTTTTAAAAATTAAAATATATAGTGATTTAGTGAACCTTATTTATATTTCACAAAAAATGTACAGAATGTGTGAACTAAACAAGGGGAATGAAAAAATGTAAAGTGGAAATTGTAAATATTCATGTGTGAAAAAATGAAAATGTAGAAATGACTATCACCATTTTTAGAATTAAAAGACATTGTGATCTGGTAAACCTTGTTTTTATTTCACAACAACAAAAATGTACAGAATGTTTAAACTAAACAAGGGGAATGTAAAAAATGTAAAGTGGAAATTGTAAATATTCGTGTGTGAAAAAAAATGAAATGGCTATCACAATTTTTTTAAATAAAAGACATTGTGATCTTGTAAACCTTGTTTTTATTTCACAACAAATAGATCTTTACAAAAATAGAATACAAAGAAATACCAATTCCTCAATCCTTTTCAATGTCCATGTCCACTCATTATTAACTTTCCTTTTATAACACTAATCACAATGACGACTGCCAACCTCTCTCCCACTGAGACATCACAGAATGTCAAAAGTTGTTTAGCTTTTCAACGATACTTTATCCGCTACACGTCTTAATGCAGAATGATTGTGGTGATAAGAAAGGTGCATGCTTGATCCAAAGGATTAATAGGTATATCACTATGCTGCAAAGGTTCTTCAAGACAAGTTCCAGGACTACACAAATAATAACCAGTTAGGTAGATTTCGAAAGTCAAGTATTGAATTACTTTGTTAATGACGCCATTGCCAGTACAGGTCTGGCATATCCTTTCCCATCGATGGTAAAAAGGTTTGATCTTCCTCTTCTTCTGTGGATGATGTTTGTTGTTGTTGCTTTTTTTCTTCATTACTCCCGTGGTATGAGGAAACAAAGTCTTTACACTGACTTTTATGACCATGATACAGTTTGACTAGCTGACAAGTAGCACACTGTCGCATAGAGGGTATTTTTGCCATAGCCACTTGCTTATGGTGATCATAATCCGTACATGGTTGCAATTCACTTAACACAGGGTCTTGAGTCCATGATTTTGGTACATGTTGCCAGATTTCTTTCACTGCATTTGCTGCGACATAATAAATGAATGATTTTGGAAGAGCCAATAATTCTTCTTTAGTAAAACTGTCTAGTTTCTTTTTACACAAAAAGAACTTTCCAATCGCTTTATCGGTAGCATCCCCTTTCTCCATGGTATCACGTTGATGTTTACACGTCGCTTGTAGAAATCTCACTGGTGTCATTCACAGGTAAACCTTTAGTTTTAATTTTATTTAACAACTCCCAGCAGGCATTGGTGGATAGCCAATGAAACAATTGCCACACCTGTGCCAAGGCTTTATGGGCAATATTGTCACAGGGACAGCGATTCATGAGTGTTTGCAGCGATGGACAGCCCATGTCCATTAAATCGATACATTGACAGTAAGACGCTAAAAATGGTTGTAGCCATTGACGTTTTTCACTACCTTTCACAAATATTACATGGGCAGAAGACAAGTAGGCTTTCATGACCATGTCCAGGTGCTTATATGAAATGGTTCCTTGTTTCCAGTCTAGTTGCATATGAGTTTCAATCCATTGGGTTTGTTTACGGTCTTTATCACACAACAAATCAAACGCATAAGGTGGTTTAAACACCAAATGAGTAGCTTGTGATATCCAAAAAGTGGAACAATCGATGATGGCCACTTCTTTAAATATAAATTTGTTATCTCCAATTTTAAACCCTTGACAGTCAACAATCAGTGTACGCAACATGTTCACTCTTGTCTGGATCAAGTCCAACTGACTACAGACTGACAATTGTTCAGTAAGGTGTACCCATGTCATTTACTTACATTCCATTCTAGTAAAAGAAAAGAAAAACATCGAGTAGTCACTGTAGAGGTTAGGATATGGCAGGGGGGCATAAGAAATAATAATATAACAACAACAACCATTTTTTTTATTTCATTATTTTATTAGCATAACAAGTTTTACATTCTTTTTTCATTCTAGGATAGAGGCGGTACCATCTCATACAACAAAAAAGTCTTTTGTGTTTATAGTGTCCATAACACCGATGATATCCCAATGTCTCTAAACTGGATGTTTTTGACTGTGAACTGCTCACTGAAGCACTGCCGGCACCATAAAGTCCACACGTATCATAACTTTTTTCATCACTCAGAGGCATGAGTGAGGGGTAACTTGAATGACAGGGTATATTACCCACCTCCATTCTGCACAGGTAGGGGCAGGCAGGTGACCAGCGCTGATGTTCCTGCATGGGTTCATCGCTCTCTTGCCATTGGTCTAAGATGATGGGACAAAACACACATTTCACTTCATCTTTTCTTTTTAAATAGTAGAATCCAGCGGCTGCTAAGGCTTGAGGGTTTATAAAAGGCACCGGCCACATCGCAAAGGTCTTGAAACGTTGTTCCTCAGATTTTAAATTCATGGATGTAACTTCTCTTGAGGCTTGAAAGCAAGACATGACTGAGCGGTTTGATGTGTGTTGACCTGCTATTTATACACTTGTCACTTGGTTGGACAGTGGATAATAGTTGACATGTTGAGTTGAGTTTGAGTCTTCAGTCTTTTGACTGGTTTGATGCAGCTCTCCATGCCTCCCTGTCCTGAGCTAATCGTTTCATCTCTACATAGCTCCGACACCCTACATCGGAGGCAATCTGTTTAGCATATTCTAACCTTGGTCTACCCCTACAGTTTTTGTCCTCGACCCTTCCTTCCATAACTAAGCTTGCTATTCCTGGGTGTCTTAGTATGTGTCCTACCAACCTATCGCTTCTCTTCATTAGCAGTCGCCAGAAACATCTCTCCTCTCCCACTCGTCTTAATACCTCTTTGTTTGTAACCCTATCTACCCATCTGATCTTCATCATTCTCCTGTAACACCACATTTCAAATGCTTCAATTCTCCTCTTTTCTGCTGCACCAATAGTCCAAGTTTCACTTCCATAGAGCGCCACGCTCCAGACAAAGGCTTTCAAAAATGACTTCCTAATACCTAAATCTATATTCGATGTCAGCAGATTCCTTTTTTGTAGAAATGCTTTCTTTGCCTGAGCCAACCTACTTTTAATATCCTCTTTGCTTCGTCCATCACTGGTTATTCTGCTTCCTAAGTAACAGAAGTCTCCTACTTCCTTCAGCTTTTCACCTGCCAATTTGATCTCCATAGAGGTTTCTGATTTATTTCGGCTGCATTCCAGTATTTTTGTTTTACATTTATTTATTTTCATCATGAATTCTTTCCGTAAGACGGAGTCCATCCCATTCAAAAACTCATTCAAATCCTCAGGCTTGTCGGCCAAGATGACGATGTCATCAGCAAATCTCAGAGTTGAAATTATTTCCCCTTGAATCTTCACTCCCACTTTAAATTTTTCTCTAATTTCCTTCATTGCTTGTTCAATGTAAAGATTGAAAAGAATGGGTGATAAGTTGCAGCCTTGCCTTACACCTTTCTGAATACCAGCTTCTCTCTCATGTCCTTCAACTCGAATGACTGCTGTCTGGTTTCTGTACAAATTGTATATCACCCTCCTATCCCTGTACTTTATTCCAATTGATTTCAAAATGTCAAACAATTTAGTCCAATCAACGTTATCAAAAGCCTTTTCTAAGTCTACAAAAGCCATGAACGTTCTCTTATCTTTCCTTATTCTACCTTCTAAAATCAGCCTAAGACTTAGAACAGCTTCCCTTGTTCCTACATTTCTCCTGAAACCAAACTGGTCTTCACCCAACTCCGTTTCTATCTGGCTTTCAATCCTCTTGTAAATTATTCTAGACAGGATCTTTGAAGCATGAGTAATCAAGCTGATTATACGGTAATCTTCACATCTGTCAGCTCCCACTTTCTTTGGTATAGGGATGATTACATTATTCTTGAAATCAGGGGGTACCTCACCTGTCTCATAAATCCTACACACCAAGTGAAATAACCTGATCAGACCTTCATCTCCTATGCAGCGTAGCAACTCAATAGGTATATCATCCATGCCTGGTGCTTTGTTCCTGCTTAAGTCTTCCAAAGCTCTATCAAATTCTGATCTCAATATTAAATCTCCTTTCGCATCCTCATCAATTTCCTCCTCCCTTTCCATTACATGATTCTCAATCTCCTTTCCCTTATACAAACTCTCTATGTAAGCTTTCCATCTCTCAACCTTTTCTTCCCTATCTGTCAGAGGCTTTCCATTTGTGTCCTTAATATTACAGCACTTAGTCTTCTTTTCCCCAAAAGTATTCTTAATCCTTCGATAAGCTGTGTCTACTTTTCCTAATTTCAGACAATTTTCTATACCTGCACATTTCTCTTTCAACCATTCTTCTTTCGCTTCCTTGCACTTCTTGTTAACCTCATTTCTCAGACGTCTGTATTCTGCTTTCCCCTTTTCATCTCTTAGATTCTTGTGTTTCCGCCTTTCATCCATCAATTCTAGTATATCCTGAGTGATCCACGGTTTTCTACCTATTCTTTCTTTCCTACCAATGTTTTCTTCTGCGGATTTTGTTATTTCATTCTTCAAAAGTGCCCATTCGTCTGCAATTGAAGTTTGTTTAGGGTTTTTCATTAGTCCTTCCTTTATAATCTTCTTGAATCTTTCGTTTACATCCTTCTCTTTCAGTCTGTCCATTGCCCACCTTTTTGGCTTTTGACTTTTCTTCAGTTTCTTCAACTTTAATCTGCATTTCATTACAACCAGATTGTGATCAGAGTTTATGTCAGCACCAGGATATGTTTTACAATCCAAAATCTGGTTTCGAAACCTCTGCTTGACCATAATGAAGTCGATTTGGTAACGCCCTGTATCTCCTGGTCTCATCCATGTGTATATTCTTCTATTGTGGTTATTGAATAAGGTGTTAGCTATGACCAATTCATGCTCGGTGCAGAATTCTACCAGCCTGCTTCCTCGATCATTCCTTTCACCTAATCCGAAATCTCCTACTATCTTCCCTTCTCTCCCTTTTCCTACCACAGCATTCCAATCTCCCATTACTATAACATTTTCATCACCCTGACATGTTTGTGATGAATAATCAAACAGTAGGCCGTGGTATTGGCTGGAACATTGTCATGCGTTTCAAAATCTAGAATGTCAATATTGGATGGTTTGACAGACTCTTCCAAGTAGGAACAGTCAAAGACAATCAGTGGCGCCCTTGTCTTAAAAGCTTGGGGTGACAACATTGGACAATTCTCTTTTTGATAATACGACCATCTAAATTTAGAAAACAAGTCGTACAGGGGGGCAAACTTATTTTTTGAAAAATCTAAATCCAACCCTTCATAGGGAAACACAGCACCGTTGAGGAAAAGACGTGCATTTCTCAATTGCAGGTGATCAAATTGCGTGACATCTTTGGTTTGTTGATACTTGCGATTCGTTTGAAAACCCACAATCATGTAGAGAGGTCTCTCTGTATAGCGGGCTGTTTTTATAGACCAACTGTGTGTGTTGGTGGTGGGCAATAACGGGTACTCATGGAGTGCCCAGCTTCTAAATTCCATGGGTAGAGGTATATCTCTCTTTACCATTTTAAGTATGTCCAGTTTTTTGCTATCGTTAAGGGTCACATGAGGCACTTTCCATAGCAAGCGTTGTAGTTGAATTTTTGAATCAATGGGGGCATTGTCGACTCCCTTGAGTGCATTATTATCACTCCTGTCTCTCACCAGATAAAGCACTTGCCTTGCGTTAACCACAATGCGCTGGTGATCTTCAGCAAAGCCTAAAATCAGTTTAAGAGGTAAATATCCAGTGAAGGTGCCATCGGTGTGTACCATCCAGTCATTGGTCGAGTCAGGGCACCAACCTGCCATGCAAAGTGTTTTAGCTTCTTCCTCACTATAAGAGGGATATAGTTTCATGACACTGGAAATACCCACATTTCGAGTGCTATCCACCACGATATCGTTAATGACATAACGTACTTCAGAAAACAGAAAGGCGAAAGCATGGTTGGCTAACTTGGATGTAGTGGGTGTAGAACCATCGGCTTTGGTGAGCCGACCTTCAATCTGAATAACACTTTCATGCGGTAGGGTGTAAATATCTTGGTTGTTGATAACAAATTGAATTTCATCATTGTTATTGAGTCCAGGTGTTTGAGCTTGATAAGAATGCAGATCAATTCTTACCACACCTGATTGCTCCTCGATGTGGTTCGCTACCTCTAGAATAGAATTCATCGCGGGGGTTAATGTGGTAACCCAAATGCTGTAAAATCTGCTTGTTCTGAGATGTTAACGTGTATTCACGTGGAAAACAACTAACACCATTCCTAGACGGTGCTGTTGCTTTATATACAAACTTCATAGTGGTTTTAGCACCAACTTGTAAGTCACTGGTGTGGTAGAATCTAGATCAAAGAGTTGTTGCTCTCTATTGATCAGTCTTAATGTTATATTACTAATACCATCGACAGCCACAGAATGAAAAAGCACCACTGGAGGGGTTTCACGAATAATATAGCCATTGGGCGATGTTACAATAAAGTCATAAAGCGAATGCGACGGTTCTTGATTGGTGTACACTTGACTAATAATATTACACGTCACCGACACATGATGGTCCTCAATGAATTTCACTTCATGGTCTGATTCATGTTTTTTGTTGGGCTCCAACACACGAGGTTTAAATCCTAGTAATGAACCAATGGAATCGGGGTGAGTTTTAAAGTCAATTTTGAATGTAGAAAAAATACTGCAGCGATGAGTGTTGGTATTTCCTACAAGTTCAAACTTGCTCGTTCCATCGAGAAATGACTTTAAACCATATTCATTGATCAACACCACATAAATGTGTTCATAAATGTCATCTATCGTGTATCCACCAGAGTTCAGGGTGAGCACAGAATCATCATAGTAAAACTTGTTGTTCACATTTTCACGTATGTTGTATATTCGATTGTACGTTTCAAGAGAAACAAGTCCTAAACCATAAGGTTTTTCACTCAATTCGATAGGTGGGTAAAAGTCTAGACTCACTTCAGGTCCACGTCCATGCAGTGTAAACGTCTTACTTTCCACCGACATACTGTTGACGTTTTTGCTTATGTTGCGTCTTATATAAAAAAATTAAACACAAACGTCCACACTGTTGGTTGTTAAACGTTTGCTCACGTTTCACATTATAATATATCTTGATCCTGTTTCCAAAATAGGTCACTAGTTCCATGGGCGGGGGTAAATTCCCAAAACTGTCAAAGTACCATACAGTAGATCCCTCTTTAACATAAGCTACATAATGTGTTCCAGGTCCTCGGTGATCATCCAAATTGACAACAGCACATTCATGTTTCCAGGGTTGTGAGGGTAATTGGTTTCGCATAAACACACCTCGAAAATAAGAAAGCTTCAGTTGTTTAGCATAGCTTTCCACTTGCTGATGCGTCAGGGCATGTCTTGCTATGGTTGAGGTTAAAGATGTTTTTTTATTTTATTTCGAAAAGGTGAAATTCCAAATCCTTGTTGATAAAAGGCTGGCTTCAAATTGACATTTCTAGCCCCCATAGCAATGACCTCCATTGTTTCATTGTGTCGCTGACTTTCATTGAGTTGTTGCTTGCCCTGTTGCACGGCTTTAATGGTTTTTGCCACTGCACTGGCGCCGCCTAAAAGTGAACCTAGAGCAGCCAGACCAGCGAATAATGCAGGTAAAAATCCCGCTCGTTTGGGGACGGGGATCACTCGCCCTTGTTTTGAACCCTGTCGCTGACGTTTTGGAATAACATGTCTCTGTGCTACTCGAAGAGCTTTCCTTATGGTCAACACATTATTTTTTCTTTTTTTCTTTCGTAAGGACTTGTCCACGAATGTCATAAGCCCAGGCTTTGCCAAGGACAGGCTCATATTTTTTGTCTTTCTCACCACATATCTTTGTTTCACCATGATGATGATGACCAACAACCTTTCACAAGAAAGTTTAAGTCACAACTAACATTAGATTGTTATTTCATGGCTGTATATTCCAATTCTACATAAAGTGGGAAATGATTTATGGTTTTTCCAGCTTGCTTTTCATTTCATGTCAACAGGAGATGAAAGGATAATTCGTCTCCTGCATTGACCATTTCATGGTTATGGACCAACATCCTATGACCATTTATCTCTATTTGTAAATGGTTCTCATCAGGTATGGCATATTTAATGTGAATGGTTCCATTATAGTGTAGTCGATAGTGGCTTAAACCTGAAGCAAGCACATAGGTCAAGTGCTGGTCATGAACTAGCGGTATATGGTTTCTCTCATTCACAGGTTTTACATTTGTCAGATGCACTAAAACTACAGATGGGATAAATTTATAAACCCTTTTCATTTCATAGGTCACGTATCGCTTGGTACAGACATCATTATCTTCTTGTGGGTCTTCCACGTGAATAATGCGGTGATGATTAGCGCTATAGCCATTCACTGTAAGCTGAGGCACTTTATCATAAAACTCATACACCTTGTTATCCACATACTTTTTCGTAGTAACGTCTGTAGACACTTGAGGATGTTTTACATGAGTTAACCGCTTTCCTTTAAAGTCATAATCTCCTTGTTTTGTGCGTGGCACTACTGACCTATCCACATAGTGTTTATTAGCAGGATCTGTTTCTTGTTTAGGATCATGTATGGGAACAGACCTAGCTTTGACCATCAACGCACGTCCAAAGACATCCATCGTCAACCTGTAGTACGAGTCTACTGTTTCTATGACAAGGCTCGGTGCGATGTATATAGACAGCCGGCTAGCCTCTCTAAGCCTTAGTTGAAATGAAGCTAATTAAGCAGCAAGAGTCATTCCCCGTGAGGGACATGGTTTCCCATCTCTGCCCCACATCACGTGAACAACGCCATGGTTCACTGTTTCCATCTTCCATTCGCTGCATCATTGTGGGACCTTCCGGCTGTGGAAAGACCAATCTTTTGCTGACACTTATTACAGCGCCCAATGGTCTGTGTTTTCAAAATATTTATATTTTCGCAAAATCTCTCTACCAACCCCTCTACGTGTTTCTGGATCAAGTCATGTCCGGATTATAAAATGAGAATATGGGGTATTTTACATTTTCCACGCAAGAAAGTGTTATTTCACCGGATGAGGTAAAGCCTGATTCACTCATGATTTTCGATGATGTGTCCACTGAACGACAAGGTATCATTCAAAGCTATTTCAGCATGGGTCGACACAAACATATCGATTGCTTCTATCTTGGACAAACGTATTCTAAAATGTCCAAACAGTTGATTCGTGACAATGCCAATGTCATTGTTTTATTTCGCCAGGACGAGAGGAACAGTCGTTACATTTATAATGAACATGTGAATCCGGATATGACCTTTCAAATGTTTACAGAATTGTGTGGCAAGTGCTGGAACACACAACGTCATGCCTGTTTAGTGATTGACAAACAAAGTGAACTCAACCAAGGGCGGTATCGCTTAGGGTTTGATCATTTTATTGCTATTTAAGGCACTGTATCATTCCCTCTCAAGTCATTTGTCGTGACATCATGGCGTTAGCAGAGAGTCAATTGAAAAAGCATATTATTAGAGCAAAAAATACTATTCGCCAAAAGTTTCGTCAATTGAAACGATCGCGTGCGGATCATGCTTTGTTTATTCAACAACATTTAGCACCTCCGCTAAAAGCTATGTTGAAACCCTCTTTCAAGCCATCTGAAACGCTACCTACCGTTTCACAAGCCAGTCAGACGCACCACGAGGACTCTGAGGAAGAGAAAGAGGAAGATGAAGAGGAACAGGAAGATTTAACTAGTGTTAGCGAAGTTGAGGATAATGAGGAACAAGTGTTTACGCCTCAAAAAAAGGCATCACCCCTTGCAGAGTTTTTAAGAAAAAGGAAATCCTTGACCATGGTCGAAACCCCTTGCCCTTCCAGATCGTCTCCATTTTCACAACTCTTGGCCACTCCTCAACATAAAGCTCAACTGAAAAACATTTTAATAAAATATTATGGATCAACACTGGAACCCTATTTCACCAATCTATTTGTTGGAAACACAGATACCACATATGGCGTTCGCTATGAGATTGATAGTTTTAAAATTGGTGATTCATCGATTAAATTTAGTCGTACTAAAGCTGTCATTAAAAAGATCAACTATAAATTAACACCAGGACTGTTAAAGCTACTATTCTCTAGGACTCCCTCATCTCAAGATTATACGTCAGAGGACCTTAGTAAATATAAATCCATTTTATTGGATACCCATGCTCACAAAAGACAGTATGATCCCACTCAACAAGTGAATGCTAATATATCCCAAAAATATAAAACCATCATTGCAAAAATGTTCCCCACTAGTCAAAGTGGTCGTCGTAAAGTGTCCGCTTCAGGAGTGACATTTAAACCATTAAAACCCCTTGTGGATGTTACCTACTGGCCCAATCCAAATAAACTCGTCCAGCGACTACAGCTGTTGCATGCTTCACGTCAAGCTGGCCATACTGGTCACGATTGGGAAATTCAAGAAATTGAGGAAGAACTTCGAAATGCCAAAATTATTGTTTAAGCCCTCACCCATTAAAATGGGTATTGCTCACGAGTTGCATCGTCCAGCTAGACGTCACTATCAGCGACTCAAGGTGATTTCACAGGGTGTGGATGAACTTTGGCAAGCAGACTTAGTTGAAATGATTCCCTATGCTAACGTTAACAATGGTGTACGCTATATGTTGACGGTCATTGATGTTTATTCCAAAATGGCGTTTGTTGAACCTGTGCGTCGCAAGTCTAGTCCACTAGTCACCAAAGCCTTTCAACATATTATTCAACAATCTAAACGTCAACCTCAACTGCTACAAACCGACCAGGGAAAAGAATTTTTCAACAAGGATTTCTCCAGTTTTCTCAAATCTAAGGATATTCACCATTACACTACGTACAGCAATCTCAAAGCCAGCGTGGTCGAGCGGTTCAACCGAACATTGAAAACCCATATGTGGAAAGCGTTTACCGCTCAGGGCACTTATCGCTGGTTGGATATATTACCTGAGCTAGTGTCACGTTACAATGACACCAAACACAGAACCATTGGGACCAAGCCACGACTTGTAACTAAAAATATTCCACAACTGGATAAACTGTTTAACCCCATAAAAAAAGCAGACCCTAAACGTCATCGCCTTAACATTGGGGACCATGTTCGTGTGAGCAAATTCAAGTCCGTCTTCGACAAGGGCTACACACCAAATTGGGGGACTGAACTATTTCGAATTCGCCAAGTCAACCTGAACAGTCCAGTCACCTATTTACTCGAGGACCTCAACCATCAACCCATAAAAGGCAGGTTTTATCTTCAAGAACTTCAAAAGACAGCGTTTCCTAAACATTACCTTGTGGAAAAAGTGTTGAAACAAAAAGGAAATAAACTATATGTAAAATGGTTGGGATTTAGCTCAGCCTTTAATTCTTGGATTAATAAATTACATGTTGTGTGAACCTGTGTGTCTTGTATTTATTTATTTACTCATGTTGTACTTAACCTACAGTCCTATGTACAGTCCTCAGCTATACATGTATTATGAGCAATACATATTTCTTTCTCTCTTCACCTGTGTTCTCTCTTACACTAACCCCCCCTTCACCTCCCACCACTGTCAAAACAGGTTGTGACTTGTTAGCTCTTATCATGCGCGTGTACAGGTGAACACCTGTGTGTTAGATCATATTACACATGAACTCACATTTTCTCACGTATGAAGCAAAACAGGATGTGACTTGTTTCACGAGGAGGACGGTAATAAGGTCATTTCACACGTGTTCACATGTATTTCGTCACTTTCCTTTCATATCGTTATCCCATTATAGTAGTGGTGAACAACGTCAATCCAACACACACAAAATGTAGTTAGGTCCTTTGGCATAATTTAAATAAATTCATGGGCTAGTCCGTAGGAACCAGGCCAAAGGGACCCGTCCAAAGGGATAAGGACTCGTCCACAAGGACTTGTCCACAAGGACCTGTCCACACAGACTTGTCCACAAGGACCTGTCAACAAGGACCTGCCCACAAGGACTCGTCCACAAGGACTCGACAACAATGACCCCGCCAACAATGACCCGTCAACAATAACCCATCTATAGGGATCCGCTCCCCCACCCTCTTACAAAAGCCATGAGTGGGCATGCTAATTCATAGTGGCTTTCCACCGAACATATGCACTTTATGTGGAACAACGTTTAAATCCATATCGGCATTCAAACTCTCACATGTTGCAATTGGTAACAGAGATTCTCTAAAAAAATCAATTTCACCCCCTAGTAGGGGTAGGTTTTATTTTTGGGGTTGAAATATGTCGTCCATTGGAAAGGGGGTGTCAGCCCGAGTTCAATGACACCTCATTCGTCAAAATCCGACCACGGGTTCGAGAGATATCGGGCTGCCGCCATCTTGTGAGGTGGGGAGGTGGAGGTGGGTTTTGAACTGTCCAAAACACACTACTGATGGTGTGTGTCTGTCTTTCTGTCTGTCTGTCTGTTACTCAATAACGCAAGAACCACTGGTCCGATTTAAATGAAATTTTGCATGGATGTAGCTGAAATACCAGGTTTACATATAGGATACTTTTAATTTCGATATTTTGCACTATTAAGAAATGGCGACCTTTTTAGTGACTTCACTACACCCTTTGATTAAAAAATTTCATATTTCCATATCAAATAAAAAGAGAACGCTAAGAAATAGCAACCTTTTGATGGCACATACGAGATAGGAAATTTCCTATCCGAAAGGTCCTTATCACTTTTCGTGTATCTCCAACGGTTAGCGAGTAAAACCTACTTTTGTGACGTCACTACACCCTTTGGTTTCAAAATATCATACTTCCATTTCAAATAAAAAGAGAAAGCTAAGAAATAGCAAACTTTTGATGGTATATACGAGCTTTAGCATTTAATTTTCTATCCAAAAGGTTCTTATCACTTTTCGCGTATCTCCAACGGTTAGCGAGTAAAACCTACTTTTGTGACGTCACTACACCCTTTGGTTTCAAAATTTCATACTTCCATTTCAAATAAAAAGAGAACGCTAAGAAATAGCAAACTTTTGATGGTATACACGAGCTTTAGCATTTAATTTTCTATCCAAAAGGTTCTTATCACTTTTCGTGTATCTCCAACGGTTAGCGAGTAAAACCTACTTTTGTGACGTCACTACACCCTTTGGTTTCAAAATTTCATACTTCCATTTCAAATAAAAAGAGAACGCTAAGAAATAGCAAACTTTTGATGGTATACACGAGCTTTAGCATTTAATTTTCTATCCAAAAGGTTCTTATCACTTTTCGTGTATCTCCAACGGTTAGCGAGTAAAATCTAAATTTGTGCAATAAAACATGGTCAACACCGAGCGGTGCAGTATATCTCTACATATATAAAAAAGAACATTTGTCTCTTTTTTTCTGAATTTCTGCGGAAATTTGAGTTATTTACAGGTTTCAGACTGTTTTATGATAGATGCGCGCGAAAATAATGTTTTGGTCTGTCTGTCTGTTTGTTTGATTGTCTGTGGACAACTTTGTTCCCTTATAACTCGAGAACGGCTGGATGTATCAACGTACAATTCGGTACACTTATCCATCATAGGCACGACACTAATCATTGATGTAACTCTTCTCCGTACCTCTCATAAAAAGGGGCCTACCGCCTTAAATTACATGCTCAAATAGGAGTAGAAGGACGAGACAAAACATTTTCAGGCCCTCAATGTGAGAAACAAAACTTGGGGGCCCTAAAGGGTCCACGAAAACCAAAATCTTAGGCCATAAAACCAACCGTTGTTTGAGATATTCCCAGAAAACGAATTTCATTTTACAAACTAATGAACGAATGCAAGCCGGTAACCATGGCTACAGATTATCAGAGCTCCATCTATTGCTGTAAGACGCAATGCAATTCCATTCATTACATTAGTGTGAAAGTTTGCAAACGGCTAGAAGGTTATCACGGAACCAAATTAAGCTGTAAAATTAATCAATACGTATAATGCGCTTAAGGGGGTCAGGGATACTCTAGAATTTTTTCACGTGATTTACACCTGCGGGTGTGGTACGGCAGGTATATTATATTCCTATCCCTAACTAACCCACTGTGACACCCCAAAATACCTGGGAATAAAGCTGGACCGTTCCCTCACCTTCAAAGACCATTGCACAGATACAAAAATGAAAGTTTGTGCTAGGAATAACATTATTAGGAAACTGACCGGCAACAACTGGGGAGCACATCCAGATGTCCTCCGCACATCCGCCCTTTCTCTGTGCTTCTCCGCTGCTGAATATACAGCACCTGTATGGCACAACTCCAGCCATGCCAAACAGGTAAATATTACCCTAAATGAAACAGGACGGATTGTAACAGGCTGCCTGCGGGCAACCCCTGTTAACAAAATATACCACCTAATGGGCGTAGCACCTCCAGATATTCGAAGAAGAACGGCAGCTGAAATAGAAAGAAAGAAGCAGGAGACGGACCCAAGACACCCACTATTTGGAAGTGAACATCAACTACCAAGACTGAAATCGAGAAAAAGTTTCCTCCAGACGGCACAACCAATTCAGACACCACCTGCTAACCGTCGGATACAACTCTGGCGTAGCTCATCATCAGAGAAATATTGGGACAACCCCAAAGAAGAACTTGCTGCAGGTCATCACCTCCCATACGAGACATGGAAGGTCCTTAATAGACTGAGGACTGGAGTATCTCGGAGTAAGATGAACATGAAGAAGTGGGGATTCAGCTCAGAGGACGAACTATGTGAGTGTGGTGAACATCAAGACCACCAGCACCTACTCAACTGCAGGAAACTATCAGAACCTGTCTCCATGGACGATCTGGTAGCCGCCAGTGATAAGGCAGTTCGTGCAGCGGAATTCTGGGCATCACGTGGAATATAAAGATGAACATATACTTTGTAACCTTTGTATATATATATATATATATATATATATATTTATAATATGTTATGTTCTGGACACGTATAAATAAATTATATTATGGCGTACAACGACGAGACAAAGCCCCTCTGTGCCAGAAACAAAACTCGGGGGCCCTAAAGCGTCCTCGAAAACTACATTATAAGGCTCTAAAACCAACAGTTTCTGATATATTCCCAGAAAACTTATTTAATTTAATTTAACAAACCTTTGAAGTAATGCAAATCGGTAACCATGACAACATTATCTCAAGGGGTGGCATCCAACTTTCCATCTATTTCTGTAAGAAGCAATGTCACTCCATTTAGTACATTTCTGTGAAAGTTTGCAAATGGCTATAAGGTTATCATGGAACCAACGTAGACTGTATAATTCATCAATGCAATTAAGGGGGTCAAGGGGTAACCTAGATTTTTTTCATGCAATTTTCGCGTGCGACATATAGTACAGAAGGTCTATTATATCTCCAAACAGCAACATAATTATCAAAAATTCCTGAATTGAATCAGCTTTTTTTTTTTTTGCGACTTTGAGGAATTTGGGCCATTTGAGGCTAAAGAACCTGAATTTTCATACACCACAAGTCTTTATAATTTATGAAAGAAGTCTTCCTGTGTATGGGGACCTAACACAAGGTAGAGGGTCAGTTTGTATGTGACGTGTATTGCGTTTCGTCTACAAGGCTATCAATTCTATTGCACGTCAGGAAGTACACGCTAGGTGAATTGAGTTTGAGAGCACATTTTAACTTTTTTTTTGTCGACATAAGGGTTCATCGTAAGGATGATTTTGTTTGATACTGTGATACCCATATTTGGGTATCTGGGTGATATGTTGTAGACAATAGAATTGTCTGTCTGTCTTTCTGTGTATCTTTATGTACGCCTATAACATGTGTTCGGATGCTTGGTGCATCGTAAAATTAGGTATGGTAAACATGAGTCAATACACCAAACATTTATAAAACACTTCACAGTACTTTTCATAGAGTAGAAGGGAGGATATAGGGAAAAACTTCTCAAAATACATGTTAAATAGGCGAAATATAAAAATTATCCTAGAAGGACGACCAAAGCATATGTTGCGCTTCACAATGTGAGACACAAACCACATTTTAAGGCCCTTAAATTAACAGTGTGTGTGATATTCCCAGAAAATTAACTTCGTTCTGATAAACTTATGGAGGAATGACAAACCGCTAACCATTGCAACAGTAGCTCAATTGATAATATCTGCTGTTAACCCCGAACACCGTTCGAAGAACGGGTACTTCTGCTAGTACTAATATATAAAAATGAGATGGTGTGTGTCTGTCTTTCTGTCTGTCTGTCGGTTACTCAATAACGCAAGAACCACTGGTCCGATTTAAATGAAATTTTGCATGGATGGAGTTGATTTACCATGATTGCATATAGGATACTTTTAATTTCGATATTTTGCACTATTAAAAAATGGCGACCATTTTAGTGACGTCACTACACCCTTTGGTTTCAAAATTTCATAATTCCATATCAAATAAAAAGAGAACGCTAGGAAATAGCAAGCGTTTGATGGCACACACGAGCTTCAAATTTAATTTCCTATCCGAATGGTCCTTATCACTTTTCGTGTATCTCCAACGGTTAGCGAGTAAAATCCACATATGTGACGTCACTACACCCTTTGGATTCAAAATTTCATATTTCCATTTCATATAAAACGAGAACGCTAAGAAATATCAAACTTTTGATGCATACACAAGATTTAACATTTAATCTGCTATCCATAAGGTCCTTATCACTTTTCGTGTATCTCCAACGGTTAGCGAGTAAAATCTAAATTTGTGCAATAAAACACGGTCAACACCGAGCGGTGCAGTATATCTCTACATACATAAAAATTAAAGTTTGTATGTTTTTTTTCGCAATTTCTACGGAAATTTGAGTTATTTACGCGTTTCAGACTGTTTTATTAAGGATGCACGCGAAAATGACTTTTTGGTCTGTCTGTGTGTTTGTTTGTTTGTCTGTGGACAAATTTGTTCCCTTATAACTCGAGAACGGCTGGGTCTATCAACGTAAAATTTGGTACAGATATCCATCAGAGGCACGACACTAATCATTGATGTAACCCTTCTCCATACCTCTCATAAAAGAGGGCCTACCCCCTTAAAATACATGCTGAAATAGGAGTAGAACGAGACAAAGATCATTTTCAGCCCCTCAATGTGAGAGACAAAACTCCGGGGCCCTAAAGGGTCCCCGAAATCCACATTTTAAGGTCCTAAAACCAACCGTTTTTGAGATATTCCCAGAAAACTAATTTCATTTAATAAACAAATGAACGAATTCAAGCCGGTAACCATGGCAACAGATTCTCAGAGGTCCATCTATTGCTGTAAGACGCAATGCAATTCCAATAATTACATTGGTGTGAAAGTTTGCAAACGGCTAGAAGGTTATCACGGAACCAAATTAAGCTGTAAAATTCATCAATACGTATAATGCGCTAAGGGGGTCAAGGGGTACACTAGAATTTTTTCACGCGATTTACACCTGCGGGTGTGGTACGGCAGGTCTATTATAATCCTATCCGTATATTATATTATTATTATTAGTAGTATTATATTATGGCGTACAACGAGGAGACAAAGCCCCTCGGTGCCAGAAACAAAACTTGGGGGCCTCCATAACTACATTATAAGGCTCTAAAACCAACAGTATCTGAAATATTCCCAGAAAACTAATTTAATTAAATTTAACAAACTAAAGAAGGAATGGAAATCGGTAACCATGACAACATTATCTCAAGGGGTGACATCCAACTTTCCATCTATTTCTGTAAGAAGCAATGTCACTCCATTTATACCTTGCCACGGTGGGTGAGTGGATAGCGTGTCGGTCTACTAACCCCAAGATTGCAGGTTCACTCCTGGCCGTCGTAAGTGATTTTTGAAAGGCGGCAAATATACGACTCGCATGTCATACGATGTTGGCAGGTCAAAGAACCAATTTGAATTCAGTAGGCCGTGTTCATAATGGCAAAATTAATCTCAGGAGTTTCCGCCAACACAAAGTTCCTCATTTCTCTACTAGAAAGCGCTATAGTGTTCAAGGAGCTTAGATATCTACCCTCCTTGACTTTCATAATGATTCAAGGAACAACAAAATTTCGACGTGCAAGCTACCCTCTGGGTGTCAAATTACGAAGCTTGCACCCGGCACCCGAGGCCATACGATATTATTATTAGGCTACTCCATTTATTACATTTCTGTGAAAGTTTTCAAATGGCTATAAGGTTATCACGGAACCAACGTAGACTGTATAATTCGTCAATGCAATTAAGGGGGTCAAGGGGTAAACTAGAATTTTTTTCATGCAATTTCACGTTCGACATATTGTACAGAAAGTCTATTATATCTCCAAACAGCAACATTATTTTCAAAAATTCCTGAATTGAATCAGCATTTATTGCGGCTTTTAGGAATTTTGGGCCATTTGAGGCTAAAGAACCTGAATTTGCATGCACCATAAGCCTTTATAATTTATGAAATAGGTCTTCCTGTGTATGGGGACCTAACACAACGTAGAGGGTCATTTTTTATGTGAGGTGTATTGCGTTTCGTATACAAGGCTTTCAAATCTATTTCACGTCAGGAAGTACACGTTAGGTGAATTTAGTTTGAGAGTACATTTTAACTAAACTTTTTTTTTTGTCGACATATGGGTTCATCGTAAGGATGATTTTGTTTGATACTGTATGGTAGATATACCCATATTTGGATAACTGGGTGATAGAATTGTCTGTCTGTCTTTCTGTGTATCTTTATGTACGCCTATAAATCGTATTCGGATGCTTGGTGCATCGTAAAATTAGGTATGGTAAACATGAGTCAATACACCAATCATTTATAAAACTCCTCACCGTACTTTTCATACAGTAGAAGGGTGAATATAGGAAAAAACTTCTCAAAATACATGCTAAAATAGGCGAAATATAAAAATTATCCTGGAAGGACGATCAAAGCATATGTTGCACTTCTCATTGTGAGACACAAAATTCGCGAGTCTATAAGGGGTCTCCGAAAACCACATTTTAAGGCCCTTAAATTAACAGTGTGTGAGATATTCCCAGAAAACGAACTTCGTTCTGATAAACTTATGAAGGAATGGCAATCTGCTAACCATTGCAACAGTAGCTCAATTGATAATGTCTGGTGTATATATATAACACCGTTCGAAGAACGGGTACTTCTGCTAGTACTAATATATAAAAATGAGATAGTGTGTGTCTGTCTGTCTGTCTGTCTGTTACTCAATAACGCAAGAACCACTGGTCCGATTTAAATGAAATTTTGCATGGATGTAACTGATTTACCATGTTTACATATAGGATACTTTTAATTTCGATATTATTCACTATTAAAAAATGGCAACCATTTTAGTGACGTCACTACACCCTTTGGTTTCAAAATTTCATATTTCCATATCAAATAAAAAGAGAACGCTAAGAAATAGCAAACTTTTGATGGCACATACGAGCTTCAAAATTTAATTTCCTATCCGAAAGGTCCTCATCACTTTTCGTGTATCTCCAACGGTTAGCGAGTAAAATCCACATATGTGACGTCACTACACCCTTTGGTTTCAAAATTTCATATTTCCATTTCAAATAAAAAGAGAACGCTAAGAAATAGCAAACGTTTGATGCATACACGAGATATAACATTTAATTTTCTATCCAAAAGGTCCCTATCACTTTTCGTGTATCTCCAACGGTTAGCGAGTTAAACCTAAATTTGTGCAATAAAACACGGTCAACACCGAGCGGTGCAGTACATCTCTACATACATAAAAAAATTAAAGTTTGTATGTTTTTTCGCAATTTCTACGGAAATTTGAGTTATTTACGCGTTTCAGACTGTTTTATTATGGATGCGCGCGAAAATAATTTTTTGGTCTGTCTGTCTGTTTGTTTGTTTGTCTGTGGACAACTTTGTTCCCTTATAACTCGAGAACGGCTCGGTGTATCAACGTAAAATTTGGTACAGATATCCATCAGAGGCACGACACTAATCATTGATGCAACCCTTCTCCGTACCTCTCATAAAAGAGGGCCTACCCCCTTAAAATACATGCTGAAATAGGAGTAGAAGGACGAGACAAAGATCGTTTTCAGCCCCTCAATTTGAGAGACAAAACTCGGAGGGTCCCCGAAATCAACATTTTAAAGCCCTAAACCAACCATTTTTGAGATATTCCCAGAAAACTAATTTCATTTAATAAACTAATGAACGAATACAAGCCGGTAACCATGGCAACAGATTCTCAGAGGTCCATCTATTGCTGTAAGATGCAATGAAATTCCATTAATTACATTGGTGTGAAAGTTTGCAAACGGCTAGAAGGTTATCACGGAACCAAATTAAGCTGTAAAATTCATCAATACGTATAATGCGCTTAAGTGGGTCAAGGGGTACACTAGAATTTTTTCACGCGATTTACACCTGCGGGTGTGGTACGGCAGGTCTATTATATTCCTATCCCTATATCATATTATTATTATTAGTATTATATTATGGCGTACAACGACGATACAAAGCCCCTCGGTGCCAGAAACAAAACTTGGGGGCCTCGAAAACTACATTATAAGGCTCTAAAACCAACAGTATCTGAAATATTCCCAGAAAACTAATTAAGTTTAACAAACTAATGAAGGAATGGAAATCGGTAACCATGACAACATTATCTCAAGGGGTGGCATCCAACTTTCCATCTATTTCTGTAAGAAGCAATATCACTCCATTTATACCTTGCCACGGTGGGTGAGTGGATAGAGTGTCGGTCTACTAACCCCAAGATTGCAGGTTCACTCCTGGCCGTGGTACAGGCCGGACGTTTGTTTTAGACAAGTGAAAAATCTTAATGGAAGCCTGGAGGCGAGTTACTACAGTACCTGTGTTGTTATCAGCTGCCCCAAGCGCTCCGATGATTGATAAAGCTGTTTCACACTATTGCTGAAGTATAGTCACTGGCAAATATAATGACGTTCTGTTCGTAACTACGTAACGTGTACTTCCGTGTCACACAATACTTCGACGTGGACTGTACTGTCTGCTCAAGTCTGGAATTCCATTACATCAGATCGGTGGTGACAAATGTGAAGTGATAGGGTGAGAGAGTGACTGTGTACAGGCTCACCCGCAGGCTTGAAGGTCAAGGGCAATCGTCTAAAACAAACGTCCGGCCTGTACGTGATTTTTGAAAGGCGGCAAAAATACGACTCGCATGTCATACGATGTTGGCATGTCAATGAACCCATTTGAATTCAGTAGGCCGTGTTCATAATGGCAAAATTAACCTCAGGAGTTTCCGCCAACACAAAGTTCCTCATTTCTCTAATAGAAAGCGCTATAGTGTTCAAGGAGCTTAGATATCTACCCTCCTTGACTTTATTAGTGATTCAAGGACAACGAAATTTCGACATGCAAGCTACCCTCTGGGTGTCAAATTACGAAGCTTGCACCCGGCAACCGAGGCCATACGATATTATTATTAGGCTACTCCATTTATTACATTTCTGTGAAAGTTTGCAAATGGCTATAAGGTTATCACGGAACCAACGTAGACTGTATAATTCGTCAATGCAATTAAGGGGGTCAAGGGGAAACCTAGAATTTTTTCATGCAATTTCACGTGCGACATATAGCACAGAAAGTCTATTATATCTACAAACAGAAACATTATTTTCAAAAATTCCTGAATTGATTCAGCATTTTTTGCGGCTTTTAGGAATTTGGGCCATTTGAGGCTAAAGAATCTGAATTTTCATGCACCACAAGCCTTTATAATTTATGAAAGAGGTCTTCCTGTGTATGGGGACCTAACACAACGTAGAGGGACATTTTTTATGTGAGGTGTATTGCTTTCGTCTACAAGGCTTTCAATTCTATTTCACGTCATGAAGTACACGTTAGGTGAATTTAGTTTGAGAGCAGATTTTAACTAATCTTTTTTTTTGTCGACATACGGGTTCATCGTAAGGATGATTTTGTTTGATACTGTATGGTAGATATACCCATATTTGGATATCTGGGTGATAGAATTGTCTGTCTGTCTTTCTGTGTATCTTTATGTACGCCTATAAATCGTATTCGGATGCTTGGTGCATCGTAAAATAAGGTATGGTAAACATGAGTCAATACACCAATCATTTATAAAACTCCTCACCGTACTTTTCATACAGTAGAAGGGTGGATATGGGGGAAAACTTCTCAAAATACATGCTAAAATAGGCGAAATATAAAAATTATCCTAGAAGGACGATCAAAGCATATGTTGCGCTTCTCATTGTGAGACACAAAATTCGCGAGTCTATAAGGGGTCTCCGAAAACCACATTTTAAGGCCCATTAATTAACAGTGTGTACCGACAGTGGTGGCTCAGCTGGCTAAAGCGCAGCGTTAGGTCATGGGACCAAGCTCTCTGTTGACTCGGTAGACGCGTGGGTTCGAGCCCCACCGTCGGCTGTCCTTGAAATGGTTTTCCGTGGTTTCCCATTTTCAACACCAGGCAAATGCTGGGACAGTACCTTCTGAAAGGCCACGGCCGCTTCCTTCCACATCCTTGCCCAGTTTCATTCACCATCATTCATTTCATCTCTCATTAACTCCTCTCATGAGGTTGGCGTCAGGAAGGGCATCCGGCCATAAAAACCACCGCCACAATTACTTCCATCGCATCTCATCCCCGACCCCGTTGGAAAAACGGGAATAATAAGGGGTAGACATACAATACATACAATTAACAGTGTGTGTGATATTCCCAGAAAACTAACTTCGTTCTGATAAACTTATGAAGGAATGACAAGCCGCTAACCATTGCAACAGTAGCTCAATTGATAATGTCTGGTGTTAATATATGACACCGTTCGAAGAACGGGTACTTCTGCTAGTTTCTATATAATGCCTATGTGAACGAAAGTATTACGACGAGATGCGTCGTAAACAAATGCTTATTACCAAATCTAATGATAGTTTGACCACTGACTATAAAAAAAAAACAATTACATAGCACTCTTATGACTAATAGGAGCAATGGGATAAATACACTCGGGATTAAAAAAGTAAACACTCCTATGCTAGCCTACCTTCGCGAATTGACATACTGTTTGCAGTCAATTGTCATCTAAAGCATGTAGGTTTTGTTGGCAAAGCGCAATCACAATTGCGTCTTACAAGCTTTAGATCACGCGGGCCACAAGTTACTGATTATCGGTCCCGGAGATCCAATGTCGTCGATGCAAGTAGTGTCAGCTCATTTAAAGTCATCTCCCACATGGAAATGGATTGAAGTCACGGTGTCGATAAACAAAAAGCAAATGGTTGCTAAGTTATAGCTGTAATCATACTAATATATAAAAATGAGATGGTGTGTGTCGGTCTTTCTGTCTGTCTGTGAGTGTGTTACTCAATAACGCAAGAACCACTGGTACGATTTAAATGAAATTTTGCATGGATGTAGCTGATTTATCATGTTTACATATAGGATACTTTTAATTTCGATATTTTGCACTATTAAATAATGGCGACCATTTTAGTGACGTCACTACACCCCTTGGTTTCAAATTCTCATATTTCCATATCAAATAAAAAGAGAACGCTAAGAAATAGCAAACTTTTGATGCATACACGAGATTTAACATTTAATTTTCTATCCAAAAAGTCCGGATCACTTTTCGTATATCTCCAACGGTTAGCGAGTAAAAACTAAATTTGTGCAATAAAACCTGGTCAACACCGAGCGGTGCAGTATATCTCTACATACATAAAAATTAAAGTTTGTATGGGTTTTTCGCAATTTCTACGGAAATTTGAGTTATTTACGCGTTTCACACTGTTTTATTAAGGATGCGCGCGAAAATTATTTTTTGGTCTGTCTGTTTGTTTGTCTGTGGACAACTTTGTTCCCTAATAACTCGAGAACGGCTGGGTCTATCAACGTAAAATTTGGTACAGATATCCATCAGAGGCACGACACTAATCATTGATGTAACACTTCTCCGTACCTCTCATAATAGAGGGCCTACCCCCTTAAAATACATGCTGAAATAGGAGTAGAAGGACGAGATAAAGATCGTTTTCAGCCCCTCAATGTGAGAGACAAAACTCGGGGGCCCTAAAGGGTCCCCGAAATCCACATTTTAAGGCCCTAAAACCAACCATTTTTGAGATATTCCCAGAAAAATAATTTCATTTAATAAACTAATGAACGAATACAAGCCGGTAACCATGGCAACAGATTCTCAGAGGTCCATCTATTGCTGTAAGACACAATTAATTACATTGGTGTGAAAGTTTGGAAACGGCTAGAAGGTTATCACGGAACCAAATTAAGCTGTAAAATCCATCAATCCGTATAATACGTTTAAGGAGGTCAAGGGGTACACTAGAATTTTATCACGCGATTTACACCTGCGGGTGTGGTACGGCAGGTCTATTATATTCCTATTCCTATATTATATTATTATTATTAGTGTTATATTATGGCGTACAACGAGGAGACAAAGCCCCTCGGTGCCAGAAACAAAACTTGGGGGCCTCGAAAACTACATTATAAGGCTCTAAATCCAACAGTATCTGAAATATTCCCAGAAAACTAATTTAATTTAATTTAACAGACTAATGAAGGAATGGAAATCGGTAACCATGACAACGTTATCTAAAGGTGTGGCATACAACTTTCCATCTTTTTCTGTAAGAAGCAATGTCACTCCATTTATATCTTGCCACGGTGGGTGAGTGGAGAGCGTGTCGGTCTACTAACCCCAAGATTGCAGGTTCCCTCATGGCCGTGATACAGGCCGGACGTTTGTTTTAGACGAGTGAAAAATCTTAATGGAAGACTGGAGGCGAGTTACTACAGTACCTGTGTTGTTATCAGCTGCCCAAAGCGCTCCGATGATTGATAAAGCTGTTTCACACTATTGCTGAAGTATAGTCACTGGCAATTATAATGACGTTCTGTTCGTAACTACGTAACGTGTACTTCCGTGTCACACAATACTTCGACGTGGACTGTACTGTCTGCTCAAGTCTGGAATTCCATTACATCAGATCGGTGGTGACAAATGTGAAGTGATAGGGTGAGAGAGTGACTGTGTACAGGCTCACCCGCAGGCTTGAAGGTCAAGGGCAATCGTCTAAAACAAACGTCCGGCCTGTACGTGATTTTTGAAAGGCGGCAAAAATACGACTCGCATGTCATACGATGTTGGCATGTCAATGAACCCATTTGAATTCAGTAGGCCGTGTTCATAATGGCAAAATTAACCTCAGGAGTTTCCGCCAACACAAAGTTCCTCATTTCTCTACTAGAAAGCGCTATAGTGTTCAAGGAGCTTAGATATCTACCCTCCTTGACTTTCATAGTGATTCAAGGAACAACGAAATTTCGACATGCAAGCTACCCTCTGAGTGTCAAATTACGAAGCTTGCACCCGGCAACCGAGGCCATACGATATAATTATTGTTACGGCTGTGAGTTTGTGTCATCGCTCGCCGCTTGAGTCACAGCTGCCCCAGGGGCTGGGCTGTGGCATGCCTCCTGTATTGCGTGTGCCTTATGCAACAGGGCTGCTAGAAAAAGGGATAGTCCAGAAGATTCGTGACTGGACCAGCGATGGAAACCTCGAGAAGCCGTGGACCCTGGATGGATCTAGAACCATTTATTGAGTCACCGGCCTGCTATATAAGAGTGACCCGTGAAGCAGTTGTTGTTGTTGTGTTTTACGAGCTAGTGTGAGCGTTTATTCTGAGCGACAGAAGTGTGGTGACTTGCGAAACCCCTAGTGTAGCGGCGAAGTGAGGAACATACAGGGGACTGCCGTGTTCTGAGTAAGTGTGCTTTCACTGAGTGTCAGATATTGTGGTGTCGAAATCCAGTGACATTGTTTCTCCCAGCTGGTGAACAGCGCGCAGCAAGTGCCCGTAAGTACTGTAGTAGGCGCACATTAGAAAGAAGTTGCATGTAGTTCTGTCAAGGCCACTAGGCTCATTAGCGGCAGGATTAACTTCTGTGGTCTGTTGCAAGTGAAAGGGGCCAAGAGCGCATAAGGAAGAGACTTGAGGAAACTGGAGAAGGCTCCTAATTGCTTGTATTTGCTGATTAGTGTAATTTTATGGCCCCAATAAAGTTAATTATTTCTTTAAGCAGTAATTGGTGTTGTGCTTTGTACCCCCACCGTAATCCAGTTAACAAAAGTGCCACTAGGGGGTGGCACGTAACAACTGGTGTCAGAAGCCGGATTACGAACTCAAGCACAACACCTGACGGTCCTGGTTTCAAAACCCGAGCAGGTCATTTTCTCTAATTTTCCTGTGAGTGCATGCCCTTTACAAGGCAAACAACTAAAATGGAGGCGCAATTGGCAGCATTGCTAGAAAAGTTAAATGGCATAGAAGACGGCCAGAAGAATTTAACCAAGGACCTAACTGCCAAAATGGAAGACGGCCAGAAGAATTTAACCAAGGACCTAACTGCCTGAATGGAAGACGGCCAGAAGAAGATGGAGGATGGCCAGAAGAAGATGGAGGATGGCCAGAAGAAGTTAGCAGAGGACCTGAAGGACAGCCAAAATAAGTTAGCAGAGGACCTAACTTCCAAATTAGAAGAAGGCCAAAATAAGTTAGCGGAGGACCTGAAGCAGATGGAAGACAGCCAGAATAAGTTAGCAGAGGACCTAACCGCCAAATTTCTGGATGGCCAGAAAAATCTGGAAGAGTGTCTGCTGACGAAATTAGAGGAGAGCCAAAGGAAATTAGAACAGGGCCTACGTGAGGAAGTCGCGGCAGTGGAGAAGTTCAACACCTTGCAAGTGGAAGTTGCCGAGCTGCGCCAACGCCCGCTGATGGGGGTGGAGGAGAAATTCAACGCCTTGCAAGTGGAAGTTGCCGAGCTGTGCCAACGACCGCTGATGGGGGTGGAAGAGAGATTCAACGCTCTACAAAAGGAATTTGCTGAGCTGGGCCGACTCCCGCCGACAGGGATGGAAGATAGATTCAAAGCCCTACAAGAGGAAGTTGCCGAGCTGCGCCAACGCCCGCCCACCGTTACACCGGGAATATCAGGAACGGGACATAGCAGAGTGAAGCCCCCAACCTTCGACGGAAAGGTCCCGTGGAGCACCTACTTACGTCAGTTCGAGGCGGCCTGTTCCATAAATAACTGGAACAACACAGAAAAGGCTACAGCTCTCATTGTAGCGCTGAGAGGTGACGCCCTTAACGTCCTTCAGGCCATCCCGACTGGATCCCAGGACTACGCTTCACTGATCGCCCATATGGAGTCCCGATATGGAGATAGCCATCTTCAGCAGGCCTACCAGATGCAGCTCCGGACCCGGGTACAGAAGAACGCGGAAACCCTGCAGGAGTTCGAGATGGACATCGCACGCCTCGTAAGGCTCGCCTACCCAACAGCGCCGGCCGACTTTCTGGAGCAGATAGCGACGCAGACTTTCACCGACGGGCTACGGGACTCGGACACTCAACAGGCGCTGCGACTCGCGCGCAATAAGACCCTGGCAGATGCGCTGAGCCACGCACTTGAATTCGAGACGGCAAAACAGGCATCCAGAATGCACGCGCGGGTGCGTCAAGTGGACGTCGACGAACCAGCAAAAACCAACGAGACCAAGCCCCTGGCCGACGAATTGATGGAGGCGCTAAGCCGTTTCTTCGATAGCCGCGGCACCACCAGCAACGACACAGCCGGAAGACAACCGGAGAGGCGGCCCGGAAGAGGACTACCAACCTGCTGGGCCTGCGGTAAGAAAGGCCACCTGAGCAAGGACTGCGGTGATCGCCGCCGCCGAGGGTATCCGACAGGAAATCAGTCGTCTGAAAACCGCGCAGGGAAACGAGTATTAGCCAGCCTTGGGGGGCAAAGGTTGGCTTGTGACAGTCGTCAAGCCCCGGCAGTCCAAGTGCGTGTGACGAAGTTACGGAGGGACAATAGCAGCCTGATGGTCGACGGAGTCATCAACGGAGTGAGCTGGCCCATGCTGATCGACACGGGAGCATCGAGGACCATCGTCAATCCCACTGTGATCCCGAAGTGGAGAGTGCAACCCACACAAAGGAACCTCCAGCTAATAACCGCGACCGGAGAGACCGCACCGGTACATGGCGAAGCATCACTGGAGTTCGTCATTGGTCGACGGGCGATAAAGCATCCAGTGCTTGTGGCTGACGTATCAAACGAAGTGATCATCGGACTGGACTTCCTGGACCAGAACAACATCATCTTGGACCTGAGTACCAACACTCTGCACTTCGGAGGTGAGGAACTTGCTTTGCAACCAGCACACGAGGCCGTCACCGCACGACGAGTAAGGCTGAGAGAGGACGTCATCGTTCCTGCCAGGACGGAGGTCAGCGCCGCCGTAATTGTCGACGGAACTGCTGAGGGAGTGGCGGCTGTCATCGAGCCAAAATATGAGGACATCCAGACAAAAGGATTGCTAGTTGCCAAGACCCTCATCAACACGACGTCTCGGCCGTACGTCCGCCTGTCCAACCTGAACGACTACGACATTACGGTTCACCGGGACACCAACCTAGGAGTCTGCGAGCCCGTTACCTGGATTGCCCGCATCACCGACACGACGGACGGAAACCTGCAGACGGACAACCGAAGAAGACGCACACTGCCAGAAGAACTACAGAAGCTGTACCAAGGATCCCAGGACCATTTAGACGAGGAACAATCACGCCAACTTCAGGACCTGCTACGCGAATTCCAGGATGTCTTCTCCGTGGGGAGCAAAGACTTCGGCAGGACAAGCTTGGTCCAGCACAGAATCGACGTTGGGGACAGCGCACCGATTAGCGCCCCATTCCGACGTGTCCCGCTCGCCAAGCAAGCCGAAGTCGGCCGGATGGTAGAAGAGATGAAGGAGCAAGGGGTGATCGAGCCATCACATAGTCCTTGGAGTTCTCCGGTCGTGCTAGTGAAGAAGAAGGACGGTTCCACCAGGTTCTGCGTGGATTACAGGCGGGTGAACGACGTCACGAAAAAGGACAGCTACCCTCTACCCCGGATCGACGACACGCTGGACACCATATCAGGATCAAGATGGTTCTCCACCTTGGATTTGAAGAGTGGCTACTGGCAGGTGGAGGTCCACCCTAAGGACCGCGAGAAAACGGCGTTCTCTGTGGGCAGCGGGCTCTGGCAGTTCACCGTCATGCCATTCGGTCTGTGCAACGCCCCTGCGACCTTCGAAAGGCTAATGGAGTCCATTCTGAGGGGACTACATTGGAAGACCTGCCTGGTATACCTAGACGACGTCATCGTTCTGAGGAGGAGCTTCGAGGAGCACTACAGCAACCTGAAGGGGATCTTGTTGAAGCTACGGGCTGCCCAGCTGAAGTTGAGCCCCAAGAAGTGTCGGCTCTTCCAGAAGCGGGTCCAGTACCTTGGGCATATCGTCTCCGAGGAAGGGGTGCGCACCGACCCAGAGAAGACCGCAGCTGTGAGGGGGTGGCCAGTTCCGAAGGACAAGTCCCAACTACGAAGCTTCCTGGGACTCTGCACTTATTATCGTCGCTTCGTGAGAGGATTCGCCGACATCGCCAAACCTTTACATCGACTGACTGAGAAGGACCGACTCTTCACGTGGACAGCAGAATGCCACAATGCCTTCGAGCAACTCAAGCAGGCTCTGTGCACCGCGCCTATTCTGGCCTACCCCAGACCTGGAACAAGGTTCATCGTCGATACCGATGCCAGCGACTTTGGCATAGGGGGGATCCTGTCGCAAGTAGTGGACGGCGAGGAGAGAGTAGTGGCCTACTTCAGCAAGGCCTTGTCAAAGCCAGAAAGGAACTACTGCGTCACCAGGAAGGAGCTGCTCGCCATCGTGAAGACCATTGAACACTTCCACAAGTACCTGTACGGGCAAGAATTTCTCATCAGGACCGACGATGCATCCCTGCGGTGGCTCCTGAACTTCAAGCAGCCCGAGGGTCAACTCGCGCGGTGGTTAGAGAGGCTTCAACAGTATAACTTTGAGATTCAGCACAGGAAAGGCCAACTGCATTCTAACGCCGACGCCCTGTCACGAAGACCGTGCCCCGAAGACTGCACCTTCTGTGCCCGAAGGGAGGAGAACACCGGGATACAGTGCCGAAGGACTACCGTGGAACTTCAAGGGAGCTGGAGCCGCGAATCTTTCACGCGGGCGCAAGCGGAAGATGATGACCTGGGACTGATAGCCGAATGGAAGAGGGCCTGTGTCCCCCGACCCGGGTGGAACATTGTGAGTGACTGCAGCCCAAAGTTTAAGTCCTACTGGGCACAGTGGGACTCGCTGATTGTAAGGGATGGCCTCATCTGCCGTACCTGGGAGAGCACCGACGGGAAGACATCTCGGGAACAAGTCGTCGTTCCAAAGGCTATGACGGAGGAAGTCGTGAAGAAAGTTCATGGAGGATCATCTGGTGGACACCTAGGGATAAAGAAGACCCTGGAGAAGCTGAGAGAGCGGTTCTACTGGATCGGATGCCGAACAGACGTGGAGAACCACTGCGCGAGGTGCCACGATTGCGCAGCCAGCAAGGGCCCAGGACGAAGACGACGGGGTCCACTGAAGACCTACAACGTGGGCGGCCCCATGGAGAGAGTGGCCATCGATGTTGCTGGGCCATTCCCGTTAAGCGGGGCAGGGAACCGCTACATATTAGTCGTCAGCGACTACTTTACCAAATGGCCGGAGGCGTATGCGCTCCCTAACCAAGAAGCCGCGACGATTGCTGAGACCCTGGTGAAAGAATTCGTCAGCCGGTACGGAGTACCCCTGGAGCTGCACTCCGACCAAGGGAGGAACTTCGAGTCGCAGGTGTTCCAGAACCTATGCCAGCTGCTGGGAATCCGGAAGACAAGGATGACGCCGCTACACCCTCAGTCCGACGGGATGGTAGAGCGATTCAATCGCACCATCGAGAACCATCTCCGAATAGTCGTCAGCGAGCACCAGAGGGATTGGGACAAACATCTTCCACTATTTCTCCTGGCCTACCGCGCCGCCGTGCATGAAGCCACCGGGTGCACACCAGCCCGGGCCATGTTTGGGAGGGAGCTCCGTCTACCTGTCGATCTTGCCTTCGGCCGACCTGGGAATGATCCGATCCCGGTAAGCCAGTATTGTCAAGAACTGGTCGACCAACTGGAGGACGTGCACGCGTTCGCGAGGAGGAAACTGCGGATCGAGACCGACCGAATGAAGACCCGATACGACCAGCAGACGGATGCCGGCGGATTCCACGAGGACGACCTGGTCTGGCTCTTCAACCCATTACGGAAGAAAGGCCTGTCACCCAAACTTCAGAAGTCCTGGGAGGGCCCGTACCGAGTCGTGAAACGGATCAACGATGTCGTCTACAGGATCCAGCGGAACCCGAGGGCGAAGATGAAGATCGTGCATCGAGATCGCCTGGCAGCCTACGGAGGGACACAGACGGACCAATGATTGATCGGGACGATCAGCCTTTTTAGGAAGGGGGTGGTGTTACGGCTGTGAGTTTGTGTCATCGCTCGCCGCTTGAGTCACAGCTGCCCCAGGGGCTGGGCTGTGGCATGCCTCCTGTATTGCGTGTGCCTTATGCAACAGGGCTGCTAGACAAAGGGATAGTCCAGAAGATTCGTGACTGGACCAGCGATGGAAACCTCGAGAAGCCGTGGACCCTGGATGGATCTAGAACCATTTATTGAGTCACCGGCCTGCTATATAAGAGTGACCCGTGAAGCAGTTGTTGTTGTTGTGTTTTACGAGCTAGTGTGAGCGTTTATTCTGAGCGACAGAAGTGTGGTGACTTGCGAAACCCCTAGTGTAGCGGCGAAGTGAGGAACATACAGGGGACTGCCGTGTTCTGAGTAAGTGTGCTTTCACTGAGTGTCAGATATTGTGGTGTCGAAATCCAGTGACATTGTTACTCCCAGCTGGTGAACAGCGCGCAGCAAGTGCCCGTAAGTACTGTAGTAGGCGCACATTAGAAAGAAGTTGCATGTAGTTCTGTCAAGGCCACTAGGCTCATTAGCGGCAGGATTAACTTCTGTGGTCTGTTGCAAGTGAAAGGGGCCAAGAGCGCATAAGGAAGAGACTTGAGGAAACTGGAGAAGGCTCCTAATTGCTTGTATTTGCTGATTAGTGTAATTTTATGGCCCCAATAAAGTTAATTATTTCTTTAAGCAGTAATTGGTGTTGTGCTTTGTACCCCCACCGTAATCCAGTTAACAAAAGTGCCACTAGGGGGTGGCACGTAACATTATTATTAGGCTACTCCATTTATTACATTTCTGTGAAAGTTTGCAAATGGCTATAAGGTTATCACGGAACCAACGTAGACTGTATAATTCGTCAATGCAATTAAGGGGGTCAAGGGGTAACCTAGAATTTTTTCATGCAATTTCACGTGTGACATATAGTTCAGAAAGTCTATTATATCTACAAACAGAAACATTATTTTCAAAAATTCCTGAATTGAATCAGCATTTTTTGCGGCTTTTAGGAATTTGGGCCATTTGAGGCTAAAGAACCTGAATTTTCATGCACCACAAGCCTTTATAATTTATGAAAGAGGTCTTCTTGTGTATGGGGACCTAACACAACGTAGAGGGTCATTTTTTAAGTGAGGTGTATTGCGTTTCGTCTACAAGGCTGTCAAATCTATTTCACGTCAGAAAGTACACGTTAGGTGAATTTAGTTTGAGAGCACATTTTAACTTTTTTTTTTTTGTCGACATACGGGTTCATCGTAGGGAAGATTTTCTTTGATACGTATGGTAGATATACCCATATTTGGATATCTGGGTGATATGTTGTAGACAATAGAATTGTCTGTCTGTCTTGCTGTGTATCTTTATGTACGCCTATAAATCGTCTTCGGATGCTTGGTGCATCGTAAAATTAGGTATGGTAAACATGAGTCAATACACCAATCATTTATAAAACTCCTCACCGTACTTTTCATACAGTAGAAGGGTGGATATAGGGAAAAACTTCTCAAAATACATGCTAAAATAGGCGAAATATAAAAATTAATCCTAGAAGGACGGTCAAAGCATATGTTGCGCTTCTCATTGTGAGACACAAAATTCGGGAGTCTATAAGGGGTCTCCGAAAACCACATTTTAAGGCCCTTAAATTAACAGTGTGTGTGATATTCCCAGAAAACAAACTTCGTTCTGATAAACTAATGAAGGAATGACAAACCGCTAACCATTGCAACAGTAGCTCAATTGATAATGTCTGGTATCAATATATAACACCGTTCGAACAACGGGTACTTCTGCTAGTTATTTATAACAATTAATTAATCCGTTGGTTTAGGATAATTATGCTCTTGATTTATCAGAAGGTTTAAATGTTATTTAGTTAGTTCTATTAATGGCACTAATCGTAGGCTGTAATATGTGATCTCACTTGAGATTCACTCAAATAACATGACTTCAACAAGCCAACAATAACACAGGTTGGCGCGTCTTACACCAATTGCGCGCGGTGCATCGGTCGTCTTAGCCGCAGCTCAAAGAACGCCGGAATAAACCAATAGTAAAGCGGACATTCACTCCGTCCTGACAAATACCAAATAATGTGTTCACGGATACAACAATTACATCGCCTAGCCTAATTTATACAAAGCTGGGTCAATTAACATTATAGTTTAAACCTTTAACAAACACGCCAGATGAAGCAAATTCATCGGCTCAAACATTCAAGGAATTCGCATAAGCGAGCGTTCCCTCAGTCATAAAAAGTGGTAATAGTAATAACAGGTGTCGACAGCTCCCATAGCTGCTCTCCAAAGCAAGGATATATTAATACATGTGACCTTCAAAATTGCTGCCACAGATTCTACTGTTACAAACACGTGGTAAATTCTAACAGATTTTACTAAGTTGAAATCACCAAAAATCTGGACAATCACTGTCGCGTACATGCGATAATTAGTTTTATCATCCTTAAATTTTATATTGGCACTCACTGGGCTATAAGACGTCGTCGTAAGATGAATATTTCATGTCTTTTGAAAATGTTACACTCGTCTGCCTTCAGACGGTCCTCGTGGTTAGTGAAAAATGGTGAAATTCTCACATTCAAATTATAACTTTCACTAGCACGTAGCACTGGCCTTACTGGGCCGAAAATAATACTGTTCGTAGACTGAATCGTTGAAATCAGGTCGATGGCTGTAGATGACAGTCCTCCCAATTATGGGGAATACTTGCCTACAATGGCCTTCGTCTTTTAGACGGACAATCGACACAAAGCGTCCAACCTCAGCGGACTATCAGAACGGTGTGGTACGTGCAAAGCACGGCTTCCTGACTCGAAGGAAGTAGTCTAGTCAAAATAGCGACTACTTTCATAATCCTCCGCGAGTCTGCGGTGAAAAATACCTTTACCTTAAATTGATTTACCATTTCCAAAGGCATAGAAGATGGCAAATTAAACAGAATTAATTATTGCAAGCTCCTGAGATATGTGGCATGAATATAGTGCGTAATATATCTCTGGGAGGAAAATAAGCAGTCCTCTCCGAAGTCAAAATAATGGATTGTTCATGAGGAAGCTTCAGGGTGTGTTCCGTAGAACTGAGCATGTAAAGTAAGTATGCTCTCAAAGAAATATTTGATACATGAGCCTAGGCGGGCTCAATACCGAGGTTAATTGAACTCGCTCCAGCTATTTAGATTTAGTTGGGGACACACAAACTCGGATCACATACACACACGGACTAAAGGTGATCTCGTTAGCCTATATTTTCATGTGATGACAATAGGCTAAAAATGCAACTTTTTGGAGTGGACTTCCTTAAATATGATGTTTGGTTAGAATTAAACAATAGAAATATCGTGCTGTTAAATTTATCTTGGATCATCATCAGTAGTTTGAATTACAATCACAAAACTAGCTTGACGTAAAGAAGAAATGAAAATAAACTAGGTTAATTGGAGTGGAATTAGCGGTTCAAATTGAGTAATAAACAGACATGTTTAGCTCATAATACAGCAGAACAACCATTCGAGTCGGCACTAAAAACGGAACTGCATTGAGTTTGTGTAAAGGTACGGGGAACATCTCTTCTCAGCTCCATAAAAAAAAAACAATAGCAATACAAAGCAACATTATTGGACCGACATACAGAATTGATTGATACAGGTATTTACTCGTATTTCCACTCAGATAACACAGTTCAGAAACAAACTAAGATATTCATTTCCTAATAATGGAATCTAGGTTTTGAAAGGAAAACGGCAGTGGCTTTACGGAGTAGAAATGAGAATAAACGATGTCGCCTGCTGTTCCCAAGGTTGCAGGATCGAATCCTGGCACAGTCAGTTGGCATTTTAGGTTGCACAAATGTTAGGGAGCCGTGTCAGTTGATTTACTGGCACGTTATAGATCCCTTTCCGGGCAAAATTCCAGCACCGCGGCATCGCTAACACCACAGTAGTTAAAGCAACCAGCTAAGTGTACATGACATAATTCAACTCCGGTGTATTGTATCGTTTAGTTGGTTGGTTCCTTAGTTTAGGGGCTGCGACAACGTGGTCATGTAGCCCCGTGAGCTTTGGGTGTGTGTAGAATCTGTCTGATAACCGGTGTTAATTGTGATGACTATATTAGTGTGTGTTATCTGTTCTTAATTCAAGTAAGGACTGCAAACAGTAATTTCAAGTAGTTCCTACTTTTGCTACCAAATGCTACCGTCCACGACACCTAGCTAGTGAACTTGGCTATTAGATGGCATCACAGTCAGCGCCTGGCGGCGAACGTTGGAACTAATAGAGTGTTATCAATTATAACCTACAAATTTTGGCTTCACACAATTGTATTTAGTGCCATAAATCTATGAAACGGGACCGCCGACTTCACTTCCCCTCCGAAAGAAGGAATGTTATTATATGTGTTCTCTTAAAACCAAATCATTATAATTATTACGGTTTATAAGTTCCGAAGTTTAAAGTCCTTAAGTCAATATATTATTCATACTCTTTATTGAACCGGTTTAGACCTCATTGTGGCCTTCCACAGAGCAAATAATAATATGAATAGAAATACAATACTTACATTATTTATTTTTACTATTGTACCCGATACCTAGTTTAGGCTATCGGCTACGCCAGCAGACATTAAGCTGTAGTTGAGGTTTTGGAAAGGATTAAGAAAAGATAGCGCACCGATCGCGTCAAGAAGAATGTCCAGATGACGTAGGAGGTCAAGGATCAAGGAGGCATTGATATCTGTGAGAAGATGGAATTATGGATAGAGATGTGAAGCTTTATTGAGATATTTATGGGATTATAGCAATTAAACATCTTAGAAGAGGATATAAAACATGCATTATATGTGGAAATAATTTTATGGAATTAAGTTATTTTATAACGAAATAGCCGAGATGATACGGGTTCGAGACTATGACCGTGACGTGAGAGCACTGTGGTGGGGGACTATACCACGTGTCCGCCCCAAGCACATAAGTGAGTGAAGACAGTGTCAGCACAGTCAGTTGAGCTCAATCAGACGAGCAGGTAAGAGCAGCTCTATAGCGCAAGGGAGACGCACCGTGAAGGTTACGCAACATACAGAAACTGTCAGTGGCAGAGTGTAGGTGACAGTTCCTGCATCGCCGAGCAGCGAAAGCCAGGCGGGTCATTGATCCAGGCGGGCTGGCCGAGGAAGCAATTATAGACGGCCGGGATATGTCAGAACCGCACTGCTAGTAGTTGAATACTTTATTTCAAGCTTCATTTCAACACAGTTTGAACATTGCTTTTACGAATAACCTTATAACTATGCTGTTCTATAACACATTCAAAGCGACTTTAACTATTTCAATTATACGGAATGTTGTTAGCATAGGCACAGATGAACATTAGATCGTGCATTAATAAGATTTTTATCTTATGCAGTTTTCATGAATTACCTAATACAGACAACTACAGGGTGTTTCGTAATCTTGAACACTCTCAAGTAAAATTTTATTTTACGGAAGTGGAACTTAGCAGTCATTTGAGATTGAACTTGCAATACTCAAACTGAACATTTAACGGAACAGTGGCGTATCTTAGAAGAGGAGTAGGGGGTCCGCTGTTTCCATGAACTTTTCGAGAAGGAGTTGGACAATATCCGCTATGGGTAATCCGGAGTTCGACATGTCCGAGTAGACGCAAGTAGAGACAAGATGGCACCGCAGAGCGATGGATTCGATTCCTGACGAGAGGAGTCCAACAGCTGATTCACTTGGGATTTCGAAGGCAATCGTCATTTCATGGATGAAATGATATGCACGCCGATCTTTCGAGAAATTATTTATGTAGGGAAAATCGACGATCTTGGAAATTTATTACAGCTGATTATGAAAGGTACTGTAAGAGTTATGTCTACCTGATACGATTATTTTCATGAATACTGGGCACACATGTATGTTTTTCTAATAGGAGTGATTCGATTATTAAGACATGGTTTGAATTTATATACTTCGAATTTGCTAGAATATGGAGTGACCATATGATATGGCAGGCATCATTATTCGAAATTCTCACCATTGATTGACTTTATTAAGCAGATGTTTGGTCTTTTAGACATTTTTCCAGCAAGGATATTTTTCATGAATAGTTTTTTTTTTGTGTAACGAGTATTTCGAACTCGTGATCTGCAATTGATTATCTAAAATTACTTCGTCAGTTCATTGCATACTAGCGAGTGTGTATTATTCATCAGTAGGGATTTTTTCCATTGGATTGTTTGGAGATATTAAGAAGTTATTCACTTTAGTGAATGAACATCGCTTTTATATGACAACTAGAAACTTGTTGATTCCTATCTGATACATTCACTCATATAGACTACGAGGTGGGGTCCTTCGTATTTATACGATTGTATGGTGGCTACTCATCTTACCCATCGTTTAGGGAACTATCATCCAAGTCGACGGGGCGAGGTCTTTCGTATTTATACGACTGTACGGTGGTTACACATCTTACTCGCCATTGAGGGACTCATTTTTATCATCCGAATGTATACGAGATGTAAGTGAATCAAACAAGGAACTACTAGTCACATATCAGTCGAAATTTTGTTAAATAAAGTAACGATAAATGTCAACAGGATTGCATTTAGTAATTCTTGTTTGCCAATCCAATATTTTGTTGCTATACTCTTTTGAGAGTAATTTCAGTTTAACAGTTGTTACAGCTGATGCTTTTGATGAGTTTATAATTGTGTTTGATACCTTTGAGAAGGATTTAAAGTAATTGAATCTTGTAAGATTAATCATTAATGGTCAGATTTATTTTAAGGCAGATCAGTATTGCAGATTTTGATATGAGATTATAGCACATTGGTGTTTTTCTGCGATGTGAGTTATGAAAATTGTAAAAGAATTTATGCTATTTGAAAGCAGATCTTAAATTACTGAGGTAATATATTTTTCCAATTGTTTAAGAAGTTGTCTAGATGTGATCAGAGTAATTACAGTTATTGGAGATTGTGTGCGTTGATAATTTGAAGCCAGTTATATATTTTTTGTAGATCATGCAACATGGTTAAGTGGAGTTTATGATAGGCATTTTGTGGAAGTTGCCATGTGATAGTTGCAACGTTGATAATGTATTTTGAAGCAGACATGAGGTCGTCGTACCCAGTCTAGCGTAATTGTTGAGATTCATGCTGTATGTGCTGAATATTTATGGAGTTTTGTGGAATAATTCTTGTATTCAAATGTGATATTTGAAGTATTGAAGAAATGTAATGTCGTTGTGGATAGTTTGATCCAACGTGATGTCGTGGAGACAATAATATTTTTTGGCATGATAAATTAAATACGAGATATAACTTGGAAGTGATAAAACTGTAAGACAACGTTCTATAAACCATATTAAACAATTTGTTAGGAAATTAAACAAATAAATGAAGTTGATAATACAAGATTTTCTGAAAATAATAATTAATGAAATAATAATCTGAAAATTAAGCATATTAACGATCTGACCTAATGAAATAAAAATCAGAATGACTAGATGAAATAATGAAAACTAAATAACCAGATGATTGAAATTTAAATAAGTTGATAAATTAAATTTTGAATAAATCGATGAATTAAATAGATGGATGAATTAAAGATTGGATAAATAAACTGATTGAAATAAATTAATAGACGATTGTAATGATGATGAATAACTGAATTAGAAGATGATAATTAATTAAAGAAGCTGATGATTAAAGAATTTACATGGAATTAAATATATTTAATTGAAATATAATTTGAAGGAATTGCAACTTGAGTTGAGAATTTAAATGATGTAATGGTGATGAATTAAGGATTTTGACAGGGATATGTAGAATTTTGAAGTGAGAATTAATGTGAGAAATATTTAATTTTGATGATGACGATAATGATTTTCAATAAGCTATGAATTTTCTGTAATTCACAGATAAGTGATTGATTGTTAATGACGATGTAAACAGTGTAAATTAATTATTCGATGTTTAGGAACATTTGATTAACATGTTCAACGTTCAAATTATACCATGCAAACCATAAATTTACGTGATATTTAATATGTGTGATTATTATATGTGTATGTTTAGACAGATTAATAACATTTTTTAAATCCACATTGATGTTAAATTAAAGAGAAATTAGGTCTCAGGTTTCACAAATGTCAGTGACGAAAGACATAGTGCTACAGTGATCCTGAGAACCCAAGAGAACTTTATAAATTTTTCTTGTTATGTGGATAAAAATAATTTTGGATTAGAAAGGAGATGGTTCGATTTTTGGACAATGACAATTTAACTTTGGCATTCGACCATACTCTTAGGTAGGAGTTATATTTAAAATGTCTGTCTGACTATCAAAGTAAAATAAATTTGTTTTTATCTTAGTTGTGATCTGATGGTGATGTGATGTTCCTTTTTCTTTCCTTGTCTTGAGTAAGGCTTATCCGGAAAGGAAGTGGTTTGCTAGGAATTCAGTTGATGGCGCCCATTTATATTTGCATTATTTCTATTAAACTTAAGCCCGTAACGACCCTAGAGATACTTTGTCTCGTGATACCCACTGTTTTTTTCGATAACTCAGCTGAATTTCCGACACATTCCTTATTTGACTAGAGGTTCATTTAACTCCGCTCTGTCCCGGAACTCCAGGAATGCGATGTTATAGCAGATGGGTCATCGCATCCCCAGGACGAACGGGTACAGAGAGAGAGGGAGAATTGGCTTTATCCAACTAGTGGGGCTTTTCGATTTTGTTTATTCTATGGAATCACATCAGATTTAGATTACTGAGAGATTGATCTCAAGTTCATTTAAGTGTGTTACAAAATTTATTAAACTTAGTCAGACAATGTACTTGTGTGCCCAATCCAGTGTTCATGTTAATCGTATTAGTATAATATCAGGTTAGTTATAAGACATTTTTTCCTATACCCAAGTGAATGCAGGAATTGAGACATTGTGATGTGTTGTTGTCTAACGTCTCTATATATAAACCTATATTGAAAATATAATTATGTTGCCGGAAGATTTAGCTAAGGTGTTAGGAGAGTTACAGACGGGTATGTCTGGTATTGCAGAAACTATTTCTAAGATGGAAACTGAAGTTAAAGAACAAATTAATAATTCAGAAGCTAGATTAGAAGCTAAATGTAAAGAGAATGTACAAGCATTACAAACTAGTAATGAAGATAATTTAAAATCATTAGAGACTAGGCTACAGTCAAATAGTAAAGATGAGTTGAAGTCATTAGAAACTAGATTACAGACTAGTACTGAAAATCATTTAAAAGCGTGAAGCTAACTTGAAAGACAATTTTAAGTCATTGGAAGAGAAATTACAGTCTCGTAGTGAAGAAACTAACACTGAATTAGAAAACAAGTTAACTAGATTAGAGAATAGTTTAACTTTAAAGAATAATGAGATGCTGAAGACTTTACAATTAGACATAATTGCAGTAAACATGAAAGGAGAGGAAAATGTTCAAATATTAAGAAAAAATATTATTGACTTAGAAAGTAGAGGAGAAGAAAATATTTTTACTTTAAGAACAGACGTTATGTCCATACAGAAAGACATTAAATCAGATGTATCGAAGTTGAGATTCGACATCGATGGTTTAGTGGCAGATGTAGGAAAAATTCAAGATTGGTCTACCGAAGTATCTTTCGAGACTAAGATTAAAGGTCTAGAAACGAATCTAGGTAACGAGATTAAAGATTTAAAGACAGTAATTGGGACCATTAAAGAGGAAGTCTTAGGAGAGGTCAATTCTAATTTAAAATCATTAGAAAATCAATTGCAGAAAGATATTAGGAAGATAGACGATGATATAGAGCAAAAGGTTAATGAAAACTTAGCTTTATTTAAAAATAGAGTCGGTGCAATCGTGGAAGAACGGTATAGTGAGGTCGATGCCGAAGCAAAAGAGAAACGTGAAGGGTTAGATGAAAAATTAATCGCAGGTATGGCCAACTTAGAAGCGAGGTTTACGGAAAACAAGGAAGCGATGAAGATAGATTCAACTCTATTTAGAACAGATGTTGATCTGTTAAAAGAACAAGTCGCGTCAGTAAAGAACACGTGCGAAGAAGAAATTAACAAGTTAAGAAACGACTTAGACGAGAGTAACAAGACGCAGGATGTTACATCGTTAGATGAATTGAAGACTCAGGTCAAGAAATTAGCAGAAGACAGGATAACTAAACTAGAATCCATGTTTAACAGTTTCACCAGTCAGAATATCACATCAGGGGAAACATTGATAAATCAAACAGCGATAGACCGCAGTATGACGAATCAAGAAGCGAGCATGGGAGAAGACCGTCAAATGCAACCGAATGTGACATTCGAAAGGGCTAGTTCAACCCCTCAGGATAATCCAAGTTCGAATAGGAGTACGTTGGGTCCAAGCGAACGATACTCAGGTCCAGTCACCATTATTAGGAATCTGGATGACAAGCCGAGAAAGTTTTCGGGAAATACAGGGGTCACACCAGTCGAATTTCTGCGAGATATTCGAGACTACATGGCGGAACACAGGGTAGCCAAAGAAAGAGAGCTAAGGATAGTCGAACGTGCCTTAGATGGATCTGCACTTACGTGGTTTAGAGCGTTCAGAAGCAATTTTGCGAACATGGAGCAATTTGCCATGGCTTTCTTGAGGAGATTCTGGAGTGCCGAGGATCAACTTAACGTAAGAGCGGAGATGTACTCAAAACGCTATTCTACGTCACATCCGACGCATTATGCCAACTATTTCACGTCACAGCTGGCTAAATTACAGTTCCTTATTCCTCCATTGCCAGAAGAAGAGCTTTTGCAAGCTATAGCGAGACAGTTACCGATTGAGGTACAGCGATCACTGATAGCGTCGGGAGCCAATACACTGGAGCACTATGACGACATTTTACGGCGATTGGACTATACAAGCGCACAAGTCACGCCTAGAAGTAACAGAAACGACAACAGAAACACGCAAGAAGTGAATGCGGTAGTCGTAGACAATGCAGCTCAAACGGACAGAAGGGATTCCTGGGAAAACCGACGGAACGAAGGGAATCGAGGAAACATCCGTAACGCTCGAGGAAATGATCGATATAGAGGACCATATGAGAGGCCATACGATCAAGAAGCGAGAGATAGCCGATATAGGAATTATAACCAGAATTCCAGATATCAAGACAGGAATCGATATAACAATAGATATCGGGGCAGAAATAACTGGAACCAAGGTCAACAGTATAATGGGAACGACAGGCAGGATGGCCGAAGAAACGATCCTAACGATAGACGGGATAATCGTGGACATGAGAGGTCGAGACAAGAAGATAGACAGCCTAGTGCACCACTCGAAGAGACAGTGAGAGATGTCAATCGAGCAAGCACGAGTGAAGAAAGAAGAAATAAACGTCAGAATAACACGGAATCAAGATGTTAATCATTGGAAGTCAATCGTCATTATTGAGAGTCAGAAAGAACCATCATGCTGAGTAAGGGAATTGTAGAGCTATCGTGTACATGTATTATATATAGAATGCCTGAGAGTATTTTTTTTTCTCAATCCTGATAAAAAAAAGGAGATGTACGGGAGAGATGTACCCGATACCTAGTTTAGGCTATCGGCTACGCCAGCAGACATTAAGCTGTAGTTGAGGTTTTGGAAAGGATTAAGAAAAGATAGCGCACCGATCGCGTCAAGAAGAATGTCCAGATGACGTAGGAGGTCAAGGATCAAGGAGGCATTGATATCTGTGAGAAGATGGAATAATGGATAGAGATGTGAAGCTTTATTGAGATATTTATGGGATTATAGCAATTAAACATCTTAGAAGAGGATATAAAACATGCATTATATGTGGAAATAATTTTATGGAATTAAGTTATTTTATAACTGAATAGCCGAGATGATACGGGTTCGAGACTATGACCGTGACGTGAGAGCACTGTGGTGGGGGACTATACCACGTGTCCGCCCCAAGCACATAAGTGAGTGAAGACAGTGTCAGCACAGTCAGTTGAGCTCAATCAGACGAGCAGGTAAGAGCAGCTCTATAGCGCAAGGGAGACGCACCGTGAAGGTTACGCAACATACAGAAACTGTCAGTGGCAGAGTGTAGGTGACAGTTCCTGCATCGCCGAGCAGCGAAAGCCAGGCGGGTCATTGATCCAGGCGGGCTGGCCGAGGAAGCAATTATAGATGGCCGGGATATGTCAGAACCGCACTGCTAGTAGTTGAATACTTTATTTCAAGCTTCATTTCATCACAGTTTGAACATTGCTTTTACGAATAACCTTATAACTATGCTGTTCTATAACACATTCAAAGCGACTTTAACTATTTCAATTATACGGAATGTTGTTAGCATAGGCACAGATGAACATTAGATCGTGCATTAATAAGATTTTTATCTTATGCAGTTTTCATGAATTACCTAATACAGACAACTACAGGGTGTTTCGTAATCTTGAACACTCTCAAGTAAAATTTTATTTTACGGAAGTGGAACTTAGCAGTCATTTGAGATTGAACTTGCAATACTCAAACTGAACATTTAACAGAACAGTGGCGTATCTTAGAAGAGGAGTAGGGGGTCCGCTGTTTCCATGAACTTTTCGAGAAGGAGTTGGACAATATCCGCTATGGGTAATCCGGAGTTCGACATGTCCGAGTAGACGCAAGTAGAGACAAGATGGCACCGCAGAGCGATGGATTCGATTCCTGACGAGAGGAGTCCAACAGCTGATTCACTTGGGATTTCGAAGGCAATCGTCATTTCATGGATGAAATGATATGCACGCCGATCTTTCGAGAAATTCTTTATGTAGGGAAAATCGACGATCTTGGAAATTTATTACAGCTGATTATGAAAGGTACTGTAAGAGTTATGTCTACCTGATACGATTATTTTCATGAATACTGGGCACACATGTATGTTTTTCTAATAGGAGTGATTCGATTATTAAGACATGGTTTGAATTTATATACTTCGAATTTGCTAGAATATGGAGTGACCATATGATATGGCAGGCATCATTATTCGAAATTCTCACCATTGATTGACTTTATTAAGCAGATGTTTGGTCTTTTAGACATTTTTCCAGCAAGGATATTTTTCATGAATAGTTTTTTTTTGTGTAACGAGTATTTCGAACTCGTGATCTGCAATTGATTATCTAAAATTACTTCGTCAGTTCATTGCATACTAGCGAGTGTGTATTATTCATCAGTAGGGATTTTTTCCATTGGATTGTTTGGAGATATTAAGAAGTTATTCACTTTAGTGAATGAACATCGCTTTTATATGACAACTAGAAACTTGTTGATTCCTATCTGATACATTCACTCATATAGACTACGAGGTGGGGTCCTTCGTATTTATACGATTGTATGGTGGCTACTCATCTTACCCATCGTTTAGGGAACTATCATCCAAGTCGACGGGGCGAGGTCTTTCGTATTTATACGACTGTACGGTGGTTACACATCTTACTCGCCATTGAGGGACTCATTTTTATCATCCGAATGTATACGAGATGTAAGTGAATCAAACAAGGAACTACTAGTCACATATCAGTCGAAATTTTGTTAAATAAAGTAACGATAAATGTCAACAGGATTGCATTTAGTAATTCTTGTTTGCCAATCCAATATTTTGTTGCTATACTCTTTTGAGAGTAATTTCAGTTTAACAGTTGTTACAGCTGATGCTTTTGATGAATTTATAATTGTGTTTGATACCTTTGAGAAGGATTTAAAGTAATTGAATCTTGTAAGATTAATCATTAATGGTCAGATTTATTTTAAGGCAGATCAGTATTGCAGATTTTGATATGAGATTATAGCACATTGGTGTTTTTCTGCGATGTGAGTTATGAAAATTGTAAAAGAATTTATGCTATTTGAAAGCAGATCTTAAATTACTGAGGTAATATATTTTTCCAATTGTTTAAGAAGTTGTCTAGATGTGATCAGAGTAATTACAGTTATTGGAGATTGTGTGCGTTGATAATTTGAAGCCAGTTATATATTTTTTGTAGATCATGCAACATGGTTAAGTGGAGTTTATGATAGGCATTTTGTGGAAGTTGCCATGTGATAGTTGCAACGTTGATAATGTATTTTGAAGCAGACATGAGGTCGTCGTACCCAGTCTAGCGTAATTGTTGAGATTCATGCTGTATGTGCTGAATATTTATGGAGTTTTGTGGAATAATTCTTGTATTCAAATGTGATATTTGAAGTATTGAAGAAATGTAATGTCGTTGTGGATAGTTTGATCCAACGTGATGTCGTGGAGACAATAATATTTTTTGGCATGATAAATTAAATACGAGATATAACTTGGAAGTGATAAAACTGTAAGACAACGTTCTATAAACCATATTAAACAATTTGTTAGGAAATTAAACAAATAAATGAAGTTGATAATACAAGATTTTCTGAAAATAATAATTAATGAAATAATAATCTGAAAATTAAGCATATTAACGATCTGACCTAATGAAATAAAAATCAGAATGACTAGATGAAATAATGAAAACTAAATAACCAGATGATTGAAATTTAAATAAGTTGATAAATTAAATTTTGAATAAATCGATGAATTAAATAGATGGATGAATTAAAGATTGGATAAATAAACTGATTGAAATAAATTAATAGACGATTGTAATGATGATGAATAACTGAATTAGAAGATGATAATTAATTAAAGAAGCTGATGATTAAAGAATTTACATGGAATTAAATATATTTAATTGAAATATAATTTGAAGGAATTGCAACTTGAGTTGAGAATTTAAATGATGTAATGGTGATGAATTAAGGATTTTGACAGGGATATGTAGAATTTTGAAGTGAGAATTAATGTGAGAAATATTTAATTTTGATGATGACGATAATGATTTTCAATAAGCTATGAATTTTCTGTAATTCACAGATAAGTGATTGATTGTTAATGACGATGTAAATAGTGTAAATTAATTATTCGATGTTTAGGAACATTTGATTAACATGTTCAACGTTCAAATTATACCATGCAAACCATAAATTTACGTGATATTTAATATGTGTGATTATTATATGTGTATGTTTAGACAGATTAATAACATTTTTTAAATCCACATTGATGTTAAATTAAAGAGAAATTAGGTCTCAGGTTTCACAAATGTCAGTGACGAAAGACATAGTGCTACAGTGATCCTGAGAACCCAAGAGAACTTTATAAATTTTTCTTGTTATGTGGATAAAAATAATTTTGGATTAGAGAGGAGATGGTTCGATTTTTGGACAATGACAATTTAACTTTGGCATTCGACCATACTCTTAGGTAGGAGTTATATTTAAAATGTCTGTCTGACTATCAAAGTAAAATAAATTTGTTTTTATCTTAGTTGTGATCTGATGGTGATGTGATGTTCCTTTTTCTTTCCTTGTCTTGAGTAAGGCTTATCCGGAAAGGAAGTGGTTTGCTAGGAATTCAGTTGATGGCGCCCATTTATATTTGCATTATTTCTATTAAACTTAAGCCCGTAACGACCCTAGAGATACTTTGTCTCGTGATACCCACTGTTTTTTTCGATAACTCAGCTGAATTTCCGACACATTCCTTATTTGACTAGAGGTTCATTTAACTCCGCTCTGTCCCGGAACTCCAGGAATGCGATGTTATAGCAGATGGGTCATCGCATCCCCAGGACGAACGGGTACAGAGAGAGAGGGAGAATTGGCTTTATCCAACTAGTGGGGCTTTTCGATTTTGTTTATTCTATGGAATCACATCAGATTTAGATTACTGAGAGATTGATCTCAAGTTCATTTAAGTGTGTTACAAAATTTATTAAACTTAGTCAGACAATGTACTTGTGTGCCCAATCCAGTGTTCATGTTAATCGTATTAGTATAATATCAGGTTAGTTATAAGACATTTTTTCCTATACCCAAGTGAATGCAGGAATTGAGACATTGTGATGTGTTGTTGTCTAACGTCTCTATATATAAACCTATATTGAAAATATAATTATGTTGCCGGAAGATTTAGCTAAGGTGTTAGGAGAGTTACAGACGGGTATGTCTGGTATTGCAGAAACTATTTCTAAGATGGAAACTGAAGTTAAAGAACAAATTAATAATTCAGAAGCTAGATTAGAAGCTAAATGTAAAGAGAATGTACAAGCATTACAAACTAGTAATGAAGATAATTTAAAATCATTAGAGACTAGGCTACAGTCAAATAGTAAAGATGAGTTGAAGTCATTAGAAACTAGATTACAGACTAGTACTGAAAATCATTTAAAAGCGTGAAGCTAACTTGAAAGACAATTTTAAGTCATTGGAAGAGAAATTACAGTCTCGTAGTGAAGAAACTAACACTGAATTAGAAAACAAGTTAACTAGATTAGAGAATAGTTTAACTTTAAAGAATAATGAGATGCTGAAGACTTTACAATTAGACATAATTGCAGTAAACATGAAAGGAGAGGAAAATGTTCAAATATTAAGAAAAAATATTATTGACTTAGAAAGTAGAGGAGAAGAAAATATTTTTACTTTAAGAACAGACGTTATGTCCATACAGAAAGACATTAAATCAGATGTATCGAAGTTGAGATTCGACATCGATGGTTTAGTGGCAGATGTAGGAAAAATTCAAGATTGGTCTACCGAAGTATCTTTCGAGACTAAGATTAAAGGTCTAGAAACGAATCTAGGTAACGAGATTAAAGATTTAAAGACAGTAATTGGGACCATTAAAGAGGAAGTCTTAGGAGAGGTCAATTCTAATTTAAAATCATTAGAAAATCAATTGCAGAAAGATATTAGGAAGATAGACGATGATATAGAGCAAAAGGTTAATGAAAACTTAGCTTTATTTAAAAATAGAGTCGGTGCAATCGTGGAAGAACGGTATAGTGAGGTCGATGCCGAAGCAAAAGAGAAACGTGAAGGGTTAGATGAAAAATTAATCGCAGGTATGGCCAACTTAGAAGCGAGGTTTACGGAAAACAAGGAAGCGATGAAGATAGATTCAACTCTATTTAGAACAGATGTTGATCTGTTAAAAGAACAAGTCGCGTCAGTAAAGAACACGTGCGAAGAAGAAATTAACAAGTTAAGAAACGACTTAGACGAGAGTAACAAGACGCAGGATGTTACATCGTTAGATGAATTGAAGACTCAGGTCAAGAAATTAGCAGAAGACAGGATAACTAAACTAGAATCCATGTTTAACAGTTTCACCAGTCAGAATATCACATCAGGGGAAACATTGATAAATCAAACAGCGATAGACCGCAGTATGACGAATCAAGAAGCGAGCATGGGAGAAGACCGTCAAATGCAACCGAATGTGACATTCGAAAGGGCTAGTTCAACCCCTCAGGATAATCCAAGTTCGAATAGGAGTACGTTGGGTCCAAGCGAACGATACTCAGGTCCAGTCACCATTATTAGGAATCTGGATGACAAGCCGAGAAAGTTTTCGGGAAATACAGGGGTCACACCAGTCGAATTTCTGCGAGATATTCGAGACTACATGGCGGAACACAGGGTAGCCAAAGAAAGAGAGCTAAGGATAGTCGAACGTGCCTTAGATGGATCTGCACTTACGTGGTTTAGAGCGTTCAGAAGCAATTTTGCGAACATGGAGCAATTTGCCATGGCTTTCTTGAGGAGATTCTGGAGTGCCGAGGATCAACTTAACGTAAGAGCGGAGATGTACTCAAAACGCTATTCTACGTCACATCCGACGCATTATGCCAACTATTTCACGTCACAGCTGGCTAAATTACAGTTCCTTATTCCTCCATTGCCAGAAGAAGAGCTTTTGCAAGCTATAGCGAGACAGTTACCGATTGAGGTACAGCGATCACTGATAGCGTCGGGAGCCAATACACTGGAGCACTATGACGACATTTTACGGCGATTGGACTATACAAGCGCACAAGTCACGCCTAGAAGTAACAGAAACGACAACAGAAACACGCAAGAAGTGAATGCGGTAGTCGTAGACAATGCAGCTCAAACGGACAGAAGGGATTCCTGGGAAAACCGACGGAACGAAGGGAATCGAGGAAACATCCGTAACGCTCGAGGAAATGATCGATATAGAGGACCATATGAGAGGCCATACGATCAAGAAGCGAGAGATAGCCGATATAGGAATTATAACCAGAATTCCAGATATCAAGACAGGAATCGATATAACAATAGATATCGGGGCAGAAATAACTGGAACCAAGGTCAACAGTATAATGGGAACGACAGGCAGGATGGCCGAAGAAACGATCCTAACGATAGACGGGATAATCGTGGACATGAGAGGTCGAGACAAGAAGATAGACAGCCTAGTGCACCACTCGAAGAGACAGTGAGAGATGTCAATCGAGCAAGCACGAGTGAAGAAAGAAGAAATAAACGTCAGAATAACACGGAATCAAGATGTTAATCATTGGAAGTCAATCGTCATTATTGAGAGTCAGAAAGAACCATCATGCTGAGTAAGGGAATTGTAGAGCTATCGTGTACATGTATTATATATAGAATGCCTGAGAGTATTTTTTTTTCTCAATCCTGATAAAAAAAAGGAGATGTACGGGAGAGATGTACCCGATACCTAGTTTAGGCTATCGGCTACGCCAGCAGACATTAAGCTGTAGTTGAGGTTTTGGAAAGGATTAAGAAAAGATAGCGCACCGATCGCGTCAAGAAGAATGTCCAGATGACGTAGGAGGTCAAGGATCAAGGAGGCATTGATATCTGTGAGAAGATGGAATAATGGATAGAGATGTGAAGCTTTATTGAGATATTTATGGGATTATAGCAATTAAACATCTTAGAAGAGGATATAAAACATGCATTATATGTGGAAATAATTTTATGGAATTAAGTTATTTTATAACTGAATAGCCGAGATGATACGGGTTCGAGACTATGACCGTGACGTGAGAGCACTGTGGTGGGGGACTATACCACGTGTCCGCCCCAAGCACATAAGTGAGTGAAGACAGTGTCAGCACAGTCAGTTGAGCTCAATCAGACGAGCAGGTAAGAGCAGCTCTATAGCGCAAGGGAGACGCACCGTGAAGGTTACGCAACATACAGAAACTGTCAGTGGCAGAGTGTAGGTGACAGTTCCTGCATCGCCGAGCAGCGAAAGCCAGGCGGGTCATTGATCCAGGCGGGCTGGCCGAGGAAGCAATTATAGATGGCCGGGATATGTCAGAACCGCACTGCTAGTAGTTGAATACTTTATTTCAAGCTTCATTTCATCACAGTTTGAACATTGCTTTTACGAATAACCTTATAACTATGCTGTTCTATAACACATTCAAAGCGACTTTAACTATTTCAATTATACGGAATGTTGTTAGCATAGGCACAGATGAACATTAGATCGTGCATTAATAAGATTTTTATCTTATGCAGTTTTCATGAATTACCTAATACAGACAACTACAGGGTGTTTCGTAATCTTGAACACTCTCAAGTAAAATTTTATTTTACGGAAGTGGAACTTAGCAGTCATTTGAGATTGAACTTGCAATACTCAAACTGAACATTTAACAGAACAGTGGCGTATCTTAGAAGAGGAGTAGGGGGTCCGCTGTTTCCATGAACTTTTCGAGAAGGAGTTGGACAATATCCGCTATGGGTAATCCGGAGTTCGACATGTCCGAGTAGACGCAAGTAGAGACAAGATGGCACCGCAGAGCGATGGATTCGATTCCTGACGAGAGGAGTCCAACAGCTGATTCACTTGGGATTTCGAAGGCAATCGTCATTTCATGGATGAAATGATATGCACGCCGATCTTTCGAGAAATTCTTTATGTAGGGAAAATCGACGATCTTGGAAATTTATTACAGCTGATTATGAAAGGTACTGTAAGAGTTATGTCTACCTGATACGATTATTTTCATGAATACTGGGCACACATGTATGTTTTTCTAATAGGAGTGATTCGATTATTAAGACATGGTTTGAATTTATATACTTCGAATTTGCTAGAATATGGAGTGACCATATGATATGGCAGGCATCATTATTCGAAATTCTCACCATTGATTGACTTTATTAAGCAGATGTTTGGTCTTTTAGACATTTTTCCAGCAAGGATATTTTTCATGAATAGTTTTTTTTTGTGTAACGAGTATTTCGAACTCGTGATCTGCAATTGATTATCTAAAATTACTTCGTCAGTTCATTGCATACTAGCGAGTGTGTATTATTCATCAGTAGGGATTTTTTCCATTGGATTGTTTGGAGATATTAAGAAGTTATTCACTTTAGTGAATGAACATCGCTTTTATATGACAACTAGAAACTTGTTGATTCCTATCTGATACATTCACTCATATAGACTACGAGGTGGGGTCCTTCGTATTTATACGATTGTATGGTGGCTACTCATCTTACCCATCGTTTAGGGAACTATCATCCAAGTCGACGGGGCGAGGTCTTTCGTATTTATACGACTGTACGGTGGTTACACATCTTACTCGCCATTGAGGGACTCATTTTTATCATCCGAATGTATACGAGATGTAAGTGAATCAAACAAGGAACTACTAGTCACATATCAGTCGAAATTTTGTTAAATAAAGTAACGATAAATGTCAACAGGATTGCATTTAGTAATTCTTGTTTGCCAATCCAATATTTTGTTGCTATACTCTTTTGAGAGTAATTTCAGTTTAACAGTTGTTACAGCTGATGCTTTTGATGAATTTATAATTGTGTTTGATACCTTTGAGAAGGATTTAAAGTAATTGAATCTTGTAAGATTAATCATTAATGGTCAGATTTATTTTAAGGCAGATCAGTATTGCAGATTTTGATATGAGATTATAGCACATTGGTGTTTTTCTGCGATGTGAGTTATGAAAATTGTAAAAGAATTTATGCTATTTGAAAGCAGATCTTAAATTACTGAGGTAATATATTTTTCCAATTGTTTAAGAAGTTGTCTAGATGTGATCAGAGTAATTACAGTTATTGGAGATTGTGTGCGTTGATAATTTGAAGCCAGTTATATATTTTTTGTAGATCATGCAACATGGTTAAGTGGAGTTTATGATAGGCATTTTGTGGAAGTTGCCATGTGATAGTTGCAACGTTGATAATGTATTTTGAAGCAGACATGAGGTCGTCGTACCCAGTCTAGCGTAATTGTTGAGATTCATGCTGTATGTGCTGAATATTTATGGAGTTTTGTGGAATAATTCTTGTATTCAAATGTGATATTTGAAGTATTGAAGAAATGTAATGTCGTTGTGGATAGTTTGATCCAACGTGATGTCGTGGAGACAATAATATTTTTTGGCATGATAAATTAAATACGAGATATAACTTGGAAGTGATAAAACTGTAAGACAACGTTCTATAAACCATATTAAACAATTTGTTAGGAAATTAAACAAATAAATGAAGTTGATAATACAAGATTTTCTGAAAATAATAATTAATGAAATAATAATCTGAAAATTAAGCATATTAACGATCTGACCTAATGAAATAAAAATCAGAATGACTAGATGAAATAATGAAAACTAAATAACCAGATGATTGAAATTTAAATAAGTTGATAAATTAAATTTTGAATAAATCGATGAATTAAATAGATGGATGAATTAAAGATTGGATAAATAAACTGATTGAAATAAATTAATAGACGATTGTAATGATGATGAATAACTGAATTAGAAGATGATAATTAATTAAAGAAGCTGATGATTAAAGAATTTACATGGAATTAAATATATTTAATTGAAATATAATTTGAAGGAATTGCAACTTGAGTTGAGAATTTAAATGATGTAATGGTGATGAATTAAGGATTTTGACAGGGATATGTAGAATTTTGAAGTGAGAATTAATGTGAGAAATATTTAATTTTGATGATGACGATAATGATTTTCAATAAGCTATGAATTTTCTGTAATTCACAGATAAGTGATTGATTGTTAATGACGATGTAAATAGTGTAAATTAATTATTCGATGTTTAGGAACATTTGATTAACATGTTCAACGTTCAAATTATACCATGCAAACCATAAATTTACGTGATATTTAATATGTGTGATTATTATATGTGTATGTTTAGACAGATTAATAACATTTTTTAAATCCACATTGATGTTAAATTAAAGAGAAATTAGGTCTCAGGTTTCACAAATGTCAGTGACGAAAGACATAGTGCTACAGTGATCCTGAGAACCCAAGAGAACTTTATAAATTTTTCTTGTTATGTGGATAAAAATAATTTTGGATTAGAGAGGAGATGGTTCGATTTTTGGACAATGACAATTTAACTTTGGCATTCGACCATACTCTTAGGTAGGAGTTATATTTAAAATGTCTGTCTGACTATCAAAGTAAAATAAATTTGTTTTTATCTTAGTTGTGATCTGATGGTGATGTGATGTTCCTTTTTCTTTCCTTGTCTTGAGTAAGGCTTATCCGGAAAGGAAGTGGTTTGCTAGGAATTCAGTTGATGGCGCCCATTTATATTTGCATTATTTCTATTAAACTTAAGCCCGTAACGACCCTAGAGATACTTTGTCTCGTGATACCCACTGTTTTTTTCGATAACTCAGCTGAATTTCCGACACATTCCTTATTTGACTAGAGGTTCATTTAACTCCGCTCTGTCCCGGAACTCCAGGAATGCGATGTTATAGCAGATGGGTCATCGCATCCCCAGGACGAACGGGTACACTATAAACAAAGGTTGGTTAGTTCCTCTCTTTAGGGGCTGCGACTACGCGGTCATGTAGCCCCGTGTACTTTGGGTGTGTGTAGAATCTGTCTGATAACCGGTGTTAATTGTGATGGCTGTATTAGTGTGTGTATCTGCTTTTTAATTCAAGAAAGGTCCGCAACTTTGAATTTTCCAAATAGTTCCTACTTTTGCCGCCAAACGCCATCGTCAGCGACTACTAGGCCTAATTCAGAACTTAACTGCTAGACGCCACCGCAGTCGGCTCTTGGCAACGAACGTAGAAACCTAAGAGCGTTGTTTACATTCCTAACCTATACAATTTAGCTTCACACAGGTGTAATTAGTGGAAGATTCTTTAACATGCCATAAATCTATGAAATGGGATCGCCGGCTTTACTTCCCCTCCAAAAGAAGGCATACTGAGGGATTTTTAACGCTCTTAACAAATCCGACGGCTTCGGCCGGGTTTGAACCTATAAACAAAGGTTGTTCTCAAAAAATATTTCTAAAAAAATTAATCGTCTAAAGGCTAAAAAATACACACAATTAAAATAATTTAAAAAACAGATCTGTTACAAAAATATGTTAAATGCGAAAGAAACCAGCTTGAAGTAGGAACAGTAATGTAGATGTTATATAGACATACATTTTCTTAGGTTAGAATTCAGTTGTCAGTATGGGTAAGAACATGTAAACTCGTGAAGAAACTGTGGAATGTAAACGTTGAAATTAAATATTCAAGGCTGTAGATAGGGCAATGTACAGATATCTCGCTGGTAAAATAGGTTACCGGGGATTTTAAGAAGTTCTTCATAGCCAGTTCTTCAAGGACCAGCTGGGGTGTTTTCATATAATTGAGGTGGCCTTGGTCTCCAGGGTATAGTGATGCGAACTGTCAATTTATACTTCCTATAGGTAAAGCTCAGCGCGGATAAACCCGAGGATATTCGCAACATTTTTCGCCATGCGGATAGAGTTCGCCACACACACATAAACATAAACACGTTGTCGAATCACCTAATATCAAGAAATTAGAAAATGTGTCTCTAACACTCGCATGCACAGCAAAAAAAAACCACTCGAACAGCACTCTTATAATTTCAGTGACTTATACTTTCTACAAAAAAGCACTTACAGTGAGAACTCTTGAAATATCACCTCATTAAAGAATGACTAATATGCAGGTGTTAACGTTTCAGACAGTAAGACACTTATTATAACACATACATTAAAATGTTGATGTTCAAAACAACAACAGAAGCTTCTGTTTCAACTTGGCTTCTTGAGAGTGCATTAGGAGGGTACCGGTATTTATGAATGTCTATAAATCATTTAAAATGTCCGTACCTCTGTTCATTTTTATTTCAATCACAAACGCACAGTATTTAATTCAATATCATTCACATACAGTCAAAGTGCATAGCGTATCATGCACTTTTCGGCCCTTTTTTATTCTAAAGTTACGTTTTAATCCATTATAGCCCCATATTATTGCTGATTTTTTAATTTATGTATTGTTTTAACGGTAATAGACGGCAAAATAAACAATTTGACACAAGAACAAAGAAAATCAGACCGTTCGCTTGGTCGCTAGGCTCAAAACTCGAAAAATCCAAGATGGCGACTGTTTCTTCAAGATGGTGGGTTTCCCCCAACCCGGATTTTTTGGGACATTTGGGATTTTGATTAGGACATCATCCTCGACATCTCCACCAATTTTTAGCTTGATTCCAAATGTCCGGGTCAGGGCTACTTTTTGTCTAATTTGACTGGACTAGTGTTAAATGCAAAGTTTCAAAGTGTATGTAAAATTTGGTGCAATTAGGAGGAACGGTATAGATTCGTGATAAAAGGGCCTAAATGCTGGGAATGGAGTGGTCTGTCCGAAATTTAAAGTGGACAGTGTCATCCGTAGGGTTCCAAAGGGTAAGTGTACAAAATGTGGTTCAGATCGGTGTAACGGTGTAGATTTATGCCAAAGGACCTAAATGCAGGGAATGGAGTGGTCTGTCCGAAATTTCAAGCAGACAACTCGTCGGGTTTCAAAGGGTAAGTATGTGAAATTTGGTTCAGATCGGTGAAACGGTGTAGATTTGTGCCAAAGGGCCTAAATGCAGAGAATCGACCGGTCTGTAATAAATTTCTTGCAGACAGTGTTACTCGCAAGGTTCCAGAGGGTAAGTGTACACATTTTGGTTCAGATCGGTGAAACGGTGTAGAATTGCTGCAAAGGGCCTAAATGCAGGGAATGGAGTGGTCTGTCCGAAATTTAACATAGCCTAACATATGCCTCTTGAATCAGGCTATCATATACAAAAATAACTTTCGAATCCGACTGGTAGTTCCAGAGATTAGCGCGTATAAACACAAAAACACATAAACTCTTCAGCTTTATTATATTAGTATAATTTACTGCTGTACTGCTGTTTCGGTGGCGTAGTTGGTAGCATGCTGAACTGCTGTTCCCAAGATAACGGGTTCAAACCCGTCCGATTTCGTCGCATTTTTTAAGAGCGTAAAAATCCTTCAGTATGTCTTCCTTCGGAGGGGAAGTAAAGCCGGCGGCCTCGTGTCATAGATTTATGGCATGTAAAAGATCCACTAACTAAACGTGTGTAAAGCTAAATTGTTAGGATAGATTTCGTCGGAACGCTCTATCAAAGTTACAACGTTCACCACTAGGTATCATTGATATCTGGTAAGGAAAGTTGGAAATACTTGAAATTGAACGGAACTTGTAGCTCACCCAAATAAGGGTGTCCGCTGGAAGCAGCTACAGACTCAGGCGAATCGAACATGTCCTCGGACACTCCCGGCACTTAAAGCCATACGATAAATATTTTTTTTTAAATACGAGCCTTACTGTAGTCGCATATGATGTGTAACATCTGACATAGAAGAAACCTCACGTGAAATTGTTGATACACCGGTATTTTATACTATTATTGGCACAAATATTAATCTATTGTAAAAGGAAGTGTTTTACAGATATTGTAGTTTATAATACGGAACTCATTTTATTAGATAATTTGTAGCTTCCACCAGCACTAGCCTAAATAAAGAATACGATATGGGTCAACTAGATTAATAGACGCGACACCGCTCATAACCTTAAATTCCTTATAAACAGGTCCTCTTCATTCACAGACAAACACGTAATTTCATATGGATTCTGTTAAAATGAGTCATATTGATAGGATAAATATCGTTTAAAATGATAATCTGGTAGCATAAAAATCCACCCCGTCCGGGATTCGAACCCAAGATCTCTAGATTTACAGTCATAAACACTAACCCCACGGCTATTTTGACTGCGCAAATTTTGTGCACAAGATGGTGAGTTATTTCCACGTACCAATCGCCGGCTTAGAACCAGAATAGCGTATCTACAAAATCACTACTTTTCAGGAAGCAAGAAAAACTAACAAAATTGTTGTTAATTAGCATGTAACTGGTTATATATTTTGATTTGGAAGTCGCTGATTTTTTTATATATTACCAACATATTTCCAAAGATCATTGTGCACTTATTTCTTACATGCAGAGTTATACAATCATGTTATAATTTTTCTTAAGGTCATTAAGAGAGGTATGCTATTTTGGCTCGAATGATTTTCTATTGAAATTATTTTACATTAGCTTATGTAGGTAACTTGAGTGGAGTAAATGTTTTGTGAATCAATTAATGACCACAAAGCATTATTTTTAAGTGGTGGCGTGAAATAAAATAAATAAAAACATATGTGCTTCTTTAATTAAATCTAGCACGGAGCTGTTGTTTATGTTGACTTCTTATCTGTGTGTCATGCTGACCCTTCACACCCTCGTTGATGAAAGTTTAGTGCCCTGGTTAGCTCGCCTCGTAATGTTGAAATTTTCAAGTGGACTGGCCGTTCTCAGGTCACCACCAGTTACGGTTAGGTTCCAAAGTGTGTTGTACGTTACGGCTTCGGTGGCGTAGTTGGTAGCATGTTGAACTGCTGTTCCCAAGATAGCGGGTTCAAACCTGGCCGAAGTCGTCGGATTTTTTAAGAGCGTTAAAATCCGTTAATATGCCTTCCTTCGGAGGGGAAGTAACGCCTGCGGTCCCATGTCATAGATTTATGGCATGTAAAAGATCCTTCCACAGTCTAAACTTGTGTGGAACTAAATTTCTAGGTTAGATTTCGTTGTAACGCTCTATCAAAGTTCCAACGTTCACCACTAGGTATCATTGACATCTGGTAGTGAAAGTTGGAACTACTTGAAATTGAACGGAACTTGTAGCTTACCCTAGGGGTGTCCGTTTGAAACAGCTACAGCCTCTGGCGAGCCGAACATGTCCTCGGACTCTCCCGGCACTAAAAGCCATACGATAAATCAATAAAATAATTCATATTTGTTTACACATGTTATTTTCTAGTTCTTTGGATTATAGTTAATCAGTGAAAAGTGATCTGCAGTGTATTTGTTTAATTGTAAGTGGCGGCAAACCAGCACCATGACATTTATCAGAATGTCTGCATACTGTGAGTAAAAAATTACAAAGTAGTTACTCTTTGTATTATTAGATCCTAACCATATTAATATTAATCTTTTATTGCATGCTGAAACAGATAACATAATGCCAGTAGTTGTATGAAGTGTCAAATGTTCGTTATTGGCAGGAGTCTCGTAGACCTCACGTCACAAGTTATGTTCCGAATTCCGCACGTCACCAGTTAAAGGGACAAGTGTTATTAGGTATCAAGTTAACAATGAATCATGAAATGAACTACAATGATGAGAGGAAAGTATTGTTCAAGCGTTATCATTAAATCACTGCAAAAAATAAAATCCTGAAGTGGGAAACATGTCAAAATCTCTTTTTGCCCCCTCAATCTGAGGATGTAGTGCTCGTCCAAGCTCTGTGAACTTAAGGGGTGAGGTGAAGTGGCAGGTGGGAAGTGAAGGGCCTATCAACAGCCCGCTGTGTTATCTGGAATTCATGTCTATTCCAATATTGCTAACATAGGGCCGTTGCTCTAACCACTGTGGTGTTGCGAATGAGTGAGTGAGTCAGTCACCGACCAATGCATTTGGTTCTGTTATTGCGCACCTTCGCTCCTCATAGTCCGCGATCCACATTCCTCTCAAGTTCACGGAGCTTAGATCCGAGCAGTACACAATCAACCTCCATCTGCGAGAGTCCCGGTTCATAACACATATGATTTATAACAGGAATATTAGAAATGTGCACTCAGTACATCAACAAAGCAGTTCAGTCCGCAGCTTGATGCGTCGGATATCATTTTAGACTAATTTATTGGTCAGAATGACTCGTGCTGTCACTTATGACACCATGCTTGGATGATCTGTAGAATGGATGGTATTGTGATCTGATTATTCCACTTGTGCATAATTCAATAAGAGCGTTGTACTTCTCTGTTGAAATGGGAATTGGTCCCAGATACGAAGGCTTCGGTTGTAGGTCACTTAATGGGGTATGATTCCCTCTCCTGACTACCTTAATTTTTCTGAACTGCACATCATGTAAATCATATTTAAAAAAATATATGCTCTGGGTCAATCTTTCTAAATTTCAGCCCTTTAATCCTCAGCCAATTAACCTCCTCTTCATTGGTTTCAATCTTTCTGTTTTTCACTATTACATTCCTAAGCTGGGTGAAGTCATTGTTTATTGTTTCTATGACTTCAAAGGGTTATTTTTCCGAACCAATCTGACTAAAGTATACAATCCCGAAGGATCAAATACGAGTAAATCGACATCACGTTTTTCCCTCTCAATCTGTGCATGTACGCTATCAACCTCCATCTGCGTGTGTCCCGATTCAAAAACTTATGGTTAATAACAGAAATGTCAACATTGCACACAGTGTGTCAACAAAGCAGCAATAATCACATTTCTGTTCTGATCGCGGCATGTGTCGGACATCAGTATCATTTCTTTTACATTTACTTACCTGGTATATTCTATGCAGCCATGATCTTCTGAGGCTCGGCCTCAATAACTCACCAAAAACTGAAAGAAATGTAAGCTACTACAGCACTACTCGAGTCCAAGCACTATGCACCTGAGAGGATTGTGAAAAGCGGAAGATAATGAGAGATGTAGAGGGTTCCCGGTCTGTGCGTAGTAACAGAGCCAAATACATTGGTCGATCACTCATTTGCAACACAACACTGGTATAGGCAATGGCCCTATGTTAGCAGTATTGGAATAGACAGGAATTCTAGGTAACACGACTGGCTGTTGACAGGCCCGTCTCTTCCTGCCTCCCACGTCACCTCACTCCACAAGTTCATAGAGTTTGGAGATACAATTAATTAGTAAGGAAAATGCGGTAAGCATAACAAAACTTAAGTGCGCGCCAATAATTCAGTTCGAACCAAAGTAGCGTATGTACACTTACGCTGATAATGCTCTAACATTTTTCTCGTAATCCATAGAAGCAAAGTGACGTATCTTAACTTACGATTTTTAGGTATTAACGATATCTTGCGGAAGTTAGTTACGCTATAGGCTTATTTCAAAAAGTATTAAGATTACAGTTACGCTGTTTTGGCAGTAAGTATGCTTCACTCTAACTAAGAAAAGCCACGCAATAAGTCAATTTGGCTATTTTTGTAGATACGCTATCCTGATCCTAAGCCGGCGCGAATAATACTGCATTACGGAATTAAGTTTCATTTATATTTTGCTTGTTTTCGATGATGTTCCTGCGTGAAATTGAGTTTAATATGCCTTATGAATAGGCCCTCTTGTGAGTAAAGAGAATGTATTCAGTAATAGTTCATGAATGCTTGCTCAATTCTCGTATAACCACAACGATTATATTATATTGATGACTGCATTACCGTTATGTGGGTTAATATTTGAATAGCCATTGTGCAGAAACATAATACCGGCAATGCCGACTACTTACAATGTTTGATATTAAGGAATTTTACCATTTAAATACTGATACGAAGACTTTGAACATGTACCATGTCATTTGTTTCTATCACTTGACACCAGAGTTCGTATGAGCGTTTTCCGTTCAGTATGTCCACTGTCATAATACGTTCCACATGGCCGAGAATACGTCATGGTATCAATTTCCGACACCGCGCGCTCATTGTTTCTCGTATCACTGCCAGCTGGGTCTTACCACTGCCCGCTGGATCGATCGATCGAGTTGGCAGTGCATCTTATACTTCCGTTCGTTCCACCACTGCCAGCTAGTACACTTCCGTTCGATCGATCGATCGAGTGGGCAGTGCATACTTCCGTTTTCCACCACTGCCAGCTAGTAAACTTCCGCTCAATTGATCGAGCGGGCAGTGCATACTTCCGTTTTCCACCACTGCTAGCTAGTGCACTTCCGTTCGATCGATCGAGCGAGCAGTGAATACTTCCGTTCAATCCACCACTGCCAGCTCGATCTTTCCGATACACTTCCGTACCCAATTTTCAAAATCACTCCCACAAAACTATCCAGCAACCGATCGGAAAGATGTTACACATCAATAAACTGCTGTACTTTAACATGAACGAAGGTCACAAGCACAACAGCAGGTACAACATGTCTCCGTGCGGATCACACACTCAACTGAATGGCATGGAATGTCAACAAACCTGTAGGGGTTATGGGACATCAGGTGATCGTTCAAAGACGTACGTGCTCTAGTCAGTGGCGTCGAAAATGCGGGATATTTGTACGTGGGAAGACAGTACTTTTCCGGACACAAGGTCCTATACTAAACTTAACCGTCTTGGTCCCCACTGCAAGCCCTCAAAGTTTGTAATGGGAAATGAAATGAAATGAAAATGAAAATTCACAGCCTGCTTCCAGTCGACCGACCGGGCCAGGGATGAAATGAATGAAGCCCCCATCTAACGGCGAGGATATGAACTTTTCCGGCTTCCGAAGCCTGTCGAACTCCTCTGTGGCAATGATTAAATGAATGACAGACGAAATGAAATTATAGTGGGGAGTATTGCTGGAATTAAATTTTTGACAGGGAAATCTGGAGTACCCCGAGAAGAACCTGTCTGCCTCCGTTTTGTCCAGCACAGATCTCACATGGAGTGATCGGGATTTGAACGACGGACCCAGCGGTGAGAGGCCGGCGTGCTGCCGCCTTAGCCACGGAGGCTACCTGTATAAATCTCTATTATTATTACAATTTTGCACCTACTGACTTGGTTTTCAAAAGTTTGGTGCTTTTGTTTACTTAGGCAACACTGAAAAATGGCTTCAAACCTCACAACGCATTGGTTTTATTTTTAACTTATTATTATTATTCAATGATTGGGAGATAAAGTCAGCATTTTGGAGATTTGATTTGTCGATCAATAAGTCATCATGATTTTTATTATTATTATTACTGATGCCCAGGCAGTACATGTTGAAATTGACAAAGGGGAGACAGATAGTGTGTCGCAATTATTGCAACAGGAGTAGCGTGGTAGTTATTCCTGACGATGACCAGTTAAGCCGAGTTCAAGGACAAATTCAGTACGAATGCGCATCCGAGGCGGCGTCATTATGGGCGTGCCAGAAGTGAAGTTCCAACCGATTCACGATTGAATCAGCAAATCAGGAGAGAGGACGCCTAAGCCACGCGATGAGTGGCGTACCTTAAAAACGGCGCTAAAACACGTGTCTGAAGAACCGCCGATGCGATATAATTCCGCATAAGTCCGTTGAGATGTTTGGATGAAAAGAAGAAGATTGATACTAGTCCCATGTCTGTGAGTTAAAAACTACAGATTATTTTCACAGATTGCCCCCATTCCAACCCGTTCTGTCAGTTTCTAATGAATTGATCGGTGATAAGCTGTTTGAGACACAACTTTATCGAGCTCTGGTGAGCAACGTTCACGCCAGTTTGAGTCACGATTTATCAAGCTCTAGTGAGCATACTTCACGTATGTTTGGACAAACATTTTATTTTTTGTTCAAGGGAGCAGAGTGCACGCTTAGCGAAGGAGATCTCTAGTCGAGATAAGCGCTACGCGGTAGACATATTTGAGACTTGTTAAAAGCCAGTTGCGTGGTGAACGGAGAGTGTAAATTTATGTAAATTTTGTGTTATGTTTTGTGTGACGTATATGTGCGTGTGATATAAGCAAATGCTGAGATAGGGCCAGTTGTACGTTGAGTAATCGCTTAGGACTTTATTGTGAGTGGAAGTCATTAGCTCATAGCGATTCTAGCTAGGCAAACTAATAACTTTGAACATTTCTTTCCAAGAAGCAACGCCAAGATGTCTCCTGGAAGGTCGATTGGTGGAATGAAGTGCTACGCCTCTACCAATACGTCGACAATGGACGAGTAGATTTCCCGTAGGGAAATGCCTTGGGATGGAGGTTGAGTTCTACAAGCTGCACGGTGATGTACAAACCATTGATTTATTCAATATGTAGTTAGATAAGACGCGGGAACGTTGTAAATATTTTATTCATTGTTTTTCTTGTATTTTAGATTTTTTTGTGCGCCGACACTGTTATATTTAAATGTACGTTGGCACGTGGCCAAAGTGTTTGTTTGATTGTATATTTTTCTTATGAGTCATTATTAGTAAGCACGGCGTGTGTATTTTGATTTTATACATGCGAATGCGAAACTCGTCACGGTCGATAAGTGGTGCCTTATTCAAATTCATTTTTTTTGTAGGAGTGGGGGGTAAAAGTTGTTAGATGTTTTACGAACAGGTTTTTATTCATACTAGGGTTGCCGAGCGCAACAAATTAAGATGCCACTGTAGAACACCTTAGTTCTATATTTTTGAGTTTGTTTGAGTCCTTTTCAGGTTCCTTAGTCACGGACTAGATTGGGAGCGCAAGTCGGTGGAAAATATTTTATGTCCTTTATTTCAGGTTTCTGTCAAACCCATATGTGTGATTCTGGTGTGTGTATGGTGTCAAAGTGTGTGTATTGATTCTTCGTGATGAGGGGTAGGATGTGCCTACCGCCCTCATAATATTGTGGTTGTATTTTATGGAAAGGCAGAGCGCTCTTAGAGACTACTGTACCTTGTCCAGTGCTGATTCTTGGATTCCCGTGGGAAATGCTAAGATATTTTATTTTGACACACACACGTATATTATGTGCTTTTGGGAGCACGCTTCTTCGATACTCGAACCAGTGCCACGGCAGATCGAGGTTAGTGACACGTGGGTTGACAGATGTGCAGATTCCACTTAGCGCCCGTCTATGTCTAGTGATTCATCGTTCAGGCAGTCCAGCTGACCGACTGACCCCTGTAAGCTCTCTGTAGCAAACCTGTTCTTTTAATGGTCATTGGATCATAATTTAATTGGAAGTTCGCCATGTCCGTTACGAATTACCGCATATCGTATGAAATGAAATATTTGTTTTATAATGTAAATGTTGGCTTTGAGCCTAGTGATTTCTGTGACTCATTTCATTTGTTTGTAATGTTAGATTTGTCTGTTGTGACACCGTTGGGTGTATTTTGGTATTTTTCTTGTAAAAATGGCAAGCGGCCATATGTGTATTTTTCTTGACTGGTCACGTGTTAATTTACTTGTTTTGATTTGAAAAGTCCTAATTTTAGGCATTAATGTTGTCTGCTACGGCAGTTCTTTGATTCCAATTTCACGCGGAAATTGTTTTGTTTATTTAGTGTAGGAAGTGTCGGATTAGTTTAATTAGTGTTTAGTTGGTTCCTCGTGTCTGTCTAGCTCTAAGACAATGCAGATTCGTCCCCTGAAGGTTTACTGGATGGTAACGGATCTCGTATTAATTTGTACACACCGTAACGCATGTAGAAACGCCGCACACGCACATGTCATTGTAGTAATTTGGGACATTTGGTCCAGATGTCTAGGATCTCTCCTGAGGTCAGGCCTAGTTTGGCATTTTATTAATTCAAGTGGGAGTCATTTGGGAGACCTTGTTTTGTTTTATTGTAAATAGTGTAAATTTGTTGATCTGTTATTAAATTCATATGTTTTAATTCTGGTATTCACATTTTCCTGCATGTTATTTTGTTATATGTTACCCTGCATGTTATAAGAAGCGCTTAACAACAACTTTACGAAATGGACTGTTACACCCCCGAAACTGAGTCTCATATGCTTCTTTGCAAGGGTTCATATAGCAAAAATGCCTGCCCAACATGGGGATTGTTGTTCTTGTTGTTGCTATGTTGACCTCATACTTATTTCGCTGAGATATGATGCCAGGTCAGCAGGACAAGAGTAAATTCAGTAAATTAAGGCGAAATTGTACCGCCATGTGTATCAGTAAAATCACTGAGTTCTTAAAGTTAGAAATGTTGAACAAGGTTAGAAGTTGATATTGTATTTGTTGTTAACTTGTTCTGGCGCCCGGCTTAAAATTAGAAAATTTGCATATTTAGTGAACTCAGTCAAAAGCAGGAAGGTGTTGCCTTACTTTACATTTAATTAACTTCGGTTAATTAAAGTGTCTTTCGTAAATTCTGTTAGTTAGGAATTTAAAAGCAGATCACAAGGGAGATATTTTGTTGTTTGGAAATAAGAGTCATTATTCAGTAAGATTTTGATTACTGAAAATTTATTTAAATTAGAATCAATGTAATTTTTAAATATCAAGACATGTGTGTGAGTACGACTGAAATCCCATTGCATGACCCTATTTTCCCAGAATATATTTGTGTGTTTTGCGATGGCTTGCATCGAGGAGATGAAAGTGTTGTTGGAGCAGATGTCTGTGCAAATGTCTGCAAAGACGGAGGAACAGTTGAAAAGCATGAAGGAGGAGATAAATGAAAATAGTGAGAAACAGTTAAATAACATAACGACTCAATTACGTGAACAAAGTGAACAGAGCGATAAACAATTACATGAGTTGCGTGGACACAGTGATAAATAATTACAGGACGTGAACACTAACATTACTGTCCAATTGCAAATTCAGAAATTGGATAGTGACAAACAATTACACGAGTTGCGTGAACATAACGATAAACAATTACACGAGTTGCGTGAACAGAGTGATAATAATAATAATAAACAGTTAGTTGAACTAAACCACAAGTTATCGGAGCAGGCAACCTTACAAACAGTTCAATTAGAGAGGATAACACTGGAAATAAAACAGAGCACTAAAGTAGAACTAGAGAAACTGGCAGGAGAGGAGGCAGAGAATAATTCGAGGCAGTTAGGAGAAATTAAGAAGCTAGAATCCAAATTCGACGATAAACTAGTACAGTTAGATGGAATGGTAGCCGCCAAACTGAAACAAATCGAGACAGCATGCGTGAACAACACGGCAGAGATCAAAAGCACGCAGGATGAATTACAGGGGCAATTCAACAGAATAGAGGCGAAGAATGTAAACATACAGGAGCAGATTAATTCAGTCGACAACAATGTGTTAGGATTGATAAAGGAACTTGACAAGCTGGAGATAAAAACGGAGAAAGAACGGATGCACTTGCGCGAAAACCTGGAAGACCAGTTAACTAAAAATCAAGAGCAAATACGAGAAGAAATGGAAGAACAGTTAATTAAGAATCATAAAGAAATAGGAGAACAGTTAAATAAGAATCAGAAAGAAATGGGAGAACAATTAATTAAAACTCAGCAGCTGATACAAGAACAAATAGGGGAACAGCTTGAGAAGAATCAGGAATGCAACGAAAAAAAATTAACAATTTGAAGAGTAGGATCCGAAAAGATTGGGGACAGCAGGTGAATGAGACTAAAGGAGATAGGCTGACGATATTAAAGAGGCTAGGCGAGTATAACTCTAGAATGCAGGCTCTGGAGGAAAGTACGAAGTCCAAGCTCCAAGAACACGCGGACCTCATCGTTAAGAATGAGATAAGATCTTTAGAGAATGCCACTTTATTCTCTTCAGAAAATTCAGTAGGGAAACATGGAAGTATTGGAAGTCCGGGGGGCATGAAGCTAGCTGAGGATACGAGCCGAGGTCAGAGTCCAAAGATAAATTGCGACACATTCCAAAATTACAGAGGGGAGACGTCAACTCCACAACCTGGTCTGGCACCTGCCCAAGTCATACAAGTAATTAGGGGAAATGATTTTAAACCCGACAAATTCAGGGAAAATTCTGGATCTACTCCAAAAGCATTTTTGCGCCAGCTGGATGATTATTTTAATGACCAACACGTCAGTCCCGCAAAACAGCTGCGACTGGTGGAAAAATTTTTAGAGGGCCCAAGTTTAATCTGGTTTCAAAGCTTCAAGTATACGTTTAATGACATGGCCCAGTTTAAAGAGGCATTTCTGAGGAAGTTCTGGAGTCCTTCACTGCAGCAGGGGTTGAGGATGGATTTATATACCAGAAAATACCATAGCACACACCCGACAAGGTTTTCTGAGTTCTTTAGTCAACAGATAGTAAAATTCCGCGATTTTGACGAGCCGCCTTCTGAAGAAAACATGGTTTTAACTATCGGCAAGCAGCTTCCGATGAACATACAGCAATTTTTAGTGGCAGGAAATATCAAAACCGCAGTTCAGGCCGAGGAGGTACTCCGCCACTTGGATGAAACGAGCATGGTTAGTCCGAAGACCGGGAGACGGAATATGGAGTGCGTGAACACTGCAGAAGTAGTTCAAGGGCATCAAAACGGTCAAAGTCAGAACAATCAGACGAAGACACAATCCACCAGCACACAATTTACGCCCAGACGGCTGGAGTTCGACGGTCGAAACCAATATAATAATAACAATAATAACAATAGGAACTTCCAAAATCGCCGTGATAATTATAACAATAATAAGAACAACAATCACAATCAGAGGACGTACCAGCGAGAATATACTAACTGGAGGGGAAACCAAAGGCAGGGTAGACCATACCAAAGGAACGGGGACGGCAGATGGAATAATCAGAGGAATTATCGGCAAGATAACCAGGGAGATTATCGTAATGAATGGAACAAGCGTTACGCTGAGTCACAAAAATATTTGGACGAATTAAATGCAGAAGAAGAAACAGAGAAAGAGAAGAGGGGTCGAGCCACGAAAAACAGAAATAGTCCAGATAATCACCAGGATGCAGAAAAGGTGACAAGACAGGAGGAGACGCGGAAAAATAGCAGAGGAAATTCGCGGGACGAAGTTTCAGGCAAGAGTCTGGAAATATGGTAAAGAAGACGGTAGCAGAAGGAGATGGGAGAAGAAGAAGAAGGGAACCATTTGATGAATAATAAGGACAAGCGATGCAGAATACAATTGCAAAGATAAATTTGAGAACCTACACTCAAATGTACGTGGCTACGTGGTACCTGGGAGAGTGAGCTTTGTTTGTAAACATAGACGGCAGGTCTGGCAGAAGTTGTAATTGTGTGAGTGAGAGGGGGAAGGTCTGGCGAGACGTGTGAATGACATTGCAGCAAGAAGCGCGCTCACTAATTGGGACTGTGGAATGCACACTCAGGCAGACGAGTGAGGTACTTAAGTGATGTTATCTATACTACTGTGGATATTGTTTTTAAAATCCAAATCAATCACTTGCTTCGAATTTCAAAACCTTGCTGAGGATAAATGAACCCTTATTGATTTGTCGATCAATAAGTCTTCATCATTTTTATTATTATTATTATTTCTGATGCCAAGGCAGAACATGTTGCAATTGACAAAGGGGAGACAATGAGTGTGTCGCAATTATTGCAACAGGAGTAGCGTGGTGAGTTATTCCTGACGATGACCGGATAAGCCGAGTTCAAGGACAAATTCAGTACGAATGCGCATCCGAGGCGGCGTCATTATGGGCGTGCCAGAAGTGAAGTTTCAACCGATACACGATTGAATCAGCAAATCAGGAGAGAGGACGCCTCAGCCACGTGATGAGTGGCGTACCTTAAAAAAGGGCGCTAAAACACGTGTCTGAAGAACCGCCGATGCCATATAATTCCGCATAAGTCCATTGAGACGTTTGGATGAAAAGAAGAAGATTGATACTAGTCCCATGTCTGTGAGTTAAAAACTACAGATTATTTTCACAGATTGCCCCCACTCCAACCCGTTCTGTCAGTTTCTAATAAATTGGTCGGTGATGAGCTGTTTGAGACACAACTTTATCGAGCTCTGGTGAGCAACGTTCACGCCAGTTTGAGTTACGATTTATCAAGATCTAGTGAGCATACTTCACGTCTGTTTGGACAAACATTTTATTTTTTGTTCAAGGGAGCAGAGTGCACGCTTAGCGAAGGAGATCTCTAGTCGAGATAAGCGCTACGCGGTAGACATATTTGAGACTTGTTAAAAGCCAGTTGCGTGGTGAACGGAGAGTGTAAATTTATGTAAATTTTGTGTTATATTTTGTGTGACGTATATGTGCGTGTGATATAAGCAAATGCTGAGATAAGGCCAGTTCTACGTTGAGTAATCGCTTAGGACTTTATTGTGAGTGAAAGTCAGTAGCTCATAGCGATTCTAGCTAGGCAAACTAATAACTTTGAACATTTCTTTCCAAGAAGCAACGCCAAGATGTCTCCTGGAAGGTCGATTGGTGGAATGAGTGCTACACCTCTACCAATACGTCGACAATGGACGAGTAGATTTCCCGTAGGGAAATGCCTTGGGATGGAGGTTGAGTTCTACAAGCTGCACGGTGATGTACAAACCATTGATTTATTCAATGTAGCTAGATTAGACGCGGGAACGTTGTAAATATTTTATTCATTGTTTTTCTTGTTTTTTAGATTTTTTTGTGCGCCGACACTGTTATATTTAAATGTACGTTGGCACGTGGCCAAAGTGTTTGTTTGATTGTATATTTTTCTTATGAGTCATTATTAGTATGCACGGCGTGTGTATTTTGATTTTATCCATGCGAATGCGAAACTCGTCACGGTCGATAAGTGGTGCCTTATTCAAATTCATTTTTTTTTTGTAGGAAAGGGGGGTAAAAGTTGTTAGATGTTTTACGAACAGGTTTTTATTCATACTAGGGTTGCCGAGCGCAACAAATTAAGATGCCACTGTAGAACACCTTAGTTCTATATTTTTGAGTTTGTTTGAGTCCTTTTCAGGTTCCTTAGTCACGGACTAGATTGGGAGCGCAAGTCGGTGGAAAATATTTTATGTCCTTTATTTCAGGTTTCTGTCAAACCCATATGTGTGATTCTGGTGTGTGTATGGTGTCAAAGTGTGTGTATTGATTCTTCGTGATGAGGGGTAGGATGTGCCTACCGCCCTCATAATATTGTGGTTGTATTTTATGGAAAGGCAGAGCGCTCTTAGAGACTACTGTACCTTGTCCAGTGCTGATTCTTGGATTCCCGTGGGAAATGCTAAGATATTTTATTTTGACACACACACGTATATTATGTGCTTTTGGGAGCACGCTTCTTCGATACTCGAACCAGTGCCACGGCAGATCGAGGTTAGTGACACGTGGGTTGACAGATGTGCAGATTCCACTTAGCGCCCGTCTATGTCTAGTGATTCATCGTTCAGGCAGTCCAGCTGACCGACTGACCCCTGTAAGCTCTCTGTAGCAAACCTGTTCTTTTAATGGTCATTGGATCATAATTTAATTGGAAGTTCGCCATGTCCGTTACGAATTACCGCATATCGTATGAAATGAAATATTTGTTTTATAATGTAAATGTTGGCTTTGAGCCAAGTGATTTCTGTGACTCATTTCATTTGTTTGTAATGTTAGATTTGTCTGTTGTGACACCGTTGGGTGTATTTTGGTATTTTTCTTGTAAAAATGGCAAGCGGCCATATGTGTATTTTTCTTGACTGGTCACGTGTTAATTTACTTGTGTTGATTTGAAAAGTCCTAATTTTAGGCATTAATGTTGTCTGCTACGGCAGTTCTTTGATTCCAATTTCACGCGGAAATTATTTTGTTTATTTAGTGTAGGAAGTGTCGGATTAGTTTAATTAGTGTTTAGTTGGTTCCTCGTGTCTGTCTAGCTCTAAGACAATGCAGATTCGTCCCCTGAAGGTTTACTGGATGGTAACGGATCTCGTATTAATTTGTACACACCGTAACGCATGTAGAAACGCCGCACACGCACATGTCATTGTAGTAATTTGGGACATATGGTCCAGATGTTTAGGATCTCTCCTGAGATCAGGCCTAGTTTGGCATTTTATTAATTCAAGTGGGAGTCATTTGGAAGACCTTGTTTTGTTTTATTGTAAATAGTGTAAATTTGTTGATCTGTTATTAAATTTGTATGTTTTAATTCTGTTATTCACATTTTCCTGCATGTTATTTTGTTATATGTTACCCTGCATGTTATAAGAAGCGCTTAACAACAACTTTACGAAATGGACTGTTACACCCCCCGAAACTGAGTCTCATATGCTTCTTTGCAAGCGTTCAATACTAATGTAGTTCAGTGTGTACCAAGACTGCATATTAAGAAACGTATTGCTGTTAAACAATTTTACACGCATATAGGCCTAATCTCGTCCTCGTCAAGTGCAAATGAAGTAACGTTAATCACAGTATAATGTCAAATAAGATACTTAGTTTTGAGACACCTTGTGCTTCCTTAGCCCTTAATTTTTTAGCCTACTTTCGATTTTTGCTAAAAATGAAAGTAGACTTATGAGATCAACACAGGGCGAAAAATTGTGTGTCTGTCTGACTGTGTGTATGTGTGTTGAGTCTGTGTGTGTGTGAGTGTGTGTACTCTGAATGTCTGTCCCCCCCCTATCAATTCGTACACGGTGAAACCGAATTGAACGAAATTTGGTACAGAGGTAGCACTAGCAAAGGACACCTCAGTGTCATACTTTATATCGCCGCCGTCTTTACCAAAACTGAATGGCGGCCACTCAAACGTTCAAAACGTAAAATCAAATTACGGCTAAACTAATCATCCGATCTCTACCAAATTTGGTGACAACATACCTTTATATAGGACGCGTCTTTCATACAATCTTCAAGGTCATCGGCCGTGCCATTTCAGGATGGCAGCCGTGTGAATTATGCAACCATTATAATCAATAGCTTAAGATCCACCAATTCCGATTATCGAGCCTAGTGTGGTTTAAGCTATCCTGAAGGTCGTGATCCGTTATTTATTATATTTTGATATCATAATATTATACTGTATGAGTGGCTTAAAAGAGCTGAGCCGTCTCTGCCACACGACAAGATGGCAGCTGTCCTCATGAACCTGTCTTATATTTCAGTAGTTTTAGTATGTTGTATGTGATATACCCTACTGATACAATAATATAAACTTTGTATGAAATGATCTATAATGAAGATGTACTGCAGTGAAGAAATCGTTTATTCCAAGTCATTATTTACCAACAGGTTGTATCGAATACGTCAGTTAAGAACACTATGATGTTAAGGATATGGTTAGCTCTGGGCTAGCATGTTAGTCTGTCACGCAGTTGACTGGGGATCGAATGCTGCTACAGTTAACTTTTTTTTCTTGAATTCTTTTACAAATGATGTGCACAAGCTCTTTCCACAGATACTGAATAAAATTTCATTTAGCTCAATGGGGAGGCTAATGTATACACTCGTTTATTAATAAAATCACAGTCCCAGCATTGCACATAAACAGAAGACATTAGGAAAAGGAGAATAGAAGAACTAGATACACGTTGTCATCAACCACAGCCTTCTTAATGCCTCTGTACGGTGCTGTCCTCTTGTGGGTTATGTGGGTAATATTGTTCCAAACATACCGCTGTGTAAATACCTGGCCCCTTGAAGTATGGCAATTTTGTAATACTGGTAGTTCAACTATTAGCCAAGATCGCGCTCCGATTACCTTTAAATACTGCCAGCTGGATCGCCTCCCTCCTGGCTACTTTAAACTGCCTGCTCATTGAACACCCAGAGGCGTACAAGATAAATATTAATTCACCGCTAGGTCACAGCAGCAACCTACTGTGATCGGCGCGGATTTTTAAAGGGGAAGATACCCAAAACGAAAGATTCTTAAGTTTGCAGGCTGTCTTAATATAGAGATTAACGGACGTGAATGCATTACAATAAGTTAGTAGTTTTGTTATTCAATCATCATAAAGTATATAATATTGATTTTGACACTTACTGGCTAATTCATCATCATTTTCTTCGGCTTAACCCAATTAATTGGGGTCGCCGGAGCCAACCTGGCTCATTTTTGGTTTTGGCCGGGGATTTAAGACCGGATGCCCTTCCTGACGCCACGTGATTTTTCAGGTGAAAATTTCGCCCAGCTGTCACCGAGATTCGATCCCCGGCCGTCCGGGTGAAAGACGAGCAGCTAAGCCACTGCGCCATCACGCTCCCTTACTGGCTAATTATCAATATAAAAGAAAACAAACACTACATGGTGGTAGAGGTGGTTAGGGATGAGGACAAAGAGTTATAAATATACCCATACATTTAGGAGAAAGTTGGCTATATGTTCTTTGCTGAACATCTTGTTTCGTAATATAAACAAGATGTTCAGTAAAGAATATATAGCCTACTTTCTCCTAAATATATGGGTATAGACGGTATAGTTATAACTCTTTGTTTTTATCAAAGAGTATAATAGAATCATTTCTTGGTTGAAGAACTTAGAAACTATTTGTCTCTACCAAACACCACAACCTCGAAAAAAAGTACTACCATCCTTGAAGGAAGAAAGAAAGAAAGAAAGAAAGAAAGAAAGAAAGAAAGAAAGAAAAAGGAAGCTTGTAGTTGAACGTGATCGTTAATCTCGAGATCATGAGCCACGGGACCTCCTTTTTACGTGGAATCCGAACCACAGGATATGGCATTTCACTTCGAAAATCTCACATGCAATGACCGGGAAACGAAAGAAAAAAAAAGGAAGAGAAGACGTATCTCAAGAATGTTATGGATCTGGAGACATAATCGACCGGACTGGCTGCGTGGCTCAGCGGTAACATTCTCGCTTGCTGGGCCCTAGGTTGCAGGTTCGTATCCTGGCGCAGTCAGCTGGCATTTGAGGGTGTGCAAATGCGAGGGAGCCGTGTCAGGAGATTTACTGGCACGTTAAAGCTCCCCTTTGGGGCACCTCGGCATCTCTAAAAGCCAGAGTAGTTAAAAGGGACGTAGAACCAATGACATAATTATGAAAATATTTGGCATTATTTACAACATGCCAAGTAAACGTGAAGGTAGAGTCCATCATAACACATATGGAAAAGTTTATGGCATATTATTTCTACTTTATTCTGTTGCAACGTAGGTTTTGTCTCTTCAGGATAAATACTGGAAGGCTTATACATATCTGAGTTGAAGTCCAATTACTTAGGTCTATTGTCATTTGTGCTGTTGACAATTTCTCCAATCATTTTAAGTGTGTAATGTTGAGAGGTGAATTGTTATGGAGTTAGACAGATAGAAATCCATATTTATGATTGACAGCTCATTTCTGTCCATCCTTCTAATCTAATATATAAAGGTAGTTCCGTGACGAATTGGAAAGCCTACTTTTCTTAAAATATAAGTCCATACCAATGATTGACTCATATACATCTGTCTAGAATAACGGCGAAATTACATTGGTAATACTGGCATTTACGATTTGTTCGAAATATACCTGTAATATTGAATCCTAATACAGCACTATAGATTGCTTGAAATGGTTTCTTTCATTGGATTCTGAGATACTGAGATCTGCGGCTCAAATTCTTAGAGAGAGTTATTAGCTAGTTGGTAGGTCTTCTGCCTGTGAAATTGCGCACTCTTATATCCCTTACGGCATACACACAATACAGTATATAAAATTCGTTAGTTATCCATTAATGTTATGGGAAATACATGCAGTTAAATATTGGACCTATTAGCACGGGTAGAATTATGTCGGCAACACTGACACGTATGGGTTGCTCGAAATGAAACTGCTAACATATCGTCTATACACATGTGACAGATTTTGAACTGTTTGCCTGCAACCACTGAGACTAGGGTTCAAAATTTTGGAAAGATTTTATCACCAGTTGGTAGCCTTGATGACTCCAAAATTATTCCGAGTTACATCTCTTGAGATATACATTACATATATGAAATTTGATTGAAATCCATTTCTTAGTATGGAAGTAGTATGCAGTCAATCGTTGATCCTAAACGCTTGCATAGAACTATGCTGGTAGTACTAACTCTGACGATTTACTCTAAGTATATCTAAATCATCTTGGACTTACAGTTTGCTAAATTTGAAGTTTGTTCCGTACACATATTCCGATATGTTGAATCTAATGGGTAGTGGCAGCCTTGCTGACTCTTATATTAAGCACAATTATATGTTCTTAAGCATACATTGCACGTAAAAAATTAGGATGATATTCCTTCGTTAGTATGGATGCTTCGTGCAGTCATACATAGAGCCTATCAGCACTCAAGTTGGCAACATTGCCTTATATGGGTTACTCAAAAATTAATCTGGAATATTTTGTTCTATAAGCTTGCGAAAGTTAATACTTTCGCCTGCATACATTCTATTCTACTGAGACTATGGTTTAAAATTATAGAGAGCATATATCAACAGTTGGAAGACCTAGCGATTCTGAATATAATTTCTCTTCCATCTTTTAAAGTACACAATGCATATGCAACATTTGGTTGCGATCCAATAGATAGTATGCGCGTTACATGTATTTAAACATTGAATTTATCAACATGCGTACAATCATGTTGGCAACACAGCCATATATGGGATACTCAAACTTAAACTGAAATATTATGATGTATTGTGCCCTAAACTGAATGAGACGATTCATCAATCAAATGAAGAAGGTAAAGAACCATATGGTCCAGCGTGTAGGGACTACTTTTGGTTGTTGTGCCGTCTGGTAGATGGGTTGCACGAGGACTTAATAAGGGGTAAGTTTATCTCTTACGTCAACAATTGAATTGAAACATAAGGGGTTGAAGTTCAGAGTTGAGCCAAATACTCACGAAATGTACTTCGGTACAAAATGCAGTGGAACCTCGTTAGTACGTTTTTCAAGGGACTGAAAAATTTAGATGTGAAAAACGGGAAAACGTACTAATGAAAAATGAAAATTAAACCTCATTAACTTGTTTCAGTAAGGGAAAAGTAATAAAACGTGTTAAGCGGAAGTACGTACTATCGAATATACAATTTTAAACAACCTACAGAATTATTGTATTACAGAACTAGTTTACACAGCACAGAGAAACGAGAGCAATAAAAACAAGAGAAAAATGTACTATAACGGTACCGTACTCTTAATTCAAGTACCGGTACTGTAGTGAAAAATGAAAATCCACAGCCTGTTTCCAGTCTCCGACCGGGTCAGGAATGGAATGAATGAAGCCCCTATCTAGCGGCGAGGGTATGAACTGTGCCGGCTGCCGAGGCCTGACGCACTCCTCTGGGGCAATGATTAAATGAATGACAGATGAAATGAAATGATAGTGGAGAGTGTTGCTGGAATGAAATTTTGACAGGGAAAACCGGAGTACCCGGAGAAAAACCTGTCTACCTCCGTTTTGTCCAGCACAGATCTCACATGGAGTGACCGAGATTTGAACCACGGACCCAGCGGTGTGAGGCCGGCGCTCTGCCGCCTAAGCCACGGAGGCTTACACCGGTACTGTAGTACGAGTTGAAATATTTAACTTTCTATAATTGATTTCGGCTTAAATACATGTTTTTCTTGATATTCTGTGGAAAAGAAGTGCCGTATTCTTTGGCGTGAACAATTGGATATAACCAAAGTTTTTTTTTTTTGAGGTTAGACATGCTCGCGCGTGTACTGGAAAAAAACAACCCTTCCTCGCCCTTAAGGTAAGGATTTCTGTCTACTTAAAGAATTTTTATCTTCTCATCACCAGTTAACGATTCAACGACTTTCTTAGGTCTATCCTTTATTTCAATATGACGCAACAACATTTTCACTAGGTTTCACAACTTCTTCGGTAGTGTAATGCGTATTAGCGCGAATCAGATCGTATTGAGTTTCAAGGTTGATACGGTAAAATTGTGGAATCGGACCGTATCCAAATGGTGTTCAGGAACGTGATTGTAAACGCGTATCGTATTGAAAGCGATTCTGCGCGCTCTTTAGTTACATTTTTAAACTAATTTAGGCCTACTCCCGTCTGTCGCCGAACTCTCTAATCGCTTACTTTACTTTCTGCCCATATTCTTCGATACTGTTTGTGTTCCTGTCATGGTTGATAAGCGTAGTTTGTTGCACGTGTTTTTAGCGTTAATGTATTTTTGTCTGTTTTACCTTTAATGTCTGGTGTATCCGTACGTAAATTGTGGCACGTTACAGATCGCAATCGGGGCAACATTCCGGCAGTCCGGCGTCTCTAAAAGCTTTAAGCTTCAGTAGTTAAAAGGGATGTAAAACCAATCTAGTGGGACGTGGGTTGGCGACCACGTGACCACAGCTGAGTCCGTCATTGCTTCCACTTACTTTTGCCGGCTCCTCTCTGTCTTCTTTCCTGTCGACCTCCCTTGGTCAACTCTTGTTCTCTTCCGACCCCGAGTGTATTAGGTTATCCGAGGCCTAGGGAGTCTTTCACTTTCCCGCCTTATTTGGCCCTTGCCTAATCTTTTCTGATTCCCTCCTTCTGCGAGGGATCAGCCTTCTTTTTCTTTCCATGATATCTCCTGCCTTCTGCTCAAGGCCCTCCAGGAGGCCGGGTGTACGTAGCCCCACCACTTTTGGTGCACCCTAAATAATGCTACACCCTCAGGGGCTCACGGCTGGTGAGTTCGGGAGTTGGCGACCCCGAGGTATTCCTGAGCTGGGTCCGGTTTCCCCCTTTTGTCCCTTACCTGTGGGGTGGACCCTCTCCTCTTTCACTTTCCTATCTGCCTTTCATGGCTCTCATTCCTTCCAAGTCCCTCAATCCGCATTCTTCGAGGGTTGAGGGCATTTCTTTTCCTCCTGTCCTTTATTTGCCTTATTCTCCTTTAGTTTTCCATTTCTTCTGATGATGAATCGTCATTCTTCGAGGGTTGCGGGCAATTCTTTCCCTCCTGTCCTTTATTTGCCTTGTTCTACTGTTTTCCATTTCTTCTTAAAACAACAATTATCATCATCATCTTGTTTTTGTTTTCCATTTTCCTCTTCTAGACTGTACAGTAAGTATGTAGTTAGTTTTAGTTCTAAGTATGTAGTTAGTTTGTTTATTAGATATATGTCATTGTTCTAGTAGACTGTGGTGTGTGAGTGTGTCTGGTGGCAGTTGCAATGTTTATTAGATATAACTTAGTTCATTGTTTCATTAGACTGTGATTTGTGATGGTGCATGTGAGTGTGCCTGGTGACAGACTGTTTTAGAGGTAGTATTTGTTGTTGGTGGAACTTGAGTATTTTTTCGTTAGTAGCATTTTGGTATTTAATTGTTAGTAAAAGGTTAGAATTTTTGTTAGTAGAATTGCTCTTTACTTATTCTAAAGGGAGCAGCAGCCTTTCAGAATAAATCACTTCTTTACTTGTCTTTTAGACGGTTAAGATATTGATAATATAAGCCAAATAATGGCTACACTGCGTTCTGCTGCACGGCTGAAAGCAGCGGGAAACTACAGCCGTAATGCTATTCCCGAGGATATGCACCTCTCTATGCATAATTATATGTGATGATGGCCTCCTCCCTTGTAAAATTTCAATCCGGAGGTAAACTAGTGCCCCGTTCGGATCTCCGGGTGGGGACTACTCGAGAGAGGGTTAACAATACAGAAGTGACAAAGAGGAAATCTGACATTCTGCGGATAGGAGCGTGGAATGTTAGAAGTCTGCTAGGAAGTGGAAGGTTAGAAAACTTAGAAAGGGACATGGACAGGTTGAGGTTGGATTTGGTTGGGATTAGTGAAATGTGCTTGCAGGAAGAACAGGACTTTTGGTCAGGTGACTATAGGGTCATTAGTATTCTACTAAATCAAACAATGGCCAAGCAGGGGTTGGTCTCATATTGAGTAGGAAACTTGGACAGCGGGTGGAATATTATGAGGAATATAGTGAACGGATTATTGTAGCAAAAATCAATACTAAACCTACGTGCACCACAGTGGTACTAGTCTATATGCCTACCAGTCAAGCTGATGATGAGGATGTTGAAAAGGTCTACGAAGAAATAGATAAAATTCTGAGGTATATCAAGGGTGATGAAAATGTTATAGTAATGGGAGATTGGAATGCTGTGGTAGGAAAAGGAAGAGAAGGGAAGATAGTAGGAGATTTCGGATTAGGTGAAAGGAATGATCGAGGAAGTAGGCTGATGGAATTCTGCACTGAGCATGAACCTTATTCAGTAATCACAATAGAAGAATATACACACGGATGAGACCAGGAGATACAGGGCGTTACCAAATTGACTTCATTATGGTCAAGCAGAGGTTTCGAAACCAGATTTTGGATTGTCAAACATATCCTGGTGCTGACATAAACTCTGACCAGAATCTGGTTGTGATGAAATGCAGATTAAAGTTGAAGAAACTGAAGAAAAGTCAAAAGCCAAAAAGGTGGGCGATAGACAGACTGAAAGTGAAGGATGTAAACGAAAGATTCAAGAAGAGTATAAAGGAAGGACTAATGAAAAACCCTAAACAATCTTCAATTGCTGACGAATGGGTACTTTTAAAAAAGGAAATAACAAAATCCGCAGAAGAAAACATTGGTAGGAAAGAAAAAATTGGCAGAAAACCGTGGATCACTCAGGATATACTAGAACTGATAGATGAAAGGCGGAAACACAAGAATGTAAGAAATCAAAAGGGGAAAGAAGAATACAGACGTCTGAGAAATGAGGTTAACAAGAAATGCAAAGAAGCGAAAGAAGAATGGTTGAAGGAGAAATGTGCAGGTATAGAAAATTGTCTGAAATTGGGAAAAGTAGACACAGCTTATCGAAGGATTAAGGATACTTTTGGGGAAAAGAAGAGTAAATGCTGTAATATTAAGGACACAAATGGAAAGCCCCTAACAGATAGGGAAGAAAAGGTTGAGAGATGGAAAGCTTACATAGAGTGTTTGTATAAGGGAAAGGAGTTTGAGAATCATGTAATGGAAAGGGAGGAGGAAATTGATGAGGATGCAAAAGGAGATTTAATATTGAGATCAGAATTTGACAGATCATTGGAGGACTTGAGCAGGAACAAAGCACCAGGCATAGATGATATACCGATTGAGTTACTACGCTGCATAGGAGATGAAGGTCTGATCAGGTTATTTCACTTGGTGTGTAGGATTTATGAGGCAGGTGAGGTACCCCCTGATTTCAAGAAGAATGTTATTATCCCTATACCAAAGAAAGTGGGAGCTGACAGATGTGAAGATTACCGTACAATCAGCTTGATTACTCATGCTTCAAAGATTCTGTCTAGAATAATTTACAAGAGGATGGAAAGCCAGATAGAAACGGAGTTGGGTGAAGACCAGTTTGGTTTCAGGAGAAATGTAGGAACAAGGGAAGCAGTACTAAGTCTTAGGCTGATTTTGGAAGGTAGAAAAAGGAAAGATAAGAGAACGTTCATGGCATTTGTAGACTTAGAAAAGGCTTTCGATAACGTTGATTGGACTAAATTGTTTGACATTTTGAAATCTATTGGAATAAAATACAGGGATAGGAGGGTGATATACAATCTATACAGAAACCAGACAGCAGTCATTCGAGCTGAAGGACATAAGAGAGATGCTGGTATTCAGAAAGGTGTAAGGCAAGGCTGCAACTTATCACCCATACTTTTCAATCTTTACATTGAACAAGCAATGAAGGAAATTGTAGAAAATTTTAAAGTTGGAGTGAAGGTTCAAGGAGAAATAATTTCAACTCTGAGATTTTCTGATGACATCATCATCTTGGCCGACACGCCTGAGGATTTGAATGAGTTTTTGAATGGCATGGACTCCGTCTTACGGAAAGAATACATGATGAAAATTAATAAATGTAAAACAAAAATACTGGAATGCAGCCGAAATAAATCAGAAACCTCGATGGATATCAAATTAGCAGGTGAAAAGCTGAAGGAAGTAGAAGACTTATGTTACTTAGGAATCAAAATAACCAGTGATGGACGAAGCAAAGAGGATATAAAAAGTAGTTTGGCTCAGGCAAGGAAAGCATTTCTACAAAAAATGGAATCTGTTGACATCGAATATAGATTTAAGTATTAGGAAGTCATTTATGAAAGCCTTTGTCTGGAGCGTGGCACTGTATGGAAGTGAAACTTGGACTATTGGTGCAGCAGAAAAGAGGAGAATAGAAGCATTTGAAATGTGGTGTTACAGGAGAATGATGAAGATCAGATGGGTAGATAGGGTTACAAACGAAGAGGTATTAAGACGAGTGGGAGAGGGGAGATGTTTCTGGCGACTGCTAATGAAGAGAAGAGATAGGTTAGTAGGGCACATACTAAGACACCCAGGAATAGCAAGCTTAGTGATGGAAGGAAGGGTTGAGGACAAGAACTGTTGGGGTAGACCAAGGTTAGAATATGTTAAACAGATTGTCTCGGATGTAGGGTGTGGTAGCTATGTAGAGATGAAACGATTAGCACAGGACAAGGAGGCATGGAGGGCTGCATAAAACCAGTCAAAAGACTGAAGACTCAAACAACAACATTGTGCCCTTTTTGACTCAATTTTGGCAGAAATCAATTTATTAGTATGGAAGTTACACGTAATTAAACATTAAACCTATCAGCACGTACAGAATCACGTTGGTACTATCGTATAGGCCTATCGATTACTCAAAATTAATCTACATTTTCAGGTAGCCTACTGTGCAATGTTTAGAACTGTTGGCCTGCATACTTTCTGATATATTGGGATTAGGATAAACATTTTTAGAGTTCATTATTCAACAGTTAGCATCTCTGTTGATTCTAATATATTCGTATACGTTCGGATCCACAAATTACATACCAAATTTGGTTGAAATCCAATTGATTCTATGGAAGTTACATGCATTTAAAGATTGGACTCATCAGCAGGCATAGAATGATGATGGCAACGCTGTCAATTAATCTGATCTAATATTATCTATGTGTGTGTCAATTTTGGAGCAGTTCCCATGCATACCTTCTGAGATATCCAACATAGAGCTCAAATTTCAGTTGCGAATTTTCAGCAGTTGCTAGCACAGACGTTATTTTCAAATATGGCCGTGAGTTATTCAAGTATCTTTACTCATACCAAATTTTGGTTTCGATAGCTGCAGCCATTTAGGAGTTGATAGGGTGGGTACACACACACAGACAGAAGGACAGAAAGCCAGAAAGGCACACATTTGCCCGGATCGATCTCATAAATCTACTTTTTCCTCATTTCTAAAATAAGAGAAAAGTAGGCTAAAAATGAATGTTTGAGTGTTTGATGTCCTTTTTGCGTTCATATACCATTCATCCGATTTCGATGAAACTATGGTGAAATGTTGTGCGCACTCCCGTGAAGGTTTTTGAATCAGTAAATACATTTTAATAGATGGCGCACGAGTGATTTCAACAAACGAGCATTGGCGCGCGTACCGTTTCAACGAAGTCCCGTATGCGTTAACATTCTTTCATCCCATTTCGATGAGACTTTGGTAAGATGTTGTGTACACTCCCGTGAAGGTTTCTGAATTAGTGGTGTAAATGATCTTCTATTTTATGCATTTTAGGCATATTTTATTTAATTTTGATTGCGTTCAGCCAACCGAAATCCTATGCGTCATTTGAGTCCAATATTGTACTCTCAATGCCTCTCCCCTTACGGGAGATTTTGAATCTTTACCTTATGATGGTAGATATCACGCGCAATATATTGCATGTATTGCCACCTACAGCTGTAGTTTTATACTCTCCTTTAAATTTGTGTTCTTCTATTGTAGTTGTGTTAATTATATTTTATTAACTTAACTTTATGTAGGCTGCATCGCTTAACTGATGACAGTGTTTACCTCTTCCAGCCTTCATTCCTATTGCAAATCAGCCAGTAAATTAACTTTTGCATGTGATTACAGATTGTTCTAAATGTTCTGTTTCTTCTTTGTGATTCGAGTACACTGTCAATGTTAAGTATTCTGCACTATGACTCGCCGTGTTTTATCTCCATTCTTACCAATTAGTAGCAGAATCGAAGGATAAAGTACAGTGTTAATTTAGTTGGTAACATGTTAATAACATAAAAAAGCTATGGATATGTGATTATGCCATGGTTTTGGGCCAGGAAGGACCGAAAGGTAAGTCATGATACTTATACATAGCAATGCATTATGTACGAGTACATGCATTTTCTTTCAGAACCCACCTAATATAATTGGGCAAAAGTGTATTGACCGACTGAAAAGTATCAACTGAATCCCCTATTTCCAAAACCGGCCATCTATGGAGCCAGAAAACTATTTCTGATTATGTTACGCAGGACAAGAATACATTTCACCCATTGAAAATAGGACAAACAAGTACTTCCGTGAAGAACTAAAGCCTAATGTCGTATATCCTAGTTATGATAATTGCCTCTATCAACATAACAAATTTCCGTTTCACTGCTGTTATGGATTCGTAGATATTAAGAACCATCTAAATATTTCAGACGGTCGCCATGTTGCATTTTCATAAATGTAGGTCTTTTAGTAATACGTATATTAATACATGAGAATAATTGTGTAGGTGCAATATTCAAACTTCAATCACATGATTAGGACACAAGAAATAAAATCGAGATTTTAAAGTTTCGCTCTGATGCCTTCTTGTGGTTATGAAAACAATTGAAAAAATTATATGCCAGTGGATTAAAATTTGTATAAGCATTTACCGTACCAAGTTTCACTGCACTCGGATGGTGAAATCGCGAGAAACGTCCATTTAAATATTTATATTTCGCGTCACCCCCGTGTTGGATTTTGGCTCACCAGATTATTGTAAGTCCCATAGGTGAACGTATGTTCATAGCCTCTATGAACAAAAAAAAAATTCAGTTTGATTGCTGTAATAGATTCGTAGATATTGAGACCCGTCTAAATACTTCGGATGGTCGCCATGTTGGATTGGTATATATGTTGGCCATAGAGTTAAGTACCATTAAATGAAAATTTTTGAGTAGGTTCATTATTCAAACATTCACTTCGATTCCATGATTACGACACAAGATATAAAAACTTAACTTTAAACTTTCGCACAGCCACCGTCTTGAGGTTATGTACATAATTGAACCATATTTGATATCAGTGCATTACAATGTGTATAAACATTTTCTGCACCAAGTTTCTTTGCGTTTGGAAGGTTAAATCGCGAGAAAAGGCTCTTTAAAATTTTCATATTCGCTTGGGTGCCATGTTGGTTTTGTAGTTGACAGGTGTTTGAAAGTCTCATAGGTGATCTTCTAGTAGAGCCCCTTATTAACGTACAACATTTCAGCGCGATTTCAGTAATAGTTTCGGAGATATGGAATGCCGGTGAAATATTTCGCACAGCCGCCATGTTCGATTGGTGAGACAAAATAAAATTGAAGGGCACGGTCGGGGTCGCCTGAAATGGTGCTATGACCTTACCAAGTTTCATTGAAATCGCTCCAGCCGTTTAGAAGTTATTAGGAGACATACACACACATACAAACGCGCACACACACACACACACGGACAAAAGGTGATCTCATAAGCCTATTTTGTCATAAATAAAAATAGCCTAAAAATAATGCTTAATAGACATTGTGATTAATAATCATTAGAGACAGTTGAAATTCGCGAGTCGCGAAATGACGAAAAGAAAATAACAAATAAGCATTGGTTTAGAACATGTTTTACATAAAAAATATCATATAATTACACGTTTCAGCTCGTGGAACACTCTCAAAACATCGCTAACATTCTATGACTCATGAATTTAGCTTTTCTTTTGTCGTTATTCTCGAAGAAACGGAATTGTTCGGCAATTAGTAAATAAATTAACTAAATTTCAAAATTTTAGATAGTTATTTCATAATATTTATTGACCAAGTTCCAAAACAGAACTGTTTCCTGCCTTGTTATATCTGTCCACAAGGTTTGGATGGAATGAGTTGAAATGGTTGGTAAACGACTTGGTAGCTGGCAGACGCTATTGGAGAGGAATAGGAACCAACCAACCAAGACTATCGATCATCGATCGATATATATGTTCATACTCGTTGCCCACGGTTTTGTTGCATCATAAATTGGCATCGCTATTTTTGTTTTGCGTCTTGAATGATCTAGAACTGCCAGTTATGCCACCGAAAGTAAGTTTGTAAGAACGACTGAAACAATTTTCGCAGGATGGCATGACGAAGTCATGAAATTTGATGTTGTATACTTACATAATAACTTAATAAAGCAGTGTGGAAAATTCAGATTCACTCAAGAATTTTTCAAATTCACTCAAGAATTTTTACCCTTATTAACCATGAATTTTAACCCCATTCATTCAAGATTTTTACTGTGTCTCAATCATTCATATTTCCTTCTTGGGTTATTTACATTTTAAATTGGCACATCGTCAATTTTGGAACTAACCATGGGAAAGTTTTCTAATTTTGGAACTAAAACAAGGAAGGTACAGGTTGTTTCGCTCAATTGAATAAGAAATAAGTGCTTAAATGTTCAGAATAATTAAATATGATTTATTATGACAGTTGTACGGCACATACAGTTGTCACTACAATAGCTTGAAAGAAAAAGGATTAAATTCCTTCACAGTGTCTGTGTTTCCCATCATATTTGCCCAACACTCTCCATTGGCACTACCTTCAGCATCTTCATTGTCACCCAGTTGCAGAACATTTTTATAGAATGCAAGGGATTGGATGTTTTTCCAGTCAGCCCCAAAATGTTTCTCTAACAGCTCCGCAACATCTTTAAGTTTGAGTGGATTAACAGTAATATCACCAGCAACAATAACAGGTCACCTCCATAGCGTAGCGGTCAGCATGGTTAGCTGCCGCCCCGGAGGTCCTGGGTTCGATTCCCGGCTCTGCCACGAAATTTGAAAAGTGGTACGAGGACTGGAACGGGGTCTACTCAGCCTCGGGTGGCCCAACTGAGTAGAGGGGGTTCGATTCCCCCTCAGCCATCCTCGAAGTGATTTTCCGTGGTTTCCCACTTCGTCTTCGGGCAAATGCTGGGATGGTACCTTCTTCAAGGCCACGGCCGCCTCCTTCCCTTTTCCTTGCCTATCCATCCTACCCTTCCCTTACCTTCCCTCATGAGGCCCCTGTTCGCTTTGCAGGTGAGGCCGCCTGGGCGAGGTGCCAATCCCACCTCACCAGTTGTATCCCTTCCGATTCGATGTCCCCAGCTCTAGGACACTGCCCGTAGAGGCGGTAGTGGTGAGTTCCCTCGCTGAGTCCGTGGGTTCCACCAACCTGGAGGGTAAACGACTAAAAAACAATAACAGCTGGTGGCACATTTTATAAACCTTTTCCTCTCTTAGTGACACATTTGAGGACCCCAAAATTTGATCTGTAATGCAGTTCCCCCGAAACTATAACACCATTTTTATATCCTTGAAGTGAAAACCACTTTGAAGGAGTGAACTGAAAATACCCTTGTCCTACTGGTTCTGTAACAATTTCGGCCACTGATTTCCAGTCATAAACTGTACACTGTGTCCTCAGATGAATAGTAGTCCCATGTTCAGAGAAGCTGTCAAGATATTTCTCAGGTTCTGAAATGACAATATGTGAGCGAATGAATTTGTCGATCCTAGAAAACACTCTATCCGTGGGGAGGAATGAGTGACCAACCATGGGAAACATTATATTTGTAATTTGCGTTATTTTATTATTGAAAGGCTTTAAACTCTTGTTATACATCCTTTAAAACGAATGTTTAGACATCAATAATATTCAATAACAACTTCTAGCGACGTGCCATTGACCGGCAACTTTGGTAATAATGGTGCGCTTCACGTGGCAGGCATCGGAACTAACACATGACCGCTTTTGGAACTAACAACATCGAGCAAACGGCCGGTTCTGGAAATAACCTACAATTATACTTCGCGATTTATATTGAATCGGGCCTGATTTAACACTCTTGTGATTTAATCATAGACAGAGAATATAGTTATTTACTGTACCAATTCTCACTGCGTTCTGATTGTTAAATCGCGAGAAAAGTCTATTTCAATATAATGAAACGCATTTTCAATTTCATTGCATATGGCCGGCTTTTGAACTAGAGGACTCTATTGGAATGCTTTACACTATACAGTACAATACTTGATATTTTTAATGAATTTCTTTCTATCAGAATTTTTTTAGACATTGTTGGAAAGTGTTGTTAAAATCAACAAGTAGTTCCGTGAAGAACTATATAGAATATTTTCATATAGGCCTATCCTACTTATGTTAATTGCCTCTATCAATATACAAAATTTCAGTTTGATTGCTGTAATAGATTGGTAGATATCGAGAACCGTCTAAATATTTCGGATGATCGCCATGTTGGATTCATATATATAGGCCTTAGAGTTATGTACAATTACATGAAGATTAATGTGTAGGTGATTTATTCAAACTTCAATCGCATGAATTGGACACAAGAAATAGAAACACGATTTTAAAAGTTCGCTCGGCCGCCATCTTGTGGTTATGAAAATAATTTAAACGAATTAGATGCCAGTGGATTTAAATTTATACAGGCATATACCATACCCAGTTTCACTGCGCTCGGATGGTAAAATCACGAGAAACGTCAATTTGAATATTTTAAATTCGCGTCGCCGCCATGTTGGATTTGTGCTCACCAGGTTATTGAACTCTCATAGGTGAACATATGTTTATAGCCTCCTTACACATACAAAATTTTAGTTTGATTGCTGTCATAGATTAATAGATATTGAGCACCGCTAAATATTTCGGATGGTTGCTATGTTGGATTTTAATATATGTAGGCCATTGCGTTATGTACTATTAGATGAGATTCCTTGTGTACGTTCATTGTTAAAACCTTGATTTCCATCCCATGATTAGAACATAAGAAATTAAGACTTAATTTCACAATTTCGACAGCCGCCATCTTGAGGTTATGTAAACAATTGAACTAAAGAAGATGTCAATGCATTGCAATTTGTACAGTCATTTACTGTACCAATTTTCACAGCGTTCTGTTAGTTAAATCGCGAGAAAAGCCTATTTAAATGTTTCAACTTCGCTTGGCTGCCATGCTCGTTTAGTAGTTAACAGGTTTTTGAAAGTCAGATAGGTAAACGTATAGTTGTGGCTTTTATCACAGTACAAAGTTTCAAGGTTATATGAGTAATAGTTTCGTAGATATATAATGCCGGTGAAATATTTCGCACGGCCGCCATGTTGGATTGGTGAGACTTAATAAAATTTGAAGGACACGGTTGGGTTCGGCCAATTTATGATCGTACCGAGTTTCATTGAAGTCGCTCCTGCCGTTTAGAAGTCATTAGAGGGGAACACACGGACGCACACAAATACGCACACACACACACACACACACGGACAAAACTTGATCTCATAAGACTATTTTTTCATAAATAAAAATAGGCTAAAAATATTCCCTGAATTTTCCCGTGGAAAACACACTTATCGATGTCGCCCAGTACGCACGCGATTTGCCCTCTTGCCTCCACTCTCTTCAAGTTGTCCCTCCTTTCGTATCATTGTTTTGTTGATTCATTTGAGGGGTTATGATATCGTGGTCATTTAGCCCCGTGTACTTGGGTGTGTGTGGATTCATTTGTAGTGGCAGACGTTCTTGACTGACGGTTCCGGTGGTCCAGGTTTGCTCCCGGTTCTGTCTAGAAATTATACTCCTGGAGTAAGCACTTGAACGGGTTACACTCAGCCTCGTGAGGCAAAATTGAGAAGAGAATGTTTCGATTCGTACCTCAGCCATATTCTGGAAGTGTTATTCCATGGTTACCACATTTCTACTCAAAGCATATGCATGGACGGTTACTAACTAAATGCCACGGTCCGTTCCCTCCCAATCATACCACCAAATTACACACATTAGTACAGCAATCACAATAACCCAGGTTATCATACAAGTTATACACACACACTCTGACTAAACGGGGGTATATGACCACGATGTAGCAGGTCCTAAAATAAGCAACAACAATATCCCCCTTCTAAAATACATAGGATAGACACACACATACAAACAATATCCTCCCATCTATCTTGCATAGAATTCACACATACATACCACAATATCCTCTTATCTAACATACATAGGCTACACGCACAAACACACAATGTCCTCCCATCTAACATACATAGGCTACGCGCACAAACACACAATATCCTCCCATCTAACAATCATAGGCAACACACATACACACAATATCCTCCCATCTAACATACATAGGCTACACGCACAAACACACGATATCCTCCCATCTAACATACATAGGCTACACACATACACACAATCTCCTCCCATCTAACATACATAGGCTACACGCACAAACACACAATATCCTCCCATCTAACATACATAGGCTACACACATACACACAATATTGTAGGGTACCTGAGAGGGTAGCCTCTACAAAGTGTATTAAAAGGGGGATGAAAGGAGTGTAACTGAAGGCTGCTAGGGACTCTAGTGTAAAATGAAGTGGATTGGAAGGGTTCGGGCGTGAGTACAAGCTGCGGGGGTGGTCCTAAGGGATGGCTACAAGGGATAATCTATTAGGTGATGGCAGGAGCAGCTAAGCGACTGCCTGGATTCCTGCTGATGTTAGTAGACTGGCCGTGCTCCTAATGAGTGTCGCGCACGTAAGAAATGTAAGGTGATGCCTATGGCTGAATACAGCAACAAATAGACAATTAACTAATTACCAAGTTGGGACCCTACCGGGAAATGAATTAAGGGGTAGGCTCTTATTAATTAATTAAATAAATGAATTGAAAGACCAGTTAGCTTAAGGATTCTACTTTTTAATTCATACTCCTAAAGTGGAGTATAATAAAATAGTGCAGAGCGAATACTCGTGATCTTCACAATAATGGGGGATGTTTAACGTGTAGGTGTTAGAATTTGTGTAGGCCCACTAGACACTTACCTATCTGGAGATGGCAGCTACAAGAAGCGTCTTAGCACCTGAAGCACTTGTGAAAGACTGACCCCGTCTCACCTCTCCTTCAGTGCTTTATAGAATCCGCCTGCCGAGTTAGCATTAGTTGGCATTAGTTGCGGATTCTATAGGATGTGAGGTCCTTGCCCTGGGTCAACGGAGGTCGTCTCTATGCACTAGGCTTGGCCTTGGTATGAGCTTATGCGACATGTGCCGCAGGCATCTATGTGTAATTAGTAGTATAATTTATAGTTGTAGTTTGTAGTTAATTTATACTTATAGATGGGAATGCATCCCTCGGATGCAACAACTCCTTCGCCGGAACTAGTCATCGACCTCGATGACTGGACGAGACTAGACCGTAGGGGTAGTTGTTGTAGCATAGAGGGGTATAGGAACATTTTCTTCCTTCTTGATATCTTGTTTCTTCTTTTCTTCTCTTCTATTCTTCTTTTGCTTTATGAAATATTTTTGCCCAGAATGTGGGGTCGTCGTTGGGGGTATGGGATGATCCCCGTGTGGGGTGGGTAACAGAAATGAAGATGTTGGAAGTGGAGTATCGTGTTTTATGTGATATAAGAGTATGTAGATGCCAGCGTGCAGTGCCTAGTGCATAATTTCTTGGAGAGACGTTAGCGTCAGCGTTAGGTTCGTGCCTAGTGAGCAAGTGTATGTGTTGATGTGTGAGGGTGGAGGGGAAATCATATTGTTACATAGTTACTTTTATCATGAAACAAGTAGTGAACAAAAATAAAAAATACATAAAGCTGTAAAATCCATGTGACAACAATAACTCTGGCGAACATCCTTATCATTAAATTGTAACATCAGTCATTAATACAATTATTTGGAGTTATTGTCTCCATTAAACATCATTATCCTTACTGTGTACATTATGAGTATTAATCAATATCATCATTATTTTATATTAGGACCACAAGTATTATTATGAACCAGCTCAAGGGAAAAAAAACAGCTGCAGGGCCTAGCTTACCCTTTGTTTATGTACCCATATTTGCTGAAAAAGTGCCCTTGAGTGGCTATAAAATATACATAAAGAAATATATGACAAGAATATAAAGAATAGGGGCAAAGAAAAATGAGTGCCTCGGTGTTTTCGTTAAGGGGATATGAAAAAATAGTTATATTGTGCGGGGGGAAAAGGAGGCACCCTTACAACTGGTAATTTAGAAGGATTGAAAGGAAAAAAAAGGAGAAAAAATACATGGCGCGCTATAATTATCAAAAAATACCAAAAAAACAACAAAAACAAATAAATAAACTTTCACTCTGGGTCTCTTTATCTCATACTCTTTCTCTTTCTCATAAACAAAAACAAATAAATAAACCTTCACTCTGGTTCTCTTTGTCTCATATTCTCTCTCTTTCTCATACTCTCTCTCTTTCTCATACTCGCTCTCTTTCTCTGCTTCGTACCAATGCCGTGGTATCCACCTTATACTTAACAATGGAATACCGTACCTGTGCACATTTTCTACTTAAGTCTAGATTTCCCTATAGTATTAGCGCTAAAACCTACGATATATGATAGTATGGTCAAAAAATTATAAAACCTATCTACACACATCAAAAAAAGTTTTGCATCACCTCGGTTCCAAGAGTTCCGGAACCTTTAAATACAAAGGGAATAGAGATCAACACAAACAACATTTCAGCTCGTTTTATTGCTCATGAGACCCACACATTGCATGTTGTACCATCATACAGCTAGACTTTCAGCATTTGTGGTCCAGATTGCAGTACACACCACTACCTCTAATACCCAGTAGCACGTCCTCTTGCATTGATGCATGCCTGTATTCGTCGTGGCATACTATCCACAAGTTCATCAAGACACTGTTGGTCCAAATTGTCCCACTCCTCAACGACAATTCGGCGTAAATCTCTCAGAGTGGTTGGTGGGTCAAGACGTCCATAAACAGCCCTTTTCAACATATCCCAGGCATGTTCGATAGGGTTCATGTCTGGCGAACATGCTGGCCACTGTAGTCGAGCGATGTCGTTATCTTGAAGGAACGCATTCACAAGATGTGCACGATGAGGTCGAGAATTGTCGTCCATGAAGACAAATGCCTCTCCAATATTCTGCCGATATGGTTGCACTATGGGTCGGAGGATGTCATTCAGGTATCGTAAAGCCGTTTCGGAGCCTTCCATGACCACCAGTGGCGTACGTCGGCCCCACATAATGCCACCCCAAAACATCAGGGAACCACCACCTTGCTGCACTCGCTGGACAGTGTGTCTAAGACGTTCAGCCTGACCAGGGTGCCTCCAAACACGTCTCCGACGATTGTCTGGTTGAAGGCATATGCGACACTCATCGGTGAAGAGAACGTGATGCCAATTCCGTGGGGTCCATTCAGCATGTTGTTGGGCCCATCTGTACCGCGCTGCATGGTGTCGGGGTTGCAAAGCTGGACCTCGCCATGGACGTCGGGAGTGAAGTTGCGCATCATGCAGCCTATTGCGCACAGTTTGAGTTGAAACACGACGTCCTGTGGCTGAACGAAACGCATTATTCAACATGGTGGCATTGCTGTCAGGGTTCCTCCGAGCGGCAATCCGTAAGTAGCGGTCATCCACTACAGTAGTAGCCCTTGGGCGGCCTGAGCGAGGCCTGTCATCGACAGTTCCTGTATCTCTGTACCTCCTCCATGTCCGAACAACATCGCTTTGGTTCACTCTGAGACGCCTGGAAACTTCCCTTGTTGAGAGCCCTTCTTGACACAAAGTAACAATGCGGACGCGATCGAACTGCGGTATTGACCTTCTAGGCATGGTAGAACTACAGACAACATGAGCAGCGTACCTTCGTCCTGGTGGAATGACTGGAACTGATCGGCTGTCGTACCCCCTCCGTCTAATAGGCCCTGCTCATGCATGGTTGTTTACATCTTTGAGCAGTTTTAGTGACATCTATGAACAGTCAAAGGGACTGTATCTTGGATACAATATACACAGTCAACGTCTATATGCCGGAGATCTGGGAACCGAGGTGATGCAAAACTTTTTTTGATGTGTGTATATGTATGGATCGCCTCCTGTGGGCAGACGGTCAATCTTGACGGGGAAGGTTGACTCTTACAGGGGTGGAGTACAACCCTCTCCGCCGGATTGCGCCTCTCATTTATAGGCGTGACTATGTACCATGGGGATCCGCCCCGCGGTGGAGTATATCCCACAGGTATATCTCCCCCGTGGGGCGGATGAATCAGCTGTAAGAGAATGCATGTCGTAGTGTAGAGGGGAAAGTGTGTATTGGCCTAGGGGATGAAGACGTATGTGGAAATGGTCAAACTAATTATAAAGGGCTATATACAGTGGCGCCACCTGTGAGAAAGAAAAGAAAACATTGTTTTTATTTTTGTTATGTGTTGAGGGGGTGTTTAACCCCTGTCGTCGTCCGGGCGGTAGTTGGTTCTGGACCTAGACCTGGAGGGTATAAGAAAAGAACACTCATTATCAACTCACATTAAAATACGTATCATATTCGTATATTAAAACCCTGGAGAGCACCCATTGTGGCGTGACTCTCCCTGCATACATAAATAAAGAACCATAACCATCGAGCACCCTGTATGGGAAATGGGTGTTACATTCATGATGTCGTACCTTCAAGTGAAGGACACTCACGTGAACGGTATAGACCGTTCTATGTGGGCGTACGCCTCTGCGTAAGACCGCATTCGGCAAATTATATATATTGCCGTCCAGGCAATCTCAATGTGTACCCCTCCCTGGGGCACGACCAAAGTAACCAACGGTGATCGTACACTCTTTGTGTTTCTTCATTCTTTATTCATTATACCTATGTCTTCGTGTTTCGTTCTTCTTTATGCATTATTTCAGACGTCTTCGTGTTTCTTTATTCTTTATTCATGATTTCATATACCTTCGTGTTTCTTTATCCCTTAATCATTATTTCATATGTTTTCGTGTTTCTTTATTCTTATTCATTATTTTATATGTCTTCGTGCTTCTTTATTCTTATTCATGATTTCATATACCTTCGTGTTTCTTTATTCCTTAATCATTATTTCATATGTCTTCGTGTTTCTTTATTCTTATTCATTATTTAATTTAGCTTCGTGTTTCTTTATTCTTTATTCCATATGTTTTCGTGTTTCTTTATTCTATATTCGTCATCCACCAGTGTGTGTGTGTGTGTACAGGACTTGCTTCCGCTATGAAGCTGTTACGTGTTCTTACATACTAATTTCATATGTCTTCGTGTTTCTTCATTCTTCATTCGTTATCCACCTGTGTGTGTGTGTACAGGACTTGCTTCCGTCATGAAGCTATTACCTGTTCTTACATACTAAGGTGTGTCGTAAATTGCAAATCGTAGGTGATAATCTCCGGGGGCATGGACAGAGGAGAACATCGATGCCACATACATCGGCCCGGGAGATCATATATTCATTATTTCTTCGTGTGTGTTTATTCTTCTTTCTTCGAGTTTCTATATTCTTGATCCGTTATTCACATATGTTCGTGTTCAGGACTTGCTTCCGTTATGAAGCTGTTACGTGTGCTTATATACTAACTAACGTCAAGTAAAAGGGTGTCGTCTTGGGAAGGAGGATCTATCCTGCCCGATGCGGGGGTAGTCAATCCCCTCACCGAACTATCAAGCCTCCATGCGCAGGTATAGCTTAGACGACGTTAGGGCAAAAAATGGGTATAACGGGCCCCGCGCTGCGGGAGACAGGCAAGGTACATCCTCGAGCCCGAGCGCTTGCCCACTGTAACACGTCACCGTTATGACCTTCCGTCGTTCGTCAACGTATAGGTCATGTCATGTCAGGGCAAGGGCTATATTGTCCCTTTTCGATGGCAACTGAAACCATCTACCAAATGTGCAAAAAAAAATTGGTCACTCTCACAACCTTTACCAGGTGCGTATACCAAAAGGGTACAGTGTATAGCGAGCAATGTTTGTGTGGGGACAAATGTGTACTTTTGTTACTAGGGTCCGGGGGGGATGTGGTACAGTGCGCAAACGTTGCGCCTAGCAAGCAGACTCCCAGCCAATGCAGTGCATTTCATTCATTTTTGGTCACAGTTAGTAGGTGTGATCGGGATGAGGAAGGTATCACCCATGTTATAAGGAATGTTGACATGTTATAAATTGTTATTTCAAGGCAATAGGATGGCTAGAATCGGAGGGTGCATGTGGTGCTAGTAGGATGTAGGAAGTCGTTAGATGGTGAGGAACATCTTACTGGAGAGGTGTTAGTTATCTTCATGCAAAAATAAAATATTACATGCGGGTGAAAACTGTAAATAAATATATTGATAACACCATTGTTAGCAGGGGAATGTTTTTATAACCCACTGTTGGCTTTTATTTCCGCAGTGTTCCATCTTAACACTTAGCTAAGAGCGATTTAGCTTGGTGCACACCTTTGGTAAATCATGAATACCAAGTGCCTCGCATGAACAGGGTAATGGGGGAAACGTGTAATATGTATCAGTGTGTTCTCTGTGTTAAAAAGTGGGGGGTTTGGACGTTGGCCTGGTGTCAACGTTTGATCACGTCTATCTCTGCTGTCAGTGGTGTATAAGAAACCACCTGCGCTTATATACTAAAACTTATATACTAAAACTGGTCATTTTGTTATTAATAATTAAGTAATTCCTTACTCTATAAACACTTATTATTATTATTATTAATAGCTTGCCACGGTGGGTGAGTGGATAGCGTGTCGGTCTACTAACCCCAAGATTGCAGGTTCGCCCCTGACCGTGGTAAGTGATTTTTGAAAGGCGGCAAAAATGCGATACGCATGTCATACGATGTTGGCATGTCAAAGAACCCATTTGAATTCAGTAGGCCGAGTTCATAATGGCAAAATTAATCTCGGGAGTTTCCGCCAGCACAAAGTTCCTCATTTCTCTACTAGAAAGCGCTATTGTGTTCAAGGAGATTAGATATCAAACATCTAACCTCCTTGACTTTCATAGTCAAGGAACTACGAAATTCGACATGCAAGCTACCCTCTGGGTGTCAAATAGCAAAGCTTGCACCCGGCATCCGAGGCCATACGATATTATTATTATTATTATTATTATTAATATTAATGGGGAATGGTATAGGGAATTTAAGAATTGATCGTCCTAACCAGCTAGTGGCATGCTGCGGTCAGCGTCCTGTCAAACTATAACAATGAGTAATATAAAGGCGGGCTGGAGTTATATGTAACCGATTCCGATACCAAACATAGTGTGTTTAGTGTGAACATTCTCTCTCTATGGTGTCCTTCCGTTATCGGCACTGCCGATTGCACTGTGTATTGAAATACATTTATGGGGGAGTGTATGCTACATCTCTATGTGCCGGGTTGGTCTTAATAAATCGTATTATCTAAGTATAAGGGATCTAAAATGTCGTCTCTGCGGTTTTGAGTGAGTTTTGCTCTCCCTGGGCGAAATTCATCATGGAGGAAGGGGGGGGGGGTAGATAATGTTTAAAACTATCATCCGTCGCTATGTGGATGTGTAGAGGGAATAAAAGCATGTTTAACCACCTTAATTTGGGGGGTGAATATAAATTCACCGTGTTAGGGAAGGGGTATGTGAGGAGATGAGTTCCATTATAAGGGTTGCAATGGGAAAGGAAAAGTCCCAAAAATGTAAGTGTGTGAGCCAATCATTGGTGGGGGGGGGTAAGGGGATTGTGTTGGGGCATATGGTTGGACCATAGTATCGACCGATCCTGCTCGATCCTGACCGTACTAAATCGGTATTATTAAATTAGGTATGCTTTGAAATAAAAATAACATTTGACGCGGATGTCGCTCTAGGGACGTGGATGGGGGAACGCGCGTGTTTTCCGCTAGCGGAAGGCGTGTTTTGTATAATGGTGTATGAAAGATTAAGTATTGTCTGTAAAATGATCAAAAATATAAGGGGAATAGCTGACGTAAGCACTCAGTGTGTGGCATGGAAAACAACGGCATTTTGTCGTGAAAAAGACATTCACCGTGTTAGGGAAGGGGTATGTGAGGAGATGAGTTCCATTATAAGGGTTGGGTTTACCCTATAGGCAGTGTTGGGGGACTTAAACATGTGTTGGAGGCGGGATCGCATTTGAATCTCGCACGTGGATGTGACCGGACGGTCTATGAAAATATAATGGCTGCTCGGCTCGGATATCACCGAGGAGGAGTGACGGCTGCGATAAGACGTCAGTGCGGAGCGTGATATAACGCTTATCGGTGGGCGTGTAGCAAGTGAATACCCGACGCTAATTGGTGACCGCGCACTCTGGGGGATTGGCGACTCTCGCGCGAAGCCGATTGGCTATGAGCGCTGTGAGTGTGTGTAAACATTGCGGGTTTGTGGACATGAAAATGAAAATCCACAGCCTGCTTCCAGTCTCCGACCGGGTCAGGAATGGAATGAATGAAGCCCCCATCTAGCGGCGAGGATATGAACTGTGCCGGCTGCCGAGTCCTGACGCACTCCTCTGGGGCAATGATTAAATGAATGACAGATGAAATGAAATGATAGTGGAGAGTGTTGCTGGAATGAAATGTTGACAGGGAAAACCGGAGTACCCGGAGAAAAACCTGTCTGCCTCCGTTTTGTCCAGCACAGATCTCACATGGAATGACCGGGATTTGAACCACGGGCCCAGCGGTGAGAGGCCGGCGTGCTGCCGCCTAAGCCACGGAGGCTTGTGGACATGCGGTGACTTAAATGTCAAAGCGGACGTGTGGTCTAAGTACACGCTTGATGGGACGCGTACGTGAATGTGTCATGCGGTATAGCCTGCGGATGATATTATTTGGGTGTAAAGGAATGAATGCACGTAATTATAATGAAAAATTAAAGTAATTCCCTCTCGTGGGAAATATCATTAGGCCTATGCTGTCATCACCTCGTGTTCAAATGGTGTATTACTATGAAAAACTTTGTCTATCGCCCGTATTGTATTGGTAGCGTACTGAAAATGTATTTGAGGGCATGTTGAAGCTCGTCGCGTCTCTATGCGCGGGTGACATGTTGTTGTCAGTGTGTAGGAAAAATGTTTCCGTGGTCTAATCCCACTTACTTCGGGAAAATGAAAAAATGTTATTTAACTGTTTAATAATGATTTTTGTGGAGTGTACTGTATGTCGCTTCTTCCCTACTGTCTGTATATTAGCACAACGGGCTAAGGTTATTGGATAACCTGCATAATGGAAGTGAGAACTGTGACTTGTATGCCTGTAAATCCATGTGTCGATGTACACATGATGTATTCCTAATGTGTATAAGTTGTTCGTGTATCCAAGTGCATACTGAGTGTTCTGAAGGAATAAAATCATTGGGCCTTCATTTACCGTTTCCTATTTAAAAAACTGGGCGTTTTCTGCGTCCATGATGAATATTTATCGTACATTGTGTTTGGGAAAAGACTCTTTGACCTGTGACACGATATTATTCCACAAAACATAGGATACTTATGGACCATGGACGAAGTTGTTGCCTGAATCTATATATATCTGGCTGGATATTTATCCTAAACCTCGTTTGGGGGCAAGATTGTTTTAATGTAAAAATTTACAGAGCTTTAACCCCACAAGATTGTAGAATACTTATGAGCCAGGATGCAACGCATATATACATAGAGTGATATGTATATAGGTTGGAATTAATGCTTAATAGAAAAATGCGAAGTGAAATTTGGCCAACTAATGATTGTAGCTACAAATTTGTGTGCCTAATGGGTGTAAAGTATCGAGGGGCATCTATAGAAGGACTTGTGGTCCCATAGTAGCCTTGTGGCTTTCTTAAGTTATTCCGTTAAGTGATTATTGACTATAATTTCGTCGCATGGCAGTCGATGACCAACAGTTCATAATTCAGCATCGGGATGATAAAAATGAAGCCCTGAGCGGCCAATAAAGAGGTATAGCCCCACACAAATGGATCTTACACCACAAGGCCTAGCCTCACAGACTAAGGATGAATGATAGAATTTAAATCGTAAATGTAGTCCCTAATTCGTTGGCTAAGTATGTGGACGCTTCGTTGGAGAACTGTTTTTCCTGTCTGTCCCTGTGACGGTATGGTGTGGTTAATACCACCGTTGAATTACAAGAAAAGTTAAAGATCCCTGTGAGGATAGAAAAAAAATAAGTATATAAAATGGAGTGTATAAGAACTGCAATAGGGCCGGATGTGGCCGCCTAGTATTCGCTTTCCTGCTTCTCGTAAGCCGTGATGCTGTGTGCGCAATCCTCGCTTCTGGCATTGTGTATGGAGCGCGCCTCACTGTCTATGAGCAGTTTGCAGTATTGAGTGAGAGAAGTGATTGAGATGTATTAAAGAATGTAGCCTGGATTACAGTGTATGGGAAATGTAATCTACGTAAGTATAAGTTATCCTTATCCCAAGTGTCTCCCAATTGCTTGTTCAGATGACCTATAGAGTCTGATGCTCGGACGGTATGAAAACCTGTGTAATTGTATCAAATTCTGCTGGCCGTAGTGGTAGTAACCAACCTGTGTAGTAGTGAGATTGTGTGCGGAATTGTATCGAATAACGCTACACAATGTTATTAGTGTTAATGCGCCTTGGCCTGTAGGGAAGGCCGCTAACCTTTGTTATTGTACGAATACATATTTGCAGTTGCGGTAGGCCGCTAACCTGTGTTATTGTACGACTATGTCTGTACCTTTGCGAAAGGCCGCTAATCTGTGTTATTGTACGAATATTTCGTTGCATTAGCGAAAGGCCGCTAACCTGTGTTATTGTAGATGCTAGGCCACTGTATGTGTGTAAGGCTGCTAACCTGTGCGATTGCGGCGTCCACGCAATGAATTGTAAACCGCGTATGGTAACTTATATAAAGCCGGTGTATGGTATAAATCTTATCAAAATATCCTATTAATGAGCGGGAGTGCTCTTAAAGAAAGTCACGATCTCTTCCAAGATGTATGTGCTTTCGCGAGATGTGAACCCGTGGGCTTGTGTGAATATAATGTCTATGCATCCTACCCTCTCTTTTAATAACTCTATTGTATACCTATCGCCATAAACTAAGTAGTATCTGTGGTGATACAGTAGTGTGTTAGTAATCGTGGTCCTAAGGAAATGCAATCTTCAATCGGTCAACTCACGGGTGTATAGACCATTCTGATTTCTGTAATGTCATGAGTATATAGGTATCGTGTGGAAGGATTCGTATGCCCTGTATCCTACTGTAAGGGATTGAATCTATTGTCGGTAAACGAAAGGAGATGGACTGTGTGTAAAAATGTTCGTTGTTCATGCTCCTCGTCTAACTAAAATGTGATTAGTATGGTATGTGTAGGCACTGACTATAAGTAAGTCTTGCCGCGTTCTTACGCGTGGCCTTCATGTGAATGTACTAGAGCACGCCTGGCTATGCAAGCATGGTCGTTGGCACGTGTCGCGCCTGGTCTGTCTGTCGGTATGGATATGTTACTTGCTGACTCAATGCGCTGTGCTGGCAAAGTGTATCCGGTGGCGTGTAATTGACCTATGTTATCAGCTGCTATAGAGACATGTATTACATTGTTCCGACCTTTCTTAAACTAGTGTTTGCGAACAGAATCCATTATCATAGAAAGACATGAGCCATAATAAATATAACATGGTACACATTATTATATTGGTCATAACGAAACATGCAATCTTATAACTAGGACTCGTGTCTATGCACTGTGGGGAACTGTCGGTGACCGATAGTCGTGAGCATGGCTACCAGATGCCATAGCGTGTAGGGCACTTGCTCGACTCGTATGGTCCTGGGTTTGATATATGTGTGGTAGAAATATATGTTAACGCCTTATACGTGTGATTTAACGTTTTTGTTTCGTGGCTCTGGGGACTGGGTAAACGTGGAGATACGTGGATCTGCTACAGGCGCAGCGTGCCTCGACATGTCTTACCCTCTAATTATTCATAAATGGTGTGTTTAAAAAATAAAAATTGGCTTTGGATACTCGTTATGTGTGTTCCAATGCTAAGCCATAAGTTGTCTCTTACTGTGAGGCGTATCTCCTCTGCCCACGGATGGCTAAAGCAACTTTAGCGCCTGGGATCCACTCAGGGGCTTTATCCTGTTTACAGGGCGTTTGTAAGAGTGTAATTTTGGGCTTGAGCCGGTGTGGCTCCACTGGGGGTATACATGGTGTATGCCTGTACACTAGTACGGCTTTTTTGGCGTGCTTTAGGACCGTTGCTGGCCGGAATAGGCGCTAAGGTCCTAGGGTATAATGGAAGCGTGGGGATGGAAATGCTATTATGTGGCGGGGGAAATGTATTTACGTGTGCACCGTTGCCAATGGCGGGCTGCGTGTGTGGCATGGCCACGGCGGTCCCCTTCCTAATAGGAGTGGGCCGTAGGGGAATGGTCCTGTGGGCCATTCTTGGTGAAATGTCTGTACTAACCGTTCCCACTGGGGTAGGTTGATGTGTTTATAATTCAAACGAAAGTAAATGTGCTTGGAGGTGACGGAAATGTCGCCCCAATTCGGCGTGTTGCAGGGTAATTGCCCTGGCCTGTTCCGCCAGTTTCGTGTTCGCCGTATTTACCCTAAGGTGTTCTACTTTAAGATAAAAATGTTGTTTATGAAGGGCCTCGTGGAGTAAGTGGAGTTTACCCTGGGTACTGCTAAATTGTTGCCTGATGGCTTGGAAGGGGCCCCTAATAACATACTTATGTCCCTTTTTGTGGGATAGGGCTCCCAGAATCCTATTATATTGGGCATGCAGTAATTCCAGCAGGCGGTTCAGGTAATCCTGTTTGTCCCGTAAGGATTTGTGCCATGCAATTAAGTTTTGCAAGGCGTCTATGCACTGTAATGTATGAAGGCTGTGGTGGGATGCCATGCTGAATGTAGAACTACAATAGGCTTTTGGTCGTGTAAAGGTGTTTTCTATCTCAGTGTATGTAACTACTTGACTTAGATTTATGGCATGTTAAAGATCTTTCCACTAATTACACCTGTGTGAAACTAAATTGGATAGGTTAAGAATGTAAACAACGCTCTTAGGTTGCTACGTTCGTTGCCAAGAGCCGACTGCGGTGGCGTCTAGTAGCTAGTTCTGAACTAGGCCTAGTAGTCGTTGACGGTGGCGTTTGGCGGCAAAAGTAGGAACTATTTGAAAATTCAAAGTTGCTGTCCCTACTTGAATTAAAAAAACAGATACACACACTAATACAGTCATCACAATTAACACAAGTTATCAGACAGATTCAACACACACCCAAAGTACACGGGGCTACATGACCGCGTTGTCGCAGCCCCTAAACTAAGGAACCAACCAACCTAACTACTTGACTCGCGAGTAGGGAAATATCGACGGAGGTGTCTGGGCAAGTGAACCTGTGGGAAATATCTTCCCTACTTGTTTGGTATCTCCCCTATTCTACGGGGTTGGAAAATGAAATGTTAATGTATCAAAGCCTTTTAAGGTACCGGGGACCGAACTGGGTGGGCAACTAAATAATGTGGACCCTATGGACTATATGGGGTGGGCGTAGCAAATTTGGGGGTCGTGAATGGCTGATTATTATTTAAGGGTGGGGTTAAGTAATGTAATCTCTATTAGGGCGGGTCTGGGTGGGCACAAAAAATATTACTGGACCCGTACTTCAAAAGAATTTCCCAATTTTGGGTGGCGTTCGCTTGGCTAGTAAGAGGTTAAGTTTAGGGATCTTTTCCGCAGAAGTACGTTGTATGTACCCCTCTAGGCATTGTCTTATGACAACGTCGCGGTATCTAGTGCCCCCACCATTTGTTGGGTACCTGAGAGGGAAGCCTCTACAAAGTGTATTAAAAGGGGGAAGAAAGGAGAGTAGCTGAAGGCTGCTAGGGACTCTAGTGTAAAATGAAGTGGATTGGAAGGGTTCGGGCGTGACAACAAGCTGCGGGGGTGGTCCTAAGGGATGGCTACAAGGGATAATCTATTAGGTGATGGCTGGAGCAGCTAAGCGACTGCCTGGATTCCTGCTGATGTTAGTAGACTGGCCATGCTCCTAATGAGTGTCGCGCACGTAAGAAATGTAAGGTGATGCCTATGGCTGACTACAGCATCAAATAGACAATTAACTAATTACCAATTTGGGACCCTACCGGGAAATGAATTAAGGGGTAGGCTCTAATTAATTAATTAAATAAATGGATTGAAACACCAGTTAACTTAAGGATTCTACTTTTTAATTCATACTCCTAAAGTGGAGTATAATAAAATAGTCCAGAGCGAATACTCGTGATCTTCACAATAATGGGGGATGTTTTACGTGTAGGTGATACAATTTGTGTAGGCCCACTAGACACTTACCTATCTGGAGATGGCAGCTACAAGAAGCGTCTTAGCACCTGAAGCACTTGTGAAAGACTGACCCCGTCTCACCTTTCTTTCAGTGCTTTATAGAATCCGCCTGCCGAGTTAGCATTAGTTGGCATTAGTTGCGGATTCTATAGGATGTGAGGTGCTTGCCCTGGGTCAACGGAGGTCGTCTCTATGCACTAGGCCTGGCCTTGGTATGAACTTATGCGACGTGTGCCACAGGCATCTATGTGTAATTAGTAGTATAATTTATAGTTGTAGTTTGTAGTTAATTTATATTTATAGATAAGGGATGGGGAAGCCTCCGTGGCTTAGGCGGCAGCACGCCAGCCTCTCACCGCTGGGTCCGTGGTTCAAATCCCGGTCACTCCATGTGAGATCTGTGCTGGACAGAACGGAGGCAGAGAGGTTTTTCTCCGGGTACTCCGGTTTTCCCTGTCATAATTTCATTCCAGCAACACTCTCCACTATCATTTCATTTCATCTGTCATTCATTTAATCATTGCCCCAGAGGAGTGCGTCAGGCCTCGGCAGCCGGCACAGTTCATAACCTCGCCGCTAGATGGGGGCTTCATTCATTCCATTCCTGACCCGGTCGGAGACTGGAAGCAGGCTGTGGATTTTCAGATAAGGGATGGGAATGCATCCCTCGGATGCAACAATATCCTCCCATCTAACATACATAGGCTACACACACAAACACACAATGTCCTCCCATCTAACACACATAGGCTACACACATACACAAAATATCCTCCCATCTAACATACCTAGGCTATACACACATACACACAATATCCTCCAATCTAACAAACTTAGGTTACACACATATACAAAATATCCCCCCATCCAACATATATAGGCTACACACACAAACACACAATATCCTCCCATCTAACATACATAGGCTACACACATACACACAATATCCTCCCATCTAACATACATAGGCTACACACACAAACACACAATATCCTCCCATCATAGGCTACACACATACACCCAATATCCTCCCATCTAACATACATAGGCTACACACACAAACACACAATATCCTCCCATCTAACATACATAGGATACACACATACACACAATATCCTCCCATCTAACATACATAGGCTACACACATACACACAATATCCTCCCATGTAACATACATGGGCTACACACATATACACAATACCCTCCCATCCAACATACATAGGCTACACACACAAACACACAATATCCTCCCATGTAACATACATACGCTACACACACATACACACAATATCCTCCCATCGAACATACATAGGCTACACACATACACAAAATATCCTCCCATCTAACATACATAGGCTATACACACATACATAAAATAACCTCTCATCTAACATACATAGGCTACACACATACACAAAATATCCTCCCATCTAACATACCTAGGCTATACACACATACATACAATATCCTCCCATCTAACATACATAGGCTATACACACATACACACAATAACCTCCCATCTAACATACATAAGCTACACACATACACACAATATCCTCCCATCTAACATGCCTAGGCTATACACACATACACACAATATCCTCCCATCTAACACACATATGTTACACACATACACACAATAACCTCCCATCTAACATACATAGGCTACACACATACACACAATATCCTCCCATGTAACATACATAGGCTATACACACATACACACAATATCCTCCCATCTAACATACAAAGGCTACACACATACACACAATATCCTCCCATGTAACATACATAGGCTACACACATACACACAATATCCTCCCATGTAACATACATAGGCTATACACACATACACACAATATCCTCCCATCTAACATACATAAGCTACACACATACACACAATATCCTCCCATGTAACATACATAGTCTACACACACAAACACACAATATCCTCCCATCTAACATACATAGGCTACACAAACAAACACACAATATCCTCCCATCTAACATACATAGGCTACACACATACACACAATATCCTCCCATGTAACATACATGAGCTACACACATATACACAATATCCTCCCATACAACTTACATAGGCTACACACCCAAACACACAATATCCTCCCATGTAACATACATAGGCTACACACACATACACACAATATCCTCCCATGTAACATACATAGGCTACACACACATACACACAATCTCCTCCCATCTAACATACATAGGCTATACACACATACACACAATAACCTCCCATCTAACATACATAGGCTACACACACACACAAAATATTCTCCCATCTAACATACCTAGGCTATACACACATACACACAATATCCTCCCATCTAACACGCATAGGTTACGCACATACACACAATAAACTCCCATCTAACATACTTAGGCTACACACTCAAACACACAATATCCTCCCATCTAACATACCTAGGCTACACGCACATACACACAATATCCTCCCATCTAACATACCTAGGCTATACACCCATACACACAATATCCTCACCTCTAACATACATAGGCTATACACACAATATCCTCCCATCTAACATACATAGACTACACACACAATATCCTACCATCTAATATACATATGCTACACACCCCTACACGCAATATCCTTCCATCTAACAATAAACCTATCTGAGTTAGACTAAAATATAGTTCGCCCGTGCCTTACAGGTAAATCCTATTCGACACAGCAATGACCAAAACGGACATAGGCTACACACACATACGAACAAAACCCTCCCATCCAACATACATAGGCTACACACACAACAGTCTTCCATGAAATATCGAACATCCTACTGGCTCTCCCTTACTCATACAAAGTTAATTTTGCTTTGTAAATTCAAATTTAGAATGACTATATGCTCTTCATTGCTTTTATTTTGCGGCAAATTTCTGTACCAAGAGATCCTCAATTTCCGCGAGGAAAGTTATTCCGAAGCCAAAAAGAGTGACTGTTATACCTGGATTGATCAACATATGTGCTAGCAAAAGGTAAACAGAAGAAACAACGGATCACCTGACATGAGTCAGTTTCCCATTGCTTATATGTCGGGTGATTTATAGCGCTACGCTAAGCTGCTACATCAATTATTGGATATAGCACTCTTTGTATTCTTAAATTCCATGACAGTTAAGACTTCAAAATAACAGACCTAAGTAATTGGATTTCAATTTTGCTGATTAACTGAATGCTTGACAGGTATTCAAATGAGAATTGGGCTGACTCCATTACAATAAATTTATTGAACTTAAGGGAGTTAGTAGAAACTAAAAACTAACCACTCCTTTGACGAAAAGTGCTTCATGCATTTACCTTGAAAGTTGAGAGTGAGAGGAGAGTGATTTCGTTTTAATAGAAGCCAAATCTACGACAAGAATAAATTACTCGTGTATCGTGAAGTATCTTTGTGTAGATATTTTCAGTTGGAAATATTTTGCCAATTTCGTTTTTTACACTTCCTACTGGCAGTGGAATCGAAACTCTATTGGATGAACAGTAGCCAAGATTTAATTTTATCTGGCAATCACCAACAGTGATGCAATAGATCTATTACGAGCCGACGTACTACAAGTTTGAGTGCAGTGGATGTTTTCCGGCTTTCAAAAATCTGACTTATTGAACCGGAATCTAACCCTTCATATTGGAATCTGGATTCGGACACACTGCCATTGATCCACCGAGGAATCATCTACTTCCATATTCTATTCTCCAACAAAAATGAAGTTGATAGGTGTCGATGTATTCTCTGTCAGCAAGCCTTTACATTACATAGTGAAACTGTGTGGTATTCTTCCCTACATGCCAAGACAATTAGACGTCAGTGTTAGTCAAACAGTTAATGGAAAATGTTACAGTATTTTTATAATGGTGCTTGCAGCTATCTCAACAGTTTCCTGTTTTATGACTGAATTCTGGAATGTTTGTATTTCAGGGGAGGTTTCAGCCATCCTTGTGAGTTTTTCAACACTATCGATGACGTCTTCTACGTTCTTCGTCATTTTAGGAATGAACTTAACTGTTCATATCCATACTTATGAAGAAATGCTACAAAAAGTATCAAGTGTTCTTAATTTATATCCATCTGAATTCCATCAGTTCTTGAAAGAATTGAAGCTGCGGGTTTCCAAGTTAATAATTCTTGCTGGCTTCATATTTACAGCAACAATAATAATAATTATGATAGCAGCAATTTATTTCAAAAGCCGCATCATGTCATTTGGACTATTGTTGGTTAAAACTGCCTTATCACTTCACAATCTGATGTTTATACACCTAGTGTTGTTAGTTAGGGGATTATATCGACTTCTGAACGAGAGACTAGAACTCTTAATTAGTTGCGAAAACATCAACTGCCAACATGACATAACTCTGGTGTCGAACCATGAACCACATTCTCTCCGAATAGAAACTATGGCATCCAGAGGACATGTAGAGGGAGATTTTATTCATCCAGGTTGCAATTACGCAGTCGTGCCTTTTGAAGGAAGAACGAAGAGATCCAGTGATTTACGGAACTTGCGCAGAATTTATTTAGAGCTATTTCGGATAACTGAACTCATTAACACATATTTCGGTATCAAATATTTCTTCTACCTAACGTACATTTTTGCCACGACTCTTACTCATCTGTATGTAATATTTTCTCGGAATCGCCATTCTCCGGACTTATTATTCACTATCGGTGCCTTAATCAATTTCTCCGACAGCCTTTTTCTGTTGGTTACGGTGGTGATGTGTTGTCATTTGACCACGCAAGAGGCTGCCCGCCCCGCAGTCCTGGCATCGAGGCTCTCACTGGTGGTGACCTCTGGAAGCGATGGAGAGTTACAATGGCTGTGTCAACATACTGAGCAGAATCCTGTGGTTTTCTCAACTGCAGGTCTCCTTACGCTGGATCCGTCGCTTCTGTTTGCTTTCATTGGATCGATAATTACGTATCTTCTTATCCTTATCAACTAACTGTCACCGGAAACTAATTGATGAGAGACATACCCCTCTTACTGTCACCATATACGGACAAAGGACAACAAATTAAAATTGGAAAGGAAATATCATAACATGCCATTTCCTGGAGATCTAGCCATCATGCATGCTAAGTTTAAACTAAATCGAGAGGTTTACGTTTCTCTGATGTTGCCTTGTCAATTGAATTTCCATTTCTTTTTGAGCATCCTCACGATCGTTTAACAGGCTTTCAGACTTATTGACCATGCAACCAGCCATATGTATATTAAGTTCATTATTGATCAATTCTGTTAGGGGCCCAGGACCTCACTGTTCGGTCCCTTAAAACAACAATAACAATCTAACTAATTAACATTTCTATTTTTATATTACGGTAACTTATTTGCAGTGATAAGTTTGGTGGTATAAATTGCATACTTTATGTTATGAACATATACTAAGAGGATTGAACCTCTCATGCTATCCTTGAGCTACGCCTGCCGGCATGTCCCTGGCCGTTATACATGGTGAATTCATAACAACGTACAAGTTTCGGGTGTGTGCCTATTTAAAGAACCTAAGTCATTTTTCTTGCACATCAGACTAAAGAGCAAACGTGAACGTATGAAATGTACAAGCAAAATGTTGATTTCTCACCATGTTGCTCGTCATTATCATTTCTATTTGCTTCAGCGATGAAAGTGGAACAATGGGTCTAACCAACGCCAAGAATTGGCAAATATTAGCAAAGTACTTTGATCAACTTCTGAATTGCGAAGAACCGGATCAAAGTTAGAATTTCCAGATATACATGAGAACTTGGAAGATGATCCACCACCTACTGTTGAAGAAATTGAAAAAGCAATTAAAACCCTAAAAAAGTACAAAGATAGTGGTGAAGACTCTTAATACAAATGAACATATAAAATGGATTCAACCAAAAATCATAGACGACCTACAAATCATCTTTGAAACAATCTTGAAGAGAGAAAAGATCCCAGAAAAATTGAAAGTGGGTCTTATACACCATTTGCACAAGAAGGGTGAGAAACAAGATGTTAATAACTATAGAGGTATATCCCTCTTGCCAGAGGCATATACGATATTCTCAACAATATTACTTAACAGGATAGAAACAACTCTTGATCTTTATTTGAGTGAATATCAGAGTGGATTTGGCAAGGGAAGATCCAGTTCACAACAGCTATTCAACCTGAAGTCCATAATACGTCACATGCTAATGAAATCTAAAGACATAGCAGTGACATTTATAGATTTTAGAAAGGCTTTTGATTATGTTGATAGGGAAACTCCAGATAATGTAATTCGAGAATTTGGAGTTTAATCAAAATTGGCAAACCTGATCCGTGACACTCTCACGGAGACTGTATCAAAAATAAAATTTCAGGGTGAAATATCTAAACCATTCTAAATAAATACAGGTGTAAGGCAAGGTGATTGCTTGTCTACACTCATATTCAATTGCTTCCTGGAGAAAGTAGTAAGAATTTGGAATGAAAAACTGGAAGAACATAAGCTATCACAAATAACAATGGGAAGAAAGAACAGAGATATTGAAATAAACTACCTATCATTTGCAGATGATTTTGCCATACCTCCTGAAAATCTGGCAAACGCAGCAATACAGCAATACAATACAATACAGCAATACAAAAACCTCTTAGAAAAGATAGCCATCAAAACAGGTTTAAGAATTTCTGTAGAAAAAAACAAATTTATGACAAACATAAACAAGTAGTTCCGCGAAGAACTAAAGCCTATTTTCATATACCCTACTTATGTTAATTGCCACTATCAACATACAACATTTCAGTTTGATTGCTGTGATAGATTCGTAGATACTGAGAACCGACTAAATATTTCGGATGGTCGCCATGTTGGATTTTATATATGTAGGTCTTAGAGTTATGTACTGTTACATGAAGATTATTGTGTACGTGTAGTATTCAAACTTCAATCGCATGATTAGGACACAATAAGTAAAAACGTGATTTTAAAATTTCACACAGCTGCCATCTTGTGGTTATAGAAACAATTGAAATACATTATATGCCAGTGGATTAACATTTGTGTAAGGATTTATTGTACCATGTTTCAATGCACTCGGATGGTTATATTGCGAAAAACGTCCACGTTAATATTTATATTTCGCGTCGCTGCCATGTTGGATTTATGATCACCAGGTTATTGAAAGGCCTATAGGTGAACGTACGTTCATAGCCCCTATTAACATTAAAAAAATCAGTTTGCTGTAATAGATTCGTAGATATTCAGAACCGTCTAAATATTTTGGATGGTCGCCATGTTGGATTGTTATATGTATAGGCCATAGAGTCATGTATTGCTCGAGTCCAAGCTCTATGAACTTGCGGGATAAGGAGAAAGAGCAGGGAAGGGTCGGGAGTGTTGAGAAGGATCTGGTAACAGCCCACCGTGATATATGGTATTCCTTTCTATTCCAGTACTGCTAACATTCGGCCGTTGCTCAAACCACTGTGGTGTTAGTAATGGCTGAGTGAGTTACCGACCAATGTATTTGGTTCTGTACTATGCACGGACCGAGAAACCTCATCACTCGTCAACAACACTACTCATAGTCCGCGATGCACATTCCTCTCAGTTTCACGCAGCGTAGACTCGAGCAGTACCATTAAAGGAAAATTATTGCGTAGGTTCATTATTCAAACTTTCACTTCGATCGCATGATTACGACACAAGAAATATAATCTTAATTTTATAATTCGCACAGCCGCCATCTTGAGGTTATGTAAACAATTGTACTAAATTCGATACCAGTGCATTACAATGTGTATCAACATTTGTTGTACCAAGTTTCATTGCATTTGGATCATTAAATCTCGAGAAAAGTCTATTTAAAACTTTCAAATTCGCTTGGCCGCCATGTTCGCTTTGTAGTTAACCGGTTTTTGAAAGTCTCATAGATGAACTTCCTGTAGTGCCTTTTATCTTCGTACGAAATTTCAGGGTGATACCGATAATAGTTTCAGAGATATAAAATGCCGGTGAAATATTTCGCACAGCCGCCACCTTGAGGTTATGTAAACAATTGAAAAAATTTAGATGTCGGTGCATTACAATGTATATGAACATATACTGTACCAAGTTTCATTGCGTTTGGTTGGTTAAATCACGAGAAACGTCTATTTAAAAGTCGCAACTTCGCTTGGCCGCCATGTTGGTTTTGTAGCTACCGGGGTTTACAAAAGTCACATAGGACTTCTAGTAGTTCCCTTTAGCACCGTACAAAATTTCAGGGTGATATCGGTAATAGATGCGGAGATATTGAATCCTGATGATATATTTCGCCCAGCCACCATGTTGGATTGGTGAGACGTAACAAACTTTGAAGGACACGATCGTGGTCGTCTGGAATAGTGCTATGAACTTACCGAGTTTCATTGAAATCATCGAGCCGTTTAGATTTTATTAGCGGGACACACACACACACGAATCACACACGCACACACAGAAGATACACGGACAAAAGGTGATCTCATAAGCCTATTTTTTCATAAATGAAAACAGGCTAAAATGCTCCAGAAATCCTAGTAACAGATTTTGGTCAAATAAAGAGGGTAAGGAAGTTCAAATATTTGGGAGAAATTATTTAAAAAAATTGTTTGGAAAAAATGGCAGTCGAAGAAAGAATACGAAAGATGGAAAGAGCGTATGGCATACTGTAACTAGGAAAACCTACAACAAAGAGTGTCTTAAAATACAGCACTACAGCACCGTAGTCAAGCCGGAACGCCTGTATGCGAATGAATGTCTCGTACTGAACTACAAATTGGACACATTAGAAGTAGTAGAAAGAAGAATTATAAGCAAAATACTCGGTCCTTTATAAACTGAAGAATTATTGAAATTAAGAAGTAATGATGAAATATATCGAAAAATAGAAATCTATTAGAAACAATACGGAAATCTAGATTGCTATTTTTTTGACAAAATGGATGACATTAGATTAACCTAGCAGATTTTCACATTCCTGTGGAACAAGAAGTCAACAACAACCTTGGTACAAGAAGTCAAAAAGGATTTGGAAATAAATAATATCAGAGATGAAGATACACCACAGAGATATATTTTTAGGCAAAACGTGCTACAAATGGAAGGATTCCAAGGGTGGAAGGGAAAGAAAACCGGCTCCAAATGTTCCGAGGAAAGGAAGATGAAACATAGTGAGATAATGAAGGAATACTGGAGGAAGAAGAAGGAACAGCAAAGTACAAAGCATTGAAATTGGCTCGTGGTCCCTAGACGACCGAGACGAAAATAATAATAAAAATAAAATTCGAGCATGTACTTAAATTATGTATGGTTACTTATCTGCGAAGCCGTCAATTGTTACACTCTCACCTGCCTACTAGTTTTGCTCGTTTCACTTACAAGTTTCGTATCTTACATGTTGTTTTCGTACGATAGCCGGTGCAGGTGGTAATGCGTTCATTAGCAATTGTAACATATATTTTCATACCGTCTTCTTTTCTTTTTGAATAGTTGAGGTATTTCTGTAAATGTACTTCAGTTATATTTGACACTGAAATAGAAGTAGGTTTCCATAATTTACTTGTTCTACATCAGACCCACCCTGTCAACTAACATATAAGCGTGTCTTCTCTTAACATTTTTGATGTATATATGGGTGTTTCAAATTATTTTCAATATTTACTTAACATTTCATTATTTCCATAAATTTGCTTAATTATTTTACACTTGCCTCATTTGACTGCACGCTTCTCTTTAGGATTGATTGGGTGAAGGTTTCTATGGCATTGTGTCTTCTTGATATCTCTTGCAATTAAAATCAAAATAAAATAAAATTGTTAAGAGACCATTGTAAAATACTCTCAAACTTATAACATTCTACCTTAATTTAATTTTCATGAGCCTTAAGAAACAAGTTTCTTACTTTCTTTCTCCTGGAAAAAATCATTATTTACTCGGGAGTCGGATCATAATTATCCTCCTATATAAATATGCGAGAAGAGCGTTTTTATTTCCAACTCGAAACAAAATCCAAGAGTCTACTGATCAGTTCATGTAAAATTCATTCGTTATCTACTAACAAACTGCTATAACAGCCGCGGGAGAATAGGAAAACACCACCGTGTATTATATCAGAGAGGATCGTTGAGCGATAGCTTGCCACGGTGGGTGAGTGGTTAACGTGTCGGACTACCAACCCCAAGCTTGCAGGTTCGCTCTTGGCCGTGGTAAATGATTTTTGAAAGTCGACAAAAATCACGCCATGGATGTCATACGTTGTTGGCATGTTAAAGAACCCATTTGAATTCAGTAGGCTAGTTCCTAATGGTAAAATTAACCTCGGGATTTTCCGCCAACACAAAGTTCCTCAATTCTCTACTAGAAAGCGCTACAGTGTCAAGGAGCTTAGATATCTAACCTCTTTGACTTTCATAACGTTCAAATGAACGACGAAATTTGACATGCAAGCTGCCCTCTGGGTGTCAATTAACAAAGCTTGCACCCGCCACCCGACGCCATACGATATTATTATTATTATTATTATTATTATTATTATTATTGAGCGATGATCGCAGAGTGACTATCATTGAGCTATTATCGCAGGAGTCACTTTTTGGAAAACGCACTTAAGTCATAATTATGCACGTGGGACGATGTTATTCGTTCTATCCAACTGTATAGTTTTCATTGAATCTCAATCGTACCTGCCCATCAATTTTTCGTAATATCCTTCGTCTTCGTTTCAACAATGTATCGACTTGTCCCTGCCCACCCAGAGTAAAAGCCTCCGAACTCTCAATCTAACGCTTTGCATTCTGAGTCATCAGGGTCGTCACAAAATCTTAAAAAACTGGAAGGACTGGGTTTGATTCCTGCTTGTGGCAGAGATATGTTGAACTATCCTCCAGCTTCCAGCGCTAAGAATTATAACGACTGTAAAATATCACTGTATATAATACTTATATCTGTATATTGGCAAAGGTTACCAATAAATATTAGGTAATTACGCTGGTGCATTGAGAAAGAGACTTCAACCCATTGCATTGTTGTTGGTCTTCTGAAAACTATACGGTTCAATGAGATTTCAAGAACTAGCGCATTGTACTCCATAGAAAATCTTCATGAATTGAGTATTGTTACCAAGGAGATGCGTGGTTGATGTTGACTAAGGGTGACGTTGTAGCGTTGCTAAGTGTCTACTAATGTCAAAATTTAGTAAACGATAGCTGGTTTCTCAGAGATGACATGTTATTTGGATTATTAATTGTTAAACCTATACTTTTTCGATGAGAAATAAAGAACTAGCACAATTGAGCACAGTGTATTCCAAAACTAACCTTTATGTATTGAGTTTGTTTCCAAGGATGTTTAGCAATAAGTATTGATTGGCGTATTATTTACCATCTTAACAATTCCTTTATTGCACATTAAGATACAATGCATTAAATTGGAATACCTATAGGCATTCTTAAGAAACAGCAGGGCTGCCAACGTTAAAAAAAATGCTATATCTATTTTCCACCCCAATATCTATGAATCAGAAATGCATGCCAACATCTTTAAGCTTTGCTCATGTTGCCTATAGTGGTATATTCTCCTGAATATACAGTTCACAGAATTTAATAGCTAATACTCATTGGATTAATTTCTTTATTCATGTTTTTTTCACTACCCTTCTATGTAACCACCAATAGAGACTTCCTTTGTATTACTGTTTTCTCTTTCTTTGTGTGCATTGTCTTATATTTTCTGAAAGTTTCTTCCAGATTTGCAATGCTTTATCTTTGTGTAAGATCTTCCTGCAGCGCTCCTTGCGACAGGTCGCTGAAGCTTTGGATTTGAGTCACCTCAAGAGTTGGTTCAACACATTGCAAGTAGAGGGCATCAACCTCGCTGCTTATATATTAAATGAAGACTCTTTGGAATCGGCCTAAATTTGATTATGTACAATTAAAGTTTGTCATGTTGCTTTTATGTTTTCCCCCTCTTTCTCTCCCCCTCCTTTCGCCTCTCTGTCGTTGCTCGATCACACACTTGAATATTCTGTCACTCCATTCTCTACTGGTGCGCCGAACTGACTGAAATCTCTCCTGCTCGGAGAATACACTTCCACAATGTGTTAAATTTCAATTCTTAAGACTTTCCTTAATGGCTGGCGGTGAAACCTGACATCACTACGATCAAAAGATATGTACATAACTAAGTGTTTTGAACAACATATCTTTTGGGGCCTATATAAATCATAATCTAAATGTTTTTAACAAACATTTTCTTCAAAATGTTAACTTTTACAGACTGGTGACAATTGTTAACGGCCCCCCACGAGGGATATTACATTGATTTGCTAAAGCCATTGAATGGTCATGAAAACTTTTTGGGATACTTTTCCTCCCAACGCGGGAAATATGCTAACCTTGTAGCACTTTGAAATTCAATAGTTTCTTCTTCGAGGGATTTTCTACTGAATATTGAAATTGTACCAAGTTATTCTCAAATTTTATCGCGGGATTTTTCCCTTCTGGTCCCATATTATGCTACTTGCAACTCGTGATATTTTGAATCAAGCAATATACTCTGTTTTGTGTAAAACTACACTGGCAAACACCTCAAAACTCAATAACTTTGAATTACTGCTAATTTCCGAAAGAGAATAACAAATAAGACTCCATAGTGACTTTCCTTGTGCTCCGATATTGGTTTTAGCCCAAACCGCGACAAAAATAAGCCTCAACAGACTCTAAACATACCCCATTTCTCCTTTCCATTCCCTATTTATTAACATTTAAATTTAAGTAAAAAACATTTGCATATCTTTTTTGTAAACTTGAGGCTTCTCTGAAGTGACCTCTCTCTCTTTTGAATTTAGCATTATGTAAATACTGTTTAATTATTGGTGGTTATAAACCCACCTTTTAATCTTCGCTCTCATTTTCCCGCTGCGGAATTCAGAATTTGTAATTTCATATTTGTCAATGTCCTCTATCACGCTTCATTACTAAGGTACATAGTCAGGAATTTGTTAAGTTACTTCATTCTCTAAACAAACAAATTTGAATAATTTTCAGGGTTTAATTTCTTAATAGGTCGTAGTCCTTCAATTTTATATTGATCTTACAACACTTCTAGTGTTGATGTAATAATAATTTGCTCATACTTTTTCGCTAATAGTTCTCTCTGCAATCTTCCTACTCGAGGTAATTATTGCCTTGTCATATCAGTTTACCTTTCGGATTGTAGTTTTGCCAAAGAGGTTTGTTAGTCTTTCCTCTGCTAAACTTCTAATCAGCACATTGCTGGATAAAAGTTTAGCACACTTTGAACACAAGTGTTAATTATAACTTAATTATAACTTTTTGCTAAAGGCCTCGTGAGCCTCCTAACTTTTCCGTTTAACGTGCAATCGTTCTTTTGCTTCGAGGTTCATCCTCGGTGGGTAGTAAAGCTATTCTTTATTGGCCTCATTTTTTTCCGCATTTAGAATGCCTTTTGAAATACTCCCCCGTAGCTTTGTTAAAATACTTTTTATAGTCTCTTGTTTGCAATTTTAACAGTGACCTGAGTTGACCTATAAAATATACAGTACTCTATTTCTTGTATTGAGGGGATAATGCATTTGGTGACTGATTGCGGGACATCCCAACCTTCTATGCATTATTGAATAAAGTTATTAGTAAATTGTTTATGCACACTCTTGGTTGCCTTTTTCGCAAGCAAGACTGTGAGTTTCTTGCTAGTTTTATTAATTATGCTTCGGCATTTCTCCTTGCCATAGTTAACCGAGTTCAGTAACATATCCTAGTCATAATTAAAGTTTGAAGGCTAGGGTTTGTTTTCCCATCTCAGGTTCTTTAGCCTTGTTCCAGGCTAACTTTTACGGATCTCTCAGCAATTTGCTGTTGTTTCTATACCAGTCTTTTATTATTGTCATTTATGAATAAAAATTGTTATTTGGATTTGCTCCCTGTTTCCTAAGTTTTCTTCCTTTCCTAAGCCTTTTTTCCTTTCCTTACATCAACTTCCCTCCGGTAGTGGTTAAGTCTGGGCTTGACACTCCAAAATTTGGTTCCGAAACCCGTGCGAATCCAATTTGCTAATACTTTGCAAATTACTAATCTTTATTTGTAATTTTCAGCTATAACTCAAATCTCAATCAAGGCTGGTTAATCATAGGGAGGAGAGAGGAGTCACTCCTGCCAACTCCTACAGCATACAGCACCTTTCAAATCGTATGTCGCTGCCAACCTGACATCATCATCACTTTTATATTCTTCTTCAGAAGCGTAAGTTGGACTGCAACATCCAATTTTCATTATGGCACCTACGACAACTGATAATGATGATAAACTCACCGCCAAACGTGCTTCATACAAAAGGCAACTCACCCGGTGCAGAACGTTCCTTAAATATTTATCTCCCACAGATTATAATTTAGATATAATTTCACACCGCTTAAAAAACTATGAACAGACTTCAGATAGATATGACGCGTATCGAACGGAAATTTAAACGACCATGCTAGGCCAGGAAGGAGACAGGGAGGAGGTAGAAACCCTATATTATGAAGGCGTCGGTGCCGCCTACGCTTTAATCCGCACACTTACCCAAGATCAAAAAAAGGACATTCCAGTTCCAAGTTCACTTCAAGTGCAACAAACCGCGTCTCGTGAGGGCACTCTCAGGACTAGACCCTTACTACCAAAATAGAACTGCCTTATTTCTCAGGTGACGAAAGCCAATGTGACTCTTTTTATGAGCTCTTTTGCTCCCTTGATCACGATGATGAAACTATTCGGGAAATTCACAAATTTCATTACTTGCGATCGTCTCTTCACGATCAGGCGTTTCAATTAGTCGAAGCTCTTCCATTAAGCACTGATATCTATCCCATCGCCTTTAATCTTCTTAAAGAAATAAGTGGTAATTTACGTCTACGTGTTCAACGTCATATGAAATCTTTATTTAACTTGCCCCTCACACGTCACAGTGACGTCAACAGTCTTCGTACTCTCATAGACACAACCTAACTTCACGTTAAAGCATTATCTCAGTTAGAACAACCAACAGATCACTGGGTCACTTTTTATTACACCTAGTCACTTCCAAATTTGATGCCGCCACTTTGAAGGCGTGGGAGATCGAGCTTGCCCATGACGATGATTATTCTTATGATCATCTAATCACATTCATATATAGCAGATGTCAGCTCTTAAACGCTGTAGCAACTCAAAGTGAACCCGCCCCCACTAGCTCACGGCGTGAACAAGCACCCTCTAGCTCTAAACGTGAACATGCGTCTACTAGCACTCAAAAACATGGATAGTCTAACACCTACGCTACCGGTTACAAAAGTAGGTCTTCTGAAAACCGACAAACTAGTTCTCTCGCACTAAACAGTCAGGGTGAATCCCAAAATTCTCTTCAGTAACTCTCCGAAATGCGTACTCTGTCAAGATCTTCATGCTCTATACTTTTGTACTTCCTTTAAGGAACTATCCGTCGATGATAGAAGGAAATTAGTGTCTCAACATCGTTTCTGCTTTAATTGTCTCTCGCCTAAACATTCCGCTTCGAATTGCAAATCTGCTAGACTTTGCTATCATTGCCAAAAGTCGCATCATACACTACTCCACCGTCATGATAAACCGAGGTCATCAGCAACTTCAACTTCTACCTCCAAACAAAGTGATGATACTGGAAAACCCAATGCGTCATCGTACATTCAAAATGCCACGTCTTGGCGTAGTGTTCAAGTATTGTTGTCCACCGTGCAAGTAGAAGTTCAGGATGGGTCAGGTAACTGGATTCGTGCTAGAGGACTTCTAGACTCGGCCGCTACTCTTGATTTCGTTTCAAACTCATTGATTGAAAAACTTGGTCTTCACGTAACACCTACCTCTATAAACGTATCAGGCATCAACAGTTCCAAAACGCAAGCCGTACAATTTTCGAAATTTCAAATAAAAGATATTTGTCAAAGAAATAACTTCCATAAACTAAACTGTCTCATTCATAACAGCATAGGCGAAGACACTCCGAGTAGCACTGTCGACACCACTTGTTTAAACGTTTCCGCTAACTTGAGGCTTGCTGACCCTCTCTTTAACATGCAAGGTCCAATCGATATACTCTTCAGCCACGGTCGACCCTAGAAAAGTCGGAAGATTCAACCTGACAACACAGTAGCAACGGCTATCGTCAGTCATACATAGTCACGAGCGCTTGAACAGCTGTTTGCTAGCAAGGGAGGCGACAAAAACTACGGAATTAATATTGGACAATGACAATGTACATGTTTAGCAAAACATCTGTTTATTAGCCTACTTTTCCTATTTTGTAAAAATGAGGAAAAATTAGACTTATGAGATCGATCCAGGAAAATGTGTGTCTGTCTGTCCTTCTGTCTGTCTGTCTGTCTGCGTGTCCCCCCCTATCAACTCCTAACCGGCTGTAGCAATCGAGCCCAAATTTGGTATGAGTAAAAATCTCTATCTGAATATCTCAATGCCGTATTTGAAAATGATATCAGTGCTACCAACTGCAGAAAAATCGCAATTGAAATTTCAGCTCCATGTTGTATATCCTGGGAGGTATGCATGGGAGCTATACCAAAATTGGCACTCATATAGATAATAATATTTCAGTTTAATTTCCAGGAGGCCATACATGGCAGTGTTGCCAAAATGATTCTAGGCGTGCTGATAGGTCCAATTTTAAATGCATATAACTTCTACACTATCAATTGGATTTCAACCAAATTTCGTATGTACTATGTGGTAATAGACAGATATGACTGAGCGTAATCTAAGGAGGCACCAGGGCTTCCAACTGTTAATAAATGCACTCTCTTTTGTTTTTATCCAAATACCAATATATCAGACAGTATGAAAGCCGACGGCTTTAAACTATGCACACGTATAGTACCTGACATTCTAGATTAATTTGGAGTAACTAATGGACCTCAGTACTACCAACATGATTCTAAGCCTCCTGGAAGGACCAATTGTAAATACATGTAACTTCTATACTATCGATTGGATTTCAACCTAATTTCGTATGTGCTATGTGTACTGTAACTGATATGACTATGCGTATTCTTAAGTGCAACCAGGGCTGCCAAGTGTTAATAAATGCTGTCTCTATTATTTTACCCTAATATCAATATATCAGAAAATATTCAAGCCAAAAGCTCTAAACTTTGCACACGTGTAGTGCCTTACATTCTAGATTAATATGGAGTAACTAATATACGTCAGTGCTTCCAACATTATTCTAAGCCTGCTGATTTGTACAATTTTAAAATACATGTAACTTCCATACAAATAAATGGATTTCATCCAAAATTGGCGCAACAATAGATCATAATAGTTCAGATTATTTCTGACCAACACATGCATGACATTGTTGCCATCATGATTTTACGCGCGCTGATAGGTCCAATGTCTAACTATATGCAACGTCCATACTATCCATTGGACTTCAACAAAATTTTGTATTCTGTACCTTAAGAGATGGAACTAAGAATATATTCAGTCACCAGGGCTGCCAACTGTAGTGCTCTATTAGGCTACATTATGCCAGTTATATTTCGAACTAATTATAAAATTCGATATTACCAACTCAATTACGTCATTATTCTAATTAGGTCCATATAGATTAATAATTGGAATGAATCTTACATTTCGAGAAAAGTAGGCTCTTTAGTTCGTCACGGAACTTCTTGTTTTTATTTACACATGACCAGTGATACAACCGGAAATAAATGAATAGCGTGCATATGATCGTGGAAAGTTGTTATAAGAGCCAAGCAGCTGATATTAGGCTTGAATGACACGGCTATAATTTACCAACATAAAAGTGTTTAGCAAAATAAAGAAAATTCTTTTGGTTTCTTTTCGTATTTTATTACTCTGAAGTATGCTAATAAAACAATTGGCGGTGTTATAATAATAATATGGTGTAAGAAGATGCAATTGAGGGTTATGTGATGCAAAAATGGAGGCTATCTCCCATAACATCTTCACACTGTAGGCCTATAAACCCTCGATTCCACCGCACATGTATGTAGATAATTTACTACCATTATAGAAATAGTCTGTTGCTGCTGGTATTCCATAACTGTATCAGATTACTTCTGTTTCCTTCCTAAAGTGCTTCAACCTTCTCTTCCCAGAACCAAGTTTGCTGACATCAACAGCATCATTCCTTGCCTGTGAATAAATTGTTTAGCAATACAGTGGCAATAACTGAAAGTATTTTTTTTTCACCTAATAGACCAATTTCCACTCCACAAAGGCACACACCATTTGGGAAACCAGTATCACCAAACAGAATTGTTTTAGACACATATACCCTCTTTTGATCTTGACAGTTTAAGAACATGTCATTAGCACAGCAATGTGGTACACTATGTCTGATGGAACAGTTAGACTACCTCTATTCAGGGTGTCAAATAAGTGTCATTGGTAGAGGCTTATTTTCCTACTAAACAATCAACACAAAGTGAACATTCCAGCTTTAAGGAGACCTGGAATGGAGCATAACCTGATACATGCAGAAGACAGGAAGAGTCGAATTGAAAGTGAAAAATATTTGTTTCCTGGGGCTATATTTTCAGAACCGTATTTACATATTGTAAGTCTTTGTAAGTGTCAAAGGACCATTTCAGAACACCATACTTGGCAGATTTTGTGCCTAAGAGAGGTTTCAATCTCAGTTTCTTTCTGCCTCTAAAACATGAAGAAATGAAACATTGTTATCTGTGGAATCTTTTGAAAATTGCTCTGATATATAACTACACTATCACAACTGGTATAAATACAACAATCCTTGAACAGCTGTGGTTAATTGTGAATGCTAGCAGCAAATGAAGGAAACTAATAGTGTGCTTCACTAAAAATTCTTGTGCTTTCAATTCAAGAACTTCACCCAGCTTGACTCTTCTGTCCTCAGGATCCCTTCACTTCTTGGTTTCAGGAATAGACAAGTCAGACGGCAAATATAGAAAAAATGTAGCCAAGGCTCCTGATGCCAATTTCAATCTATCCATCGGGCGCTCCTTCCATTCTCCAGTAGGGGCCAATAACCTAGATGTTAGGCCTCTTAAAACAACAATTATCCTCATCATCAACCATTCTCCAGCTGAGTCCTTATATTTCTCTGCTTTAATAATATGACGTTCTTGCAAATGATTTATGCAATCTACATTTCGAAGGTTCCCTAATCCAGGCCTGGCGCAGATTTTCGTCACTTGGCAACCTAAACACTGGTGTGTAGCCTCCCTTACTTGGATAATTTGCGTTACAGTTGGGGACACAACCTTTATCTGGCATTGTTACGGTGCCGAAACATTCCAGGAAAATCAAAGTTTAAACATGAAGTACGATATGTGATAATTCCATGTACCATATTTTAAAAAATAATGCCAGATACAAAGCACACTCGTCAGTGTGTTCTCGATTAGGGATTAAAGTTAAAAAAAACTCACCTGGAAGGGTAGTATAAACGCTACTATAAAGCGTATAAACTTACAAAGCGTAAAAAGCAAAATATAGAAGAGGGGCAGATGACCTCGTAGTTCCACCCCTTAAAACAACAATAACTAACTAAAATATAGAAGAAATATCCCTATGAGATAAACAGGAGCACCTGCCAGACTGAACGTTCCCATCGTTTTCCTGCCTGACAAGGGTATGACTGATGAACATGTTGCCTAGTCTCAGCCTTCCGACCTGTCTAGAGTCGACTGTAATTCAGTGCAAACGTCTTCTGTTATTGCCTACGTAAGCAATTACGCCACCTGTCTTCTAACGTTTATGCTCGAGATACAAACTTTGGTTGGATAATCACTGGCCAACTTCCTCGTTATACTGCTCAACCCACTTCCCAATGTCATTTTGTCAGCACTGATTTAGAACAATTGTGGAAACTGGAAAGTATCGATTCCTCTAGTCCAATTTCATCCGAGAATGAATTCTGCGAGCAGCTCCACTACCACTCGCACCTCCGTAAACAGATTTATCGTTCAAATGCTGAGACCGCTCAATCCTCCAAAACATTGCAACTCTCAACATAAAGCGCGAAAAGCTTCCTTCGCCATTGAGAGCAAATTCAAAAAAGTACCCATTGTGAAAGAACAGTATACCGAATTCATGGAAGAATACGAAAGTCTAGGTCACATGGAAGTTGTAAATAAATCCGATGACGAGTTACACCCTCCGGTCGAAACTTTCTTTATAAATCACCATCCAGTGTGGCAAAACCCTCTCAGCAAAGAAAAAAATCCGCGTTGTGTTTAATGGGTCATCACCCGATGATAATGGCAATAGTATTAATGACGCCCTTTATTCTGGTCCCGTGATTCAATCAGACTTGTCCACCATTCTTTTAAACTTTCGTCTATTTCCCATAGCCGTTATTGCCGACGTTAAACAGATGTATCGCCAGATTTTGATCCATTCTGAGCAACAGGATCTTCAGCAAATTTTATGGCGTGACGAAACAAGCGAATCTACAAAAATATTTCGTTTAAAAACTGTCACCTATGGACTCAATCCTTCCGCATTTCTTGCTATCCGATCCCTACATATGCTCGCAGCTCAAGATGGTCACTTGTTTCATGCTAAAGCTTCAGAAGCCTTAACAACATCTTTCTATGTGAACGATTACTTGCAATCTTTTAAAACCCTAGAAGAAGCTTCTCTCATCTCTTGCGAACTGAAAGCACTACCTAATAATGGAGGCTTTCCACTCCACAAATGGGATTCTAACTCATCCGAATTTCTTTCGCAATTTCCAGTAGAAGAAATAGATCCCTCTTCTGTCGAAATATGTGGCGATTGAGACTACCAAAACTGTAGGAGTACATTGGTGCACTCGCAGTGACACACTTATTTATAAGTCCCTTACTGAGGGACTTTCAAATACCAAGAGACAAACTTTGTCCAAAATAGCTAAAATTTTCGACCCCATTCAATTTCTCGCTCCAATCATTGTTATTGCTAAACTGTTCATGCAAGAATTATGGTCCCTCAAGTGCGAATGGGATGAGACTGGTCCCACTTCTTTTCTCAATAGATGGCTTTCTTTTTACTGTAGTCTACTCAATCTTTCTCTCATTGAAATGGACGCTAGTCAGTACTTCGTCTAGTGCACCCCTTGTGCTTCATGTCTTTGCCGTCAGCTCCGAGAGGGCTTACGCTAGTTGTGCATACCTTGTTCACTACACCTCTCAAAACGAATCTTCGCGCTCGAGTCATATTTGTGCCAAATCTAAAGTGGCTCTCCTCAAAACTATTACTTTACCCTGGCTTGAATCGTGCGACGCTCTCATAGCAGCGGAACTCACCCACAAACTGCAAAAGATTTTAAAAGTTCAATTTTCCAAAATCTGGTTATTGAGCGACTCCAATATAACTCTCTCAAGGATCGCTGAAACTCCAACTCATTTGCAAACTTTTGTCGGCAACAGAGTTGCCAAAATATAAACTCTTTCGCCAGGATATCAGTGGAGACACGTTCCTAGCTCTGATAATCCTGCTGATATTATCTCACGCGGTTGCGTACCGTCTCAGTTAGCCGTATCCGATCTGTATTGGCACGGTCCCTCGTGGTTAGTCAAAGACTCTTCTTGTTGGCCTTCCAAACCTCCAGTTCCAACTTCTAACTTGCCTGACGCTAAAGTAGTTAAAGCTACCGCTTCTTGTCTCGTCAGTAGCGCTTTGTCTCGTTTGTTGTCCCGTTATTCTTCCTTTTACAAACTTATCCGTGTTTTCAGTTATCTTCTCAGGTGGAAATACATTGTCATTGATCAACCCGTTCTTCCTAAATCGCATTTAACCAACCATGAATTAACGCTTGCCACCACTAAGGTCTTACGGCTCATGCAGCAAGAAGATTTTCCTACCGAATTGTCTTTGGTCTCAACATAGAAAGACCTTTCTAAGTTCAGCCGTCTTTGCGCCCTCGCTCCCTTTCTCGATGGAAGTGGGTTACCGAGAGTAGGCGGGAGGCTTTCTCACTCTTCACTCTCCGAAGATTAAAAACATCCTGTCATCTTGCCTTCTAAACATCACGTAACTTCTTTAATCATACGTGAATTTCACTGTCGTAAGTTACATGTACTCGCACCCTGCTTTGTCTACTACGGGAAAAGTACTGGATCATAAATGGCGTTCATGATGTTTCTTCAGTTATATACAAATGCATCCCCTACTTCAAAGTGAAATCCAAAGTCAGCACTCAGATCATGGGCGATTTACCGTCTTTCCGCTCTTCTCCTAGCCAACCTTTCGCTTTGACTGCCGTTGATTATATAGGTCCCTTCCAATATCAGCGAAATTCCCCTGAAGCTAAACGGAAACTACTCGGAAAACTCTACGTATCTCTTTTCGTTTGCATGGTTACTGGTGCGATTCATCTATAACTAGTAACTGACGCCTCTACTTCGTACTTCCTTTCAGCTGTTTCTCGCTTCACTGTTCGGCGTGGAGTGCCCTCGGAAATGTTTTCCGACAATGCCTCCACCATTCAAGGTGCAGCGTCCTTTTGGAAAAGAAAACTCTTACTTCTTTTTCCCGCAACGGAACAAATTTCCAACTTTTCCTATGCCAAAGGTTTCAACTGGCGATTGATACCACCTTACGCCCCTTATCATGGAGGAAGGTGGGAATCCTGCGTCAAGCTAACAAAACGACATCCAAAAAAGGTTTTAGGCAATCCCATTTTGATCTACGAAGAATTCAATTCGCTATCCATTCTAATCGAAGGTTTTGTTAATTCTCGCCCTCTAACCACACTTTCTAATGACCCTGATGACTTGCTTCCTTGAACACCTAGTCATTTATTGATCGGTTGTTCTCTGTCAGCTTCCCCTCCTTTGCTTGATTCTCGTAGGGATGGGGGTCTTCCTATACTCTCGCGTGAAATTGAAGCTTTACGTAATTGTTTCTGGAAACTATGGAGGTTGGAGTACCCAACTTCGCTCCAAAGGAGGCAGAAGTGGCTCCTCTCTACTCCCAATATCAAGGTGAGAGACCTGGTCCTTCTACGCGAATCCCTCTCGTACCCCCTCCCCCCTCTCGCGCTGGTATAGATTGCTACCCTGGTCTTAATGGTAAAATTCGAGTTGTTAAGGTTCTCACTGCCAATGGTCATATTGTTAGACCTATATCAGTTATTTCGCCTTTGCCACTCGATTCATAAATTGTCTTTTCTCCTCTCTGTTGGTGTCTGGGCACCCAGTATTGTATATTCTCCTGAATATACAGTTCATGTTGGAATTTAATAGCTACTACTCTTTGGATTTATTTGTTCACGTTTTTTTTTTACTTCCCTTCTTTGTAAACACCAACAGAGACTTCCTATGATTTACTGTTTTTTCTTTCTGTGCATTCTCTTATATTTTCTGAAAGTTTGTTCCAGGTTTGCAATGCGTTCTCTTTGTGTGAGATCTTTCTGCAGTGCTCCTTGTGACAGGACGCTGAAGCATTGGATTCCAGTCACCTCAAGAGTTGGTTCCACACATTGCAAGTAGAGGGCATCAACCTCGCCTCTTATACTGTATCTTCCATGAAGAGACTACTTATTTTTCGTAATCTGCCTAAAAATTGATGTATACAATTAATTGTTGTCATGTTGCCTGTAGGTTTTCCCGATCTTTCTCACCCCTCCTTTCCTCTCTCTGTCGTTGCTCGATCACACACTTGATTACTCTGTCACTCCAGTCTCTACTATACCCCATGTCAGGTCAAGACCTGAGGAAAATATCCTTCCGCGCATCTTCTATCTCTATCCCGTCTTGTGTTTCCAGCATGGCGCGCATCTGATCGAGTATTTGAAACTACCTTAACCACAAACGACTTTATTGCGATTGGAACTTCGATTCACTTCAATTACGAATTTATCTACGGTACATTCAATAAACCAAATATGTTTTCTTATCGTGTTGGATCACCCTGTCGAAACCAGAGGCTCTGTGATCATTTAAAATAAAAGGATGCTTGTAGTTCTACGTTAACGTGCGATTATTAAAACATTATAACATTATATGTGTTAGGCGAGGTATGACACATAAACGATGAGTAATATACGATGACGAGATGACGTGTGTCCTTGAACCTTATAAACCAACTAATTGCTTATGTGTCATCCGTCAGCATCTTATCTTGGGAAAGATCGAAAGTAGACGGGGAGAAACAGGCTGCTTCCTTGAAGGGTTACGACATGTACTCTTGAGAATCTGAAGGCAGAATGATCTACTGTCAGTACAAAGACTTAATTGTAAAGTGAAGTGAAGGGTATATAAATCAAAACAAGAAGTTCCGTGACGAACTAAAGAGCCTACTTTTCTTAAAATTAAGATTCATGCCAATAATTAATCTACAGTAAATGAACCTATCTAGAATAATAACGAAATTGAGTTGGTAATATCGAAATGTCTAATTAGTTCGAATATACCTGGTATAATGCAGCCAAATAGAGCACAACAGTTGGCAGCCCTGGTGACTGAATATAATCTTAGTTCCATCTCTTAAGGTACAGAATACAAAATTGGGTTGAAGTCCAAGGGGCGTTACATGCAGTTAGACATTAGATCTATCAGCACGCGTATAAGCAAGTTCGCAATAATGTCATGCGTGTGCTGGTCAGAAATAATCTGAAATATTATGATATCTTGTTGTGCCAATTTTGGATGAAATCTATTTGTTAGTATAGAAGTTACATGTATTTTATATTGGACCTATCAGCAAGCATAGAATCATGTTGGCAGCACTGACTTATATTAATTACTCCAAATTAATCTAGAATGAGCAGTTGGTTTGCATACTTTCTGATAAATAGATATTAGGGTAAAAAAATATAGACAGTACTTATTAAAAGTTAGCAGCCCTGATTGCTCTTAAGAATATTTATAGTCATCCTGTTATGTTACACATAGCACATACGAAATTTGGTTGAAATCCAACTGATAGTATAGAAGTTACATGTATTTAAATATTGGTCCTATCAGCAGGCTTAGAATCATGTTTGTAGAACTGACGTATGTAAGTTACTCCAAATTAATCTAAAATGTCAGGTAATATACGTGTGCATATTTTAAAGCTGTCGGCTTGCATACATTCTGATATATTGTTATTGGGATAAAAAAAATAGAGACAGCAATTATTAACAGTTGGCAGCCCTGGTGGCTCTTAAGAATATCAGTTTATGTACACATATTACAGACAAAATTTTGTTGAAATCCAATTGATAATGCAGAAGTTATATGCATTTAAAATTTGGACCTATCAGAAGGCTGTAAATTATTTCGCCAACACTGCCATGTATGGCCTCCTGGAAATTAAACTGAAATAGTATTATCTACATGTGTGCCAATTTTGGAATATCTCCCAGGTTTACCTTCCAAGCTATCCAACATTGAGCTCAAATTTCTAGTGCGTTTTTCATCAGTTGGTAGCACTGACATCATTTTCAAATATGGGCATGAGATATTCTGGTATACATCTTTACTCATGCTAAATTTGGTTTCAATTTCTGCATCTGTTTAGGAGTTGATAGGGGGGACACACACACAGCCAGACAGACAGAAGGCCAGACAGACACACATTTTCCCGGACCGATCTCATAAGTCTACTTTTTCCTCATTTTTTCAAAATGTGAAATGTAGGCTAAAAATAATCATACCGCGCATAGGAAAATAATACTGTCAGGTGTATGGGTGCATTAGCTATCATCAAAATGCCATTACAAAACATGGCGAGTAGGCAATATATATTTTCAGTTGAGCTAAAATAGGCTACTGAGAAGTGACACTCTCCTGTAAATAAGATTAAATGTTAGGATACAACATGTGTATATAACTTACAGATATGGTCGCTAATCTTCCTCCATTGCTTGTATTCCACAGAGACCGCCGTCTGATGATTCACTACTGTCACTATCACCATTAATGTTAATCACAAATTTGTCTTCCATTTTGTCCACAATAAAGTCCAGATCCCAAAGTTTCTTTTCTTCTCCCTTGACATGGCGGACACAGTTTTCCCACTTCTCCGGTGTAACTTCAGCGATTCCCTCCTGCAGTAGTTTTTCGACAGTTTCAAGTTTAAAAGAGCTGTTGTTACGAGCAACGTAGCCTTTACTTGTCTCCATGCTAATTCTATTGGAATCAATTCGCAGTGATATGGTGGTAATCGAAGTACAGTATGTCCAGCTAGCTGAGCAATACTGTCAATACGATATCCTTCATACTTATGTTTGATACTTTGAATGACACCCATCAGCTCTACCTTTATCCAACTGTCTTCAAAGTGAACACCCTTTTCTTTCAGAAATTTTTGCATGTCACTTTTCTTAGATGATGATGTGGTGTTTTTTTTTTCAAGTTTCACTGAGTGATAACTGGTGTCCATAACAATCACACTCTTTGGTTCAAGTTTTGGTAATAGTTCCCGAAACCAGGCTTCGAACCTGGGACCGTCCATTTTCTGGTGGTAATCTCCACTCGATTTCTTGGCTCGAAATGCAAGTCCCTCACTGTCAAAGAAACCTTTTTTATTTCCACAATGAACTACGATAGCACTACCCCCTTTCCCAGTAGGATTTTTGGGCCCTGTACTGACACCACTAATGAAAGCTTGACGTTTACTCTCAACTGTAGTATCTTGCCATACCGTTGATACTGTATGTCCGGCGTTACACCAGGTTTCATCAAGATAATAAATAGTGCGTCCTTGTTCACGGTACTCTTGTATGGACGTCAGATACTTGTGACGCCACTGAATTAAATCATCGCGTTCTAGCATGGCTGAAGCTCTTTTCCGTCGCTTGAAAAGAAACCGTAAGTTCTTCATTAACCTACGAAGAGTACTCTCACTGAAACTAGGAAAATCCTCATCACTATTCACTGCGCATGTCACATTCTTCACAGTTGGAAATTCATTCCTGAGAAAAAAAAAATGCACTTTCCTACGAATTCCACACAAAAAAAACGAATACTGCGACAAACGAACCCTCTTTCCTTGTGACGCCTGTCGACTTCTCGCTGGAGACATGCATTCGCCATAAGCTTTGAATTCCGTGCAGAGTAAACACTGTATGTCGAAACGCCAGTCAAGTATGCTGTCTTCTTTACCAGCTCTTCTACTGTCCACTCTGGATTGTCATCCCTCAACTTACTATATACATTTAAAATAATTTGTTTGCACCTTTACTGAACTTCTCTCCACTTTTATTACCTTTTAAGTATTTTATTGGTGATTCAAGCTTTATAGCTGCAGTTTGAATACGTTGTGTACTTGAAGATGCCATGTTGAACTCGTAACAATATTGCCAACCATTGAACCTTTTTCGCCACAAAATCGAATGACTCGGACACTCTTATGTCGCTCAAACAAAGTTTATACAGAACGAAATATAATATAATATCAAATTCGTACTGAATTATTCTGCCTATCGTTTAAAATACCACTAAAAACTATATTCACCCACAAAATTAATCATATTAAAAGAAAAGTTAGTGCATCATCCATTAACGAGAAAATGATTAATTTATTCATAGATTTATACCAAGGAATTTCTTAAAAAGAATCTAGCCAGTTTATGGACATATAACAACATACGCTGAAAAATCTTCTACTGCAAAAACAAGCAGAGAGAGTGGGAACTATCTCCTTGCGCGTGAGCCTTTTCACAGACTAGAACATCAGAGGGACCGCTTAGGTCTTGACCTGCCATTTGGTATAGTGCGCCGATCTGACTGAAAGCTCTCCTGCTCGGAGAAGTGCCTAAACTTCCACATTGTGCTATATTTCAAATAGACGTCATGTCTTAAGACTTTTCTTAACGGCTGGCAGTGAAACCTGACATCACGACGATGAAAAGATAAGTACATAACTAAGTGTTTTTAACAACAAATTTTATGGGGCCTATATAAATCTTAATCTAAATGTTTTTAATAAACATTTTCTTCAAAATATGAACTTTTACATACTGGAAAATTCGTTAACGGCTTCCCACGAGGGATATTACATTGATTTGCTGAAGCTTATTTAAGCTCGCCATTGAATGGTCATGAAAACTTTCTGAAGATACCTTTCCTCCCAACGTGGGAATTATGCTAACCTTGTAGCACTTTGAAAATAAATCTTTTTTTTTTCCTTCGAGCAATTTTCAACTGAATATTGAAATTGTACCAAGTTATTCTCAAATTTCATCAAGGGATTTTCTTCTTCTTTTCCCATTTTATGCTACTTGCAACTCGTGATATTTCGAATCAAGCAATAGACTCTGTATTGTGTAAAACTACACTGGCAAACACCTCAAAACTCAATAACTTTGAAGTACTGCTAATTTCCGAACAGAACAACTAATCTGACTCCATAGTGACATTCCGTGTGCTCTGATATTGGTTTTAGTGCAAACCATATGTGTAGGGTAGCCAAACCGCGACAAAAAATAAGCTTGAACAAACTCTAAATATACCCCATTTTCCCTTTCCATTCCCCATTTACTAACATTTAAATTTAAGTAAAAAACCTTTGCATTTTTTTTGTTAACTTGAGGCTTCACTGAAGTGACCTCTCCCTTTTGAATTTAGCATTACATAGATACTGTTTAATTATTGGTGGTTATAACCCCACCTTTTAATCTTCGCTCTCATTTTTCTGCTGCGCTCAGGAATTCAGAATATGTAATTTCATATTTGTCAAAGTCCTTTATCACGATTGATTACTAAGGTACTGTGCCCTTAATTTCACAGTGAAATAACAGCCAAAATCCCAGGATCAAAAATGGATCGCAGCAATCAGCAGTACCCGTCTGAAATACCTAACTTTCGCCACTGGCATATCACTCACCGGAAATAAGGATCATATAAGGATCTAATCTAAATAAATAAACGCTATGGTCCCTCACTATATGATCAGACTAAATAACAATAACACGTCAAATTCTTCTACCTCGGGGCAATATAGGCACTATAAAATGGGTATCTGACTCGAGATTCTGATATCCGACCATAGCATTTACTTGTTACCACTTCCCTCCAATAAAAACAACAAAGTTCTATAAAAACAACGACGAGCATTCAAAACATGTGCTCGGTAGAATTTATTCAGAAAAACTGAATGTACTTAAGTATAAACAACACAAATAAAAGACTACACCCTTCATCTCAGGTTCACCGATCATTGAAGCTCCCCGCAAATGATAAAATAAAATAAAATCCTTTTAACAATAACATTATCATAACCTGCTTCTCCCTAGATCTCAGGATCGAACAACAGTCGTTAACCTCACGTATATCACGACAAAATTAAACTACTAGCGAAGGCCTTCTCACTATTACAATATCAAACCATTACTCTATCTAACACGACCCTGAAATCCCTACACTCACTATGCTAAATCTTTCAGAATAAACAAAAGGAATAAAATCATGAACTACTTACACTTATATACATTCCATCTATGTACACACTATCAGCTGGTCGCCGCACATTATCATCACCGCTAACTATTTCTGCATTGCGAAATAACATTTACACTTATCCATCGTAAAAATATTTTACATTGCAAATTACAAGACTTCCGCTAACATTAATGTCAATTATAGGGATCAAAGACTTAATAGGGCATCATAGTCCAATCAGTAAAGTTAAGACTACTGTTAATGTATCTTCCACTGGTTTCTTTATAAATAATACCAATGACACTACTTACGGGCCGGCCTGAGCTACGACACCGCACAGCTGATTACCTGCCCCCACGCCTAAGAGAGCGTGCACCTTCACTGAGCATTGACAAACATCTATTTATATAACGCAACACACTGCTTGCCAACCGCAAGCTTCCTCTCAGAATACAAGTACTCCGCCATAAAAGACAGCCTTCCCATTCATCGCTTCCGTGCTAGACCTGATCAACACAAGCTACGTTGTCAAATCTCATACATCTCGCAACACCAATAATCCACAGGTGCTTTCCAACTTCAAAATAATATTTTTATTACATTATACGGAGCAAGGAAATGCTAGTCCAACAGTCTAGATCTTCCTTCAATGCCTCAATGATAATTGTGATCATCGCACACTCCCAATGATAAAACAATAATCACAGCGTTGCCAAACAAACTTAATCTCAGCTGAATTCCAAGTCAACTCGGTGTTAGCTAGCGTCTATGTCCATTGGTAGACTCAATAAAAATAATAATAACTCAATAGTAATCCTAATGCAATAAGCTTCACTTCAATCACAACAACTATGTCGACTCAACTAGGATAAAAGATCCAAAATAAAATATCTCCAAAGAGAAATTCCCTAAATTACAAATCAGCTGTTTCTGACCACAGCAGTATCATCATCTCATATAACCCAATAACTTGAATTTAAAAATCAGGATCCTCAATGCCAATTAGATTAATTGCAAATACATCTTGGAAAACACATCCACTGAAATATTAAATTCCACCAAGAAATTCAGAATTTACCAAAAGTTGGGAAAATACCAACTGGAATTTAAATCAAAAAATGAAAAGAAATAATCGGATGTCAAAAGCATCTCAGGACTGAAGTCCAAAAGTCAAATTCCAAAATACTAAAAATTCAAAAATCAAAAATATCCTGATCCTAAAATTCCGAAAATTCAAAAATCTTAAAGTCAAATTTTAATTTAAAATTCTAATAAGAATTTAATTCAAATCGAAAATAATTCTGATTTCCATTCCAAAATACTAAAACTCAATAACTGGAAATATCGTAAAAATCCTAATGAGGATCCTAAATGAAAATCCTAAATAAGGATCCATCAATCCGGACCATCCAATCCTACGAAGTGGTAATCCTAATTGGATACGATGAAAATCTCAAGTGAAAATCCTTAATATGAAATTGTGAAAATCTTCCATCAAAATGAAAATATCCTTAAGTCGTGAAAACAGAACGACAATAAAAATTCCTAAAATAAAATTCATAGAAAGAATTAAATTCAAAATGCAAAAGCGTCGAACGCGGGACTCGAGTAGTCCCTAATAAAATTTAATCATCTTCCAGCCAGCCAAACAGAACCTAACTGCACTATAAAATGCACTGGCTTCAAGTTGAACATCTATCAAAGATGACGAAGTGAATCTATCAAACGTTGTTTCAAATCATGCTACATAATATCAACTAAGAATTCAAAATAGGTCACAGTCTAATAGGCATGCTTCTAGTGCAAGAATCTACAAATCGAACTACATAAGGAAAATCTTCCCTTACTTTGAGTAGACTTAAAGTTGTCAAACGATGGATGGAAACGCATGGCACTACGTTCCAATGAGCTTGCCTCAAGAAACTCCCTGCTTCGCCTTGCTATGAAGCCCAGTCCCCGCATCGCTGCGTTGATTCGATTCCGCCACGCTGTTGTACTTCCCCGAGCTCGCTGTTCCTCTCGGCTTCTCCGGTCGATCCACTGGGACTCCCATCTCGACATCACCGGCCCCTCGATCGAACCCAGGCTTCTTCCTTGAATCTTGCTCTTCAGCCCGATCACTGGAAAATATTGGCGTCACTCGTTCATACTCAATAGTTCTTATATGGATCATTTCGATTAATGTAGATCTTGCTTCCCTTGGTCTCAGTCAGCATCGCGTCTTCGGTTCGACTTCCGTCTACCCGTAGTCACGTGTAAGCATTCTTACGGCCATGATATTAGGCTACATTTCCCTATTCATATTTTAGCACGCCTTCATCAACTCCGTTACAAAATCATAGGTCCTTTTATAATGCAGTTCTGCGTGACTTTCCATATCGACAATAATATGTCACTGGTCTTAAAAATCATTCACTTTCACTCGGTGTTTTAAGCATATACCCTGTTCTTATTTTCACACTTCTAACAACGAGTTCCTTACTGTTCTTCACTCAATACAATGATAATTATCGACGCGACATGATACTAGGTTCATTCTTTATTCGTGGTGCGTCAGTCTTTCTTAGATATGGTATTTACAGTCTCCCAATTCACTCAAAACACTCGTGATTTTCACACTGTACTCACGTATAGCACTGTTATTACCTGGTTCCATTTCTGTTCCATTTCACACTAATTTCACTGATTGCACAATACTTTCTGCCGCTTCTTGGAGCACTCAACTCACGCATTCTCCCTCTTCAACAGTCTCCAAGCGAATACTTGCTCCAAAATGGCTGACTTGGCTTCTTCCTATTTCCCCTTCCAAATTCTCCTTATAATAGCGCGTAAATTGGGTGTTCCTGAGCTTAATTATTAATTCTGTCGTTCTGAACCAAATTTCTGTGGAAATCTCTTCATGATAAATATTTAAACAATTCTCCTGAATTCATCCAGATCGTAAATGCTTTAAAAGTACTCAAATTAGCATAAATACTTTGGCGGTTAATATTCTTCGAATATTCTCATTAGTTCTCGCCAAGCCCCTAGAACAGTCGATCACCCTAGGATTAATAAATCGACCGGAAATGAGGTCCACCTCCCTGGACGTCCAATCATATCTCATCTTTCTTAATATTTCCACTCGGCTACATACTCGAGTCTTCATTGGGCAACACCTTTTCTCCGCGAATTTTGTCATCTGAATTGGTTCTTTGTCAACTTTCCAGCTCCCACACATTTCAAAACTTCATGGTTAAATTATGATCAGATCTCGGATCGCTCAGAATCCGGATTCGGGGACAGTACTCTAGTCAGGAATTTGTTAACTTACCGGTACTTCATTTTCTAAACAAAGAAAATTTGAATATATTTCAGGGTTTAATTTCCTAATAGGTCGTAGTCCTTAAATCTTATATTGTTCTTAAAACACTTCTGGTGTTGATGTAATAATAATTTGCTCTTATTTGTTGGCGCTGGACTCAATTCTATTGCTCGAAAAGCTTTCTATATATGGCATTTCCTTCCCCATTTTTCTCGTACTACTTTCTGTACTTACAGCAACAATTGCAAACACTTAATGCTAATCTCGCAATTAATTCCGATCATTTGTTGTGTTCAGGGCGAAACTTCTGTTGATGCTCTACAGAAAGTTTATTCTAGCAATTCCTGTAAATTGTTAAATGCGAGTATAGTTCGTTCAGCAATCTTCCTACTCGAGGTAATTATTGCCTCGTCATATCAATTTACCTTTCGGAATGTAGTTTTGCCTAAGTTAGGTTTGTTTGTCTTTCCTCTGCTAAACGTCTAATCAGCACACTGCTGGATAAAAGTTTAGCACACTTTAAACACAACAATTGTTCTTTTCTCGTATTTTTGCTTAACTATAACTTTTTTTGCTAAAGGCCTCGTGAGCCTCCTAACTTTTTCCGTTTTACGTGCAATCGTTCTCTTGCTTCGAGGTTCATCCTCGGTGGGTAGTAAAGCTATTCTTTATTGGCTTCATTCTTTTCAGCATTTAGAATGCCTTTTGAAATACTCTCCCGTAGCTTTGTTAAAATAATTATTATAGCCTCTTGTTTGCAATTTCACCAGTGACCTGAGTTGCCCTATACAATACTCCCTGTACAGTACTCTATTTCTTGTATTGAGGGGATAATGCACTTGGTGACTGCTTGCGGGACATCCCAACCTACTCTGCATTATTGCATAAAGTTATTAGCAACTTGTTTATGCACACTCTTGGTTGCCTTTTTCACAAGCAAGACTGTGACTTTTTTGCTTGTTTTATTAATTATGCTTCGGCATTTAACCTAGCTATAGTTAACCGAGTTCCGTACCATATCCTAGTCATAATTAAAGTTTAAAGGCTAGGGTTTGTTTACCCATCTCAGGTTCATTAGCCTTGTTCCAGCCTAACTTTTACGCTTCTCTCAGCAATTTGCTGTCGTTTCAATACCAGTTTTTTATTATTGTTATCTATATATTTAAAACACTAAGGTGATCTTTTTAACACGAGATTGAGAGAAAGACAGAACCGAATTACTTCGTAGAGCACTCTAACGAAAGCTCTTGGCCTGTAGAATTGCAGAGTGTCTCTAAAATAAACAAATATGTTACAGTATATTTTTAAATTAATATAGAAAATAGCAAAATTATTGCCACTCACGCATGCACACAATCCGCCTTGGCTCATGACAAAATGGCGAAGAGAAGTCTACGGTATTAACATGTAATATTATTTAATAACTCCACGCGCCCATGTATAAAGCTTCCATGTAATTGAAAACATACATTAACCAAGTTCTGACAATAAAATATAGTAACAGTATGAACGTATACGATTGTGCAACATTGATTTTTGTTGTTGTTAATGAAATGGATTTTTTTCTTCAGACAGCGGGTTTTGAAGATAGAGTATGGTTGCGTCTGCTGCTGAACGAGGGTGCGCGAATAGCTATTTGGTTAAGGTGACTGACTGTGGATACAAGGAGCACAGGTTCGGTCCCACATCTCGCCAGTTTATTTTTTACCACTGAAATATTGTTTTATCAAGGAGTATCAGTAACGTTTTATGTCAGAAAGATATATATTTCTACATTCCCTCTCAATACATATTATTTTCGTTTTACCATTGCATTACAGCATGAGATCAAAAGAGCTAACTGTTGTCCTCAATACGCCGTGTGAATATCTGCAAAGAGTTCCAATAACTGACCACAGGTGGCAGTACCTCGCCCATATACTTCCAGTAACTGACAACAGATGGCAGCATTATTGCATCGATATATTCAAAACACAAGAAATGGAGCGTTTTCACGTGATAGTTATTTATGAGAATTAAAAAGGAGGGGGATATTTTCTATGATGTTTCCACGATATGAATACTGGAATAGAGTTATAATAATAACGTTTTATTGCGCACAAGTTGTGAAAAATTACAAATAATATGCAAGGTAAGATGCACTTCAGTCAATGCAGTAAACTATGATGGTCTTCCCTCTATTCCAACAATGAAGAACGTGATAACGTTCACAGATTCCGCCACACAGCTCACAGACACAGGGCGGGTTCGGATCATGGAATGTCTTTGTTCGGCACATTCCATGGTGGAAGCCGTGCACAGCCAAAGAGGTCACAAAGTGCCGCAAGTCCTGGTTCGGTTCCATCCATGCTCTGTTGATCATAGCCTCGGTCGAGTAGAACTCTTCCCAGATTTCCCTTCTTTTCAACGTTCTTTCTGCTAGAACCCTCTTCCAGCAGGTCGTAGTATGCAAAGCGAACTTGAATCTGAAATCCTCCATCAAGAAGGGTTCCCGAGAGTTATAAAAGAATGGAAATGTTGAAGAATATTAATTGACAATTGAATGTGTAGGCTATGTTGTTTATGTACCTTAATATTGCAATATCATCAGCCGGACTAGCAGTGCATCTGTTTGCTGTGTGGAGAGCACTGTGATAGGTATCACGTGATGTTGTGCCAACAAAGACGGGTCATACTTACAATGCTTTGTAATGAAGACTAAGGAAATCTTTGTTTTTTGTCTTTTAATGTTAATTTATTAAGTTGGCCATTGGCTGCAATAAAGTTCTTATTATTATAATATTGCAATTTCTTCCCAATGCTTCGGTGGTCAAGTTGGTAGCGTCCTAGACTAAAAGTTATAATTATGCATCGTCGATATACTCTTAAATTATTAAAGAAAAAAGTAGTTTTCCAGGCACTCGCGCGTGTCCATAATAACTTTCCCCATGAGAGACACTTGGCAAACATAATTCGTTTGAAGGGCTCCGTCATTGTGGTCACTCATCCCCGTGTACTTTGGCGTGTATAGGAGTAGTGGAGTAATAGGAGTTCCAACGCACTCCAGAACCCTCCTTGCCCCACTACTAAGCCTCAGCCATGTTAAATATCTCTCGAACGCATGGTCCGATTTTGACAAATGAGGTGTCGTTGGACTCGGGCTGACGTCCTCTTTGCTATGGACCACTCGTTATATTTTTGAATTTTTTTTTGATTTTTTTTCGTTTTCGAAAGTAGGCGATAGCTTGAACACTAAACATGATAGAACGTTATGCCATGGCTCAAACGAATGGTCTTTATGACCTTTATTTTTATAATGACTTTTTTTTACTTTTTATGCTTTTTTGAAAACACTCGAATTTTGAAAATCCAATAATTTGGAAACTAGGAAGTTTACAAAAAAGTTTGTTTCATGTAAATCAATGATTCCCACCCCCTCTACCACCCAAATAAATGTCAAGTCTCTAGGATGAAAACCTGTAGTAGTGGGGTAACACGGGAGCTGTCCACTAACTTATTGAACCCTCCTCGTATTTGCCCCGAACCTGATATCTCGCTAACCAATCATGGGATTTGAACATACAGGGTGTCCTAGCACTCATAGTGATGCCCCCTACTTTCCTATAGGCTATTTATTTAATTAAACGACCAAAACTAAAAGGTCATGTGCTTTTAATATCTCGCGAACCAATCATGCTAGAGGTGTGTTCGACAGGTCCAAAGACTCGGGCTGACGTTCTCTTTGCTATAGACCACTCGTTATAATTTTTAATAAAATTGGAAACTCGGTTTTGGGGTAAACACGTGTTTTTTGTGATTTTGCCGATATCTCACGAACCAATAACGCTAGAGGCATGTACGACGGGTCCAAGGACTTGGGGTGACGTCCTCTTTGCTATGGACCACTCGTTGTAATTTTAAAAATTTGGGAAACGCGATTTTGGGGGTAAACATGTGTTTTTTTGTGATTTTTGCCGATATGTCACGAACCAATAACGCTAGAGACATGTACGAGGTGTCTTAGGACTCGGGGTAACGCCCCCTTTCAAATGTGGTAGATATTTTTTTTTCCACAAAATAATTCACAAAGGGCCTAACGCCATACATGTTGAAAAAACGTTTTCTTTTTCTTTACCTGTTTATAATGTCCATGAAGCGTGGTGGTTGAGAGAGACAATACGGCTGGGTGTGTGTGTGTTTCAACGAACCTGTCGCTGACCAAGGTGGCTGTGTTCAATAGATCAATCGATATTTCGACGGGTCGGTGTATGACAGAGCGAGGGTACGTTTTTTCACACCTTTTACCTTTAACGTGTAAACGGTGATGAGAACTTGGTTCTATGTTGGTCGAAGCGAGTACAGAAAACAAACTTGCCGAGGAGCAGGAGGTGAATGTCATTTGAGCTTATTGGATGGCGTTGATCTGACTTGACAACAGGTGACGCTTGAAGGTGAAATAATCTGACCATTGTGGTGGCAGGGAAGTGCGAAATGCATGTGAACTTGTGTGAAACCACATGTAGGCTAAACCAGTGACATCCTGTCTTGCTTCGTACGTGACAAAATGCAAGTCCATGTGAAATTTGATCTTCCACAGGTGTTCGCTTTGGGTGTTATCTGTCCACGTGCGCGATAACTGTTAACAAGTTACATACTGTTTTGCTTCGTACGTGACAAAATGCAAGTTCATGTGAAATTTGATTCGCCGCAGGTGTTCACGTTGGGCGTTAGCTGTCCACGTGACCGATAACAAAATGTTCAAAGCGTGGGGAAAAATGATTATACATGCAACGTAGCATATATAAAGACATGTCGTTATCATTTCCACTCTCACTTGGGTGGACTACCTTCGAACACACTGCGTTGCATGAAACCCCTGGTCTTTTTAACAGTTTTGGTGTTGGTGGAAAATACTTAACCTTGTTGTGGGGTAGGTATTTATTTATATATTTATTCATTTATACATTTATTGATTAATATATATATATTTACAAGCAATTATTTATTGATTAGGTAATTAATGATTTTATTTATTTGTTTGCAGATAACCGGCATACCTTACATGTCTGAGGGAGAAGAAACCATTGCACTTTTGAGCCCACTAGAAGGGAAGAGCAACAAGTCACTGCAAGTAAAGGTGAGATGATTTTTTTAAACTAACTTGTATCATTTTTTGTTTTATGTTTTATTTTATGAAATGTATGTATTAACCTGAATTTAGGCATTTATAGCGGTTTATTTTATTTATTTTTAGAAACTTGGAAAGAATAGCCTTACCGCCGTAGCAGTCGCTGAAAAAAACCAGAAATGCACTAAAGCGAAACCACTGCCAAAGAGTGAACTGTTTTAAACTCAGGTAAGTCCAACTTAAAAATGCTATTCTTTTTTACCACTACTGAAAACTCGTAGACAAAAAAAAATTCATTACCTGTACATGACTGGGACAATGATTGCTTTCTTGATTAATGGCTATGTTGTTGTTGTTGACTGGGAAAAGTACAAGGCCATGTTGGATTTTCTAAAAATAAAAATAATAAATTTAATTTATGGGTGGTTCCCTATGGACTCAACGAATATCCACAGGTTTGAACATGATAATGTGAACAAAATGACATGACATTCATTTTTGTTTATATATTGGTTAAAGGGAGGGTGGGGGAATGTAAATGACTGTAGCTTTATAAAAAAGAAAATAAGTACATGGGTTACTGTTAGTGCCAACATACAGTTTATTTTAATGGTGTTTTGATATATTAATGTCAATTAACGTTAACGTTTTATTTACAAGTATTGATTGATTGATTGATTGAGTGATGGGTTATTTTGTTTGCTTTTAGGTGTCGTCATGTGCCATTAACGTAATGAACAGACAGTGAACAAACATGCATTATGCTTTAAAGTACTCTGTGCTCTTGTGCAATGTTAATAACTTACAATAAGAAAAAGTTTTATTATAACACATGGCGTTAGTACCAAATACAACAAGTGAGCAAGTTGGTTTACCACGTGGGTTAAATTTAAAATCAGAACATGATCGATGGTTAACATTTGAATCCTGGCCTGTAGGCTTTTTGTCGACGCATGAACTTGCAAAAGCCGGTTTTTTTTACTTGAACCGAGAAGATGTGGTGCGCTGTGTGTTTTGTCGTATTGAACTTTCACACTGGGAAGAAGGGGATGATCCCTTTAGAGACCATTTGCGATGGTCTCCTCACTGTCCTTACATGCTTGGAAAGCAAGTGGGTAACCTACCCGTGCATTCATTTTACCGAACCACAAGGCCGTTGGCCGCTACTTACGTTGCTGAATCACAAATAAATAATAATAATAATGATGTATTTCCAGCCAATGGTAGTGTCGATATATGTGGTCCATATGCCATAGACAGTGTTGAATTGGCGTGTGCTTTTGAAAAATTGGGAGTTTGCAAGACTAAAGCACTAGCACACTCAGAGTACAGCTCTGTTGAAAAACGTTTCGAATCTTATAAAAATGTTTGGCCATTAATATTAAAACACCTTACCAAACAGCTAAGTGAAGCTGGATTTTTTATACTGGTGAAGGGGATAAAACAATATGTTTTTATTGTGGATTTGCTTTAAAGGATTGGCAAATGACTGATGACCCTTTTGTGCAACACGCTCGTTGGTTACCAAACTGTAAATACATGGTGTTGCTTAAAGGTCAGGAATTTGTGAACACTATTCGTAAAGAAAAAGTGATTGCAGCACAAGACATAAAAGTGCCTTTAGAGTTAGAGCACGCGGAGCAAATACATAAGGCTGAAAGAAAAGACTTGTCTCACGAACAGATACAAAAGTGTGACCAACAATTATGTAAAATTTGTTATCAAGATGAACTAGGTGTTGTATTTTTTCCCTGTGGACACATGATAGCCTGTGTCAAGTGTGCATTAGAACTTAACACTTGTGCTATATGCAGAAAAGTAGTATCCGCTACAGTTAGGGCATTTCATGCATAACTAGTATAATTTATTCGCCATGCATAGTGCAAAATGCCTAATTGCACAATATTATTAAAGCTGATTTGCATATTAAGGCTTTCACGGCCCGGATTATTATATAAATAATTCATGCTTTTGGGCTAATGCCGTGTGTATTTTTAATTTGAACCATACGTTTCGGAGAAACCTTGCCTCCTTTTTCAATGGAAATAAACAATGTGGCCATAGAAAGTAAATCAATGAGATTACAAAAAATATAGATAAATTCCTCTGTTCGTCACCAGAGAGCAGCTGCCAGAAATTACTGTGTGGACCATGGTGGAACGGCGGACAGATTAGTTAGTAACGAGAAGGTAAAGGGGGCGGTGTGGAAATATAGAAACTCCTCGAAGAATGAGGAGGGGGGAGGGGGGGGGAGGGGGAGGGTTAGATGGACATATAGGGAAACATAAACAAAAGGGAAGTGTATCTGAACGATACCTAACGTCATACAGTCAACGGCGAAAAAACAGATGGAAACTCCCCAGTGACGAACAAAGGAGATCAAATCTTGGCTCTGAGCCCTAGAGGGAAAATGTACAATTTTAAATATGTGAAGAACAGAGAGACTGAGAGGAACTATCTCCCTAGATCCTTAATAACTGGTTGCCAAGTGTCACTTAGCTGATATCCAGTGTCTCTGTTAAAATTATTGGGATTTTTACGAATTTCAACTGCCTCCCTTATAATTCTAGACCAGTTGTGCTTAACAAGGGCAAGCGCATGAGCATCCTTGAAACAAACATCGTGCCCTGAAGACAGGGCATGTTCTGCTATAGCTGATTTGTCAGGTTGGTTTAGACGGATGTTCCTTTGATGCTCTTTGATGCGAGTTGCAATGGACCGTTTTGTTTGTCCAATGTAGACTTTTCCGCAAGTACATGGGACTTCATACACCCCAGGTTGTAGTGATGGGGACAATTTATCTTTGTTTAATGCTAAACGTTGACCAATTTTCGTCATAGTGCCGAAAACTGTTTTTATCTTGCGCTTGCGGAGAATCTTAGCAACACGGTCAGTGGTGTTGTGAATATAAGGGAGGTAAGCAGTTCCTCTCACGTCGGAGCTCTGAGAAGGTTGTCTATCCCTCCTTCTGGGATGTAGGGACCTATATATAGTGGATTCATTATAGCCATTACCCTTAAAGATGGTTTGTAAGGCATGTAACTCTTCCTGAAGAGTTGATGTCTCACAAATACGTTCCGCTCTTTTAGCTAGAGTTGTTATAATTCCTTGTTTTTGTGCTGGGTGATGGTGGGAGTCCGCATGTAAATACCGGTTAGTGTGAGTTGGCTTACGGTAGACGCTGTGCCCCATGGAGCCATCCGCCTTCCTCCTCACAAGAACATCCCAAAAAGGTAAGCATCCACCCGACTCTAGCTCCATTGTGAAGTGGATTGAAGGATGCAGCTGATTTAGGTGGTTCAGAAAGTGGTTCAGTTTCTCAGAACCCTCCTCCCACACCACGAACGTATCATCCACATACCTCCACCAAATCACAGGTTTGAAAGACGCCGAAGATATAGCCTCCCCCTCAAAATGTTCCATGAAAAAATTTGCCACGACAGGCGAGAGTGGACTTCCCATGGCCACACCATCAGTCTGCTCGTAATATTTACCATCCCACAAGAAATAACTGGAACACAAGCAGTAGTGGAATAATCGGGCAATGTCCTCAGGAAACAAATCCTTGATGAGTGACATGACCGAGTCCACCGGCACTCTGGTAAACAAGGACTCTACATCAAAACTCACCAAAATAGCATTTGGTTGAACGGCGATGGTTGACAATTTTTCGACGAAATGGGTTGAATCCCTAATGTAGGACTGTGTGCGCCCCAAGTGTGGCTGAAGCAACTTGCTGAGATATTGCGCAAGAGCGTAAGTTGGAGAACCTATTGTGCTAACAATTGGTCGAAGAGGGATGTCTTGCTTATGGATTTTTGGAAGACCATACAATCTCGGAGGAACAGCATCTCTCGGAATAAGACATCTTCCCTCTTCTTTTGGAATAGATGACAGTTTAACAAGCTTAGCAGTGGCATTGGATACACGAGTGGTTGGATCACGAGTGCACAGTCTGTAGACAGGATCAGATAACAAAATCGAGATTTTACTTTTATATTCAACGGTATCCATCACCACTGTCGCATTTCCCTTGTCAGCATGAAGAATAGAAATGGTGTCATTATTTCTTAGTTCCTTCAATGCCTTTCTTTCACCCCGAGTTAAATTGGGTGCGGGTACTTTAGAGGATCTTAATATCCTCACACTTTCTTGTCTAACTTCTTCAGCTTCATCTGGAGGTAAATTGTAGATGGCAGCCTCAACGGATGTGATCAACTCCTCTGTAGGAATTTTGGAGGGTGCGAGAGCAAAGTTGAGACCTCTGCTTAGTAAAGTTGTTTGATAGTCATCTAAAGGGGTATTAGAAAGATTGACTACAACTTTACTAGTATCAAGAACCGTACGAGGAGCTGTTTGTCTCGAGGACAATCGAAGGAACTTAGCTCTTTGTCTATCTACAGCCCGACAAAAATTATTCTCGGCCTGAATAGCAGAGATACGTTCAAAGAACAGCCACAATTCCTCTGAGAGAATGCTACTAAGAAGCAGATGTAAGTGTAATAACTCACGGGAAACTGCGTCCAATTCAATCATGCAAATTAGAAACCTCTATGGGGAGGAAGTTGTTCGACAATCATCTAAATTTAGTAAGTTGAGGCGAAGAAGGAGCTCTCTCCTTTCATCGTTGTCCTTCTTTCTTAGATGCAGGGATCATAACATCATTCCCAACTGTGTAAAATTGAAGCAAACTATACACACTCATAAAGCTATGAGAATTTATCAGCGCGCTAGCAAGGCACTCGTTATCGAGAGGATCCAGAACTCTCGTACTGAATGCCAACACGAAAAGCCAACACAAAAAGCCAACACGAAAAGCCAACACAAAAGCCAACACGAAATGCCAACACGAAAAGCCAACACAAAAAGCCAACACGAAAAGCCAACACGAAAAGCCAACATGAAAAGCCAACACAAAAAGCCAACACATAAGCCAACACAAAAGCCAACACGAAAAGCCAACACAAAAAGCCAACACATAAGCCAATATATAAGCTTATGGTAGGTCACTCCATCAGCAAAACAGTTGTAACCTTTGTAGTGTGAACATCGTACTGACAGGTCAGTTACTACTATGGAACTTATTACAACCAACAAAGGTAGGCTACGTGCACTCTATCAAGGCTACTCCTTTAACTATAATCGCCAGAATGTGAATGGAATAATATTCTGGCGGTGCTCAAAAGAGAGGTCAACAAAATGTCGAGGCAATCTGAAAAGTAAAAATGGAAAGGTTTTAAGTGTGAGTGTTCATCAATGTAGTGCTCGAAACGAACCACGCTTACTGTTTACAAACAATTATCAAAATGTTAAAAAGCAAGTTCAAGAAAACGATATTGCGGCTAAAGATAGTGCAGTGTTTGTTCAAAAGGACTTATCATGTCCTCTAAACGTCATGTTAGGACAGTTGTCAACGTCCAAGAAACCTTCAACACTATCAAAATCAACTCAGACTATAAATAAAGTGGTATTGCAAGAGGATCAAAAAGGACTATATAGTAACAGTGATGATGGTCATGATGATAATGGTGATCATGATGATGATAATGATGATGATGATGATGATAATGATCATGATAATGGTAATGCTTTGTTTACACCTAAAAATCATTTGTTAAATTTGTATACTGGAACAAACCCAGTAAGCTAATTCAACGGCTTCGACAATTGCATGCTTTACGACAAGCTGGGCATATCGGTCACGATTGGGAAATCAAAGAAATTGAACAAGAGCTTCGTCGTGCTGAAATTATTGTGTAATGAGTCTGCCACTTTGCGACCACTTTTACCCCCCACTCTTGTTTCTTATATTTGCTTATTTGCTTTCACTTTTACCTGAACTCTTTGGATCCATATTTGCTCTCACACTAAACTAGTATTCTTATTACCAAGTTGACTTTACTGGAGCTTAGTCTATGCTTGACAGTTGATATGGAAGTATCAGTGACTAGGTATGGTAAGCCTTACGCATACTATAAAGGATATTCATATATTGTGAAACGAACCAATAAAAATGGAACTGTTATTTGGCGTTGTTCAAAGCAACGTTCCAAACATTGTCGTGGTGACCTAAAAAGTAAAAATAGTGAGGTTTTAAGTGTCGGTGATCATCAATGTAGTGTGCTGCATGAAACACAGTTGCCGTCGACAAAAAATCAAGAAAACCATATTGCTACTCAAAATAGTGCATTGTTTAATGAGCAACGTTTAACCCCAGTTCTAAAAGTTATTTTTAATCCATCTTCCACGTCGCAAGAGCCATCAACATCACAAACTATGCAAGAGGTAGTGTTGTTGTTGTCGTTTTAAAGAGTGGAACAACTAGGTCATGTGCTCTTGATATGCAAGGGGATCAAAGTGACTGAATAGTAATAATAATAAGGTTTTTATGCCTATACAACCATTGCGGCTTCCCACTTTTCGAAAACAACGTTGAATGGACATTGCTATAAAATAATCTACAACAAGCCTTGTGTTTAAAACTATAACATACTATTGTAAAGTGAGAAAGGCTTGTATTCAGTGTGAATTTATTGTCATAATCAGTATATTGTCATTACTTATATTTTCCATTATTATTTCACATTTTTTTAAATTTATTTAATTAAAACGAACCATGCACCTATTGTTTTTAAAACCTTCATAAATTAAGTGTACAGGTTGCACAGCATTATTGACTTCATCAAAAACACTTTCCGACATATCATTAAACCGTATAGGCAGAAATGTCTCAAAGTTTTCACATACACAAAGTACACGATCACCATATGCTGTTTTCAATTTCCGAATCTTGATAATGCGGAATGGAATATGCATTGGCAATTCGCTGAGCTTCTTTGTCTCTAAGCCACATGATTGTCCCACAGCATTCAAAAGATTCATTGTAGTAGTCTATAAACAAAACAAAAGCATATCTATTACACTCTAAAACAGCTTTAATAATATTGTGCAATTAGGGATTTTGCACTATGCATGGCGAATAAATTATACTAGTTATGCAAGAAATGCCCTAACTGTAGCGGATACTACTTTTCTGCATATAGCACAAGTGTTAAGTTCTAATGTACACTTGACACAGGGTAAAAAATACAACACCTAGTTCATCTTGATAACAAATTTTACATAATTGTTGGTCACACTTTTGTATCTGTTCGTGAGACAAGTCTTTTCTTTCAGCCTTATGTATTTGCTCCGCGTGCTCTAACTCTAAAGGCACTTTTATGTCTTGTGCTGCAATCACTTTTTCTTTACGAATAGTGTTCACAAATTCCTGACCTTTAATCAACACCATGTATTTACAGTTTGGTAACCAACGAGCGTGTTGCACAAAAGGGTCATCAGTCATTTGCCAATCCTTTAAAGCAAATCCACAATAAAAACATATTGTTTTATCCCCTTCACCAGTATAAAAAGATCCAGGTTCACTTAGCTGTTTGGTAAGGTGTTTTAATATTAATGGCCAAACATTTTTATAAGATTCGAAACGTTTTTCAACAGAGCTGTACTCTGAGTGTGCTAGTGCTTTAGTCTTGCAAACTCCCAATTTTTCAAAAGCACACGCCAATTCAACACTGTCTATGGCATATGGACCACATATATCGACACTACCATTGGCTGGAAATACATCATTATTATTATTATTTATTTGTGATTCAGCAACGTAAGTAGCGGCCAACGGCCTTGTGGTTCGGTAAAATGAATGCACGGGTAGGTTACCCACTTGCTTTCCAAGCATGTAAGGACAGTGAGGAGACCATCGCAAATGGTCTCTAAAGGGATCATCCCCTTCTTCCCAGTGTGAAAGTTCAATACGACAAAACACACAGCGCACCACATCTTCTCGGTTCAAGTAAAAAAAAACGGCTTTTGCAAGTTCATGCGTCGACAAAAAGCCTACAGGCCAGGATTCAAATGTTAACCATCGATCATGTTCTGATTTTAAATTTAACCCACGTGGTAAACCAACTTGCTCACTTGTTGTATTTGGTACTAACGCCATGTGTTATAATAAAACTTTTTCTTATTGTAAGTTATTAACATTGCACAAGAGCACAGAGTACTTTAAAGCATAATGCATGTTTGTTCACTGTCTGTTCATTACGTTAATGGCACATGACGACACCTAAAAGCAAACAAAATAACCCATCACTCAATCAATCAATCAATCAATCAATCAATACTTGTAAATAAAACGTTAACGTTAATTGACATTAATATATCAAAACACCATTAAAAATAAACTGTATGTTGGCACTAACAGTAACCCATGTACTTATTTTCTTTTTTATAAAGCTACAGTCATTTACATTCCTCCACCCTCCCTTTAACCAATATATAAACAAAAATGAATGTCATGTCATTTTGTTCACATTATCATGTTCAAACCTGTGGATATTCGTTGAGTCCATAGGGAACCACCCATAAATTAAATTTATTATTTTTATTTTTAGAAAATCCAACATGGCCTTGTACTTTTCCCAGTCAACAACAACAACATAGCCATTAATCAAGAAAGCATACATTGTCCCAGTCATGTACAGGTAATGAATTTTTTTTTGTCTACGAGTTTTCAGTAGTGGTAAAATGGAATAGCATTTTTAAGTTGGACTTACCTGAGTTTTAAACAGTTCACTCTTTGGCAGTGGTTTCGCTTTAGTGCGTTTCTGGTTTTTTCAGCGACTGCTACGGCGGTAAGGCTATTCTTTCCAAGTTCCTAAAAATAAATAAAATAAACCACTATAAATACCTAAATTCAGGTTAATACATACATTTCATAAAATAAAACATAAAACAAAAAAATTAAACAAGTTAGTTTAAAAAACTCATCTCACCTTTACTTGCAGTGACTTGTTGCTCTTCCCTTCTAGTGGGCTCAAAAGTGCAATGGTTTCTTCTCCCTCAGACATGTAAGGTATGCCGGTTATCTGCAAACGAATAAATAAAATCATTAATTACCTAATCAATAAATAATTGCTTGTAAATATATATATATTAATCAATAAATGTATAAATGAATAAATATATAAATAAATACCTACCCCACAACAAGGTTAAGTATTTTCCACCAACACCAAAACTGTTAAACAAGACCAGGGGTTTCATGCAACGCAGTGTGTTCAAAGGTAGTCCACCCAAGTGAGAGTGGAAATGATAACGACATGTCTTTATATATGCTACGTTGCATGTATAATCATTTTTCCCACGCTTTGAACATTTTGTTATCGGTCACGTGGACAGCTAACGCCCAACGTGAACACCTGCGGCGAATCAAATTTCACATGAACTTGCATTTTGTCACGTACGAAGCAAAACAGTATGTAACTTGTTAACAGTTATCGCGCACGTGGACAGATAACACCCAAAGCGAACACCTGTGGAAGATCAAATTTCACATGGACTTGCATTTTGTCACGTACGAAGCAAGACAGGATGTCACTGGTTTAGCCTACATGTGGTTTCACACAAGTTCACATGCATTTCGCACTTCCCTGCCACCACAATGGTCAGATTATTTCACCTTCAAGCGTCACCTGTTGTCAAGTCAGATCAACGCCATCCAATAAGCTCAAATGACATTCACCTCCTGCTCCTCGGCAAGTTTGTTTTCTGTACTCGCTTCGACCAACATAGAACCAAGTTCTCATCACCGTTTACACGTTAAAGGTAAAAGGTGTGAAAAAACGTACCCTCGCTCTGTCATACACCGACCCGTCGAAATATCGATTGATCTATTGAACACAGCCACCTTGGTCAGCGACAGGTTCGTTGAAACACACACACACACACAGCCGTAATGTCTCTCTCAAACACCACGCTTCATGGACATTATAAACAGGTAAAGAAAAAGGAAACGTTTTTTCAACATGTATGGCGTTAGGCCCTTTGTGAATTATTTTGTGGAAAAAAAAATATCTACCACATTTGAAAGGGGGCGTTACCCCGAGTCCTAAGACACCTCGTACATATCTCTAGCGTTATTGGTTCGTGACATATCGGCAAAATCACAAAAAAACACATGTTTACCCCCAAAATCGCGTTTCCCAAATTTTTTAAAATTACAACGAGTGGTCCGTAGCAAAGAGGACGTCACCCGAAGTCCTTGGACCCGTCGTACATGCCTCTAGCGTTATTGGTTCGTGAGATATCGGCAAAATCACAAAAAACACGTGTTTACCCCAAAATCGAGTTTCCAATTTTATTAAAAATTATAACGAGTGGTCTATAGCAAAGAGAACGTCAGCCCGAGTGTTTGAACCTGTCGAACACACCTCTAGCATGATTGGTTCGCGAGATATTAAAAGCACATGACCTTTTAGTTTTGGTCTTTTAATTAAATAAATAGCCTATAGGAAAGTAGGGGGCATCACTATGAGTGCTAGGACACCCTGTATGTTCAAATCCCATGATTGGTTAGCGAGATATCAGGTTCGGGGCAAATACGAGGAGGGTTCAATAAGTTAGTGGACAGCTCCCGTGTTACCCCACTACTACAGGTTTTCATCCTAGAGACTTGACATTTATTTGGGGGGTAGAGGGGGTGGGGATCATTGATTTACATGAAACAAACTTTTTTGTAATCTTCCTAGTTTCCAAATTATAGGATTTTCAAAATTCGAGTGTTTTCAAAAAAGCATAAAAAGTAAAAAAAAGTCATTATAAAAAATAAAGGTCATAATGACCATTCGTTTGAGCCATGGCATAACGTTCTATCATGTTTAGTGTTCAAGCTATCGCCTACTTTCGAAAACGAAAAAAATCAAAAAAAAATCAAAAATATAACGAGTGGTCCATAGCAAAGAGGACGTCAGCCCGAGTCCAACGACACCTCATTTGTCAAAATCGGACCATGCGTTCGAGAGATATTTAACATGGCTGAGGCTTAGTTGTGGGGCAAGGAGGGTTCTGGAGTGCGTTGGAACTCCTATTACTCCACTACTTATAGGTAAAATGTTCTCCGATAACCTGTGTTATTGCGATGGCTGCATTAATGTGTGTATTTTTAATTAAGGTGGGGAATGGCAAGGAGACGGCCGAGGCCTTAAGTTAGGAACCATCCCGGTATTTGCCTTGAGTGGAAGTGGGAAACCGTGGAAAACCACATCCAAGATTGTCGAGGTGGGAATCAAACCTTCCTCATCTTAGTTATAGCTCATGAGACTGAATTTGCCCCGTTTTTGCCCTCAGACCAGAATTAAATTTCTCGGCAGAGCAGGAAAGCCAGCTACTTCATTTCCCTGGAAGATTCAAGGAGAAATAATTTCAACTCTGAAATTTGCTAATGACATCGTCATCTTGGCCGACAAGCCTGAGGATTTGAATGAGTTTTTGAATGGCATGGATTCCGTCTTAAGGAAGGACTTCATGATGAAAATTAATAAATGTAAAACAAAAATACTGGAATGCAGCCGAAATAAATCAGAAACCTCTATGGAGATCAAATTGGCAGGTGAAAAGCTGAAGGAAGTAGGAGACTTCTGTTACTTAGGAAGCAGAATAACCAGTGATGGACGAAGCAAAGAGGATATAAAAAGTAGGTTGGCTCAGGCAAGGAAAGCCTTTCTACAAAAAAGGAATCTGTTGACATCGAATACAGATTTAGATATTAGGAAGTCATTTTTGAAAGCCTTCGTCTGGAGCGTGGCGCTCTATGGAAGTGAAACTTGGACTATTGGTGCAGCAGAAAAGAGGAGAATTGAGGCATTTGAAATGTGGTGTTACAGGAGAATGATGAAGATCAGATGGGTAGATAGGGTTACAAACGAAGAGGTATTAAGGCGAGTGGGAGAGGAGAGATGTTTCTGGCGACTGCTAATGAAGATAAGAGATAGGTTGGTAGGACACATTCTAAGACACCCAGGAATAGCAAGCTTAGTTATGGAAGGAAGGGTCGAGGACAAGAACTGTAGGGGTAGACCAAGGTTAGAATATGTTAAACAGATTGCCTCGGATGTAGGGTGTGGTAGCTATGTAGAGATGAAACGATTAGCTCAGGACAGCGAGGCATGGAGAGCTGCATCAAACCAGTCAAAAGACTGAAGACTCAAACAACAAAACAGAATTCTTCAACTCCTTGGAATTAAGGGATTCGCCTCCTCATACTCCGAACGTTTCAGCCACAGTTATGCTCCTTAGAAATCTGAACGTTTCCCAAGGGCTCCTATATGGAAACATATTAATTGTAAGAAATATGTAAGAAATTGCTTGGATTCGGATATAATAGGTGCAGTAATATTAGGCAGAGAGCTCAAATCCTACACCTTCCGATAAAACACTTGCAGTTACAGTACATTTTCTTTTAATAGGCAACAATTTCCGATTCACTCGGCCTACTTTATCAAAATCAATCAAACTCAAAGAGAAACACTGGAACGTATTGGGCTATTTACCTCATCACGTTTTCAGTCATGACCAGCATTATGTTGCAATGTTGAGAGTGCTATCTTTTGACGCCCATTAAGTTGCAATAGTGCTAAAAATTAATCGTACAATAAATGTAACTTATATAAGAAGTTTCTTTAGTAAATATTTTTTTTCCATTGTCCGTCATGTTTTGACGGGTTTCAACTAGATGACGAATAAAAAAAATATTTGGATTTGCTCACCTGTTGCATAAGTTTTCTTTCTTTCCTAAGCCTTTCTCCTTTTCTTACATCATCTTCCCTCTGGTAGTGATTAAGCCTGGGCTTGACACTCCATATAGTACATGACATTTTGGTTTAATTTGGAGTAACTGATTTACATCAGTGCTGCCAACATGATTCTAAGCCTGCTGATAGGTCCAATTTTTAAATACAAGTAACTTCTATACTAACAAATGGCTTTAATCCAAAATTGGCGCAATAATGGATAATATTATTTCAGATTAATTCTGAGGAACACATACATGACACAGTTGACAGCATGGTTTTACGCGTACTGATAAATCCAATGTGCAATTGCATATAACGGCATTACTATGCTTTGAATTACAACCAACTTTTGTGCGTGTATTCTGTATCTTACGAGATGGAGCTTATAATATATTCAGAGTCACCACGGCTGCCATCTGTAGTGCTGTATTAAACTACACTATTGCAAGGATATTTGGAACTAATTAGAAATGTTAGTATTACCTCTTAATTTCGTCATTATTTTACATACAGTAAGTAGATATAGATTAATCATTGGCATCTAAGAAAAGTAGGCTATTTAGTTCGTCACGGAACTACTTGCTTATGCTCTTAACATCGGTGGCGTAGTTGGTAGCATGCTGAGCTTCTATGCCCAAGATCGCGGGTTCAAATCCGGGTGTAATCGTCGGATTTTTTAAGAGCGTTAAAAATCCCTCAGTATGCCTGTAGGGGAGTGAGGACAGTTCTACTACCCTCAACGCCGCTGTGCCCAAAAGAACAACATGACCGCCGCGCGATGATGAAACATTTAAATAGACTATTCTCCCGAACCCATGGTCGGAGTTTCACGAATGAGGTGTCGTAGGACTCGAGCTGACGGGGGCTTGCTATGGACCACTTATTATTTCTATTTTTTTAAATTGAATATTTTTGTTTTTGAAAGTAGGCGATAGTTTAAAAACCAAACATGATAGAACGTTGTGCTTTGTAGAAGTGCTGTAATGGTGCTTCTGCTTCCATTAGGAAGTTGTGAGCCCCTGGCGGGCTTGGGAAGGAAGGAGTAATGTTAGGAGGACGTGCTCGGATTCGTTTTCCTTTTCGTCTCGTTGTGTTCTTTACGGGGATGTAGTTGTTGAAAAGATGACAAAATGCTTTTTTGGGGGTAAAAACGTGATTTTAGACTTTTTGTTATATCTCCCGAACCAATCATGCCAGAGACGAGTATGAGGGGTCCAAGGACTCGGGGTGACGTCCTCTTTGCTATGGACCACAGATTATATTATTTTACAATTTCTTGAAAATTTTTTATTTTGAAAGTGGGTGATAGTTGAAAACCAAACATGATAGGACGTTGTGCCATGGTTGAAGCGACGATCTCTATGACCTTTATTTTTTATAATTAAACTTTATATTTTTTGTGTTTTTTTCTCTAGCCAATAAACCACGTCCGAGGTCCCTAGGGCAAAAACTGTGCATTTAAAAAAATTACCAGTTCTTTTTTTAATTTTTAAATGAAAAGTGATCGTAGACAGAGAGAGACGATACCGCTGTGGTGTGTTTGGACGAGCCTCTCGCGGTGATGGTTGTCCTAATAGAACAATGACTATTTTGACGGGGCGACAAGACGAGGGCTCGCTTTCCGACTTTTTCCTATGACGGATGAATGAAGGCGAATATTTGAAAATGCGTGAAGTGTGCTAAGATTTTGTTTACCCCTAAAGAGGATCTTTAACGTTATAGTCAACGGTGATGAGCGAGACCGCTCTCTGGCATAGCAGGCGGTTGTAGGATATGACCAAGTGATCCTTGGACGTGGTGAAAGTATGTGGTTAACATGGTCATGCATTGAGGATAGCCGTTTGCTAATGATTATTCCAGTAAAATGTTTAAGAATAATAACTTTTTGAATGCTACAGAACCGTGTTGCTTGCTCGCACTGCGTACAAGATCTAGCCAGGCCTTGCTGGTTTGGTCACAGCTGCTGATAAGACAAGAATGTCTGTGTGGGCAGGAAGTATAGTATTAGGTTACTTGGCTGGTGGCAGCTAGCAGGTCTGGCGTTTAAACAGAAACCGCCATTTTGATTCCTAGACAGTCGTACTACAGGTGTATAAGATGCGGCCATTTTGGTTCCATATTAAAAACATGAAACTAGTATAAGGTACGCGAATCTTATCGTGCTTGAGGAATGTGGGGAGGCGTGGGAACATGTGAGAGACAGACAACAGTTCAAGGTCAAAACGCTGAGAAAATGCAACTCTCTGTGTTGCTAAGAAGGCTGATAAGGATTGTGTTAGTGATTCACTTGTCGTTAGTAGTGGGGTGAGGCGGGTTCTACCTATAATCGCGCGTGTGCTTGAATAAGTATGGCAATGTTGGAAAACGTTGGTGGAGGGGGAGGACCAGGGTCGAGTGAGGTGTCGATTAGATGGTATTTTTTCCGCTCTATTTGATGGTGAGGTTATTTTTTAAAATGGGTGAAATTTGGAAACGCAATTTGAAGTAAACGTGCGTTTTTAACATTTTGGTGATATTTAATGAGCTTGTAAGGCTAGAACGATGTGTTGTTTAGAAACGGGGTGACGTCCTCTTTGCTAAGAATGTGTGTTGATTTAAAAAAATATGAAAATTCTTGGATTTGGATTTTTGATTATTTTGGAAACGGTGAATGTTGTGAAAAAGTTTGTTTGACGTTAATGAAAGTGGGTATGCCCTCTAGGTGGGCAGCAAGATTCAATGGTGTAGGAGGGGGAAAATAATAGCCTACTTTCTCGCGAACATTGGCGATAATTGGCGAATGGATGGTTGGATTTTAATGAATGAGGTATTGTTGGCGTTGGGATGACCTGCTCTTGGCTACGATGTGTGTTGGTATTTTAAAAAAAATTGAAAATTCTTGGTTTTGGAGTTTTGATTATTTTGGAAACGGTGAATTTCATGAAAAAGTTTGTTTGACGTTAATGAAGGGTGGGTATGCCCTCTAGGTGGGCAGCAAGTTTCAAGGGTGTAGGTCAAAAAGAAAGAATTTTGAAAAAATGGTCACTATTTTGGAAACGGTCAAGTTGACAATAAAGTTTTTTTGACATGAATGGTTGGTATTTACCTCATCTACCTGCACCATAAATTTCAAGTCACTAGGTGAAAAACCTATGCATGTTTTGGGGGCGGGAGAGAGGGGTTTAACGTAGGTTTATTTTATCATATTTGAAATATTTATGGAGAACGGGAAAAGGGTGTGTTTAATTAAATAAATAAATAGGATTTTATTACAAAACATCATGTTTATTGACCCATGAATTAAACGTGGAAGGAAACCCTAACCACTTTACAAAATATTTTGCACCTTTGACTTGAATTACTCGTTCAATGAGATAATCGTTGGGATATAATGTTTTTTGCACTTTTTGCACTCTGAAATGGGACATATTTTTCTGGGTAATAACTGCTGGAAGAAAGTGTTCTTTCTGTAAGCTGGTTTCAAATGTTTTAGTACGAGACAGACTTTTCTTGTTCTTCAGCAGAAGTTGGGGTTGTTCATCATTTTCTTGAGTGACGTTGGTCCCTCCCGCAGCGAGAGGAAATGCCTGCAAGACAGGACAAAAGCTGTTTAGCATTACTTTTGTGGTAAGCACGCCACTTAATGTTGCTAATTTTAACAGTAATTAAGTAACGAAAATGGTCGATACTTTGTCTTATTTGGGGATTGCATGAGGCAGCCAGAAAGTGAACAGTTGACAGGAAACGAAGCCAACCGAGCGATTTATTGTTGTTTCATTTGTCATCCGCTCCGAGGAGCAGCAGAATTCGACATGCAATCTGCCTTCTGGGCGCAAATAACAAAGCACCCGAAGCCATACGATATTATATTAGTATTATTATTATTATTACTTATCTACTGTAATAAATAAATCAATAAAAGTAAAATCAGTTCTTTACCTTAATACAGCCGAAATGAAACCCTTTCTCACTTAGTGCAAGTTTGCATACGTCCCCCTTAAATTGCATTTTGTGACAATTTTGAATCTAAATTACATTTTGTAAGTATTTTCTATCTAAATTGCATTTTGTAAATATTGTCAATTCAAATAACAGTACAGTAAGTATGTAGTTAGTTTTAGTTGTAAGTAGGTAGCTAGTTTGTCTATTAGATATATGTCATTATTCTATTAGACTGTGGTGTGTGAGTGTGTCTGGTAGCAGTTGCATTGTTTATTATTTATAGTTCATTGTTTCAGTAGACTGTGATGTGTGAGGGTGCATGTGAGTGTGCCTGGTGACAGACTGTTTTAGTGGTAGTATTTGTGGTTGGTGGAACTTAAGTTTTTTGTTAGTAGAATTTTGGTAATTAATTGTTAGTACGGTAGAAGGTTAGTATTTTTGTTAGTAGAATTGCTCTTTACTTATTCTAAAAGGGAGTAGCAGCCTTTCAGAATAAATCAATTCTTTACTAGTCTTATAGACGGTTAAGATATTGATAATATAAGCCAAATAATGGCTACACTGCGTCCTGCTGCACGGCTGAAAGCAACGGGAAACTACAGCCGTATGCTATTCCCGAGGATATGCACCTCTCTATGCATAATTACATGTGATGATGGCCTCCTCCCTTGTAAAATTTCAATCCGGAGGTAAACTAGTCCCCCGTTCGGATCTCCGGGTGGGGACTACTCGAGAGGGGTTTAACATCACAGAAGTGACAAAGAGGAAATCTGACATTCTACGGATCGGAGCGTGGAATGTTAGAAGTTTGCTAGGAAGTGGAAGGTTAGAAAACTTAGAAAGGGAAATGGATAGGTTGAGGTTGGATTTGGTTGGGATTAGTGAAATGCGCTGGCAGAAAGAACAGGACTTTTGGTCAGGAGACTATAGGGTCATTAGCACTAAATCAAACAATGGCCATGCAGGGATTGGCCTCATATTGAGTAGGAAACGTGGACAGCGGGTGGAATATTATGAGCAATATAGTGAACGGATTATTGTAGCAAAAATCAATACTAAACCTACGTGCACCACAGTGGTACAAGTCTATATGCCTACCAGTCAAGCTGATGATGAGGATGTTGAAAAGGTCTACGAAGAAATAGACGAAATTCTGAGGTATAACAAGGGTGATGAAAATGTTATAGTAATGGGAGATTGGAATGCTGTGGTAGGAAAAGGGAGGGAAGGGAAGATAGTAGGAGATTTCGGATTAGGTGAAAGGAATGATCGAGGAAGCAGGCTGGTAGAATTCTGCACCGAACATGAGTTGGTCATAGCTAACACCTTATTCAATAACCACAATAGAAGAATATACAAATGGATGAGACCAGGAGATACAGGGCGTTACCAAATCGACTTCATTATGGTCAAGCAGAGGTTTCGAAACCAGATTTTGGATTGTAAAACATATCCTGGTGCTGACAAACTCTGATCACAATCTGGTTGTAATGAAATGCAGATTAAAGTTGAAGAAACTGAAGAAAAGTCAAAAGCCAAAAAGGTGGGCAATAGACAGACTGAAAGAGAAGGATGTAAACGAAAGATTCAAGAAGAGTATAAAGGAAGGACTAATGAAAAACCCTAAACAAACTTCAATTACAGACGAATGGGCACTTTTGAAGAATGAAATAACAAAATCCGCAGAAGAAAACATTGGTAGGAAAGACAGAATAGGTAGAAAACCGTGGATCACTCAGGATATACTAGAATTGATGGATGAAAGGCGGAAACACAAGAATCTAAGAGATGAAAAGGGGAAAGCAGAATACAGACGTCTGAGAAATGAGGTTAACAAGAAGTGCAAGGAAGCAAAAGAAGAATGGTTGAAAGAGAAATGTGCAGGTATAGAAAATTGTCTGAAATTAGGAAAAGTAGACACAGCTTATCGAAGGATTAAGAATACTTTTGGGAAAAGAAGACTAAGTGCTGTAATATTAAGGACACAAATGGAAAGCCTCTAACAGATAGGGAAGAAAAGGTTGAGAGATGGAAAGCTTACATAGAGAGTTTGTATAAGGGAAAGGAGATTGAGAATCATGTAATGGAAAGGGAGGAGGAAATTGATGAGGTTGCGAAAGGAGATTTAATATTGAGATCAGAATTTGATAGAGCTTTGGAAGACTTAAGCAGGAACAAAGCACCAGGCATAGATGATATACCGATTGAGTTGCTACGCTGCATAGGAGATGAAGGTCTGATCAGGTTATTTCACTTGGTGTGTAGGATTTATGAGACAGGTGAGGTACACCCTGATTTCAAGAAGAATGTAATCATCCCTATACCAAAGAAAGTGGGAGCTGACAGATGTGAAGATTACCGTACAATCAGCTTGATTACTCATGCTTCAAAGATCCTGTCTAGAATAATTTACAAGAGGATTGAAAGCCAGATAGAAACGGAGTTGGGTGAAGACCAGTTTGGTTTCAGGAGAAATGTAGGAACAAGGGAAGCTGTACTAAGTCTTAGGCTGATTTTGGAAGATAGAATAAGGAAAGATAAGAGAACGTTCATGGCTTTTGTAGACTTAGAAAAGGCTTTTGATAACGTTGATTGGACTAAATTGTTTGACATTTTGAAATCGATTGGAATAAAGTACAGGGATAGGAGGGTGATATACAATCTGTACAGAAACCAGACAGCAGTCATTCGAGTTGAAGGACATGAGAGAGAAGCTGGTATTTAGAAAGGTGTAAGGCAAGGCTGCAACTTATCACCCATACTTTTCAATCTTTACATTGAACAAGCAATGAAGGAAATTAGAGAAAAATTTTAAGTGGGAGTGAAGATTCAAGGAGAAATAATTTCAACTCTGAGATTTGCTGATGACATCGTCATCTTGGCCGACAAGCCTGAGGATTTGAATGAGTTTTTGAATGGTATGGACTCCGTCTTACGGAAAGAATTCATGATGAAAATAAATAAATGTAAAACAAAAATACTGGAATGCAGCCGAAATAAATCAGAAACCTCTATGGAGATCAAATTGGCAGGTGAAAAGCTGAAGGAAGTAGGAGACTTCTGTTACTTAGGAAGCAGAATAACCAGTGATGGACGAAGCAAAGAGGATATTAAAAGTAGGTTGGCTCAGGCAAAGAAAGCATTTCTACAAAAAAGGAATCTGCTGACATCGAATTTAGATTTAGGTATTAGGACGTCATTTTTGAAAGCCTTTGTCTGGAGCGTGGCGCTCTATGGAGTGAAACTTGGACTATTGGTGCAGCAGAAAAGAAGAGAATTGAAGCATTTGAAATGTGGTGTTACAGGAGAATGATGAAGATCAGATGGGTAGATAGGGTTACAAACGAAGAGGTATTAAGACGAGTGGGAGAGGAGAGATGCTTCTGGTGACTGCTAATGAAGAGAAGAGATAGGTTGGTAGGATACATACTAAGACACCCAGGAATAGCAAGCTTAGTTATGGAAGGAAGGGTCGAGGACAAAAACTGTAGGGGTAGACCAAGGTTAGAATATGTTAAACAGATTGCCTCGGATGTAGGGTGTCGGAGCTATGTAGAGATGAAACGATTAGCTCAGGACAGGGAGGCATGGAGAGCTGCATCAAACCAGTCAAAAGACTGAAGACTCAAACAACAACAACAGCACTTCTTCATAATAGAATCGTCCTTTGATGGGTTGATCGTCTTGATGTTCTAAAAGATACGTCAGTGGTTGACCTAGTTTGACTTGGCGAATATTAAAAATTTCTGTCGACCACTGTGGAGTGTACGATTTTGAAAACACACTTCTATGTTTACTAATGCGAACAAAATCCCCAATTTTAAGGCCATGTCGCCTTGGGTCAACCCTTTTTATAGGGTTAAACATTCTATTGAGTCTAGCTAGGTTCTTGGTGACGAGACGAGGTTTCATGCCAATAGTGGAATGAATCGTGTTGTTGTATCGTGACACAAGTTGAGGTGACCTGTCTATCCATCGATAGGAGCCATGTATTTTAAACTCTTTCCACATATAACTTCTTAATGTTCGATTGAAGTATTCAACCACGCTAGCTTTGAGATTGCTATAGGTGGTGTAATGGTGAATATCCTTAGATTTGAGAAAACTGGAGAAATCCTTGTTGAAAAATTCTTTCCCCTGGTCGGTTTGTAACAAGTGAGGTTGACGTTTTGATTGTTCAATAATATTATGAAAGGCCTTTGTGATTAAGACACCAGTTTTATTTTTTACTGGTTGAACAAAAGCCATTTTGGAATAGACATCAATGACGGTGAACATATAGCGTACACCGTCGTTAACGTTAGAATAAGGTATCATTTCAACAAGGTCTGCCTGCCAAAGTTCATCGATTCCTTTGGAATGACACGACGGCGTTCATAAATGCGTCGGGCTGGTTTATGCAATTCATGAGCGATGCCTACTTTGATGGGAGATGGCTTATAAGATAATTTTAGCATTTCGGAGTTTTTGTTCAATGAGGGCGATTTCTGCCTCATGTCCAGTGTGACCAGTTTGTTTTGATGCATGAAGCAAGTATAAGCGCTCTACTAACTGATTGGGATTATTCCAAAAGGTTATATCTATGTAGGGTTTTAATTTCTTAAACCTTACACCAGAGGCAGAGTGATGTTTTTGCTTACCAAACATGTTTGCACTGATGGTTTTATATTTTTGGGATATATTGGCATTGAGCTGCTGTGAGGATTTATAGTTTGTTTTGTGAGCGTTGGTGTCTAATAAAATGGATTTATATTTAGCAAGGTCTTCGGGCGTAAAATCTTGTAGAGAGGGGGTGCGAGAAAATAGCAGCTTTAACAGACCTGGTGTTAATTTATAGTTGATCGTTTTAATGACAGCTTTCATACGAGCAAATTTAATGGATGTATCCCCAATTTTAAAACTATCATTCTCATAGCGAACACCATATTCGGTATCTGTCTTTCCAATAAATAGAAGGGTCAGATACGGTTCCAGATGCTCCATAATGTTTGATTAAAATGTTTTTGAGTTGAGCTTTATTTTGAGGGGTTGCCAAGACTTGTGAAAACGGAGACGATGTGGAGGAAGACGGTGATGCCGCTATGACGGTTGATTTTTGTTTCGTTTTTAGAAACTGTTGAAGGGGTGTGGATTTTTTTCTTTCAGGACTAAATACGGTTTCGCTTTATCTTTAACTTTGTTTATGTTGTTTTTCTTCCTCCTCTTCTTCTTGTTCTTGTTCTTGTTCACTAACATTAGAGGAGGACAAGGAGGATTTTACCTATCGTATGGAATCTGTTTGAGTTAATTTTGAACTTGTTAAGGGTTTGGTTTGAGAGGTAGCGGCAGTAGCAGTAGAAGCATTTGGTTTGAACATCATGGGATCAACTGATGATGGAGCATGTTTTATCATGGGTAAAAGATTGACGTTTTTTAAACGTTGTAATTCACGAAATTTATGTCGAATCGTATTTCGTGCCTCAATAATACGCTGCATGATTTGAACATGTTTCTTGTACCCTATGGCGCTCGCCATGGTGAAGGTAAAGACACACTAACAGGAAATGTCAAACCCTAGGTCTTTTTAAACAGAAATAAAATGATCGAAACCCAAGCGATAACGTCCCATACATCGTTCACTCTGTTTATTTATGACCAAACAGGCATGGGGATGATGGTTCCAACATGAGGCACACAATTGGGTGAAAGCTGCAAAGGACATATCTGTATTCACATGATCTTGAAAAATATGATAGAGATTTCTAGTCTTGGCGGAAGAGAACGATGAGATTGGCATCGTCACGAATCAACTGTTTGGGAATTTTAGAATAGGTCTGAGCCAGATAAAAACAATCCACTTGTTTATGACGTCCCATACTAAAATACTCTTGAATAATGGTCTGTCGTTGAGTTGCAATATCATCAAAAATTATAATGGAATCTGGTTGAATGCGGTCTGGTTGAATGACATCTTGAGGCGAGACATAATTTGTTCCAGATACACGTACAAGGATTTAGCAAAAATAAAAATATTTTGAAACCGTAGGCCATGAGGCGCGGTAATAATGTTCAGCAAAACATTGGTCTTTCCACAGCCCGAAGGTCCTACCATAATACATCGAACGGTAGATGGGAATCGGGTGCCATGACGTTTAGGTTCGCACACGGACAATGATAGCTCTGAAACCAAATCAGAGACGGGCAAAGCATGGGGTTGTTTCATTAATTCCATAGTGTTGACGACTGAGGTTTTTTTTTCATGTGTGTATAAGGTTTATATATGGCAAGCGGTGAGTAGGGTAGGTTAGTTAACGTCTATCACCATGGACGTGTTTTGGAGAGCTCATGTAACTATGACCACGGCCGCCTTTTTGGCAAAACAGTCTCGAGAGGTGGCTACAAAAAGCTATGTCGATCGCAAATTGCAAAGTGTCTATCACATGGCCCCGAGACTAACCGCTGAAGGCTATTCAGCCAATCATCATCGTTTTATTGATGTGCAAGAGCCTCGAGACGAAAATGATGTCTGCACGAAACGTTATGTGACCTATCAAATGAAAAGGCTTTGTCCCATCAGTATTTTTAGTGTATCTGTCAAATCAGAAACTGAACAATGACAGAAACCATTCCCCACCATCACTGGTGAATGATAGACTTACCTATACGCTTGCTTCTGGTTTACGTCATTATCGATTGCATTATGATGGGGTGATTCATATTAAATATACCATGCCTGATGAGAAACATTTAAAAATACAAATAAAAAGTAGTAGACTGTTGGTCCACAACCATCAAAGAGTAAATGTTGGAGAAGAATTATCCTTTCATCTTATGCTTACGTTTGACAAAAAGGAAGCCAGAAAAACGGTGAATGATTTTCCGCTTTATATAGAATTGGAATATACTGCTATGAAATAAGGTTCTCTTCGTTAGTTGTTATCGAATGTTTGCCGTGAAAGGTTCACCAAGTATCACCATGGCGAAAAAATGATATGCAATGAACATGAAAAAAAAACAAATCTCAAAAAGAGAAAAAAGCCAGGTCGGAAACCAAGTCGATCTGTCTCAGATCCGATGTTAAAACTTAAAAAAATATAAAAAAAGAGTTGCTATCGAAAAAGCTTTACAAGCGGTACGATTGTCTACAGCTCCAAGATCACACCATAATGCATCAATAAAAGGAAAAGAAAGAAAGAAATAAAGAAAGAAAGAAAAAACGTGGGCGAGTCATTCCTGTTGCTAAGCGTGGGGGTTTTTTGCCGGCTTTATTTGCAGGATTTGCAGCTTTGGGATACCTTTTGGGTGGTGCCAGTGCTGTAGCGAAAACCATAAAATCCGTAGAGCAAGGCAAGCAACAACTCAAAGAAAGCGAGCGACACAATAAAACGTTAGAAGCCATTGCTATGGGGGCTAGAAATGGCACTCCTTTAAAGTTAGTATTTTATCGTCTAAGAAAAAAAAAATGTCCATCTTCGATAAGCGCTTGAGGCAACTGCCTCGTCATGCCATGACCCATGAAAAAGTGAAAAGCTATGCCAAACAACTAAAGATTTCTCATTTTCGAGGTGTATTTATGCGAAATGAATTACGCAAAGCACCGTGGAAAGAAGAACGAGCCATGATTAATTTAGATGATGATGCAGGTCCAGGAACCCATTTTGTAGCCTATGTGAAACAAGGTACCACAGTATGGTACTTTGACAGTTATGGAAATTTACCACCCCCGATCGAATTGCTTCGTTATTTGGGAAACCGAGTAAAGATATTCTATAATGTGAATCGTCAACAAACCTTTGACAGTCAAGAATGTGGACGTTTGTGTTTACATTTTTTATATAAGAGGTCGCGTTAAGCCAGCAGTCTCATCATTATGAGTGTCAACGACAAGACCTTTACCGTGCACAGCCGCGGGACTAAAGTGTCTCTGGATTCCCCCCCCCCCATTGAATTGCACTCCGAACAATCCTATGAGCTAGGATTAATTTCTTTGGAAAGTTACAAGAGAATTTACAATAAACAACTAGATATTAATGACAAATTTTATTATGATGAATATGTGTTGAGACTACCCCCTGGAGGTTATACCATAGACGACGTGCACGAAGCCATTAGCGTGTCGATGATAAAACAATTGGGTGTCAAACCTGCACCGGTAGAATCCCCCCCCCTTACCATTTAAATAAACCAAGATAATAATAATAATAATATTAGCATATCAAAATACAATTCATCAACATGATATTACCATATCATAAAATTAAGAATTTATAACACAGAAAAAGGCCTAATTAAATTACTCGCTAGGTCAGTTGAATTCACAGCTAAAAAACCTAGGGAGAGAATATTCCTAGTTTCATAGCATTGTGGAATACTCTGATCTAATTTGGAATTAGGGAAAAGGTGGGATGTAACCGAGGTCAAGACCAGCTTGTTGAATGGAAGGCTGGATGCGTACCTCAGTAGGCCGTATTAAAATGACCCTGCCAAAAGATGAAGAAGGAAAGGGGAATAATCTTCCTAGTGACTTCATGCAATAAATAACGTGACAAATCGAAATAAGCTAACATATTGAACAGTAAGATAAAACAAATTACAAGACAGACCTTCCACCACTAAAATTAACTATCTGACAAATATGATCTAATTAAACACCAATGAATGACTTAACCTAAACAAACCAGACACTTGCCCGCTTGGCAAGATTACACACATCTACATTTGTGATAGAAATGAATTTGATTAGAATGATTCCCCTGACGACAAAACTAAAGGAATAACAACATGAAGTTAGACTCTGTGCCACTTCTAAAACAATGTTACATAAGCAACTTAAAAGCCGTTTAATACGACTAAGCCGGTCCGAAAGCCTGCTTTTGACTTACCGTCTTCAGCAGCCTTTCTGACCAAAGTTAAAACCCTTTTTCCTTCCCTGAATCTATTGCAAGCCAAACGCATCTGGGTATCCAAAAACTTAGCAAAATATAGTTATTAACTAACAATCGTAATTCTAGAAATATCAGTCCAGAAACGCCATTCGACACATGGCATGTAAAATTCACAGTATTGAAAGGCAGTCCGGTATGAGTTAATCAATACGTCAGTTACCCCCAAAACAAATGTACTTTGATACTTCCTGCATCCTGAACCCGACCCGAGGAACAAGTCCCCGGGGGAGTCGTTTGTCAACACGTCAAGCTTGAACCAGTCTCAGTCGAGAAGTCTCTCTCACACACTTGGTAACGCGTTCAGTCGGAGAGAAAACAACCCCCTCTCCTGACCTCAGATACAGGTCGCACCAACATAACATGGGGGTGCAGACCACCATGACAACGACAGAGTCCTTGAGAAATGTTGGTACCACAAGTGGTGCCATGACCTAAATCGTTAAGAGTTTACACAGAAGTGCTACGACGAAATGTTCCAAACTAAATCCACTAAAGGGGCTTAAAGGGGTTTCTAGGAACCTGTGCGCAGCAGTTCGCTTCACAACAGCACTTCACAACAGCAGCGTAGAAATTTCAATCTTCCAGGGTATTAACGTCAGCTTCTTCTCAGGCAACAAATGTAGGTTTAAGAGTTTGGGGAACCTATTAGCTGGTAGCAGGAGTGCCTGTGAAATATATCAGCTCGAGACTGTTGCGAAATATTTTCAGTAGTGTAACTAAATCTTGAATGTTTCGTTTTCTTCATGTAACGATTGTGGTGTTTGAAGCCATATTTTCAGTGTTGCCTTAGTAAACAAGAGTTTAGTGCTTTTCAGTCGGTCAACACGAATGTACCCAAAGCCAAGCAAAATAAATCAAATTATAGCCAAACATAAAAATAAAGATAAAACGATTCCCAAACCGGACAGTAATGAGAAAAAATTTGCGCGTTTCAACTATGTGAATGCGAATACATATAAAATCACTAACCTATTCAAAAAGCAAGGCATAAAGATAGCTTTCACGACGAAAAACACAACCGCTAGGCACCTCCTAAATAGTAATCTAAATAAACGTGACCCGTATTCAAGGTCAGGGGTATATGCTATAACGTGCCAAGACACCGATTGTCAAGCTAATTACATCGGGCAGAGTGGAAGGCGAGTAGACACACGTTATAATGAACATAGAAATGCGATAAGATACGGAACACATTCAGCCGTGTGCGAACATATGTGTGACGCAGGGCATAGCTTTACCAACATAGAGTCGGACCTTAAAATAATCCATCACGAATCGAAAGGCAGAGCTCTTGACATAAAGGAAGCAATCGAGATACACCTAGCCAAACGAAACAATCCCAACAATCTAAATGAACACACGTTCATGGAGAGCTCACCCCTCTTCACGCTACTAAAAAACACACCCTGTCGGAAACAAAACACAATTTAGCGACACAGCCAAGCTAGATAAAAAAAGGGGGGAAATTAGGGGGTTTTTAATAGGTAAATGTTATCTGGATCAGGTGTACGATGTACTTTTCTTCTGCAATAAACCAAGGCCCATATTAGAGGCAGTATTAAAGGTGCCGGGACGTCCTCATAAGACCGTCAACGCTTAGTTCGAATGGGTTATGCTCCACGCGTGGCGAGGACTAATCCACGGTCTTTAATAGTTGTAGATCCACCTCATTCAATAACATACATCTTATCTAGGTTGGCAACACCTCACATAAACACATCGCGATCACTCCCCACAGCACGTAGGGACAGGGGGGGAAGGGGGAAAACCAGTCGTTAAGATAACCACCGCAGTCGACCGCACAGCGAGTTCAAGTGAGCACGGAAACTGCGAATAGCTGTAGTACGGAAGACAATCAGATAAGTAGTTAGCCTAAAATTTTATAGTTTAACCATAGTTTACAGCCATATAATCTCTCTAAAGTACAATCTCCGGATAGCCATCACCATTTAGCATTTCACCTAACATATATACTGCATTTAGCATACACTGACAGTTGCAGTACCAATACTGCAACTAAATAATTGTACATATTGTAAATATTTTCACCTGTATTTCAAACATAGATTTTATAGCCTAAGTGTATTGGATCTGATGATGATCGCTTGACGATCGAAACTGGTCATCCTAGTGTTTTATTAATCTCATGTAATTTATTTCAGGATTAGGGCATAACCCATCTCTTTTGGGTACATTCGTGTTGACCGACTGAAAAGCACTAAACTCTTGTTCATGTAACGATTTTAAAAGTCGTTACATCCTCGCCCTCCCAAAGAAGACGATGGGGAGAGAACATCAGGGATGGTGATGGTGTCGCTGGGCATCTGGCAGTTGAACAGTCACCTCCAAACTCCGCCAGCAGATCTCGAAGTCCAACTTCTCAGGTAGAAGGATGCCATCGAATTTGGTATGGTACTGCCAACCTGGGTCCCAGGTTGGAGTACACGTCCCACCTGAAAATTTCCCAGGCTGAAACACACCATCACTACAGCAGTATAAATTCAATTGGGTTCCCTTAGTGGGAACGGGTGGCTCCAGACTAGCACGTTAGCCTTGAACAAGGTTATGCCATCTGAGGACAGATGAGAAATATCACACGAAGCATATGTGTGCCATCGAAATTTACTTAAAGAGTTCTTCAAGTCACACACCGGGTGCTTGAGGTCAAGAACGAGGTTCTTCGTAAGATAGGGGTTCCAGGACATAATTAAAAATTCACTGAAGCATGATAATCACACGACAGGGTAACTGACCACACGAAGGACTGACATTACGCTTTTAAAGGAACTACGGCACGTTAACCACAAGGATAATCAAAACAACTTACAAGTACCCACAAAATTTGACCCAAGGTACAGCAAACCAAAATTTACTCAAAACGCAACTCAAGGGAACCTACAAATTTGCCCACCAAAAATTTTAAACAATTTTCAAAAATGAATTTACTTTAACCAAACCGAGGGACCGTTTTTTTTCTGCGACTTCACGAAATCAGGACTGCACGTAACTATTCCCAAAATTCACAATGACAATTACATTAACATGCCGCACGGGGCATTCCATCAAAACTACATTTATTATACCGCCCGTGGTATTGCTCAAGTTAAATACATTACAATTTGCCTACCGCACCGAAAGCATCACACAGAGCTCGTTTTGATATGCACACAAACACAAATTACATGTCTTGCTCAATTTTACATGTTCCTGACCCACACTGCCCTCCGTGGCCTCCAAGGACAGGAGGAACAGAGACCACAACATCCTATCACACAAGCATACTAGCAGCAAGACAAACAAAATAAGGAAAATCCACGTCACCCACATAATTCACACACATTCACACTCCCGGCACCTGGGCTGAGAACTGAACCCCAGGCCAAGGACTCATACAAAGCGGAGGACTGGCTCTGCAGAACGATTCACGCTAAAATATAAGACCATCAATTCCATCGGGCTGTCACCCCGATATTTCTCCCACTCCATACTGCCTACGGGCACTGATCCCGGCGACAACACAAATACATAATTACCCATTCATACAGCAACTTGCGAACCAGGAAAACAGCACGGAGACTGCAGTTCACAAGCCTGACGTGAATTATAAAAACAGTATGCACTGTCATTCACGCACTACACAAATATCGCCCTGTCCTTCACACGACAGGTCCTCTCCCTTACCAACGCGGGAGGAACATTTACTCTTGGGCCCCTGGCCATCAAGATGTAAATCAGCTCGGTACCTGAGCTGTCCCTCCGGATCAACACATGACTCCACGGAGGGTACTTGACATCTTCTCCACAAAGGCAGGCCGCCTCAGAAGATGAAGTACAACACTTTACAAACACAAAATTACACATAGATATACCTTCGACACAAGGTAGGGCACCCACCAAGTGTCACACACACCCTAGTGCACGTGGCTCACCTTCCAATCACACAACACAGACAATCAAAACCCAGAAAATTTCTCTAACTAGCGTTACCACAGACTACAGACATCTCTAACTAACAACGTGTGTCACCTACCATTAATGTTCACCATCCAAGTACAACATCCTCGACTAACAACACGTGTCTGTATCTCACAAAATGCTAACGCCAATAAAATCTCTCCCAGAATATCAAAACTAATTTATTCAGAATTACAAGTCACAGAAGTGACAGATGTTACATCTCAAAAGGCACGAAGCAATTAAAGTCTTCAAAATAAGTCCATAAATCCAGCTCACACCTAACCACATAGGAACCTCGCATACCCAAAAAAAACTGCCGAGCAATCAACACACTATTACTCAGAGAATATAAATTTATTTACCACAGAAGATGACACTACTCCAGTAACCTCCCCAGGACACTGACTTACACTACGGCTCAAAATCGATCAGAACCTCTGGTGGCAACAGCCGAACTCACACACACCCTAGTGCACGCGGGCTACACAAAATTTTAACGAACCCAGAACTTTTCAGAGTTGAGACTACAACAGAAACGCTAGCGGTCTAACAGATCAAGGCTGCAAGTTATAAATAACTAACCAACTAATGCACTGAAGCACCCTCAAGCGAAAACTCCAGAATCAAAATATCAAAATATGCCCGAATGCCTACAACAGCTGATTGTGAAGTGAACACACCCAAGCTAACGGAGTCTACATGAAATCTCATGAACCTACAACCCTTCAGAATGTGACCACAATAAAATAACCTAGCCGCCTAACAGCAAGAACTGCAAGTTATGAATAACTAACGAACCAGCCTACCCAATGCAATCCCAAACGAAACACTGCAACCTCAAAAAAATCTCAAAATCAGACTAGTGAACACAGCAGCTGACATACAACGACAGCTCAGCATGCCACCGCAGGGTCATCTCCCTAAAGGAAAACTTTCACCAACCGAACTACCAAATAATTTTCTTACTACCAAAAATCAACAAGTATTCCCAGAGTTAGCAACTTCATCACTGGAACTCGAACACAGGACTCCAGTTCCTAACATTCATCCATCATCCATCACACATCCTTCTCAAACATCCCATTATAAGATTTAACCACCCACGACAATAACCCGTTACATTCAATTATGCAAATTAGCAGTCGTACAGATATCATGAACCTAAACTAATGGTATTGCGGACACTTACCAAGGGGGCCTCCGTAGAGGTCTTTTAACCCCGACACCCCACTGACTGAGCGGCCTCAACTACCCAAAAAAAAATTTGCCTGTCACCGAGATAACGAAGTCCCATACCTTCAGTCACTCGACTCGGGCCAATACTATATACACCCTGCCCGGGCCCAATCAAGATGGTACTCACACCCCAAATTAACTGGACTCCTGACAGTAGATCCCCGAACGAAGCACATCTGCATAATAGGTCCATTTTCGAAATGCAACTAATACAACTAATATAAATAACAATCCACCTTACGTTACTGGCAATTAGGCCTCAATTACTCCCACCCAAATTCAAGTTACAAACCTACATCAATTCATTCACACATGACTAATTCATTCAATCAACAGGCTCAAAAAAACTTGAAGGATTACAAAAGAAAATAAATACAATTTTGACCACCAAAGAACACCAGTTCGATTCCTAGTCAGGGCAGCAATAAAGATCGCATCACACACACTCTTTCATCCTGAACACAATCAACCACAGAAATGCATTCATACTTACACCAGACACACAGGCTCCCTTCCCTGAACAATTCTTAATTCCCCATTTACACCAGTATGTTAGTATCCGGATCGTCAAGACACTATAACGTCAACGGAGTGTCAACTCACGTGAGGACCTGATATACAACCCGTAGTTGTAGCCCTGAAATCACAGTTCTCCTTACATCGGAAAAATACGTCCTAAAACGCAAGAAACGAATCGGGGGAATTTATTTATTTACACCCTAAATGAGATGCGACCTGAGGGTGAATGCCTCCCAGAAAAATCCCACTTAGTAAGTCACTCAACGAAACACACACTAAGATACTGAATATTAAAGCAATTTAATACTTGACCAATTTAGATGACAACCTAACCTTAAATCCCATGTCACAACAAGACGATTTACTCTCCCCCCAATTACTAAGCAAACTTAAACATAAATCAAACATATATAAACACTCACCTGTTTCTTTTATACTAAATTAGCACACACGCAATTCGACACTTAACATCATTCAAAACACAATTACCGAACGCACATATAGACAGCAATGCGACCATTCTCCAGAATTAATTTAACGCAGAATAAGTTGACAACACTAAATTTTAATACTCTCACGGTCCAATTTAATTTGACAGAACTACCAACAGCGAAATAATTAACCCCAGCTAAAGAAATGACAACAATACTTGAAATGTTTGGCCTAAGGAACAGCTGACAACTATCAATTATACCTCACACGTATTATGCACAGCGAATCGCAGAACTTCAGCCTTACGTCAACAACAATTATTAAGAATAATTACAGATTTACCCCAAGGAACCTGCTGATGATAAATCCACACACGCAATTCACATTTTTACTGACATCAGTTGCATAAAATAAAACTTGTCACAGTCGCCGGCCATGATAGTTCAAAATCACTACGTGATTCAACAGGCGTGCACTATACGCACATCAAAGCAGACACTAAGTTATTCTTACTGGAAATACAAGCTTATCAATTTCAGCCTATTTTCAAGAGAATTTAAAACGTCAATAATTTAAATTTTACCAAAACTACTTCCAATCAGACAAACATTTTATTCTTTCCGCGCACGTGACACAATTAAGTCAAAACAACATTTCCCGAGGTGTACTTTTAGCACAGGCGCAGTAAAATTGAGCTGGACTATTACTCACAAGAAACAGAATGAATTTACCACCACCCCAAAACCATACAAACAGCATATCAAAACCCACCACGTGTGAAATTCTTTCAGCCGGTGGTTCCATCAATCTGGCAACGCAGCTCCGCCATTACTTTCCCAGCAGTCCTGACTTCCGTTCCGCGCACGTGACTGCTACTTACAGGTCTCGGCTATCTTCTCGTCTGACAGCTGACGATATGAATTGCTCATTTGGTCCTCGGTGTACACAGCAGGTTATTTTACATGAAATCAAATCACAACATGTATTAGGTTCTGCTCTAATAACTAGCCTACCTATTGGAAAGAAGAAAAATTAGTAAGGAGGACCCAATCTACGTTAATTAAGTTACTGAATTTAATTTTAATTAATTACTGCGATCAGTCAGCAGGAAAGATTATTTGCTAATGGCAAGATCACAGAACAAACCATGCTTTCTGCTACCAACTGCACCGGTAGAATCCCCCCCCCCCTTACCCTTTAAATAAACCAAGATAATAATAATAATAATATTAGCATATCAAAATACAATTCATCAACATGATTGTGGTGTTTGAAGCCATATTTTCAGTGTTGCCTTAGTAAACAAGAGTTTAGTGCTTTTCAGTCGGTCAACACGAATGTACCCAAAAGAGATGGGTTATGCCCTAATCCTGAAATAAATTACATGAGATTAATAAAACACTAGGATGACCAGTTTCGATCGTCAAGCGATCATCATCAGATCCATTACACTTAGGCTACAAAATCTATGTTTGAAATACAGGTGAAAATATTTACAATATGTACAATTATTTAGTTGCAGTATTGGTACTGCAACTGTCAGTGTATGCTAAATGCAGTATATATGTTAGGTGAAATGCTAAATGGTGATAGCTATCCGTAGATTGTACTTTAGAGAGATTATATGGTTGAAAACTATGGTTAAACTATACAATTTTAGGCTAACTACTTATCTGATTGTCTTCCGTACAACAGCTACTCGCAGTTTTCGTACTCACTGGAACTCACTGTGCGGTAGACTGCGGTGGTTATCTTAACGACTGGTTTTCCTGCTTTCTCCCCCCTGCTCCTACGTGCTGTGGGGAGTGATAGCGATGTGTTTATGTGAGGTGTTGCCAACCTAGATAAGATGTGTGTTATTGAATGAGGTGGGTCTACAATTATTAAAGACCGTGGATTAGCCCTCGCCACGCGTGGAGCATAACCCATTCGAACTAAGCGTTGACGGTCTTATGAGGACGTCCCGGCACCTTTAATACTGCCGCGAATATGGGCCTTGGTTTATTGCAGAAGAAAAGTACATCGTACACCTGATCCAGATAACATTTACCTACAATCTAAATGAACACACGTTCATGGAGAGCTCACCCCTCTTCACGCTACTAAAAAACACACCCTGTCGGAAACAAAACACAATTTAGCGACACAGCCAAGCTAGATAAAAAAGGGGGAAATTAGGGGGTTATTAATAGGTAAATGTTATCTGGATCAGGTGTACGATGTACTTTTCTTCTGCAATAAACCAAGGCCCATATTCGCGGCAGTATTAAAGGTGCCGGGACGTCCTCATAAGACCGTCAACGCTTAGTTCGAATGGGTTATGCTCCACGCGTGGCGAGGGCTAATCCACGGTCTTTAATAATTGTAGACCCACCTCATTCAATAACATACATCCAATCTAGGTTGGCAACACCTCACATAAACACATCGCTATCACTCCCCACAGCACGTAGGAGCAGGGGGGAGAAAGCAGGGAAAAACCAGTCGTTAAGATAACCACCGCAGTCTACCGCACAGTGAGTTCCAGTGAGCAAGAAAACTGCGAGTAGCTGTTGTACGGAAGACAATCAGATAAGTAGTTAGCCTAAAATTTTATAGTTTAACCATAGTTTACAACCATATAATCTCTCTAAAGTACAATCTACGGATAGCTATCACCATTTAGCATTTCGCCTAACATATATACTGCATTTAGCATACACTGACAGTTGCAGTACCAATACTGCAACTAAATAATTGTACATATTGTAAATATTTTCACCTGTATTTCAAACATAGATTTTGTAGCCTAAGTGTAATGGATCTGATGATGATCGCTTGACGATCGAAACTGGTCATCCTAGTGTTTTATTAATCTCATGTAATTTATTTCAGGATTAGGGCATAACCCATCTCTTTTGGGTACATTCGTGTTGACCGACTGAAAAGCACTAAACTCTTGTCATCAACATGATATTACCATATCAAAAAATTAATAATTTATAACACAGAAAAAGGCCTAATTAAATTACACGCTAGGTCAGTTGAATTCACAGCTAAAAAACCTAGGGAGAGAATATTCCTAGTTTCATAGCATTGTGGAAATACTCTGATCTAATTTGGAATTAGGGAAAAGGTGGGATGTAACCGAGGTCAAGATCAGCTTGTTGAATGGAAGGCTGGATGCGTACCTCAGTAGGCCGTATTAAAATGACCCTGCCAAAAGATGAAGAAGGAAAGGGGAATAATCTTCCTAGTGACTTCATGCAATAAATAACGTGACAAATCGAAATAAGCTAACATGTATTGAACAGTAAGATAAAACAAATTACAAGACAGACCTTCCACCACTAAAATTAACTATCTGACAAATATGATCTAATTAAACACCAATGAATGACTTAACCTAAACAAACCAGACACTTGCCCGCTTGGCAAGATTACACACATCTACATTTGTGATAGAAATGAATTTGATTAGAATGATTCCCCTGACGACAAAACTAAAGGAATAACAACATGAAGTTAGACTCTGTGCCACTTCCAAAACAATGTTACATAAGCAACTTAAAAGCCGTTTAATACGACTAAGCTGGTCCGAAAGCCTGCTTTTGACTTACCGTCTTCAGCAGCCTTTCTGACCAAAGTTAAAACCCTTTTTCCTTCCCTGAATCTAATGCAAGCCAAACGCATCTGGGTATCCAAAAACTTAGCAAAATATACTTATTAACTAACAATCGTAATTCTAGAAATATCAGTCCAGAAACGCCATTCGACACATGGCATGTAAAATTCACAGTATTGAAAGGCAGTCCGGTATGAGTTAATCAAAACGTCAGTTACCCCCAAAACAAATGTACTTTGATACTTCCTGCATCCTGAACCCGCCCCGAGGAACAAGTCCCCGGGGGAGTCGTTTCTCAACACGTCAAGCTTGAACCAGTCTCAGTCGAGAAGTCTCTCTTACACACTTGGTAACGCGTTCAGTCGGAGAGAAAACAACCCCCTCTCCTGACCTCAAATACAGGTCGTGCCAACATAACATGGGGGTGCAGACCACCATGACAACGACAGAGTCCTTGAGAAATGTTGGTACCACAAGTGGTGCCATGACCTAAATCGTTAAGAGTTTACTCAGAAGTGCTACGACGAAATGTTCCAAACTAAATCCACTAAAAGGGCTTAAAGGGGTTTCTAGGAACCTGTGCGCAGCAGTTTGCTTCACAACAGCACTTCACAACAGCAGCGTACACAACAGCAGCGTAGAAATGTCAATCTTCCAGGGTATTAACGTCGGCTCCTTCTCAGGCAACAAATGTAGGTTTAAGAGTTTGGGGAACCAATTAGCTGGTAGCAGGAGTGCCTGTGAAATATATCAGCTCGAGACTGTTGCGAAATATTTTCAGTAGTGTAACTAAATCTTGAATGTTTCGTTTTCTTCATGTAACGATTTTAAAAGTCGTTACAAAACCATTTGGGGATGGGACACACAAATTTGAACTTACAGCCAATACGATTACTCATCACTGTCGTATTTTCTCTTCGTTTAGCATTGATTTTGAAACACGACTTCATTCTATTGGTCCTTTACTAGGATTTATACCAAGAGTGTTGGCAGCTCACCAACCCCATGATTCAGATTATCCAGTGAAATTCATCGAGGACCATCACATTTCTGTGAGTTGCTATATTATTAGAGACGTATTTACGAATCAAGAACAAAGCCATTCCCTGTATGATTTTATTGTCACCTCTCCTTGTGGCTATATTATTCGTGAAAACCCTTCAGTGGTTCTATATCATCCTGTGTGTGTCGGCGGTATTAGTAATATTACCTTACGCTTAGTGAATAGAAAGCAACAACTGATTGCTTTGGACGCCAACACCCCTGTGACCTACAAGTTGGTTTGAAAGACGCTATGAAATATATCTATAAAGCAACAACAACGTCTACGAGGTCGGTTAGTTGCCCGCCGTGTATGAAACACTTGACACGAGTAAACCGACAACGTTTACAACGCATTGGTTATACTTTACACCCCAATCATGAACAAGGAGCTGTTGCAAGTGTTAAATCCCATACAAGTGGAAGATGGTGTCGTGCGTATTGATATGCATTCCTATCAACCTCAAGCAACAGGACTGAATAACAATGACGAAATTCAATTCATCATTAACAATCAAGATATTTTTACTGTAACTCATGAAAGTGTCCTTCAAATTGAAGGTAAATTGATGAAAGCAGATGGCAACACACCCACAACGTCTGCGTTGGCGAATCATGGTTTGGCTTTTCTGTTTTCTGAAGTACGTTATGTAATGAATGATATTGTCATAGATATGACTCGAAATATGGGCATGCCTAGTCTTAGGAAATGTTATCCTTCCTATAGCGAGGAGGAAAGTAAATCGCTTTCTACGGCAGGATGGTGCCCCAACAGTAGCAATGATTGGCTTGTTCATAGCGATGGCACTTTTACAGGCTCCCTACCCTTAAAATTACTCCTTGGCTTTGCCGAAGATCACAAGCGTATAATTTTAAACACAAGACAAAATTTGTATCTGGTGAGAGACCGCAGTGATTATAATGCACTAAAAGGAGCCTCCGAACAAGTGATAGACTCAAAAATTCAACTGCTTCGATTATTATGGAAAGAGCCCCATGTGACGCTATCGGATCGTAAAAGGCTAAACATGTTAAATTTGGTGCAAAAAGATAAAGCCTTGCCTATCGCCTTTCGAAGTTGGAGTCTACATGAGTACCCTATGCTACCTACCACAGACACTCATAGTTTGAGTGTCAAATCGGCTCGCTCTACCAAGAGACCCCTCTATGTTATTATTGGTTTGCAAACCAATAGAAAATGCCAACAAAGCAAAGATGTCACCCTGTTTGATCACATTCACTTGAGAAATAAACGACTAATTTTAAATAATGTTTGCTTTTCCTATGAGAGGTTGGAATTCAATTTTTCAAAAAATAAGTTTGGCACCCTTTATGATATGTTTGCTAAATTTCAATCGTCTTATTATGAAAAACAGGATTGCCCTATGTTGTCGCCACAAGGGTTTAAAGCAAAAGCACCACTGATTGTTTTCGACTGTTCATATCTAGAGGAATCTATGAAAATCACCGCCATTGATTTAAGGGTAGATTTTGAAACATAAGAAAATGTACCAGACCATACCAGTGCCTACTGTTTGATTATTCATTCCAGACAAGTGAAATATCATCCTTTGTCTAATTATGTATCCAGCATGTAAGCCATCTGTAGTCAGGTGAAAAAATCATCATTCATAGGATTGATGATAAACGTTTGCATTCATTGCCCACTATCTGTTGCGCTCTGGCACTGTGCATGCATACAACAACAACAACAACAACAACAACAACAACAACAACAACAAACGACATGTGTCCCTCAATAAGCAACAACAACAACAACAACGTGACAGACAAACCATGGAATTTAAAATGTGAATTTAATCGTCTCAAAACTTTTGTAACATGGACAGTCCCCTTTATGGATTCTGAAGAATTGGCTGCGAGCGGATTTTATTACTTAAATCGTGGGGATGTGGTCAAGTGTATATTTTGCAATGTTGAAATTGGAAACTGGGAAATAGGGGATCGACCATTTAGTGATCATCAGCGGAGGAGTCCATCCTGTCCTTACATGAATCGTTATGATGTTGGCAATATTCCATGGAGTTTGAATTACCCTGTCATTGTACCAGACCCTGCAAAACGAAGAGATACCTGTGGACCGTATATGCAAACTATTCATTTCAATGCTGTTCCAAATTAAACAAACAAACAAACAAACAAACAAACAAACTTTGTAATGAAATTGTAAGTGTTTTTTTATGTTATGAATAACAAAAAATATTTAGCTCTAGTTCAATTTATTTGTTACTTTTTTCCTGGAGTCCTTTGAGTTTGCAATGTTAAGCCATGAAACGGGATAGTTGTTGATTAGGCGTCAACGAGGTAACAAGTAAAAAATATATATTTAAAAAAACATCATACGTATACTCATCGAGGATTGTTATGGGTTTAAAATTGCAGACAACAAATTTATATTTAAGGAAGTAGCTTTTATCGAATGTAGTACGTTTTGGGTGTGTAACCCAATCCATTTAGTGTTTAAACCTCCCTATGCTTTCGAGTTGCTTAGTGAAAAAGATAAAAAGCAGAGCCAATGGATTGAAAATCATTTGCAATTAGTATGGAAAAAGGGTGATATTTCTTACAAGTAACTTGACGTAGTCATGAAAGCTCATTTGTCCTCGGCCAATTTGTTATTTGTTAAAGGGGGTGAAAAACGCCAGTGGCTTCAACCATTTTTACCCTCGCACTGTCAATGTATTGACCTTTTAGATCTGGGTTGCCCATCCCTGCAAACGCTCATGGACACTTTTCCTTGTGACAATATTCAGAATAAAGCCTTAGCGCATGCGTGGCAATTGTTTAATTGGCTCACCACCAGCGCATGTTGGGAGTTGTTAAATAAAATTAAAACTGAAAATTTATCGTCCAATGATAGCAGTGAAATTTGTACACGTGAGGTGATAACATCAACGTTATAAACATGGACGCTACTACAATCGACAAGGCTATTGGAAAGTTCTTTGTGTCCAAGGAAAACTGATTACTGTAGCTTTACACATCATGAATTATAGGCACTACCTAAATCATTTCTTTTTATGTTGCTGCCAACACCGTGAAAGAAATTTGGGAAAAGGCGCCTGTTGAGTGGACTACCGACCCTGTATTGAGTAAACTACAACCATGCAATCATTTTTCCCATCACAAGCAATTAACCATGGCAAAAATACCTTCTATTCAACAGTGTGCCACATGTCAATTGATGAAATTATATCATGGTCATAAAACTCACTGTAAAGACATTGTTTCATCATTCCATGACTGTCATGCGGAAAACAACCACCTACCATGCTCGTCTGTAGCCACCAACAAACAACAACAACAACAACAAGAACAACAAAAAAAGTGATTTTCACCTATTGGAACCTCTATGTCCCAGGTGTATTTTTCCTGGAATTATTGATAACATCATTAAAAACTTACCATTCGAAGCTCACTTACCTGCTTACAGCTTTTGTGGACCTGGTACTCGTCTTGAAGATCGTTTGAGGAGAGGGAATATGGGGGTAAATGCTTTGGACCATGCATGTCGTAATCATGATATAGCCTATCAAAACAGTGATCCCACACTAAGACACATTGCCGACAAAGTCTTGTTAAGGATTGCCAAGCAACGATTAACAGCTTCAGATGCCACTCTATCGGAACGAATGGCTGCATTTATGATGATCGGTGCTATGAAAAGCAAATTACTTTTATCTAAATATGGACTTTAACATCATGAATTTAATTTAATAAATGTATAGTGTCACTGTTATGATTAAAAAAATAAATAAATAAACAAGAGACCATGTTGTGTTTTTTAATCCATAGAAAAGGACGACAGTATATTATTATTATTAACTAATAGTTTCAAATATCATAATTATAAACAATCATATAAATGGTGTTTGAATTTAAAATTATAAACAATAAAAAGGACAAATGTGTATTATTATTAACTAATAGTTTCAATATAATAATTATAAACAATAATATAAATAGTGTTTGAATTTAAAATTATAAATAATAAAAAGAAAATACAATACATTATTATTGACAAATAGTTTCAAATTTCATAATTATAACAAAAAATATAAATAGTGTTTGTACTAAATAATAAAAATAAGTTGACACGTTATGGGCTTAAGGGTTGCTTGTTTATTAAACACCCTCCTCATGCACTGCAAGCACTAGTAAAGAAATAAAAGTAATAAACATGTTTTAAATGTAATCATAGAAGCATATAAAATAATTAACAAGTTTAGGACTACGTTGTTTTTTAATTATTGGTATTATTATTATTATTATTATTATTATTATTATTATTATTATTATTTTGTAATAAATCATGTCATTATAATTTTGTTTGTACAAAACCATGTGACCGTTAAAAAATAATGTTTATTGTAATTATTATTTTGTAATAAAACATGTCATTATGATTTTGTTTGTACAAAACCATGTGACCATTTAACACAATGTAACCTTACCTTACCTTACCTTACCTAGATGGCCACTCAAACCTAAGCAGGTTTTTGGCCACGCCAACAGCACGGCGCCATCTTTCTCGATCATCCATTATGTCCTCCGTGACTCCGATTTTTCTCATATCTTTTTGAACTTGGTCCCACCAGCGAAGTCTCGGTCGTCCCAATGGTCGCCTTCCTCTGGGTACACCTTCCAAAACTGCCCTTAAATTCAATTCTCTACTTCTTCTATGTACATGACCAGCCCAGCGCAGTCTTTGGCTTTTGGCACGGGCGACGATATCCGGTTCTTTGTAGAGATCCCGCAATTCCTTATTTGTTCTAATTCTCCACCGGCCATTTTCTACTATCGGTCCGAAAATGCGTCGTAGTATTCTATTTTCAAAAGTTAGTAATTTCCTTTCAGTTTGCTTGGACAATACCCAGGTTTCTGAGCCATACGTGACAACAGGAAGTATAATGCTTTTATAAATTCTCACTTTAGTTTTTCTAGATATAATTTTACTCTTAAGAGATTTTGCAGAGACCATTAGCTTTTGTTGCCACTGAGAATTCTTGATTTTATTTCTGTTTCTTCCATATTATTCTGGTCTATGATAATCCCCAGTTATCTGAACTCAGTACATCTGTGAAAAGCGTATGAAGCAACTGTTAAGGGGTTTTGTACTTGTGCTGCATTCCTCCCTACAACTAGATATTTTGTTTTTTGTTCATTTATCATTAGACCTACCTCCTTGGCTTCTTCAATAAGGGTTTCTGTGAGTATTTTTTAGATCGTATTCGCTTTCTGCCATGAGTGTTATGTCATCAGCATAAGCTAATATGTTTATCTTGTTTCCCACTTCAAGGCCTGGGTGGGGCTGGTTTACTCGTTTCAATGTTTCTTCTAAAGCTAAATTGATTAATAAAGGCGAGAGTCCATCTCCCTGTCTTACTCCAGTGTTGACATTAAATTCTTCGGTATATTCATTATTGATTCTAATTTTGCATTTGGACCCTTCTGTGCACAGTTTTGCCATAGTGATAAGTTTTTCTGGTATTCCATTCCGCTGCAGGTATTTCCACAATTGTTTCCTATTGACACTATCGTATGCCTTGTTGAAATCTACAAAAAGAAGATGGGCTGTAACGTTAACTTTAAATTATTTATTCATTTATTTAGTAAATAATGTTGATGTTTTACTTGTTTTTTGCATTGCATGAGAGAGTGTGCTAAATGAACAAGCTATCCTTAAGCGCACGACGTTTCAACTTATTTTAAAAACTATACATGTACATAAAAAGAAAGTAAAAAACATGCATCATAGGCAATGTTTGTATTGACGTAGCCCTAAAAGGCTAAAAAAAATCTCTCAATAAAGAGTGAACTTATAAAAAAATACCATTTACCTATAGTCATTATAGGCATCATTGTATTAATGTAGCCCTAAAGGCTAAAAACTAACAAAAAAGTTAAGAAAATTATTATTATTATTATTACTACTATTATTATTATTATTATTATTATTATTATAAACCATCAGCAACAATTAATAAACGACAAAACTGTTGAGCACTGAAAAAAATAGTTTTTTTTGTTTTAGTAAGACATCAATAAACAACGTCAACAACAAAAAGTTATGTCTTGCGTACAATGATTATTCATTATCTAGTTTTACAAAACAAATCATACAACGATTATTTTTTTCACCCTCATAGATTAAATACACAGGGTGAATACTCGAATTGACATCTTCCATGACATTATCAGGTAGGTTATTAAATCGTGTGGGAAGAAATGTCTCAAAGTCTTGACAAATGCAAAGAGCTCGTATTACAAATTTCGTTTTTAATTTTCGTATTTTATGAATGCGAAATGGTGTTTGTGTAGGCAATTCACTCATTCTCTTCCATACAAGGCCGCAATCTTGGCCAATGTCATTCAAGGCGTCCATGCTTGGCTTGACTATAAGGAAAGAAAAGAGTGTTATTTTTTTAACACTCTCATCTTTATATAACACCACCAGCACCAACAACAACAACAACAACATTGTCAATACATTAAAGAGTGTTGTTTTTAAGCCTGAGCGTTTAATGCCTAAGGTTGTAGATAGTATTGGATACATTGACAAAAATATAATAATGTTTGTAACAGGTATGCGATAAGTGTTGAACCAACATCAACAGCCTATTTTTTGTGTTTCATGGTTCACATGACGTAAATAGGTATACTGTTGTAAATGACAATTATCATCGATAAGAACAATTTGTATTTTCGTGCGTATGACATCCAATAATAGTGCTTGATGAATTTCTTGCCATGGACCACGTCCATGAAAACATGTGGTTTTTAACACTGGAAGAAGCAACGACTGTGTTTGTTGAATATAAACTAGGCTGTCTGCAATATGGTCATTCATATTGTCATACATGTTCATGTTTTTCTAAAAGAAATAAAGAAAGAAAGAAAGAAAGAAAGAAAGAAAGAAAGAACGAAAGAAAGAAAGAAATAAACCAAGCTATCATTTTAATCTATTTTTAAAGCTAAAAATAAACCAAAACCTTTGTTTTAAATTTTGTTTTAAACTGAAAAAAAAGTTAATATCTACAATAGGGTAGAGAGTGGTTGTTAAATGACATTAATAACGCGCTAAAGCATTATTACACAAATCAATTAAAATGTATTTATAGGGATAGGGTTCAATGACTTTCGCATCTGCTAATGAAGTGGTGCAAAATACTAACCATTGCCACTGTCGAAACGTATTTTCAAAATTTTGTAAATATGTAAATGGTGTTAAATCACCACTATTTTTTTTATTAAAAATAGTCCAGCTCTGACATCTATAAAATCTAAAATAAGATTTTGGTTTAAAGGTTTATTACCATCTAAACCTGTTTTTTGTATGGGTACAACTAAGACTTATTTATGTTGTATGATCAGTAACTGATCTTCAACTTCTGAGCAAAGGGCTTCATACATTTTTTTCTAAAAAGATAAATAACAAATTGGAAAATTAGTATTATTATTATTATTATTATTATTATTATTATTATTATTATTATTATTATTATTAATAACATGTTATGATTCATATTATTTGTTATATGGGTGGTTCAATAATTTGTGGCAACAGTTTCTTTGACAGATTAACAAAAACGTAGGCATGTGAACAATGTTCGCATGACCATTGTATTACCTTTCGGTAAAACGCATGTGAAACAAACAAATCATTGTTCCACACAGTGTAGCCTACTTCTAAAAGTTGACATTCATTTTCATCGTTTTCAGCCAAAACATGAATTTGAAAATTATTTAATAGAAAATATTTTATGAAAATTAAGTGTGAATCATTTTCAACATCGTTGTCAATAGGTATTGGTAAATAATCTCCTTGTTGAATCAATCGTATACGATTCCCATGTCGACGTGCAAATTCGCACTGCTTACTAATGGATGCCTATAAAGGTAAAGTTAACATACCATGCAATTCATTAACCATGTCTATATCCAAGAAACAAAACAAAAACAATACAAATTTAAACTCGAGTATGTGTTTTCCATAAACGTGAATACACTATCAACTAAAAAAATTGCCAAATGTCTTTTTTTAAAGTAAAGTATGTTCCTAAAAAGCCGAATCCAACAAAAATACAAACAAAAACAACAAATGCATCACATATTGTTGTTGTTAGTTTCTAATAGACCGTATTCTATGTGGTGAATATTGATTCATAGGTAACGTAAAATTAAGTTGACGAAATGCTTGTTGACGATATGAAGTGTTCCTTCCTCAGCAGGGAATTTATAAAAGTGAAAACAAAACATATTTGACGTTAGTGGAAAATAGACATTAAACAAGGGTTTTGTATATAGCGTACACCAAAAAACTGGAAAATCATCCCCATCCACTAATTTAACAATCACTTGTTTCATCGTTAAACCGTACCATGATTTATGAATTACTTCTGTAGATACATTATTTTGAAAAGCAAAATTTAGCATACAGGATTTGCAATAGTGATGACTTGGATCATGAAACAATGCATCATCATTATCATCATCATCGTCATCATCATCATTAATGATGCTCTTATAAAAAGAGGTATCAATGCGCACTTGAAGGTTTTTATACTCAAAAGGATACGCTACGCGTTGTGGATTATAATTTACCATCTTTGCATATTCATTAAAAGTAGTGTGTTTGGTAACAATAAAAGAATCTTGATCATGGTTCATCATTGAATCTGAAAGTAGTTATAGACATTTTACTAAGTATGTATATTTAAACAAATATGTTAATTTATACACTGTCTGTCCCCTAATTGAATAGCAAAAATAAAATAAAAAATAAGCAAAACCCAAAATAAATAAATAAATAAATAAATAAATATATAAATAACCATCTGTCTGTTGACTTTTTATTTTTATTTTATTTATTTTTTATTTTTTATGCATTAGGTTTAAAAAACAATTTCTGATCAGATATTCACCTGGTGTTTTTTTGTAATACATTATGTCTACTGAGTATGGGTGTTCAGTTTGCTAAAACATGTGGCTTATTAAGCCAGCACCTAGAGAGGCCTATTAAGCTACATGTCTATTGAGGATGGATGGTCAGTTTGCTCAAACATGAAGCTTATTAAGCCAACACCTAGAGAGGCCTATTAAGCTGCATGTCTACTGAGAATGTGTGGGCAGTTTGCTGAAAGATGCGGCTTATTAAGCCACTAGCTAAAATAAAATAAAATAAAAAAGTCAACGTGATTTAATCTAGCCTGTGCACAGTGAGGCATGCAAACGTTGATGCATGCATCTCTTTTTGCTTTGACAGGCAGATAGCACAAGACATACAGTTTATATACATCTATTTTCATACATTCATACATGCTTGCATACATCCATGCACACAGGTTAAAAAACAAAAAAATTATATGATACACTACAATTTGTTTATAGTTTATTCCGAGGCTCAGCATGGCATCATGCACTTGATAGCAACCAAACCAAACACTTGCCGTATTGTACAATAACAATAGCAACAACCATTACTGGTTGTAACCAAAGGGAACGCTTGTCATCATATCCTGACACCACTGCCTTTTATCATCCAACAAAGCAAGTGTTTGTTTCCGTTGTTCCAGTAAAAATAAATTATGGTTTTTAGGCATAATTCTAAACTGACTATGCGTCATGCCTGTGTGGGTTTGAAGGACATGTAAATAATCATCCACACAAAGCCTTTTCACCACGTGTTGACACATTCCTTTGGCTCGCATAGATTCGCATTCATTCATCTGACGAAAACTATACATTTTCGGAGCGAGCCCAACAAATTCAGTCATCATGGTGTCTGAACACTCATCTTTCATTAAACCAATTCCTTTGTTGTTCAGACGGGGGATATCGAACACGTTCCTTTCGCAAAACGAGGACGTGTCAAACCATTTTGGATTTTCTTTCACAACGACATACGGATCACAGTCACGGATATGGTAATTAAAACTATCCGTGTCTGTATATAACAATGAAATGGTACCAAATTGCCGCATTGCAAAACCATAATGAAATTTATACATATGCAATTTTGAAAAATCTAAAATGACTGGGCCTAAATAGATAGGTTTATTCATGACCACTTTAGTTTTTGAAAGTTGAATAGTAACTAAATCATCACCAATAACGTCCAAAGATTTAAAATTTGGTTTTGAAATGTATTTTTGAGTGCCCCATTGTCCGTGCCATGTGTTCACCAATTTTATGTCCCTATACTGCCACACATTTTCATGACTCTTGCCATAAATACAATTATTCATCAGTTTAAAAAATATTTGAAATGGCTGAGTGGCACTTTGTCTGTAACCGGTATTTAAATCCATGTACGGTTTCAACCACGGTTTCTGACAAAAAGAAATACCTCTATGGATTTTTTTCGGGGGTAAGCCCTGGGCTAAACATTCTACCAGCATGTCAATGTGCAATACATAGTGATTTTTGTTATAAAAGGTACCCATTAATTTTTTACGATTACCCTTATTCTCGGGCGGCACCATTTTCTCTATACAAAAGGGGAAATCACCATGTTGCTCTCTGAGATCGGGGGGATAAACCAAGTCAACGTCAAGGACATATCCCACGTCCTGTTGCTTGCTGGCGCTATGCACATTAAAATCTATAATTTCATCCTCAGACAGCCAGACAAAATGTTTGTACGGCAGCGGTCTGCTCATAGCGAAACCGCATAAATTATTTACATCAAAATACATCAAGTAAGATTCTGGTTCTTCAGGACAATAATCAGGCATGTAATGATTATTTGCCTTGGCATGTCGCTGATTAAGCGATACGAACCCTCCACGAATCCCTTTTTCCATCATCAGTACCATATCGGGATCTGTCAGTAAATCAAGCTCAATTTGGGTAAATTGAGGGCAGCGTCCCAACTTAACCCTGGGCTGGTATAGTATTGTGCGGGATCGAGCCCGTATATCGACTGACATAGCTGACGAAACGTCTCAAACACGTCAGTCAACAACAACACGTCTAATTTTAAATAGTGCTTAGCATATTGACCCATGTTTTCTATGGCAAAAGCACGCCAAACATGCAGTGCGTGGGCATACTCTTCTTCACTGATGGTGCGTTGAGTTAACTGAGAAAAACATTCTTCTCTAGGGGGCAAAGTCGTTTCTTTAAGCACCTCATAACTTGCTACATGGTCATAAGGAAAATAACCTTTACGAACAAATAATTTGAATTGTTTTGTATCCGTAAAGTGGAATTGGGTATGTTTCAACTCATCCTTGCTTAAGCCTTTGACAAGGCTATCCAGCGAACTAGACATAAACTTGAATGAGTCGAGAAAACGAATGCTCATTGTTCCTTTTTTTTTTTTTTTTCATGAAAGAGAAATTAAGCTTTCATGGTTCTTAGCTAAAATGTTGAATTTACTCTTATCTATATGAGCAAATTCTTTAACAATGATGTGCAGATCATAGCGCGAGAAATTGTGTAAGAAGATGGGAAGAAAGAGAGGTTTATAATACTTTAAATTGCATTCTCTATGAGCGGCACCTCTAAAATTTCCTGTCAAATGACAGTGATTTCTTACTTTTGATTCTCCGTCTAGAATAAGCTTTTCGCATATGTGGCAGGTAGTGGCTTGATCATATTCTTTTTGCTGTACGTCATTCAGCTGAATTGGTACAGGGTTATCCAATTTTTTTTTCTACTATGCGCGCTAAAGCCGCCATTTGATCAACAAACCACCACGCACTATCTGAACCTTGATGACTTGCATACTCACATTGGGATTTATCGTAGTGACATACAACATAATAGCCAACGGCAAAAGGCTCATGTTTCTGCACTAGATAGGTCGAGCTTGTACGGGGGCTTAGTTCACATCCCTGAAGGGTTACAGTCAGAGCCTGAAAATCGGCATAAATAGTAAATGGCACCATGTCTTGTTTATTAGTGGCCTCAAATTTTAAGACTGTATCATTCCCTTCGGGCAAGACTAGCTTTACTGCCGTCTGCCCTTCACAGTTTTCAGTATGTCGTTTCAAAAGTTCATCAGTTTTAAACTACTGAAGGCAGCGTTCGCAAATATGTTTTGCACGCTTATCATTGGACACTTGGCTGCTTACCAATCTACTCAAATTCTTTATCCAACAATAATGGCTTTTATCCCCATCAGACAAAAGTAATAAGTGAATGTGATATTGTTTTGTCTCTTTAGTGGCATACAAGGGGCTGACAATGTTGCTTCCCTCAATGCCATATACCATGAAGGAGAAATTTGTATTATATTTCTCAAATAAATGAATTTTATCTGGAGACATGGGAAATGAAACACGTTCCAGATTCAGAGTTTGCTTTAAGTGGTTAAACATAGCTTTGTACTTCCCTGGCAAATCACCATTTCCGTCTTGGCAGGGTTGAAAACAACTAGACACACTCCACAAAAAACAATGATCATCTTTATTCCGTATGTTGATCAGAGCCCTTTTCCTTGCAATCCAGCTCGGTGTGGGAATGTAGCTACTTCCTGCATTTAATGGATTGTATTTACAAATATTAATTTGCAAATATTCAATGCTATTCAGAGCCAGGCCACTGGGTCCGTCTTGTAACTTATTAAATTCACTGACAAGTCGAGCAATAGCATTTATCTGATACCATGTTTCTAAATTATCGGCCATAAGTAATTTCTACATTTTTGTACAAAGATTAAAACTATGTTTGTCTTCAACATTATATTTAATGAGAATAAACTCGCATAGTAATTCGAATTTTTTTTAAGGCGTGATGCTTTGTTAAACCTTGCCTGCTTTCATTCAGAAAAATAGATAAACACGATTCAATAAATTCTTTAAGGGATAGACAGTTTTTCACATTATGAATTCGGCCTGAACATACCCTACTTTTAAAACATTTGACTAACGGTTGTCATTCTATGTCTTGATACATGAACGTAGACATAATTAAAAAGTACAATACATGGAATGTTAACTCACCTTATTAATAGGATAATCCGAAAAAAAAACCGGCATATACAGATGTCTTCAGACACTGGAAGCACACTCTCACTCACACACACACGAACACCAGTCGTAGCAACTGTTGTTTCTCCAACTATAGGTGGCTGGAGCTTCAGCAAACAACCAATTAGTTGCAAATGTTGGATAATGCTTCTATTTAAATATATATCTGAAAAGCAAAGCAATAAAACCCCATTTTTAGTTATAGATATAAATATATATATAATCAGCAAACATATGGATTGAATCAGTTATAGCATATAATAACAAAACACTTAAAAAAAGGTTTAGGCTATGCAATAGGATTACTTTGTTTGTCCTGTGGTCACCTAAGAGGCCGAGTGCTGGTCTTTCTAGTCGACGCCCGTGAGCGAGCTGCGTGTCGGAATGAGACATGGAATGGATAAAGATCAATGAAATTGGGCTAGGATGTGGAAGGAAGCAGCCGGGGTCTGTCAAAAGGTACCACCCCAGCAATTGCCTGGCGTTTAAAATGGAAAAACATGGAAAACCATTACAAGAGCGGGTGGGAGTGGGGCTCGAACCCACACGTCTACCGAGTTAAGAAAAAGGAAGATTGTAGTTTTACGTGACCGTGAATCTTGTGATTATGAGCCACGGGACCTCCTTTTTACGTGGAATCCGAACCACAGGACATGGCATTTCACTTCGGAAATCTCACATGCACTGACCGGGAATCGAACCCGGACCGCCTTGGTGAGAGGCATACAGCTAGACCGCTGAGCCACCACGCCCCCTCTGCCGAGTTAGCAGAGAGCTTGGCCCCATGACCTAACGCTGTGCTTTAGCCAGCATAGACACTGCTATCGGTAATAGGATAATTCATATGCACAGACATAATAAGACACTCACTCAGAAAAAACAGTAAGCTAATTTTTGCACATACAAAAACAAAACATATCTTTATAACATACCTTTACAATATCAACAAGAAATTCCGTGACGAACTAAAGAGCCTACTTTTCATGCCAATGATTATTCTACAGTATATGAACCTATCTAGAATAATGACGATATTAAGTTGGTAATATCGAAATGTCTAATAAGTTCGAAATATTCCTGGTATAATGTAGCCTAATAGAGCTCTACAGTGGGCAGCCCTGGTGACTGAATATATTCTTAGCTCCATCTCTTAATGTACAGAATACAAAATTTGGTTGAAGTCCAATGGACGTTACATGCAGTTAGACATTGGATCTATCAGCACGCGTAAAAGCATGTTGGCAACAATGCCATGCGTGTGCTGGTTAGAAATAATCGAAAATATTATGATATCTTGTTGTGCCAATTTTGGATGAAATCCATTTGTTAATATAGAAGTTACATGTATTTTAAAACTGGACCTATCAGCAAGCATAGAATAATGTTGGCAGCACTGACTTATATTAATTACTCCAAATTAATCTAGAGTGTCAGGTGCTATACGTGTGCAAAGTTTAAAGCTGTCGGCTTTCATACTTTCAGATATATTGGTATTTGGATGAAGAAAATAGAGAGGGCAATTATTAACAGTTGGCGGCCCTGGTGGCTCTTAAGAATACACTCAGTCATATCTGTTTATGTACAAATATTACATACAAAATTTGGTTGAAATCCAATTAATAGTGTAGAAGTTATATGCATTTAAAAATTGGACTTATCAGAAGGCATAAAATTATTTTGGCAACACTGTCATGTATGGCCTCCTGGGAATTAAACTGAAATAGTATTATCTACATGTGTGCCAATTTTGGAATAGCTCCCATGCATCCTTCCGTGATATCCAACATGGAGTTCAAATTTTCAATGCGTTTTTTCAGCAGTTGGTAGCACTGACATCATTTTCAAATATGGGCTTGAGATATTCCTGTATACATCTTTACTCATACTAAATTTGGTTTCGATTGCTGCAGTCGTTTAGGAGTTGATAGGGGACACACACACACACACACACACACACACACACAGAAGGACAGACAGACAGACAGACAGACAGACAGAAACACATTTTCCGGGATCGATCTCATAAGTCTACTTTTTCCTCATTTTTGCAAAATGTGAAAAGTAGGCTAAAAATTGTAGCTTGGTGGGCTACGCTGCTACCCCGCAAACGTTTGGTAGGCATGCACACAGTTTAATTCTGCAACAAAAAATAAATATATTACATAAGTTCATGTATTAGCATTAAATAAAATGGAATTCATTCATTCATTTTAGCGTAAAGTCATACACAAAATATACATACCTTTTACAAATTAATAATATTTTTTTGGTCCTTTATATATACAGCAAATTAGTTGTTGTTGTTTTTAATGTTGATTTATCTGCAACAAAAAATACGTACATACCATTATGTTATTAAATCAACTTTTAAAATAATCCATCAAATAACAATAATTTATTCCATAACATTATTATAACAAATATACATACCTCGTCTTTTTAGTTGATGTTTAAATATATCGATGTTTTTTATTATTAAACTAAATTAATTAATTAATAATTAATTAGCGCAAGCTAACGGCTCAGCACAACCGTCTGTATCAAACAATAACTCGCATTGTAATGAACATGATACACTGTTTCGGTACATATATAATGTGTCTATAAATTTGCCAACACGTTAATTCTCACCCTGTACTAAAACACCCATTGCGAGTAATGACTGACTGAGTCAGAAAAGTCTTGGCATTGGCAGTTCACATAACTATGGGCCCAACATGACTTTGTCACTGAGCAGCCTGTGAGAAATTCAACATAAGCATTTTCAAAACAATGTCCTGAGAGCGTACTAACCTTGGAGCAAAGTATCAGGTTATCACATCTAGCAACAGCTACTCTCGCTATCTTACTTTGTTTCCCAACGACAAAGTTGCAAAGGCAGGCAGGCAGACTGGCTTTCCACACACATATACTTACATGCATTCTTATTGCGATAAGGAGCTGAGGTTTCTCTCATGCTAACATTCCCAACACGCAGTGACTTCTGATAGCAAAACTAGTTTTCTATAGCAGTAAGGCTCAGTATGTATGTTTTGCAGAAAAAGAAATTATAGTGTTCGACATAACAATCCAATGTCACTTCAAATCTCATTTCTTTTCTTTCTTTTTTTTCACACTTTCCTCAAATATCTGGAAGACATAATGGAAACAAATAAACCCATAAAAAATGGAAAGGAGGCGACCGTGACCTTACAGTAGGAACCATGCAGACCGCTATGCTAGCGAGGCGATTAAAAACTAGGTTAAAAATCCCCCCAAATCGTGCATAGGTTGTTCACCTAGCGAGTTGAAAATTATAGTGCCGGTAGAGAGAGAAAATAGCAACCATTCATCACAAACAAACTTTTTTCCTCAAGTTCACCGTTTCCAAAATAGTGACCATTTTTTCAAAATTCATTTTCTTCTGACCTACACCCTTGAAATTTGCTGCCCACCTAGAGGGGATACTCACCTTTCATTAACGTCAAACAAACTTTTTCATGAAATACACCCTTTCCAAAATAATCAAAAATCCAAAACCAAGAATTTTCAATTTTTTTTAAAATACCAACACACATTCTTAGCCAAGAGCACATCATCCCAACGCCAACAATATCTCATTCATTAAAATCCAACCATACATTCGCCAATTATCGCCAATGTTCGCGAGAAAGTAGGCTATCATTTTTCCCCTCCTACACCCAAGAAACTTGCTGCCCACCTAGAGGGCATACCCACCTTTCATTTACGCCAAACAAACTTTTTCACGACATTCACCGTTTCCAAAATAATCAAAAATCCAAAACCAAGAATTTTCAAATTAAAAAAAAAAATCAACACACATTCTTAGCAAAAAGGACGTCACCCCGTTTCTAAACAACACATCGTTCTAGCCTTACAAGCTCATTAAATAGCATCAAATTGTTAAAAACGCACGTTTATCTCAAATTGCGTTTCCAAATTTCACCCATTTAAAAAATAACCTCACCATCAAATAGAGCGGAAATAATACCATCTAAACGACACCTCACTCGACCCTAGTCCTCCCCCACCACCAACATTTTCCAACATAGCCATACGTATTCAAGCACACGCGCGATTATAGGTAGAACCCGCCTCACCCCACTACTGTCGTTTTAGCAAATAGACGTATACAGTAGAGCTCTGAACTGAACTTTGGAATAAAATCCTTTTCTTTTCGGTAAGTACATATTAATGATTATTTATATGATGTAATGCCCATGAACCTTAAATTTATAGTTATTAATAAGGTAATTAATGATTGTTTTATTTATTTGTTTGCAGATAACCGTTATACCTCATATGTCAGAGAGAGAGAGAGACCATTGCACATTTGAGCCCAGTATAAAAAAACAGCAACAAGCCAGTACAAGTCAAGGTGAGATATATTTTTAAAACTAACTTGTTTCATTTTTTGTTTGATATTTTATCTTATGAAATGCATGTATTAACCTGAATTTAGGAATTTATGGCGGTTTATTTTATTTATTTTTAGAAACTTGGAAAGAAAAGCTTTACCGATGTAGCAGTCGCTGAAAACCCAAGACGCACTAGAGTGAAACAATTGTTCCCAGACAATGAACTATTGAAAACTCAGGTAACCCTAACTTAAAATGCTATTCCATTTTACCACTATTGGAACCCCTAGACAAAAATGCATTACCTGTATATGACTGGGACGATGATTGCTTTCTTGATTAATGGCTATGAATTGGCAAGCGGCTCAAAACCATAATGGTTGTTGATCGGGAAAGTACAAGGCCATGTTGGATTTTTTTAAACAAATATTAAAATTTAATTTATTATCGGTTCCCTATGGATTCAACGAATATCCACAGGTTTGAACAAGATAATCTGGACAAAACGACATGACATATATTGGTTAAAGGGGGATGTGAATGACCACAGCTTTATAAAAAAAAAATAAGTAGATGGGTTACTGTTAGGGCCAACATACTGTTTATTTTTAGCCTATGTTCAATTTTTAAAAATAGGCTTATGAGATCACCTTTTGTCCGTGTGTGTGTGCGTGTGTGTGTGTGTGTGTGTGAGGTGTGTGTGTGTGTCCCTAATAAAATCTAAACGGCTGGAGCGATTTTAATGAAACTCGGTAAGTTCATAGCACAATTCCCGGAGACCTCGACCGTGCCCTTCAAACATTGTTACGTCTCACCAATCCAACATGGCGGCTGTGCGAAATATTTCACTTGCTTGCAATATCTCCGAAACTATTACCCATATCACCCTGAAATTGTGCACGGTGATAAAGGGCACTACTGGAAGTTCACCTATGAGACTTTCAAAAACCTGGTGACTACAAAACCAACATGGCGGTCAAGAGAATTTGAGACTTTTAAATAGACTTTTCTCGCGATTTAACTATCAAAACGTAATGAAACTTGGTACAGCAAATGTTTATACACATTGTACGGCACTGGTGTCTAATTTAGTTCAATTGTTTACATAACCTCAAAATGGCGGCTGTGCGAAATATTTCACTGACATTCTATATCTCCGAAACTATTACAGATATCACCCTGCAATTTCGTACGGTGATAAAGGGTACTGATACAAGTTTACATATGTATATTTCATAAAACTGTAAAGTAGAAAACGAACATGGCGACCAAGCGAATTTGAAATATTTTAATAGACTTTTCTCGTGATTTAACACTCTGAGCGCAGTGAAATGTAGTGCAGTAAATGATTTTGCAGATTGTAATGCAATGGCATCCATTTTAGTTCAATTGTTTACATAACCTCAAGAAGGCGGCTGTGCGAAATTTTAAAATTAAGTTTTTATTTCTTGTGTCGTAATCATGCGATCGAAGTGAAAGTTTGAATAATTAACCTAGGCAATAATTGTCCTTGAATGGTTCATAACTCTATGGTCTATACATATAACAATCCTAAATGGCTAGCTTCCGAAATATTTAGAAGGTTCTCAATATCTATGAATCTTTTACAGCAACCAAACTGAATTTTTTTATGTTCATAGAGACTATGAACATATGTTCACCTATAGGACTTTCAGCAACCTGGTGAGCACAAATCCAACATGGCGGCGACGCGAAGTATAAATATTTAAATGGACCTTTCTCGCGAATTAACTATCCGAGTGCCATGAAACGTTGCACGTTAAATGGTTATAATGTTGATCCACCGGCATATAATTTATTTCAATTGTTTGCATAATCACAAGATGGCTTCTGTGCGTAATTTTAAAATCTCGTTTTTACTTCTTGTGTTCTAATCATGCGATTGAAGTTTGAATACCACACGTACACAATAATCTTAATGTAATAGTACAAAAATAAAAATCCAACCTGGCGACCATCTGAAATATTTAGACGGTTCTCAATATCTACAAATCTGTTACAGCAATTAAACAGAAATTTTGTATGTTGATAGAGGCAATTAACATGAGCAGGATATATGAAAATAGGCTGTATAGTTCTTCACGGAACTACTTGTTAAATATTTGTTATGGTGTTTTAATATTTTAATGCCAATTAACGTCAACGTTTTATTTACAAGTATTCATTGATTGATTGAATGAGTGATAGGTTATTTTGTTTGTTTTTAGGTGTGGTGTTGCGCCATTAACGCAGTGCTCAGGCAGTGAACAAGCATACATTGTGCTTGAAAGTACTCTGTTCTCTTGTGCAACGTTAATAACTTACAATAAAAAAGTTGTTTTATAACACATGGCTTTAGTACCAAATACAACAAGTGAGCAAGTCGGTTTCCCACGTGGGTTAAATTTAAAATTAGAAAACGATCGTTGGTTAACATTTGAATCTTGGCCTGTAGGCTTTTTGTCAGCACATAAACTTGCTGGAGCTGGGTTTTATTACTTGAACCGAGTAGATGTTGTGCGTTGTGTGTTTTGTCATGTTGAACTTTCACTCTGGGAAGAAGGGGATGATCCCTTTAGAGACCATTTTGCGATGGTCTCCTCGTTGTTCTTACATGCTTGGAAAAGAACTGGGTAACATACCAGTGTATCCATTTTACCGAACCACAAGGCCATTGGCTACTACTTACTTTGCTCAATCGCAAATAAATTATAACGGTAGTGCCGATATATGTGGTCCATATGCCATAGACAGTGTTGAATTGGCATGTGCTTTTGAAAAATTGGGAGTTTGCAAGACTAAAGCGCTAGCACACCCAGAGTACTGATCTGTTGAAAAACGTTTCGAATCTTATAAAATGTTTGGCCATTAATATTAAAACACCTTACAAAACAGCTAAGTGAAGCTGGATTTTTTTATACTGGTGAAGGGGATAAAACAATATGTTTTCATTGTGGATTTGCTTTAAATGATTGGCAGATAACTGATGACCTTTTTGTGGAACACTCTCGTTGGTTACCTAACTGTAGATACATGGTGTTGCTTAAAGGTCAGGAATTTGTGAACACTATTTGTGAACAGAACGTAATTGCAGCACGAGAGATAAAATTGCATTTAGAGTTAGAACACGCGGTACAAATACATGAGGGTGAAAAAAAAATGTGTCTGACCAACAAATACAAAAGTGTGACCAACAATTATGTGAAATGTGTTATCAAGAAGAACTAGGTGTTGTATTTTTACCTTGTGGACACTTATAACCTGTGTCAAGTGTGCATTAGCACTTAACACTTGTGCTATATGCAGAAAAGTAGTATCTGCTACAGTTAGGGCATTTGTTGCATAAATAGTATAATTTATTAGCAATGCATAGTGCAAAATATTAATACAAGAGTGTAATTGATATGCTTTTCTTTTGTTTAGAGACAACTACAATAAATGTTTTGAATGCAGTCGGGCAAGAATGTGTCATAGAAACAAAGAAGCTCAGCGAATTGCCAACGCATATTTTATTCCGCATCATCAGGATTCGGAAAATGAAAACAGAATAATGGTGATCGTGTAGTTGGTGTATGCGAGATTTTTGAGATATTTTTGCGTACACGGTTTAATGATATGTTGGAGAGTGTTTTTGTTGAAGTGAATAATGGTATACAACATGTACACTTAATTTATGAAGGTTTTAAAAACAGTAGGTGTATGGTCCGTTTTAATTAAATAAAAAAGTGAATTAATAATGGAAATATATATGATGCCAATAGACTGGAGAAGAAAGAAAATATGTGTATAGAATAATATTTCTTTAGTTTTTAGTATTGTCTTTAAAAATATTATGATGAAACAAAAAATGTATTTATAAAGTTTGTAAATAAATGCAAATGGTGTTACAATGCTGTTTTATTTTATACAAAGTTAGAATATTTTATTCATTTAGTTTTGTTTGTTACAATAGATACACATTGAATACAACTGTTTCTCTTTACCATTGCTTGTTATAATTTTTAAGCACAACGCTTGTTGTATTTTTTTCCACGGTGAACAATAGGTATAAAAACGTCATTATCACTATCTTAATCATATGCAGCATTATCACTATCAATATAATGACCCTTATTATCCTCAACATTATCCTCAACATCATTAAAACCAGTCAAATCTTTCTGTTCCTCTTCCTGTTCCTCTTCCTCTTCCTCTACACTGTCCTCATGTAGAGTCTGCGTGGCTTTTGAACGTTGAACTATTTTGAGCAGCAGTATTGTTTTCTTGCACTCGCTTTTTAGCATTTTCTTGATTTTCTGTTGACAGCAACTGAGTTTCATGCAGTACACTACATTGATGATCACTGACCCTTAAAAACCCTTCGTTTGAGGTATCGTCCCCTTAAAAAGCCGCGGAAGGTAGGCACTGCAACCTAGTGGTGAATTAATATACAGTATATCCAGTACGCGTCTGAGTGTTGAATGGGCAGGCAGTTTAAAGCAGCCAGGAGTGATGCGATCCAGTTGGCAGTGAAAATGCCACGGCGATCACAGTCAGTTGGTGCTGCAACCTATCTTGTCTTGTGTTAAATGGACAGGCAGTTTAAAGCAGCTTGAAGGGATGTGATCTAGCTGGCAGTGGGTGTAGCATGGCCTCTTACCGAGATGAAAATTTGGTGTTCCGTGGTGGTCCAGTCTTGAGCTCTTGTTGCCAAGGAGATGTCGGCCTTGCCATTACTTTATCAGTTTATTTTCTGACTTAATAAGCCTTTGCTTGAGTGCAAAATGGCCGAAATCAGAAGAATGAAAAATACTATCGAAAATTCATGTGGCCAGCAGTTCCTTCTGGGTCCTAAACTGTGTGTATACAAAATTTGGTTGAGATTGGTGGAACGGTGTAGATTTGTATACGGAACAAATATACATACCCACATACCCACATACATACATAGAGACTTTCACTTTTATATATAAGATAATATAATATCTCGTGAACTCCGCCATTGTCCGGTTCCAAGTGCGGAATGAGAAAGGAGGAAGGTTGACTGGTTTGGCACTCAGTTGGAAAATTTGCCAACCCTCTAAGGCTAACAACCTTAGTTGTAGGTACAACGTTGGACTTGATCCAACCACTAAACCCAACATTAATATCATGGAAATGGCTTCTTATAATTTATATTACCCTGAAGACAAAGTCAGGCTTTCGGATTCCAGGGTGCCTGACAGTCCATGGGTGACGCAGCTAGTGGGTGAATGGGAGCCCCACATGAACCTTGCTAAATTCAAGAATAAAAGAAAGTACTATTTCGTAACATACAATATGAATTCTCTCATTCAGGTTGGAAAGCTGAAACAGCTAACAGAAGAATTACACAGACTTGACATTTCGATACTGGCCCTACAAGAAACGAGGTACAATGATGAAGAATCCTTTGAATCAGACGGATTTAGAATTTTCAAGGGGAAACCCGGGAATAAAATCATGAAAAACACTCCACACCTGGGAACAGCTTTTGCAGTAAATAAGAAATTCTTGAACAGAATAGTTGACTTCAAGAGTATAAACTCGAGACTGTCACTCTTAACGTTTAAATCCACAAACAATAAATACACACTGATAAATGCCCATGCACCGAACAATCAGGACAATAAAAAGAACCCTGAAAAGGTTGAGGAGTTTTGGGAAACACTGGCGGACGCAATACGTAAGATTCCTCAAACCAACAACAAAATCCTCCTGGGGGATTTCAATGCACAATTGGGCCGGGAAAAGAAGTACATGGCAACATTGGGAAGATATCCGGCACACAAAAGGACGATTAAAAATGGAGAAAGATTGATCTTCTTCTGCAGAATGAACAAGCTGAAAATCATGTCTACACATTTTAAAGCACGACCCCAAAAAAAAGAAAACATGGGTATCACCAAACACTAGGTTGGGCGAATTTCAATTGACCATGTAGCAATTTCCCGGAACAATTATAAGGAAATCCAAAACGTCAAAGTCAGAAAAGCGGATATTGCAACATCAGATCACTACTTATCATAGATCAAGATGAATTTCATACCCAGACGGAAAATTCATCCCCGTGTCAACAGAATCCCGAGAATCAACCACAAATTACTCGTCCAGGAAAGGAAAGAAGACTATCAAAGACAATTAAAAACATCCAAAAATTGGGATGAAGTGACAAACAATCTGATAGAGCTGGCAAGAGGATTGGCATCTGTGAAATACCACAGCAGTTAATCTTGGTGGAATGAGGAATGCGAGGAAGCGATCAAGGAAAGACTAGAGACATGGAAATTATGGAACGGAAATAAAACACTGGAGAATTTGGAGAAATCAAGACAAATAAGGAAGCAAGTACACCGCATACTGAGAAGAATCAGAAGAGAATATCTTAGAGAACAAGTCACGGAAATGGAAGATAATTTTAAGAAGAACAACACCAGACTGTTCTATAGGGCTTTTAACAATAAAATTACTGGTTACACGGCACCAAGCCTCCACTTTAAGAAACCGGACGGATCCCTTGCCTTGAATGATAAAGACAACTGTGAGATTCTTGCCAATTATTTCGAAGAACTCCTTAATTGCGACCCACCACAGACAAGAATTGAAACTCTGAAAGACACAGTCCAGAACCTACAATCAGAACCACCAGATGAAGTGGAGATAAGGAATGAAATCAATTCCTTAAAGAACAATAAAGCGTCCGGAGAAGATAGAGTTATCGCAGAACTGTGGAAGATAACCAATGACGCCTTCATCACTGAAACGACGGAACTGTTCAGGAATATCTGGAGGGATGAAAATATACTGGAGGACTGGTTAGTGGCATTGATTCACCCGTTACATAAAAAGGGACCGAAAACTGAGGGCAATAATTTTCGAGGTGTATCACTTTTATCAGTTACGTACAAAATATTTTCTAATCTACTAGAGCCTACTGAAAAGACTGGAACCACAAATTTACCCACAATTGGGAGAATATCAGGGAGGTTTCCGGAGAGGGCGTTCTTGTCCAGATCAAATACTTAGTCTGAAAATGATAATAAAATATTTCATCGCACGATCAAAAGATCTATTCATCTCATTCGTTGACTTTCGGAAAGCTTAGGATTCAATAGATAGAGACACATTGATGGAAATATTGAGGGAATATGGAGTGGATAAAAAAACCTACTTAGGCTGACGTTACCAACACTATATCCAAGGTGAAATTACGGGGAGAGATCAGCAAACCCTTCCAAATAAAAACTGGTTTGAGGCAGGGAGACAGCCTATCACCGATGTTGTTCAACGTTGTTCTAGATAAGATCATGAAGACATTGTGGACAACCAATGACTCCGGGGCTTTACTTGGAAGTAAAAATACAAACATCAAACCCAGATGTATGGCCTTCGCGGATGATCTAGCACTTCTAGTTGAAACGGAACAGGAAGCAATATTACAGATAAATGAAATCGCTGGGAAAACTGGGCTAAAAATCTCTGTTTCAAAAACAGAGATTATGAGCTCCAACAAGAACTACATGCAGAAAACAGTTAAGACGAAATATGGGAGGCTAAAGGTCACGAAACGGTTTAAATACCTCGGAGAGATCATTAGCAACAATGGAATAGACAAAGAGTCAATGCAAAACAGAAGACTTAAACTAGAAAAACTCAGCTTCTCCACTAAAAATATATACAACTAAAAGAACCTCTCCCTTAATGCCAAACTACAACATTACAATGCTGTGCTAAGACCCGTGATCTTATATGGTGTGGGGACGGCAAATTTATTGAACCTGGAAAAACTTCTGATGATTCAAAGGAGGATATTGAAGAGGATTTACGGCCTAAAAGTGGTACAGGGAACCTACAGACTAAGATCAAACAAGGAGATATATGAAAGAGTGGAAGACCTGGAAACAACTTAGGAAAAGACGTTTACGTTTCTATGGACATATGGTTAGAATGGATCCAACAAGAATAAATAAACAAATTTTTGATAAATTATATAATCTGAAGAGCCAAGGGGGTTACACCAAGCAGATGGAGGAAGAACTCCGGAGGCTAGGAATTAAAGATGACGACTGTCGAGACAGAACACAATTGAGGGAAATACTTTCGAACATAAAGGTTCTCGTAGGAGAAAAGAGAGAACGCAGGGGAGGAAGATGGACAGCAGAGAGAAAGGCGCAACACTCTGAAAGAATGAAGAAAGTGTGGAGGAATAGAAAGGAAGAAAGGACTATGAGAAGGAAATGAAATTATATTTGCGTGGTCCTTAATTTTGGCCGGTTCGCATAATGTAATGTAATGTAATAATATCTCGTGCTTTTATGATTACCTTCATAATTATAATGCTTTTATTTGGTCGCGAAACAAACGTGATTTTGAGTCGAATTTTATACTCTTTGTGACACTTTACTTTAGGAAGAAGCTGATATTTAAGCCAGTTTTACGACTAATTCTATTGCCGTTCTTTGATACTTGCAATCGTGTTGCTGTTATTTATGATGTTGTTGTTGTTGTTGCTGATGATTTATTTTGGGGATTTGCGACATTGTGGTCATGTAGCCCCGTTTACTTGGGTATGTGGGGAATTTACCTGATAACCTGTAATATTGTGTGTATTTGTCATTCAGATAAGAATTGGACGAGGCAGCCGTGGCCTTCATTTAGCATTTCATATGTTTTGAAGTCACTATGACTCACCATATTTCATCACCATTGCTGCAAATTGACAGTGATCCAATCACTACGGTGTAGCGGCGGCTTTCAGACATCTCTTACTCATTTGTGGATTACGTAGACGGATTGTGAATTATCAAGCAGAAGCCAATCAGTGCTAAGGGCGTGAGAACTGCGGCTGAGTTATGGTCACAAAGTTAACACTGTACTTTTCTCGGCTAATAAAGTTCAGATGGCACATATTGTGGTTCGGACTCCTCGTAAGAAAGATGTCCTGTTGTTTAAGACGTCACATTAACGATCACATAAAATCTCACGGTTCCATTCAGTGGTATGCTATAAGTGATCGTTGAGTTAATCGTTAGTGTTGACAAATGGAAGAGTTCATTAACGGGGCAAACTGTATATTTTAAAAATCTGCTCTGTTCGAAGACTTCGTAAATACATATCGGGCAATTTCAGCTGAGGTGCTCTATTGTAATACTAAGGAGTATATTCAGCTTTTGTTTATAGGATAGTCCTGGGTGTTGAGTATTGCACTTACGCATCACTCATTGTTTAATTTCAGTCCTTCCATTTGGTTACTTCAAAGAGCTTTATTTGACTGGTATTTTAGTTTTGTTTCTTGTGTTATCGATGTCGTTAAGCTGGCGTGCCTACTTGACTTAAAGTGTTCAAATTATTATTTAGTTTCGAAGACTAACTTGGTTCACTTTCTACTTCATCAATGTCAAGGAAAGCAATCAAATCACTACTATTGAGCTGTTTTAATACTATTTATTTCGGTTCCTCTGGTGTTATGGATTTAGTTGGTAACATGGAAATAACATAACTACATTACGAATGTGTGATTATATGAATGATTTAGGCCAGCAAGTACTATAAACCGTTCGAAGTACGGGTACTTCAGCTAATAATAATAATAATGTAATACAATTAATAATGCTTTGTGCAAATGCCATAGTTGCGATGTAGGTTTACACTTTGCTACTCGTTTATTGTCAGATTTCTAAGCTAATTAAATGCTCGTTCTTGTGAACTTTGTGATTATGCTAGGGAACGCTTCCCCAAAATACTTGTTGGTTGGGCGAAATGTGGAAACTTTGCTTGCTAGGTGACGAAGGCTTATCTTGGGCTGAGGGGCGTATAAAGTGTCTCTGAAAACTTTGGTCTATTATTATGTATGAATTACAGCGTGATTGGGCGTGTGTGTGATAGGGGGTAGGGAGGAGGAAATTGAGTGAGCGTGTTGTGTTTGGAATGTTATCTCCGTGCCGATTATTACTCGTGGAAATTCGGGATGGGTAACCTTATAGTTAATGTTAATTAATTGTTTAGTTAGTTAGTGGGACAGGGTGTCCTTATAATTAATGTTAATAGATTAATTAGTTAGTGATTTAGGATTTTCAAGGTTTAGTATTCGGCAGGCGATCTAATAAATGTTTAGTGTTGTACCCGTTCGTCCTGGGGATGCGATGACCCATCTGCTATAACATCACATCCCTGGAGTTCCAGGACAGAGCGGAGTTAAATGAACCTCTAGTCAAATAAGGAATGTGTCGGAAATTCAGCTGAGTTCTTGAAAAAGCAGTGGGTTTCACGAGACAAAGTATCTCTAGGGTCGTTACGGGCTTAAGTTAATAAAAATAATTCAAATATAAATGGGCGCCATCAACTGAATTCCTAGCAAAACCACTTCCTTTCCGGATAAGCCTTACTCAAGACAAGGAAAGAAAAAGGAACATCACACCATCATCAGATCACAACTAAGATAAAAACAAATTTATTTTACTTTGATAGTCAGACAGACATTTTAAATATAAATCCTACCTAAGAGTATGGTCGAATGCAAAGTTAAATTGTCATTGTCCAAAAAATCGAACCATCTCCTTTCTAATGCAAAATTATTTCAATCCACTTATCAAGAAAAATGTATAAAGTTCTCTTGGGTTCTCAGGATCACTGTCGCACTATGTCTTTCGTCACTGACATTTGTGAAACCTGAGACCTAATTCTCTTTAATTTAACATCAATGTGGATTTAATTAAGTTACTAATCTGCCTAAACATACACATATAATAATCACTCATGTTAAATATCACATAAATTATGGTTTGCATGGTATAATTTGAACGTAGAACATGTTAATCAAATGTTCCTAAGCATTGAATAATTAATTTACATTATTTACATCGTCATTAATCTCTTATCTGTGAATTACAGAAAATTCAAATTCTCATCGGTTATCATCATCATTATTATCAAATTAAATATTTCTCACATTAGTTCTCACTTCAAAATTCCAAATATTCCTGTCAGAATCGTTAATTCATCACCATTACATCATTTAAATTCACATTTCAAGTTGCAATTCCTTCGAATCATCTCTCAATTAAATTTATTTAATTTCATATAAATTCATTAATCATCAGCTTCTTTAATTAATCATCACCTTCTAATTCAGTTATTCATCATCATTACAATCGTCTAATAATTCATTTCAATCAGTTTAATTAATTCAATCTTTAATTCATCCACTTATTTAATTCATCGATTTATTTCAAAATTTAATTTATCAACTTATTTAAATTTCAATCATCTGGTTATTTAATTTTATTATTTCATCTAGTCATTCTGATTTTTATTTCATTAGGTCATTCTGATTTTTATTTCATTAGGTCAGATCGTTAATATGCTTAAATCTCAGATTATTATTTCATTAATTATTATTTTCAGAAAATCTTGTATTATCAACTTCATTTACTTGTTTAATTTCCTAACAAATTGTTTAATAGGGTTTATAGAACGTTGTCTTACAGTTTTATTACTTCCAAGTTATATCTCGTATTTAATTATCATGCCAAAAATATTATTGTCTCCACGACATCACGTTGGATCTAACTATCCACAACGACATTATATTTCTTCAATATTCCAAATATCACATTTGAATATAAGAATTGCTACAAAAACTCCATAAATATTCAGCACATACAGCATGAATTTCAACAAATACGCTAGACTGGGTACAACGACCTCATGTCCGCCTTCAAAATACATTATCAACGTTGCAACTATCAAATGGCAAATTCCACAAAATGCCTATCACAGACTTCATTTAACCACGTTGCATGATCTACAAAAATATATAAATGGCTTCAAATTATTAACGCACATAATCTCCAATGACTGTAATTACTCTGATCATATCTAGACAACTTCTTAAACAATTGGAAAAACATTACTTCAGTAATTTAATATTTGCTTTCAAATAGCATAAATTCTCTTTCACAAGTTTCATAATTCACATCGTAGAAAAACACCAATGTGCTATAATCTCTCACATCAAAATCTGCAATACTGATCTGCCTTAAAATAATTATGACCATTAATGATTAATCTTACAAGATTAAATTACTTTAAATCCTTCTCAAAGGTATCAAACACAATTATAAAAATCATCAAAGCATCAGCTGTAATAGCTGTTAAACTGAAATTACTCTCAAAAGAGTATAGCAACAAAATATTGGATTGGCAAACAAGAATTACTAAATGCAATCCTGTTGACATTTATCGTTACTTTATTTAACAAAATTTCGACTGATATGTGACTAGTAGTTCCTTGTTTAATTCACTTACATCTCGTGTACATTCGGATGATAAAATGAGTTCCTCAATGGCGAGTAAGATGTGTAACCACCGTGCAATCGTATAAATACGAAGGACCTCGCCCCGTCGACTTGGATGATAGTTCCCTAAACGATGGGTAAGGCGAGTACCACCATACAATCGTATAAATACGACAGACCCCATCTCGTGGACTATATGAGTGAATGTACCAGAAAGGAATCAACAAGTTTCTAGTTGTCATATAAAAGCGACGTTCATTCACTAAAGTGAATAACTTCTTAATATCTCCAAACAATCCAATGGAAAAAATCCCTACTGATGAATAATACACACTCGCTAGTATGCAATGAACTGACGAAGTAGTTTCTGATAATCAATTGCAGATCACGAGTTCGAAATACTCGTTACACAAAAAAAACTATCCATGAAAAATATCCTAGCTGGAAAAATGTCTATAAGATCAAACATCTTCTTAATAAAGTCAAACAACGGTGAGAATATCGAATAATGATGCCTGCCATATCATATGGTCACTCCATATTCTAGCAAATTCGAAGTATATAAATTCAAACCATGTCTTAATAATCAAATCACTCCTATTAGAAAAATATACATGTGTGCCCAGTATTCATGAAAATAATCGTATCAGGTAGATAGAACTCTTACAATACCTTTCATTATCAGTTGTAATATAATTTCCAAGATCGTCGATTTTCCCTACCTAAAGATTTCTCGTAAGATCGGCGTGAATATCATTTCATCCATGAAATGATGATTTCCTTCGAAATCCCAAGCGAATCAGCTGTTGGACTCCTCTCGTCAGGAACCGAATCCATCGCTCTGTGGTGCCATCTTGTCTCTATTCACGTTTACTCGATCATGTTGAACCTCGGATTACCCATAGCGGATATCGTCCAACTCCTTCTCGAAAAGTTCATGGTAACAGCGGACCCCCTACTCTTCTTCTAATATACGCCACTGTTCCGATAAATGTTCAGTTTGAGAATTGTAAGTCCTCTCTCACCTTACTGCAAAGTTCTACTTGAGTAAAATAAAAATTTTACTAGATAGTGTTCATGATTACGATACACCCTGTATCTGTCTATAATTTGTAATCCATGAAAATGGCATAAGATAAAAATCTTATATATGCACGCTGTAATGTTCATCAGAGCCTATGCTAAACATTCAGTTTACTTGAAATAGTAAAAAGTCGTTTGAATGTATTATATAACAGCATGGTTATAAGGTTGTATGTGAAAGCCTGTGTTCGAACAGCGTCGAAATGAAGCTTGAAACAAAGTCTTCATATGCGATCAGTGTGGTTTTGAAATACCCCGGCTATCTACAATTGTCCTCTCGGCTAGCCCGGCTGGATCGATGACCCGCTCGGCCTCTGTTGCTCGGTGATGCGAGATATGTCGCCTACACTTGCCGTGACGGCTTACGTGTTTTGCGTGACCTTCAATGCCCGTCTCGCTGTGCTATAGAGCTGCTCTGTACTGCTCCTCTCAATGAGCTCAACTGAACTGCTAAGCGCTGCGTCCCAGCTTATGAGTTCCGAGCGGCACGTGGCTGATTCTCCCCCACCACAGTGCTCCCACGTCACGAAGATAGTCTCGAACCCGACTCCTCTCGGCTGTTCTGTTATACAATAACTTATTTCCATAAAATTATTTCCACATATAATTCATGTCATATATACTCTTCTAAGTTGTTTTAACTTATTATAATCCCATATACATTTCAATAAAGCTTCACATCTTTATTAATAATTCTATCTTCTCACAGATTTCAATGCCTCCTTGATTCTTGACCTCCTACGTCATCTTGGCTTTCTTCTTGACGCGATCGATGCGCTATCTTATCTGAATGCTTCCCAAAACTTCAACTACAGCTTAATGTCAGCTGGCGTAGCCGATAGCCTAAAATAGGTATCGGGTACATCTCTCCCGTACATCTCCTTTTTTTTTTATCAGGATTGAAAAAAAAAATACACTCTCAGGCATTCAATATATTATACATGTACACGATAGCTCTACAATTTCCTTTACTCAGCATGATGGTATTTCCTGATGCTAGCTGCATTAAAAGTTCCCACAACTTCATCAGTATCCATTCTGACAATCTTATAGCTATTATTCTGGTATGTTTGTTCAATACGGAACGGACCAGCGTACAATGGAGCGAATTTATGGTAGATCTTCAGCTGTAGGTTCGAAGTGACTGGCTTCCTAATCAGCACCTCATCATTTTCTTGAAATGGCTCGTGGAACCTCCTTCCTGCCTGTCTCCTGGCTCTCTTCTCCGCCTGTCTTCTGAGCCTCTCTCCTGCCATCTCGACTCTTCTTTCTTGTGTGGGTTGAGGATCTACTGGTGCCCTCACGACTCTATCCCATGGTCTATCTGGTTTCAATCCATGATGAAGCATGGACGGAATCTGTCCTGTGCTTTCATGTACTGTGGAATTCAAGCATTGGCTAATGATGGGTATCACTTCCATCCATCTATGGTGTTGCCTTGACACATATAAGCGACACAGCTTACTTATCTCCGGCATAATTCTTTCGGCGGGATTTCCCTCTGGATACCGTACAGAATTAAACACATGCCTGATTCCTAAACGTTCCATAGCAGTAGAAAATTCCATGCTAGTAAATTGTGATCCATGGTCACTCAACAAAACTTCAGGTTTCCCCATGCTCGGAATGACTGTTTTCTCAAGTCGATTTATTACGTACTTGGACGTAGCTTTCTGTATAGGGCATAGAGATACGTACTTCGAAAATACATCGACTGTTACTAAAACGAATTGATTGCCTTTCGTCGAACGAGGAATCGGACCAAAAATGTCCGTCGCGAAAAGTTCTCTTGGCTTGCTGGGTAATATTGATCTGGGAACTTCTTTCATTAACTTAGATGAGTATTTACTTCGCTGACAACTGTCACAGGTCTTTATGACGTCGCGAATCGTTTGTCCCATTTGTTTCCACACAAAAGTTTCTTGAGCGAGAGCCAAAGTCTTGTCTACACCTACATGAGCTGCAGTTCGGTGTATCATCCAAATAACTGGTTTGATAAGCTTGGGTGGGATCACTACTCTAAGTCTAGTATGATCCTGGTCAATATATTGGCATATAACACCTCCCATAATATGATGTCTTCTAGCCTCTATCTCAGTTCTTTGAAAATCTGGATCAGTGTTATCCATCCTACGTGTCAGAAAACGGTAAATTCTTCGTAAAGGTGCATATCTCTTCTGAGTTTGCGATAACAACTTCAACTTTTCTAGAGTACCACTATCCTCTTGAATCAAATTTATATGGTTGACTATTACTTCTTCACAAGGGTTTCTGCTCAGCACATCTGCTAACAGATTTAACTTCCCCGGTCTATGTACAACAGTTGGGTTAAATTGCTGTAAGAACAGAGCCCATCTGGTGATGCGGTCACTCGCTAAGTCTGTCTTCATAATAAATTGGAGAGCTTTATGATCTGTGATCACTGTTATGTCATGTCCAAACAACACCTTCTTCCACGTTTTGAGAGCATGAACCACTGCTAATGCCTCTAACTCAGTTGCATAGTAATTCTTCTCACAATTCCTAAGCTTGCGACTGGTGAAAGCTAAATATCTATGTTTCTTGTCATCATCCAGCTGATATAGGATTCCACTAATACCTATTTTGGATGCGTCTGTCTCTACAAAGAATCGTCTTGTAAAATCAGGATACTCAAGTTTGATATTTTGGATTAGCATTTTCTTGGCCGCTAAAAACGCTTGATTGCATCTATCGTCCCATTTCCATCGATTTCCCTTCCTTAATAAATCCTGCAGAGGTGCCATTGTCTCAGTATATCCAGGACAATGTGTTGAAAAGAACTGACACATGCCTAAAAACTGCCGTACCTCTTTAATCTTTCGTGGTGTTGGAAACTCTGAAATTGCCATTATCTTCTTTGGATTGGGCCTATAACCATCTCCATCGATTCTATGTCCAAGAAATTCAATTTCTTCATGAAAGAATTGACATTTATTGAAGTTCACCTTGAAGTTCGTTCTTCTAAGATCTTCAAAAAGCATTTGAAGGTGTCTGATATGTTCTTCCGCTGTCTCAGACGCTATAATCAGGTCATCAATATAGCTTACAACATGCTCTTTAACTGCATCTGACAAATTTTGATCTAGTGCTCGGATCATCACCGGACCACTATTTTTCACACCAAAAGGTAACATATTGAATACGTATGTTTTATGGTCAAACAGGAACCCTGTGTACTGTTTGCACTCTTCTGCTAGCTCAACATGATAATATGAACTAGTCAGATCGATTGTCGAGAAGACACTCTTTCCTCTAAATCGGCGTAACAATTCACGAATAACAGGTGGTCTATCGTGTTCAGGAAGAACTCTTTCGTTAAGGGATCTGGCATCTAGACATATCCTCAGCTTACCGTTAGGTTTCTTGACAACAGCTAAAGGATTCAAATAAGCAGTTGGCATTTTCTTAATTATTCCATCTGTTTCCATGTCGCTTATCATTATGCTAACTTCCTCCTTCCATTTATCCGGAATGGGATATAAATTTTTATGGTATGGTTTGTCATCCATCAACTTGATGCTGTATGTAAAATTTTCTATGAGACCTGGTTTGTCATTGAATATATCCTCGTATTCTGAAATCACTTGATCAAACCGCCCCTTAATTTCTGGATTTATTTTACTAGTTATGCCAATTTTATCTTCTATAGACCTTTCAACGCTGCATACAATTTCATCCAATATATCCTCTCTAAAGAATGTCATCTCCGATTCTTGATTTTCCATAACCCCTTCTTGAAAGTACATGCGCCTACTCTGCATATCTATGATCAGGCCACTCTCACTTAGGAAATCCACTCCTAGGATCATGTCAAAATGTAGTTGACCCACTACTAGGAACATCTGTTCAAAACTTCTGGTTCCAATCCCAACATCTAAAAGTACCTGACTTTTACATTTCATACTCTTGTCTGGAATCACCCCTTGAATTTTGCTAACAACAGTTGGCAACATTGTAATTCTTCCTAATAATTTCAATTCATCCAGGCAACCTATGGATATCAAGCTCACCATAGCTCCTGTGTCTACAAGTGTCTTTATTTCTTTTCCCATGACTTCCACACTAATAACTGGCAATTCATGTCTATTTTCCCGTTGTATTATGTCTTCTTCCTCGATTAAATCCTCGTCCTTGACCTGATATGTTTCTACGATGACGATTGATTCCCAATGATTTTCATTTTCTTCTGGAGTTAATTTGACGTTTTTTTTTTTCATTGCCACTCGTGCTGGCTCGATTGACATCTCTCATTGTCTCCTCGAGTGGTGCACTAGGCTGTCTATCCTCTTGTCTTGACCTTTCATGTCCACGATTATCCCTTCTGTCGTTAGGATCGTTTCTTCGGCCATCCTGTCGGTCGTTTCCATTAAACTGTTGACCTTGGTTCCAGTTATTCCTTCCCCGATATCTGTTATTATATCGATTCCTGTCCTGATACCTGGAATTTTGGTTATAATTCCTATACCGGCTATCTCTAGCTTCTTGATCGTATGGCCTTTCATATGGTCCTCTATATCGATCATTTCCTCTTGCATTACGGATGTTTCCTCGATTCCCATCGTTCCGTCGGTTTTCCCAGGAATCCCTTCTATCCGTTTGAACTGCATTGTCCACGACTACCGCATTTACTTCTTGCGTGTTTCTGTTGTCGTTCCTATTACTTCTCGGTGTAACCTGTGCGCTCGTATAATCCAATCGCCTCAATATATCATCATAATGTTCCAGCGTATTGGCTCCCGATGCTATCAAAGATCGCTGTACCTCTATCGGTAACTGTCGCGCTATAGCTTGCAAAAGCTCTTCTTCTGGCAATGGAGGAATAAGGAACTGTAATTTAGCCAGTTGTGACGTGAAGTAGTTGGCGTAATGCGTCGGATGTGACGTAGTATTGCGTTTAGAGTACATCTCCGCTCTTACGTTGAGTTGATCCTCGGCACTCCAGAATCTCCTCAAGAAAGCCATGGCAAATTGCTCCATGTTCGCAAAGTTGCTTCTGAACGCTCTAAACCACGTAAGTGCAGATCCATCTAAGGCGCGTTCTACTATCCTTAGCTCTCTTTCTTTGGCTACCCTGTGTTCCGCCATGTAGTCTCGAATATCTCGCAGAAATTCTACTGGTGTAACACCTGTATTTCCCGAAAACTTTCTCGGTTTGTCATCTAGGTTCCTTATAATTGTGACTGGACCTGAATATCGTTCACTTGGACTCGACGTACTCCTACTCGAACTTGGATTCTCCTGAGGGGTTGAACTGACCCTTTCGAATGTCACATTCGGTTGCATTTGACGGTCTTCTACCATGCTCGTGTCTTGATTCGTCATACTGCGGTCTATCGCTGTTTGATTTATCAATGTTTCCCCTGATGTCACATTATGACTGGTGAAACTGTTAACTATGGATTCTAGTTTCGTCATCCTGTCTTCTGCTAATCTCTTGACCTGAGTCTTCAACTCATCTAACGATGTAACGTCCTGCGTCTTGTTACTTTCGTCTAGATCGTTCCTCAACTTGTCAATCTTTCCTTCGCACGTGTTCTTCACTAACGCGACTTGTTCTTTCAACAGATCAACATCTGTTCTAAATAGTGTTGAATCTAATTTCATCGCTTCCTTGCTTTCCGTAAACCTAACTTCTAAGTTTGCCATACCTGCGATTAATTTTTCATCTAACCCGTCCCGTTTCTCTTTTGCTTCGGCATCGACCTCATTATATCGTTCCTCAACAATTGCTCCGACTCTATTTTTAAATAAAGTTAAGTTTTCGTTAACCTTTTGCTCTATATCGTCGTCTATCTTTCTAATATCCTTCTGCAATTGATTTTCTAACGACTTTATATTAGAATTGACCTCTCCCAAGACTTCATCTTTAATGGTCCCAATTACTGTCTTCAAATCTTTTATTTCGTTACCTAGATTCGTTTCTAGACTCTTAATCTTAGTCTCGAAAGATACTTCGGTAGACCAATCTTGAATTTTTCCTACATCTGCCACTAAACCATCGATGTCGAATCTCAACTTCGATACATCTGACTTAATGTCTTTCTGTATGGTCATAACGTCTGTTCTTAAAGTAAAAATATTTTCTTCCCCTCTATTTTCCAACTCGATAATATTTTTCCTTAATATCTGAACATTTTCCTCTCCTTTCATGTTTACTGCAATGATGTCTAATTGTAAAGTTTTCAACATCTCATTGTTCTTCAAAGTTAAACTATTCTCTAATCTGGTTAACTTATTTTCTAATTCAGTATTAGTTTCTTCACTACGAGACTGTAATTTCTCTTCCAACGATTTGAAATTGTCCTCACTATTTGACTGTAATTTCTCTTCTAATAACTTAAAATTGTCCTTCAAGTTAGCTTCACTATTTGACTGTAATCTTGTTTCTAATAATTTTAAATTGTCTTCACTAGTTGACTGCATTAATTTCAAATTTTCCTCAGTACTAGATTGTAGCCTAGTCTCTAATGACTTCAAACTGTCGTTTAGATTACCTTCGTTACTAGCCTGTAATGATTTTACATTCTCTTTACATTTAGCTTCTAATCTAGCTTCTGAATTATTAATTTGTTCTTTAACTTCAGTTTCCATCTTAGAAATGGTTTCTGCAATTCCAGACATACCCGTCTGTAACTCTCCTAACACCTTCGCTAAATCCTCTGGCAACATAATTATATTTCAATATAGAATTATATAGAGACGTTAGACAACAACACATCACAATGTCTCAATTCCTGCATTCACTTGGGTATAGGGAAAAATATCTTATAACTAACATGATATTACTAATACGATTAACATGAACACTGGATTGGGCACACAAGTACATTGTCTGACTAAGTATAATAAATTTTGTAACACACTTAAATGAACTTGAGATCAATCTCTCAGTAATCTAAATCTGATGTGATTCCATAGAATTAACAAAATCGAAAAGCCCCACTAGTTGGATAAAGCCAATTCTCCCTCTCTCTCTGTACCCGTTCGTCCTGGGGATGCGATGACCCATCTGCTATAACATCACATCCCTGGAGTTCCAGGACAGAGCGGAGTTAAATGAACCTCTAGTCAAATAAGGAATGTGTCGGAAATTCAGCTGAGTTCTTGAAAAAGCAGTGGGTTTCACGAGACAAAGTATCTCTAGGGTCGTTACGGGCTTAAGTTAATAAAAATAATTCAAATATAAATGGGCGCCATCAACTGAATTCCTAGCAAAACCACTTCCTTTCCGGATAAGCCTTACTCAAGACAAGGAAAGAAAAAGGAACATCACACCATCATCAGATCACAACTAAGATAAAAACAAATTTATTTTACTTTGATAGTCAGACAGACATTTTAAATATAAATCCTACCTAAGAGTATGGTCGAATGCAAAGTTAAATTGTCATTGTCCAAAAAATCGAACCATCTCCTTTCTAATGCAAAATTATTTCAATCCACTTATCAAGAAAAATGTATAAAGTTCTCTTGGGTTCTCAGGATCACTGTCGCACTATGTCTTTCGTCACTGACATTTGTGAAACCTGAGACCTAATTCTCTTTAATTTAACATCAATGTGGATTTAATTAAGTTACTAATCTGCCTAAACATACACATATAATAATCACTCATGTTAAATATCACATAAATTATGGTTTGCATGGTATAATTTGAACGTAGAACATGTTAATCAAATGTTCCTAAGCATTGAATAATTAATTTACATTATTTACATCGTCATTAATCTCTTATCTGTGAATTACAGAAAATTCAAATTCTCATCGGTTATCATCATCATTATTATCAAATTAAATATTTCTCACATTAATTCTCACTTCAAAATTCCAAATATTCCTGTCAGAATCGTTAATTCATCACCATTACATCATTTAAATTCACATTTCAAGTTGCAATTCCTTCGAATCATCTCTCAATTAAATTTATTTAATTTCATATAAATTCATTAATCATCAGCTTCTTTAATTAATCATCACCTTCTAATTCAGTTATTCATCATCATTACAATCGTCTAATAATTCATTTCAATCAGTTTAATTAATTCAATCTTTAATTCATCCACTTATTTAATTCATCGATTTATTTCAAAATTTAATTTATCAACTTATTTAAATTTCAATCATCTGGTTATTTAATTTTATTATTTCATCTAGTCATTCTGATTTTTATTTCATTAGGTCATTCTGATTTTTATTTCATTAGGTCAGATCGTTAATATGCTTAAATCTCAGATTATTATTTCATTAATTATTATTTTCAGAAAATCTTGTATTATCAACTTCATTTACTTGTTTAATTTCCTAACAAATTGTTTAATAGGGTTTATAGAACGTTGTCTTACAGTTTTATTACTTCCAAGTTATATCTCGTATTTAATTATCATGCCAAAAATATTATTGTCTCCACGACATCACGTTGGATCTAACTATCCACAACGACATTATATTTCTTCAATATTCCAAATATCACATTTGAATATAAGAATTGCTACAAAAACTCCATAAATATTCAGCACATACAGCATGAATTTCAACAAATACGCTAGACTGGGTACAACGACCTCATGTCCGCCTTCAAAATACATTATCAACGTTGCAACTATCAAATGGCAAATTCCACAAAATGCCTATCACAGACTTCATTTAACCACGTTGCATGATCTACAAAAATATATAAATGGCTTCAAATTATTAACGCACATAATCTCCAATGACTGTAATTACTCTGATCATATCTAGACAACTTCTTAAACAATTGGAAAAACATTACTTCAGTAATTTAATATTTGCTTTCAAATAGCATAAATTCTCTTTCACAAGTTTCATAATTCACATCGTAGAAAAACACCAATGTGCTATAATCTCTCACATCAAAATCTGCAATACTGATCTGCCTTAAAATAATTATGACCATTAATGATTAATCTTACAAGATTAAATTACTTTAAATCCTTCTCAAAGGTATCAAACACAATTATAAAAATCATCAAAGCATCAGCTGTAATAGCTGTTAAACTGAAATTACTCTCAAAAGAGTATAGCAACAAAATATTGGATTGGCAAACAAGAATTACTAAATGCAATCCTGTTGACATTTATCGTTACTTTATTTAACAAAATTTCGACTGATATGTGACTAGTAGTTCCTTGTTTAATTCACTTACATCTCGTGTACATTCGGATGATAAAATGAGTTCCTCAATGGCGAGTAAGATGTGTAACCACCGTGCAATCGTATAAATACGAAGGACCTCGCCCCGTCGACTTGGATGATAGTTCCCTAAACGATGGGTAAGGCTAGTACCACCATACAATCGTATAAATACGACAGACCCCATCTCGTGGACTATATGAGTGAATGTACCAGAAAGGAATCAACAAGTTTCTAGTTGTCATATAAAAGCGACGTTCATTCACTAAAGTGAATAACTTCTTAATATCTCCAAACAATCCAATGGAAAAAATCCCTACTGATGAATAATACACACTCGCTAGTATGCAATGAACTGACGAAGTAGTTTCTGATAATCAATTGCAGATCACGAGTTCGAAATACTCGTTACACAAAAAAAACTATCCATGAAAAATATCCTAGCTGGAAAAATGTCTATAAGATCAAACATCTTCTTAATAAAGTCAAACAACGGTGAGAATATCGAATAATGATGCCTGCCATATCATATGGTCACTCCATATTCTAGCAAATTCGAAGTATATAAATTCAAACCATGTCTTAATAATCAAATCACTCCTATTAGAAAAATATACATGTGTGCCCAGTATTCATGAAAATAATCGTATCAGGTAGATAGAACTCTTACAATACCTTTCATTATCAGTTGTAATATAATTTCCAAGATCGTCGATTTTCCCTACCTAAAGATTTCTCGTAAGATCGGCGTGAATATCATTTCATCCATGAAATGATGATTTCCTTCGAAATCCCAAGCGAATCAGCTGTTGGACTCCTCTCGTCAGGAACCGAATCCATCGCTCTGTGGTGCCATCTTGTCTCTATTCACGTTTACTCGATCATGTTGAACCTCGGATTACCCATAGCGGATATCGTCCAACTCCTTCTCGAAAAGTTCATGGTAACAGCGGACCCCCTACTCTTCTTCTAATATACGCCACTGTTCCGATAAATGTTCAGTTTGAGAATTGTAAGTCCTCTCTCACCTTACTGCAAAGTTCTACTTGAGTAAAATAAAAATTTTACTAGATAGTGTTCATGATTACGATACACCCTGTATCTGTCTATAATTTGTAATCCATGAAAATGGCATAAGATAAAAATCTTATATATGCACGCTGTAATGTTCATCAGAGCCTATGCTAAACATTCAGTTTACTTGAAATAGTAAAAAGTCGTTTGAATGTATTATATAACAGCATGGTTATAAGGTTGTATGTGAAAGCCTGTGTTCGAACAGCGTCGAAATGAAGCTTGAAACAAAGTCTTCATATGCGATCAGTGTGGTTTTGAAATACCCCGGCCATCTACAATTGTCCTCTCGGCTAGCCCGGCTGGATCGATGACCCGCTCGGCCTCTGTTGCTCGGTGATGCGAGATATGTCGCCTACACTTGCCGTGACGGCTTACGTGTTTTGCGTGACCTTCAATGCCCGTCTCGCTGTGCTATAGAGCTGCTCTGTACTGCTCCTCTCAATGAGCTCAACTGAACTGCTAAGCGCTGCGTCCCAGCTTATGAGTTCCGAGCGGCACGTGGCTGATTCTCCCCCACCACAGTGCTCCCACGTCACGAAGATAGTCTCGAACCCGACTCCTCTCGGCTGTTCTGTTATACAATAACTTATTTCCATAAAATTATTTCCACATATAATTCATGTCATATATACTCTTCTAAGTTGTTTTAACTTATTATAATCCCATATACATTTCAATAAAGCTTCACATCTTTATTAATAATTCTATCTTCTCACAGATTTCAATGCCTCCTTGATTCTTGACCTCCTACGTCATCTTGGCTTTCTTCTTGACGCGATCGATGCGCTATCTTATCTGAATGCTTCCCAAAACTTCAACTACAGCTTAATGTCAGCTGGCGTAGCCGATAGCCTAAAATAGGTATCGGGTACAGTGTCTAGGGGGAGGTGGGGAGAGCAATGAATATTATTCCGCAAATGTAAAAACCAAATTGTTTTTAAATGGAATATTCTTCTAGATTATTATTAATCGTATGGCAATTACACATCACTTTTTGGAACACAGAGAAAATATAACCATAATTTACAAATTTACAGACATATTATTTACATAGTTTAACACATTTGCTGTAGAAAACAAAAAGTCAAAGTGGTTTCCAGGATATAAGTTCTGAGGGCACTCTTCAACTATATGCTTGATGGTCTGACACTGGAAGCCACACGTGCACTCTGGAGAGGTGATCTTTCTCCATTTGTATAGTAGATCACCACATCTCCCATGGTTGGTGCGTATCCTGTTCAGTGTACACCATGTCCTACGGGGCAGATCAAGTTCCCATGGATTGTTGTTACTTTGGAGAAAACTATGTAGCTCTGGTGGAGTGTTTGTGTACCAATTTTCTGCCCAGGCTTCATGAAGATTGAAGTTATGGTCTGCCAGGTTGTTGGCTGTTCTGATTGCAGGGTGTCTGGAGCGGAGTCTATTGATTTGGATTGCAGGTATGTCCTCATGGATTGGCAGCTGTTGGTTGTTGCAGATTTTGTTAAATTCTCTCAGGAGGATATTCTTTCTTCTCAGCGTAGGAGGTGGAATACGGCTCAGGACAGGTAGCCAGAAAACTGGTGTGGACTTATTGTACCAGTAATTATCCGCATAGTTTGGTTTAGTTGAACATCTACTAGCTTCGTGTGACTACTGTTTAGCCAAACAGGGCTGCAATATTCTGCTGCTGAGTATACAAGACCTAGGGCAGTTGATCGGAGGGTAGACGCAGTGGAACCCCATGTAGTACCACACAGTTTTTGTAGGATGTTATTTCTTGACCTCAATTTGGCTGCAGTGTTTGTTAGATGTTGTTTAAATGACAGTGTTCTGTCAAGTGTCACTCCAAGGTACTTTGGGTATTTGTTATGAATCACACGTTTTCCATCAAAATATATGTTTAGTTCATGGTTAGCTAGGATGTTGCTCAGATGAAAGCACGTGGATTCAGTTTTATTAGGGTTCGGTTGAAGTCCCCATTTACGGAAGTATTGAATCATTGCACATAAGTCCTTCGTTAATATTTCTTCAGTGGCCTCGATTTGTTTGTGTTTAGTTGCTAACACCCAATCATCAGCATAGCCGAACTTTCTGGACTGGGTGTCTGGCATATCTGCTATATAGAGACTGAATAATAGCTGAGCTAGGACTGAGCCTTGGGGTAGTCCGTTGTTAAGAGTCTTCTGGTCACTAACGGCATTCTCTATGGTTACCTGGAAAGGTCTATCAGTCAGCATGTTGTTCAGGAGTCTTGCTGTTCTTCTGCAGGGTATGACACGGAGAAACTTATTAACAATGCCCTGTCTCCACACAGTATCATAGGCGGAGGATAAATCAATAAATACAGCAGAGGTCTTCTGCTGTTTCTGGAATCCTGCATCTATATAAGATGTAAATGAAAGAACTTGATCCACACAGCTTCGGTTTGGACGAAATCCAGCCTGTTCAACAGGAATCTTTTCAGGTAATTCATTATGTATTCTGTTATACAGCAGCCTCTCAAGTAGTTTGTACATCATGCTCAGAAGAGAAATAGGACGATAACTTTGGGCTTCGTTATTGGGTTTACCTGGATTCAAGATACCAATGAACTTCGTCTGTTTCTTTAGTCGAGTAATGGACCCTGTTTGTAAAATATTGGTGAAAAACTGGGCTAGCCATCTTTTAGCATACTCACCACAGTGCAGAAGGAATTCTGGGTGTATGCCATCAAGACCTGGGGCTTTACCTGATTTAATGTCTTTTAAAGCTGACGATATCTCTTCAGGGCTGAAAGGTATAGAATAAGAACTATTATCTGGGCATTCTGATAACATGGTTCGCAGTTCTCGTTTTATTTGAATGGCATGAGGCCGGGAGATAGATGGCTTAGATATTGAGACAATGTGAGCAGCAACTTTGTTTGGTTTTATTAAGTTGTTATTTCGTGTTGTTCGATTTCCACCTCCCAAATTATGTACGAGGGACCAGGCTTTCCTGCTTGAGTGTTTGAAGTCTAGATTTTCGACAGTGTCCAGCCATTTCTGTCGACGCGTGGCATCAAGGCTATGCAGCAGGTCATCTGCTATTTCTTGTTCTCCAGTAGAAAGGAAGTCCTCGTACAGTTTCTCACTGACTTCAGACCAGCCAGGAATATATATACCTTCCTTCTAGAAAAAGAACGATATGACAACTGTGCACACTTTAGGGAGCATCTGTGAGTGGTCTTAATGATTTCCTTGGAATCTCACGCGTCTTAATGTGTCGATGGATGTGTTATGGATGACAAACCTTTGTAGCCTATTCTGAAGTGTCAGCTGCTTACGCCGAGATTCGAAATTGCAATGATGCATACAGCTAGTACTAATATTGTGCTGGGATGGCATACGTGCCAACTTAGCCTCGGCCGACGAGGTGAATATCCCCACGCTGGTTGGCTGACCTTGCACGTGCCTAAATGTGCCTACAGGCGTTTTCTTAAGGTCGCTTACAGAACCGAGTGGAGCGCAATGTGGCCTGGCGCCTGAGTGCAAACAAAGACTAAATTGAGACTCCTTGATGAGTTGAGAATAATGCATGTAGATTTGTGGTTGTGCATAGTTGAATTCATGTGTAGCTTGTGTGTTCTGTCTGATAACCCGTGTTATTGTGGTGACTGTATCAGTGTGGGAATGCGAGATCTGCCTGTGGGTATTGAACCCGATACCTAGTTTAGGCTATCGGCTACGCCAGCAGACATTAAGCCGTAGTTGAGTTTTGGGAAGAGTTAGGAAAAGATAGCGCACCGATCGAGTCAAGAAGAATGTCAAGATGACGTAGGAGGTCTAGGATCAAGGAGGCACTGACATCTGTAAGAAGATGGAATTATGGATAGAGATGTGAAACTTTATTGAGATATGTATGGAATATGGTATTTAAACATCTTAGAAGAGAATATATAACATGCATTATATGTGGAAATAATTGTAAGGAAGTCAGATAACCCTTAAGTATTTTATAACGGAACAGCCGAGATGATGTGGGTTCGAGACTATAATCGTGACGCGAGAGCACAGTGGTGGGGGACTACACCACGTGTCTGCGCCAGGCAGATAAGAGTGAAGACAGTGCCAGCACATTCAGTGGAGCTCTGTCAGTCGAGCAAGTAAGGTCGAGCTCTGTAGCGCAAGCAAGACGCACGGTGAAGGTCGCGTAGCGTACCGAAACTGTCACAGCAGAGTGTAGGCGACAGTTTCAGCATCGCCGAGCAGCGAACGCCAAGCAGGTCATTGATCCAGGCGGACTTGCCGAGGAAGCAATCACAGACGGCCGGGATATGTTAGAACAGCACTGCAAGTAGTTGGAGACTTTATTACAAGCTACATTTCAACGCAGTTTGAACACAGCTTTTATGAATAACATTATGACTATGCTTTTCTATAACGCATTCAAAGTTACTTCAACAATTTCAAGCAAGTGGAATGTTGTTAGCATAGGCACTGATGAACATTAGATCGTGCATTAATGAAATTTATTTCTTATGCAGTTTCATGAATTACCAAATACAGACAACTACAGGGTGTTTCGTAAACTTGAACACTCTCATGTAAAATTTTATTTTACGAAAGTGAGACTTAGCAATTATTAGAGATTGATCTTTCAATACTCAAACTGAACATTTAACGGAACAGTGGCGTAACTTAGAAGAGGAATAGGGGGTCCGCTGTTTCCATGAACTTTTTCGAGAGGAGTTGGACAATATCCGCTATGGGTAATCCGAAGTTCAACATGTCAGAGTAGACGCAGATAGAGACAAGATGACACCGCAGAGCGATGGATTCGATTCCTGACGAGAGGAGTCCACCAGCTGATTCACTTGGGATTTCGAAGGCAATCGTCATTTCATGGATGGAATGATATTCACGCCGATCTTTCGAGAAATTCATTATGTAGGGAAAATCGACGATCTTTCGAGAAATTCATTATGTAGGGAAAATCGACGATCTTGGAAATTTAATAACAGCTGATTATGAAAGGTACTGTAAGAGTCATAACTACCTGATACGATTATTTTCATGAATACTGGGCACACATGTATATTTTTCTAATAGGAGTGATACGATTATATAGACATGGTTTGACTTTATATACTTCGAATTTTCTAGAATATGGAGTGACCATATGATATGGCAGGCATCATTATACGAAATTCTCACCATTGGTTGGCTTTATTAAGCAGATGTTTGGTCTTTTAGACATTTTTCCAGCTAGGATATTTCTCATGAATGTTTTTTTTTGTGTAACGAGTATTTCGAACTCGTAATCTGCAATTGATTATCTAAAATTACTTCGTCAGTTCATTGCATACTAGCGAGTGTGTATTATTCATCAGTAGGGATTTTTTTCCATTGGATTGTTTGGAGATATTAAGAAGTTATTCACTTTAGTGAATGAACATCGCTTTTATATGACAACTAGAAACTTGTTGATTCCTATCTGGTACATTCACTCATATAGTCTACGAGATGGGGTCTTTCGTATTTATACGATTGTATGGTGGTACTCATCTTACCCATCGTTCAGGGCAATATCATCCAAGTCGACGGGGCGAGGTCTTTCGTATTTATACGACTGTACGGTGGTTACACATCTTACTCGCCATAGAGGGACTCATTTTTATCATCCGAATGTACACGAGATTGTAAGTGAATCAAACAAGGAACTACTAGTCACATATCAGTCGAGATTTTGTTAAATAAAGTAACGATAAATGTCAGCAGGATTACGTTTAGTAATTCTTGTTTGCCAATCCTATATTTTGTTGCTATACTCTTTTGAGAGTAATTTCAGTTTAACAGCTGTTACAGCTGATGCTTTTGATGAGTTTTATAATTGTGTTTGATACCTTTGAGAAGGATTTAAAGTAATTGAATCTTGTAAGATAATCATTAATGGTCAGATTTATTTTAAGGCAGATCAGTATTGCAGATTTAGATGTGAGAAATTATAGCACATTGGTGTTTTTCTGTGATGTGAGTTATGAAAATTGTAAGAGAATTTATGCTATTTGAAAGCAGATCTTAAATTACTGAGGTAATATATTTTTCCAATTGTTTAAGAAGTTGTCTAGATGTGATCAGAGTAATTACAGTTATTGGAGATTGTGTGCGTTGATAATTTGAAGCCAGTTATATATTTTTTGTAGATCATGCAACATGGTTAAGTGGAGTTTGTGATAGGCATTTTGTGGAAGTTGCCACGTGATAGTAGCAATGTTGCTAATGTATTTTGAAGCAGACATGAGGTCGTCGTACCCAGTCTAGCGTAATTGTTGAGATTCATGCTGTATGTGCTGAATATTTATGGAGTTTTGTGGAATAATTATTGTATTCAAATGTGATATTTGAAGTATTGAGGAAATGTAATGTCGTTGTGGATAGTTAGATCCAACGTGATGTCGTGGAGGCAATAATATTTTCTGGCATGATAATTAAATACGAGATATAACTTGGAAGTGATAAAACTGTAAGACAACGTTCTATAAACCATATTAAACAATTTGTTAGTAGATTAAACAAATAAATGAAGTTGATAATACAAGATTTTCTGAAAATAATAATTAATGAAATAATAATCTGAGATTTAAGCATATTAACGATCTGACCTAATGAAATAAAAATCAGAATGACTAGATGAAATAATGAAAATCTAAATAACCAGATGATTGAAATTTAAATAATTTGATAAATTAAATTTTGGAATAAATCAATGAATTAAATAGATGGATGAATTAAAGATTGGATAAAATAAACTGATTTAAATAAATTAATAGACGATTGTAATGACGATGAATAACTGAATTAGAAGGTGATAATTATTTAAAGAAGCTGATGATTAATGAATTTATATGGAATTAAATAAATTTAATTGAGAGATAATTTGAGGAATTGCAACGTGAGTTAAGAATTTAAATGATGTAATGGTGATGAATTAAGGATTTTGACAGGAATATGTAGAATTTTGAAGTGAGAATTAATGTGAGGAATGTTTAATTTTGATGATGACGATAACGATGACCAATGAGCCATGAATTTTCTGTAATTCACAGATAAATAATTATGAATGACAATGTAAATAGTGTAAATTATTTATTCGATGTTTAGGAGCATTTGACTAACATGTTCAACATTCAAATTATGCCATGCAAACCATAAATTACTTGATGTTTAATATATGTGATTATAATATGTGTATGTTTAGACAGATTAATAATTTTTTGAATCCGCATTGATGATGTTAAATTAAAGAGAAATTAGGTCTCAGGTTTCACAAATGTCAGTGACGAAAGACACAGTGCTACAGTGATCCTGAGAACCCAAGAGAACTTTAGAGATTTTTCTTGTTATGTGGATGAAATAATTTTGGATTAGAAAAGAGATGGTTCGATTTTTGGACAATGACAATTTAACTTTGGCATTCGACCATACTCTCAGGTAGGAGTTATATTTAAAATGTCTGTCTGACTATCAAAGTAAAATATATTTGTTTTTATCTTAGTCGTGATCTGATGATGGTGTGATGTTCCTTTTTCTTTCCTTGTCTTGAGTAAGGCTTATCCGGAAAGGAAGTGGTTTGCTAGGAATTCAGTTGATGGCGCCCATTTATATTTGCATTATTTCTATTAAACTTAAGCCCGTAACGACCCTAGAGATACTTTGTCTCGTGATACCCACTGCTTTTTCGATAACTCAGCTAAATTTCCGACACATTCCTTATTTGACTAGAGGTTCATTTAACTCCGCTCTGTCCCGGAACTCCAGGAATGCGATGTTATAGCAGATGGGTCATCGCATCCCCAGGACGAACGGGTACAGTATAGCCTACACAAATTCCCAAAGAATGGATGGGGAACAAAATATACATAATTGGTTGCACTCCAAGAAAGAATTACATAGTTAGTTGCTTATATCTATACATTGGAGCACTATAGCGTATACTAGGGGTAGTACAGTCCTGTTGCCATTATACCAATTGTTGAGCATCTAGGTGGTGTATATTTGCTTAGCGAAGAGGTGCCTGTGGTATTTTCGGTTAGATCATTTTGATACCAGCAATTGTTTACTGCCTCAAGGAGGCGGGGGGTGGTCACCTTTACCGCTTGTGTTAATCTTAGGGGGGGGGGGTGAGCTGTTTTGTATTGAGTGGCGTGTTAATCCGTACTTCTACAGCGGGTGGGTGGGAGGGATTCTTTTACTTGCTATAAGTTAATTTTCGCTTGGCAGCTAGAGGTTCTTCAGAACCGCGTTAAACCGTTTATCGTGGTTTTAACCCCCGACATGTTTGCCAAAATGTGGCCACGTCGGACTGGTGCATCAACCATTTGTTAAGGTGCCGCCGGGGTTTTCCCTTGTACCTATGTGTGCTTTGCGGGGGTGATTTTTCTTTTACTTGCTTTGCTATTGGGAGGTTTGTCAGAACCGAGCTGAACTGTACTATCACCAGTTCAACTCCTGTGCTATTGTCACCCTGTGTGACAGCACCGACCGGACGCATGCACCAATTGTTAAGTTCGTCATCCTCTCGGGTAGGTTGGTGTTGTAATGGGTGTAGTAGCTGTACAAGGGGATGACGCGCCAAACGGGGTGGGTGAGTGAAAGGAGTGTGTGAATGTGTGGATCTAGGAAGAAGTGAGTGTAAGGGGGTTTGGAGTAACTTCAGGATGGGCACTGACCCTGGGGTTAGCACGCTTGTCATCTGCTGATGCAGTGACATGTGGGCACACGTGAGATCTTCGTAACACCAGCTGGCTGCATGCGGTATCAGCAGGCTGCGGACCCCAGCTTAGTTATGAACCGGGAATATGTTAACGAGGGAAAATGAAAAGAGAGATTTCTTAACTGTAACTTACGGTTTATTGTAAAAATAAGGGGAACAAGCGTAATTAAAGGGCAGAGATGGAATAAAAGGATAGCCGACACACTTACCGTAGAGCGTCTGGTAGTCTAGCAGTCGTCCATGCTGAGGTGGCGTTGAGCCGCCTAAGGCAACAGTCCACCTGGGTCCGTTCCACTCCTTTGCCTGGTCCCGACTCACTGTTAGAATTGATGTCCTAATGTCCCCCGGCGCGAAGGTGTCTTGATTATTAGAGGACTTAATTAGGTTATTCTTCGTCAGCGGAATTTAGCATGTACTGTACACCTGCTATTATTATTTTTATGTAATACTGCAAGCCTGTGGTTACAGTGTTATGAACATGTGCAATGGATGCTACTTCAGCTGTCTGTCCAACTATCCGTAGTCCCTTCCTGTATTAATTATTAATTATGGGTTTCTGTAGTCACAACCCCTGTAGTAGGGTTGGGGCTATAACAATATACACTCATACACACAATATCCTTCCATATAACATACACAGGATACACACACAATATATCCTCCCATCTAACACACATCCAGACATACATACACACAATATCCTCTCATCTAACACACATAGGCTACACACACATACACACAGTATACTCCCCTCTAACATACATAGGCTACACACACAATATCTTCCCATCTAACATACATAGGCTACACACACATACACACAATATACTCCCATCTAACATACATAGGCTACACACACATACACACAATATACTCCCATCTAACATACATAGGCTATACACAATATCCTCTAATCTAACATACATAGGCTACACACACATACACACAGTATACTCCCCTCTAACATACATAGGCTACACACACAATATCCTCCCATCTTTCACACATAGGCTACACACACATACACACAGTATACTCCCATTTAACACACATAGGCTACACACACATACACACAGTATACTCCCATCTAACATACATAGGCTACACACACAATATCCTCCTATCTAACATACTTAGGCTTCACACACATACACACAATATCCTCTCATCGAACAATAAACCTATCTGAGTTAGACTACAATATTGTTCACACGTGCCTTACAGGCGCACAGTAAATCCTATACGACACAACAATGACCAAAACGGACGTAGGCTACACACACAATATCCTCCCATCTAACATACATAGGCTACACACACATACACAAACTTGTAAAAGAAGCCAAACATGAGGTTTGGCATTCAGATCTTTCGATGTCAAATTTAACTGAGTGGAACAATGGTATTTCGGATTTGCCTAGCAACAATAATAATAACAATTATGATGATAATAATAATAATAATGTAAATAAATTACCAACACAAGCTTGCAAAAGTAACAAATTTAAACTTTACCACCAGAATGTTCAGTCTTTCTATAATAAAATTGATTACATAAATCTAATTCTTAAAATGAACATCTCAGCACTATGTATTTCAGAACATTGGCTGAAAGAGGAACAACTCGAATTAATTCAATTCCCAGGGTTTATACAAGCTAGTAAATACTCTAGAACTAATATTAGCCATGGTGGTACTTGTATCTACCTAAGAATTAATTTAGATCATGAACAGTTAACAGCTTATGATTATCTAATTATGGAACAGGGTTTTGAATTCTCTGCCGTAAAAATACAGCAGTTTAAGTTAATAATTGTATGCGTATACCGTTCTCCGTCAGGAAAGTTTCCTTTATTTATAGATAAATTAGAATTGTTACTCAATAACATGAGCAAAGTAAATTTCGATATAATAGTTTGTGGGGATGTAAATGTGGATTTCGTAAAATTTGATAGAAATTGTGAATTATTAACACAGTTACTAATTTCCTATGGACTGAAACCTACAGTAAATACCCCAACAAGAATAACAAAATTTAGTAAAACCACTCCTGATCAAATTTTTTTAAATACAGATAAATATGACCATTCAATAGAAGTCTATTTTCCGGGTTGTAGTGACCACCATGGACAAATACTGAGTTTTGAAGTACCCGAAACAATCAATAATAATGATAATGGAGTAAAATCAAAGTACAGGTCATTCACTGAAACAAATGTTACATATTTCAATGACTTATTAAATAAGGAAACATGGTCAGAAATTTATAAACTCGAAAATGTAAATGATAAATTTAATGCATTTAACAGTACCCTAAAACACTATTTTGAAACAGAATTCTCCTTTAGACAAAGAACTGATCAAAATAACAAAACTAACAATTGGATAACAACAGGGATTATAAATTCATGTCAAAGAAAGAAATTTCTACACAAATTATATAAACAATACCACACAACACCTGAATTCAATTTATACTACAAAAATACACTAGCATATTAAATAAGGTAATAAGACTAGCAAAGAAAATGCATAATGATAATTTTATTTCCCAATCATCTAATAAAAACAGGGCTATGTGGTCCGTGATAAAGAAAGAAACTGGAAAATCTGCTAAAATACAAAGGAACATTACACTGACCAGAAATAATCAAGTGATAAATAATCCAGAAGAAATAGCAAACACTTTCAATGACTATTTTCTGGAAATTCCACAAAAATTATTAAATAAATCACAGGTAAATACACTAAATTCTAATAATAAAATAAATATATGTAGTGATTCTTTATTTATAAATCATGTCACAAGTGAAGAGGTAAGAATAGTTATAAAAGAGCTAAAAGAGCTAAAAAATAAATTTTCTGCTGGCATTGATGGCATCCGAGATGCAATTTTAAAGAAATGTGCAGAAAATATAATAAATCCGCTTACACACTTAATAAACAGTTCAATTCTCTCAGTAACCCACCCGGATATTTTTAAGTTATCAAAAGTAATTCCAGAGCACAAAAAGGTTCAAAAGATGAATTAGATAACTATCGTACTATTACCTTACCAACTGGTATCGCAAAAATTGTGGAAAAATCATGTATAGGAGACTGATAAGTTTTATAGAAAAAAAAAAATATTATGAAATTCACAACATGGATTCAGAACGGAAAAATCTACACAGACAGCAATTCATGAATGCATTAATAGTATATTGAAATTAATTGACAATAAGGAACATGTAACTGGCCTATTCTTGGATTTATCGAAAGCATTTGATGTTGTTGACCATAAAATCCTCCTTACAAAACTAAATCAATATGGTATTAGAGGTCTAGCTAATAAACTTAACAAGGCGTAAACAAATAGTAAGCTTGAGACACAAGGATGATGGAACCAAATTGTCCAATGAGGGAATTATTAAATTTGGAGTACCCCAGGGATCGGTTTTGGGCCCACTACTCTTTCTTCTATATATCAATGATATAACACAGAACGTTCATTCACATAAGGAAATGTTGTTTGCGGACGATACAACACTCGTAATGAAGGAAAATCCACAGCCTGCTTCCAGTCTCCGACCGGGTCAGGAATGGAATGAATGAAGCCCCCATCTAGCGGCGAGGATATGAACTGTGCCGGCTGCCGAGGCCTGACGCAATCCTCTGGGGCAATGATTAAATGAATGACAGATGGAATGAAATGATAGTGGAGAGTGTTGCTGGAATGAAATTTTGACAGGGAAAACCGGAGTACCCGGAGAAAAACCTGTCTGCCTCCGCTTCGTCCAGCACAGATCTCACATGGAGGGACCGGGATTTGAACCACGGACCCAGCGGTGAGAGGCCGGCGCGCAATACTCGTAATAAAAGGTGAAACTAAACAGGCCATACAGCAGTCTGCTGACTCCGTTACAGGAGAGTTAACCAAATGGTCACAAGATAATTGCCTAATAATCAACTATAAAGTATGTCTAAATTTCCACAAAATACAGAATAGGAATCCTGCGAAGCCCAATATAACATTAAATGGTCATCAAATAGAAAATAAATCAGAAACAAAGTTTTTAGTACTATGGATACAAGAAGACTTGAAATGGAATAAACATATACAATATCTGAATACTAAACTGAACTCGATGTGCTTTGCGTTACGTATTTTGAAAACCTGCACTAGCATGCACACATTAAGAAATACTTATTTTGCTTATTTCCATTCATACTTGAGATATGGGGTCATATTTTGGGGTATGTCACCAGATGTACTAAGCACGTTTAGGATACAAAAGAGTGCGATTAGAATTATGGCAAATGTAAACACTAGAGAATCATGTAGACCTCTGTTTAAAGATTTAAACATTCTCCCTCTGCCCTGTATATATATCTTTGAAAGTATTATGTTTTGTAAAAAGAATTTAATGAATAAGGATGTTTTTCTTAAAACAACCAATGATGTTCATAGGCATAACACAAGACAAAATCAAAACATTCATATTTCACACACACAAGCATATATCAAAAAGGAACTTATCACACAGGAGTGAAATTATACAATAAACTACCCCAGTATATAAAACTTGCCCCAAAAATAAAAACCTTTGATATAATGTTGAAAGCTTATCTGCAGTGCCATTGTTCTTACTCTGTAGTTGAATATCTTAGTGTATAGAAACGATGAAATCTATAATATATTTTATTTTTCTATTTTAATTGTAATACCTAGCTGTAAGTTGTTGTATTTATAGAATTAAGATTTCATATTATGATAATAGAATAAGGTGTAAATAGTTGTCCAATAAGATTGTATCTCTTAAGATCTGTTATTATAATAAGTTATAAATAGTTATAGTATTAGTATTACTGTATATACCTATTAGTACTTTTATTTTATAGATTTTAATTCTGACGTGTCCTATATCGAAAATGTATTGTATACATGTATTTGATCAAATGGAATTAATAAAACTATCTATCTATCACAATATACTCCCATCTAACATACATAGGCTACACACACAATATCCTCCCATCTAACACACATCCAGACATACACACACACAATATCCTCCCATCTAACACATGTAGGCTACACACACATACACACAATATACTCCCATCTAACATACATAGGCTACACACACAATATCCTCCCATCTAACATACTTAGGCTTCACACACATACACACAATATCCTCCCATCGAACAATAAGCCTACCTGAGTTAGACTACAATATAGTTCGCATGTGCCTTACAGGCGCACAGTAAATCCTACTCGACACAACAATGACCAAAACGGACATAGGCTACACACAAAAGCTTTCCATCAAATATGGAACATCCTACTGGCTCTCGCTTACTCACATAAAGTTAATTTTGATTTGTAAATTCAAACTTAGAATGACAAAATGCTCGTCAGTGCTTTTATTTTGCGGCAAATTTCTGTGCCAGGAGATCCTCAATTTCCGCGAGGAAAGTTATTCCAAAACCAAAAAGAGTGACTGTTGTACCTGGATGATCAACATATGTGCTAGCAAAAGGTAAAAAGGAGAAACAATGGATCTCCTGACATGAGTAAGTTTCCAATTGCAGTTATGTCGGGTGATTTATAGCGCTACGCTAAGCTGCTACGTCAATTATTGAATATAGCACTCTTTGTATTCTTAAATCCCATGACAGTTAAGACTTCAAGATAAAAGACCTAAGTAATTGGATTTCAATTTTGCTGATTAACTGAATGCTTGCCAGGTCTTCAAATGAGAATTGGGCTGACTCCATTACAATAAATTTATTGAACTTAAGGGAGTTAGTAGAAACTAAAAACTAACCACTCCTTCGTGCATTTACCTTGAAAGTTGGCTGAAGGAGAGAGATTTCGTTTTAATTTAAGCCAAATCTACGACGAAAAGAAAGTATTCGTGTATCGTGAAGTACCTTTGTGTAGATATTTTCAGTTGGAAATATTTGGCCAATTTCGTTTTTTACACTTCCTACCGGCAGTGGCAACGAAACTCTATTGGGTGAACAGTAGTCAAGATTTAATTTTATCTGGCAATCACCAACAGTGATGCAATAGATCTTTTACGAGCCGACATCCTACAAGTTTGAGTGCAGCAGATGTCTGCCGGCTTTCAAAAATCCGACTACTTGGACCATAATCTAACCCTTCATATTGGAATCTGGATTCGGACACACTGTCATTGATCTCCCAAGGAATCATCTACCTCCATATTCTATTCTCCAACAAAAATGAAGTTGATTGGTGTCGACGTATTCTCTGTCAGCAAGCCTTTACATAACATAGTGAAACTGTGTGGTATTCTCCCCAACATGCCAAGACAGTGTGACGACAGTGTTAGTCAAACAATTTATGGAAAATGTTACAGTATATTTATAATGGTGCTTGCAGCTATCTCTTCAGTTTCCTGTTTTATGACTGAATTCTGGAATGCTTGTACTTTAGGGAAGGTTTCAGGCATCCTTGTGAGTTTTTCAACACTATCGATGACTTGCTCTAGGTTCTTCGTCATTTTAGGAATGAACTTAACGGTTCATACCCATACGTATGAAGAAATGTTACAAAAAATATCAAGGGTTCTTAATTTATATCCATCTGAATTCCATCAGTTCTTCAAGGAAGTGAAGCGACGGGTTTCCAAGTTAATAATTCTTGCTGGCATCATATTTACAGCAACAATAATAATAATTATGATAGCAATGATTCATTTCAAAATCATTCATTTCATGTCCTTTGGACTATTATTCGTTAAAACTGCCTTATCGCTTCACAATCTGATGTTTATAAACATAGTGTTGTTAGTTAGGGGATTATATCGACTTCTGAACGAGAGACTAGAACTCTTAATTAGTTGCGAAAACATCAACTGCCGACATGACGTAACTCCGGTGTCGAACCATGAACCACATTCTCTCAGAATAGAAACTGTGGCATCCAGAGAACATGTAGAGGGAGATTTTATTCATCCAGGTTGTAATTACGTAGTCGTGCCTTATGAAGGAAGAACGATGAGTTCCGGTGACTTCCGGAACTTGCGCAGTATTTATTTAGAACTATTTGGGATAACTGAACTCATTAACACATATTTCGGTATAAAATATTTCTTCTACCTAACGTACATTTTTGCCACGACTCTTGCTAATCTGTATCAAATATTTTCTTGGAATCACCGATCTCCGGACTTATTATTCACTATATGTGTATTAATCAATATCTCCGACAGCCTTTCTCTGTTGGTTGCGGTGGTGATGTGTTGTCATGTGACCTAGAAAGAGGCTGCCCGCCCCGCAGTCCTGGCATCGAGGCTCTCACTGGTGGTGACCTCTGGAAGCGATGGAGAGATACGATGGCTGTGTCAACATGCTGAGCAGAATCCTGTGGTTTTCTCAACTGCCGGGCTCCTTACGCTGGATCAGTCACTTCTGTTTGCTTTCATTGGATCGATAATTACTTATCTTCTTATCCTTATCAATTAGCTGTCACCGGAAACTAATTGATGTGAAACCTAATCCTATTACTGTCACCATACACGGACAAAAGACAACAAAATAAAATTAGAAAGGAAATATCATAAAATGAAATTTCCTTGAGATCTAGCCAACATGCATGCTAGGTTTAAACAAAATCGAGAGGTTTACGTTTTTCTGATGTTGCCTTGTCAATTTAATTTCTATTTCTTCTTGAGAATCCTCACGATCGTTTAACAGGCTTTCAGACTTATTGAACATGCAACCAGCCATATTTATATTAAGTTCATTATAGGACAATTCTCTTAGAGACCAGGACCTCACTGTTCGGCCCCTTTAAACAACGATGACTATCTAACTAATTAACATTTCTATTTTTATATTACGATAACTTATTTTCCGTGATATGTTTGGTGCTATAAATTGCATACTTGATGATATGAACATATACTGTAATAAAGACAAAATGAATGCTCGACGCCTGAATCTAAGAGGCCTGAACCTCACATGCTAGCCTTGAGCTACGCCTGCCGGCATTTCCCTGACCGTTAAACATGGTGAATTCAAAACAATGTACAAGTTTCGGGTGTGTGCCTATTAAAACAACCTAAGCCATTGTTCTTGCACATCAGACAAAAGAGCAAACGTGTACGTATGAAATGTACAAGCAAAATGTTGATTTCTCACCATGTTGCTTGTAATTATCATTTCCATTTGCTTCAGAGATGAAAGTGGAACAATGGGTCTTACCCATGCCAAGAATTGTGTAATACTAGCAAAGTAGCCTACTTTGATCAACTTCTGAATTGCGAAGTACCAGTCCAAAAATTAGAATTTCCAGAGATACATGAGAACTTGGACGATGATCCACCACCTACTGTTGAAGAAATTGAAAAAGCAATTATAACCCTAAAAAACTACAAAGCTACTGGAAATACAGCTGAACTTTAAGATGGACCCAACCAAAGATCAAGGACGACCTACAAACCATATTTGAAACAATCTGAAAGACAAATAAAGTCCTCTCGGCACGCCGGAAGGCGGAGGTAGATTTCATCGGGCAAACTTGGGGATAGGCGAAAATAGGCAGAATATGCACGTTTTCGTAGAAGGATCAGACCTCATTTATTGCGAGAAAGTATTTTATAATTGGAGCTTAATTAACTTTGTTTTTCGTTATTTTATGCATATTTTAAATATTGTATTGTCTTATGGGGTCGGTAACCTTCTTGTCATTTGGGGTACATCTTTATACTTGTGGTCACACTGTCCTTATGCAAAGTTTCGACACTGATGTGTAACTATCTAACGGTCTGTTACTTCTTCACGCAAAATTATATCTCCCTCAGAGATTTTGGTTGGTTCCTCAGTTTAGGGACTGCGACAACGCCGTCATGTAACCCCGTGTACTTTGGGTGAGTGTAGAATCTGTCTGATAAACAGTGTGAAATGTGATGGCTGTATTAGTCTGTAATTCAGGTAAGGACTACAGACGGTCAATTTCAAGCAGTAGTTCCTAATGTTGCTACCAGATACTACCGTCAACGACACCTAGCTCTGAACTTGGCTACGAGATGCCACCGCAACCAGCAACTCGCAACGAACGCTGGATCTTCCCCTCCAAAGGAAAGCATACTGAGGGATTTTTAACGCTCTTAGAAAATACGACGACTTCGGCCGGCTTTGAACCCGCGAACTTGGGCATAGAAGTTCAGCATTCTACCAGTTACGTCACCGAGGCCGCTTCTCACATAGTCAGATGGAAAGGTGAATGTGATCGCGTGCAAGTGCGTTGCCATGGCAACGTCTGATTGCTCATCCCTCATCAATTTAGTAGTGTTGCCATGGCAACCTCTGATAGCTCTTGGCATTTTCTGATAATTCCGAGGGGCGTGGTGGCGCAGCGGTCAAGCTGTATGCCTCTCACCAAGGCGTACCGGGTTCGATTCCCGGTCAATGCATGTGAGATTTTCGATGTGAAATGCCATACCCTGTGGTTCGGATTCCACGTAAAACGGAGGTCCCGTGGCTTATGATCGCGAGATTAACGGTCACGTTAAACTACAAGCTTCCTTCCTTCCTTCCTTTGATAATTCCGAAATCATTTTTCTCATCCCTTGGGGTAATGGTGGGTCATATCAAAAATTCTTTCAGACAAAAGTTTTAGGTAATTATTAGGGAAATATTGTCCATTTTGTACGGTTTTGAAATTGTGCCTATTAAGAGAGATATGATTAATGTTTCCCGAAAAACCCACTTTTTCCCACCCCTTTGGTCAATGGTTGGTGCTATCAAAAAACTCTTCAAACATACATTTTGGGCCTTATTCATCACATAGTATGAACTTGGAATGGATTCGATATTTCAAATATTAAGAGAGTTATAGCGATATTTCACTTTTTCGTAAAAAGACCCCCATTTTCACCACCGTCGACCGATTGTGTCGACCGAGATTGTATAGGGATACATATTTTGTAAAAAAATCAAATTGATTGGTGCAAAATTTCGGTAGTTATCGTGTCCACAAGAAAGTGATATATGTATATACTGTATATATATATATATATATATATATATAAACTTTTTAACTGACGGTGTTTTTTGGGTCTAGGGGATGTGAAACGTGAAGATATGTCGAAATTTTCCGGAAGTCGAAACATGGTAACCATTGCAATAGTTAGCTTTCTAATGAAATCTACCTAAAAAGATCCCAGAAGAATGAAAAGTGACTCTTATACAGCCTTTGCACAAGAAGCGTAACAAACAAGATGTTAATAACTATAGAGGTATATTCCTTTTGCCAGTGGCCTATTAGATATTCTCAACAATATTACATAACAGGATAGAAGCAACTCTTGATCATAATTTGGGTGAATATCAGACTGGATTTAGGAAGGGTAGATCTTGTTCAGAACACATTTTCAAACTGAAGTCCATAATCCGTCACTCTAAAGACATAGTAGTGACATTTATAGATTTTAAAAAGGCTTTTGATTCTGTTGATAGGGAAACTAGATAATGTAATTCGGGAATTTGGAAATTGACAAACCTGATCCGTGACACCCACACGGACACTGTATCAAAAAATATTTCAGGGTGAAATATCTAAACCATTCAAAATAAACACTGGAGTGAGGCAATGTGATGGCTTGCCTCAAATCATCTTCAATTGCGTCCTGAAGAAAGTAGTAAGAATTTGGAATGGAAAACTGGAAGAACATAAGCAATCACCAATAACAATGGGAAGAAAGAACAGAGACATTGAAATAAACTGCCTAGCATTTGCAGATGAATTTGCCATACCTTCAAAATCCGGCAAAAGCAGCAACAGGTCAATCTCTTAGAAGAGATTGCCATCAAAAGAGTTTTCTGTAGAAAAAGCTAATTTATGACAAATATAACAAAATGCTCTAGAAATCATAGTAACAGAAATTGGTCAAATAAAGTGGGTACGGAAGATCAAATATTTGGGGGAAATTTTTCAAGAAAATGGTTTGGAAAAATCTTCTGTAGAAGAAAGAATAGGTAAGACGGAAAGTGCCAATGGCATAACTAGGAAAACCTACACCAAAGAGTGTCTTAAAATACAGCACTACAGCACCGTAGTCAAACCGGAACGCCTGTATTCGAGTGAATGCCTCGTACTGAACTACAAATTGGACACATTAGAAGTAGTAGAAAGAAGAATTATACGCAAAATACTCGGTCCTTTAAAAACTGCAGAACTCTGGAAATTAAGAAGTAATTATGAAATATATCGAAAAATAGAAAACTTATCAGAAATATTACGGAAGAGGAGGTTGCTATTTTTTTGACATTTGTACAGGATGGATGACATTAGATTAACCAAGCAGATCTTCACATTCCTGGTTACGAAGTCAACAACAACCTGGGTACAAGAAGTCAAAAAGGATTTGGAAATAAATAATATCAGACATTAAGATACACCACAGAGAGATTTTTAGGCAAAAAGTGCTACAAATGGAAGGGTTCCAAGGGAGGAAGGGAAAGAAAACCGGCTCGAAATGATCGTAGGACTGGAAGAGGAAACACAGTGAGATGATGGGGGAAGAAGAAGGAAGAGCAAAGAACAAAGCATGGAAATTGGCTCGTTGTCCCTAGACGACCGAGACGAAAATAATAATAAAAATAAAATAAGAGCATGTACTTGAATTATGTAAGCCTCCGTGGCTTAGGTGGCAGCACGCCGACCTCTCACCGCTGGGTCCGTGGTTCAAATCCCGGTCACTCCATGTGAGATCTGTGCTGGACAGAACGGAGGCAGACAGGTTTTTCTCCGGGTACTCCGGTTTTCCCTGTCAAAATGTCATTCCAGCAACACTCTCCACTATCATTTCATTTCATCTGTCATTCATTTAATCATTGCCCCAGAGGAGTGCGTCAGGCCTCGGCAGCCGGCACAGTCCATATCCTCGCCGCTAGATGGGGGCTTCATTCATTCCATTCCTGACCCGGTCGGAGACTGGAAGCAGGCTGTGGATTTTCATTTTCACTTGAATTATGTATGGTTACTTATCTGCGAAGCCGTCAATTGTTACACTCTCGTCAGCCTACTCCGAGTTTTTCTCGTTTCACTTACAAGTTTCGTATCTTACATGTTGTTTTCGTACGATAGCCGGCGCAGGTGGTAGTGTGTTCATTAGCAATTGTATATAACATATATTTTCATACCTTCTTCTTTTCTATTTCAATTGTTGAAATATTGCTGGAAATGTACTTCAGGTATATTTGACACTGAAATAGAAATAGGTTTCCATAATTTACTTGTTCTACATCAGACCCACACTGACAACTGACATGTAGGGGTTTCATCCTTAAAAATTTTGATGTATATGTGGGTGTTTCAAATTATTTTCAATGTTTACTTAACATCTCATTATTTCCATAAATTTGCTTAATTATTTTCCACTTGCCTCATTTGACTGCATGTTTCTCCTTTGGATTGATTGGGTGAAGGTTTCTATTACATGGAGTCTTCTTGATATCACTTGCAATTAAAACCAAAATATAATAAAATTGTGAAGAGACCATTGTAAAATACTCTCGAAACTTGTAATATCTTGCCTTAATTTAATATTCATGAGCTGTAAGAAACAAGTTTCTTACTTTCTTTCTCCTGGAAAAAATCATTATTTACCCGGTAGTCGGATCATAATTTTCCTCCTATATAAATATGTAAGAAGAGCGTTTGTACTTCAAACTCGAAATAAAATCCATGAATCTACTGTTCAGTTCATGTAAAATACTTTCGTTATCTACTATGAAACTGCTATAACAGCCGCAGGAGAATAAGAAAACACCTCCGCGTTTTATGTCTGAGATGATTGTTGAGCGATGATCGCAGAGCGACTATCGTTGAGGTATTATCGCAGGAGTCACTTTTTGGAAAACGCACTTAAGTCATAATTATGCACGTAGGATGATGTTATTTGTTCTATCCAACTGTATAGTTTTCATTGAATCTCAATCGTACCTGCCCATCAGCCCATCAGTTGACTACAATTTTTCGTAATATCCTTCGTCCTCCTTTCAACAATATATCGATTTGTACCTGCCTACCCAGTGTAAAAGTCTCCGAACTGTCATTCTAGCGCCTTGCATTCTGAGTCATCAGGGCTCTTACCAAACCTTAATGAACTGGGAGGACTGGGTTTGATTACTGCTTGTGTTTGAGATTTTTGAACTATCCTGCAGCTTCCAGCCCTAAGAATTATAACGACTGTAAAATGGCACTGTATATGATACAAAATTATATCTGTATATTGGTTTATTTATTTATTTATTTAGCGCATGGTGGTGTTGAACTGGTATCAGTGAGGTTAGTGTGAGGGCTATTCAACCAAACTGGGGCACAGTACTCTGCAGCTGAAAACACAAGTCCCAAAGCTGTGTATCGAAGTGAATTTGCCGATGAACCCCAAGTTGTGCCACATAGTTTTTGGTCTATATTGTTGCGGGTACTTTCTTTGGATTGAGTATTGCGAAGGTGTTGTCTAAAGGAGAATGTTCTATCTAATGTAGCCCCCAAGTATTTAGGGAATTTATTATGTCTCAATAATTCATTTCCAATGAACACCTGTAATTCTATATTGGCCATCTTGTTGTTTAAATGGAAGCAGCATACTTCTGTTTTGTTAGTATTAAGTGTAAGTCTCTACATCTTAAAGTATTGTGTCAGTTCTTTAAGGTCGTCCGTTAGGGTCACCTCTGTTTCCTCAAATGTTGTGTCTCTAGTAGCAAATGCCCAGTCATCTGCATAACCATATTTCCTTGAAATTGTGGCAGGTATATCTGCTATATATAAGCTAAATAATGTAGGGGTCCTAAGTGTGAGCCCTCTACAAAGTTGTGTTAAAGGGGATGATTGGATTTATGGTAGATCGGATGGTGTATGATTGAGCTGTCCGGGGGCGTGGACGTGGCTCGGAAGGAGAACTCCTAATTGTTCAGTCTGGTTGGGTAGTTCGAGGGTGTGTTTATGGGGAAAGGGTGAGTTCACGGGATATGGCCTTAAAGTGCCACGGCGCTGCTGAACTTGCAGACGGCGCGCAAAACTGGGAATGGCGGAGTGAGCCCGCTGACGTGAGCTCTCGCGCAGAGAGCTAATCGGTGACTCAACTAGAGCCTTAAAACAATTAAACAATTAACACATGCAGATCCTACTTGGATGAAGTTATAGGGGTAGGATCTAATTAGCTAACCAAATAATCTGTAAGACCAGTGCTAGTTAATAAAGATCTTAATGAATACCTCTATGAAGAGGTGTGAATGTTTCTCAGAGCAGCTTTGTGTAAACGGATGTGTCACAGTACAAGTTAAGGGGTTGGAAGTGTGGAGATGTCTGAGGTGTGATACTCGCTAATACACTCACCGGAATGGCAGCACGATGAGAGGTCCCACCTTCAGAGCTTCAGCACTACAGTCGTCCAATTCATACAGTCATGTCAGTTCTTATAGGTTTCGAGGTGCTACGTATGCGTAATTGCAAATTCCAGCCCGGTCGCCACACGTAGGGGGTCAACGGGGGTCGACAGGAAGCTCACTGAGGTCGATGTAGCTCTTGGGCTGTGAAGAATGTGTTTGGGGAATATGTGAGTACTTGGGTGTGAATTATGGGATGGTGGTTGTTTCCACCCCTGGGGTTGTAAATAGGTGATGTATCCTACGGATACAACAACTTCCCTGACAGAGTTAGTCATCGTCCTCGATGACTGGACTAAGACTGAGGGGTGGTTTTTAAATATAGATAGGAAACATCAGCTTCTATCTTGAAATTCTTCTGTCTTCTCTTCTTCTCTTCTTTTCTTGGTTACGTCGTCGTTGGTCATGAAGTCGATGGGGATGATTGGGAGAAAGGGTGTGTTTGACCTCGGGGTAGGTGAGTTACGTGTAGAAGAGTGTGTCCCATGAATAGATTGGGTGTAGAAATGAGTGAGTATGTGGATGGGTGGGCGCCGGCTGGTCGAAGATAGATCCTTGGTGGGCGTAGTTGCTTCTGCCGGGTTTGTGTATAGCGAGTTCGTGTTAAGGTGTGGGTGTGGGGGGGGGGGGGGGGGGGGGGGAGGGAACAATATTTCTTTTACATGTAACTTATTCTTTTTCTCACAGTATGGATGCCCTGGGCACGTAACATAACAATCATCACAAATGTAATACATGGTAGAACAATAAAAATATTCTTCTCGACATCAACATCATTAAACATCACATGGAAGTTAAGGCTGACAAAATACAAACAATAACAAAAGGTAACTATCCAGAGGGGAAAAACATCTTGAAGGGCGTGACTGACCCTCTGTCCGCTCATTAAGGACGGGATGAAAAACTGCCCTCGGGTAGCCAAAATATAAATGTACATACAAAATGTTAATTGTAAAATAGGAGATAGATGAGAGAAAGGGAAATAAATGCCTTGGTGTGTAATTTTAGGGGAAGATAAAAATGAGTTTATTGTGCGGGGGAGAAAGAAGGCATTTTTACAAGTTGGATTTTAGGAGAATAGAAAGGAAAAATAAAATAATGTGTGACAGTGACAATCGTGGTGTGTGTGACATGGAAACAGTGTAGATACATAAATCATTTGACTGGTGTCGGCCTTATGACATTGGCCGTAAGTGCATGAAAATTCTGCGTGCCTTAGCACCAATATATATATATATATATATATATGACCATAATTGTCGCATTATCCATACTACTCATTTGGTAGACTTTTCAATAGGATCCTGTGTTCCGGAAATTAAGCGCGCTAATTTAAACTAACTTATCCAATTGCTAACCTCTGGCCATTGTAAAATATATATACCTTCATGGATCGTCCCCTGTGGGTGGACGTTCCATCATGGCAAGGAATATCGTCCCTGATAATCGGTGGGGACGAGCCTCGCTGCCGCATTTCACCTCTCATTTTAGGTGGGTTATGGATCCGTCCAACGGGAGTGGATATCCCACAGGTATCCCTTACCGTGGTACGGATATTATGTGAAAAATGTAGAAATATGTGTGGGGGAAAAAGTGTTAAGGCTGGGGGTGTGATAGCTCTGTGTGTGTGTAAGAGAGTGCGACTGGCGCGTGTTAGGTCGTTGGCAAAATATATACAAGGGACTATATACAACATCGCCACCTGTGGGGAAAGAAAGGTAATAAAGCATGTATGCATGGTTGCCGACTGCAGCGGGGGCCTGTGAAATAGAATGGCATACCATCTCATAGAATATACCGAAGTATTAGTGCACATGTAAATTGAGGATCAGTGCGACCTGCAACCATTGGTTGAGGTCAATAATTATGCAATGGATATTCGTACTCTGCCCCATGGGCAATACTGGGTACCATGGTGAGTCGCTGGTGAAGTGTGTGTACCTGTGGTTGTGTATAAAAAGAAAACAGAGAAATATGTAAAACATACTGTAAATAAACACATTCGTGTATTAACATCTGGGAACAAGTGGAGTATACATAATGGCGCTGCTATTGCCATATACATGGGGAGTACCCCTGGGTACCATGTGTGTGCAGCTGGCGTCCCATGTTGGAGCTCACATGGAAAAATAAATCATGGAGAAATATTATTGAACAGGTGTGGTTGACATGAAGTCAAAGGCGGACGCCGATCGATTATTAATCGATCGCTCCTGTATAATCGCATGACCATAAATCGCAATATCCAAGTATCGGTCTTACACGGTCGACTGAAGTCGAAGGCCGATGCCGATCGATTATAAATCGATCGCTTGTGTATGTGTACCCTATCGGATGTGTAGGCGCATGGATAATCATATCCGACATGCTTGCCTCATTGTAGTGACTATTGATACTGAGGGCTTATATTGAAAACTGCTTTTTCCAATACGCAGGGTGGTATCAGAACTTCTGGAGCCTTTAAGGACTTCCACTAGCACCTTAAAGTACGTACAGTAACCCAGTGACCTTCGTCCAATTTGTAATGTGGTATCGGAATGAGTAGTACCGACTAATGCAGATTGTGGTGTGGGAAACTGCGGTTCTGCCTGAAAGAGATTACACAGCAGCCTTTAAGGAGTTACCCCGTACTGAGTGACCTCACTGCGCATTGGTAACGATACAATGATCGTTAGAACGGTTGTGACCGTATTGGCGGGCTCACCCGGTCGCAACTACAGCGAATGCTGCTGCCGATCGGTAACCTACCGATCGTTCCTGAGGTTCATCCTGAATGATGACATCATTCATCCCTATAAATCGGGTGTCCCGGAAAATCATCAGGGGTCGATGATCATTATGTTGGCTGCCCAGGCCCTCACGACTCGCATTGTCGACATGTAAATCTATAGATCCGCTGATCAACTATTACATGGGCTACGCGTTCATCGGGGGTGTGGCCAGGAAAAATCATCTGTGCACACTACTTCGGCCCGGAAAAATTCACGACTTCACCTATAATAATAGGTCTTTATATAATGTGTATTGTTCACCTGGGGTATGATCAAAGAGACCATCGGTGACCAATACCTCGGCCAATACCTATATTGATAGGACTTTATAAATGTGTATGCATCATCGGGGGTGCGGCCAGGAAAAATCATCTGTGCTCGCGACCTCGGCCTGGAGAAACGTTATGACTTCACCTAATATACAAAGAGGACTTTGGATTTCACCTTCCGCGTAAAAGGACTTGTGTAGAATTCACCTGCGATGTATATTAGGACTGGCGTTGCCTGTGTTCGCGAACAGGCCTGACTCCCACGCACCAGGAGTGCACTACTTAGGATACATGCTAACTATGAGTCTAGTCAAATAGGTCGTCCCTAGGTGGATGTTCTATTATGTCTGACGCTGAGTGAACTATTTCTCCCATCAGACAGTCAAGTTTCCACCTGCAGGTCTGGCTTCGCTGACAGTATTATTATTTAGCGTATGGCTTATAAGACAATATCGGTAATATATATGTACATATTTACAGACGAGAAACAAAGTCATTTGTGATTCACAATTGAATGTCTAAGTTTTCAATCCAGCGTACAGCATCTGGAGTTGCAAGCAGGAAGTCCACTTCACCACCGTGATAGGCTCGAATCTTACATTCTTTGACAATGTGGTGAATAGACTGGTGTGGAGCTCCGCAGTCGCAGTCTGGATTAGGTACCTTTTTCCACTTGTGGAGGGCGTCTCTGCACCGGCCATGGCCTGTTCTCATTCTGTTCAGGGCGGTCCAGGTCTTGCGTGGTAGATGGAATCCACTTGGAAGTCTGGGACCTGAGAAGATAGTATGCAGGCGCACATCTGTTGCTGCTTCCCATCGACCTTTCCACTGTTCAAGAGAATTAAAAACTTAAGCATCCATGTCAGCAGCATCACGCAGAGTTGGATGGCGTGATTTTAGTCTTTTAAGATTCAAAAGTGGCAGGTCACTATGCACGGGTAGACTAGGATTCCTGGAGATCTTGTGAAATACCCTCATAAGGGCATTAGATCGACGTAAATCAGATGGCATTATGCCGGTTAGCAGTGGAAGTAGATATGATTGCGCCAGATATGATGCGCATTGTGGTATTAAGCTGGGTATCGACAAGCCTTGTATGATGACTGTTCAACCAAACAGGTGCACAATACTCAGCACTTGAGTACACCAAACCCAAGGCTGAAGATCGCAAGGTGATTGCTGAAGATCCCCAGGTAGTTCAACACAGCTTATGGAGGATGTTGTTTCGAGTCCTCAGCTTTTTTGCCAAGTTCAGTAGGTGTTGCTTGAAGGATAGTGTACGATCCAAGATGACTCCAAGGTATTTTGGGTTCCAATTATGACGAAGAATTCCGCCTCTGAAACTTACATTCCATTTCACGTTCGCCAAACGATTATTTAAATGGAAGCAAGACACTTCTGTTTTACTCACACTGGGTTGAAGTCTCCAGATTTTGAAGTAATTTTCCAGTATAGACAAGTCCTTGGTCAGAATCTCTTCAGTCGTCTCCATTACCTGATGTTGTACGGCTAGAGCCAAGTCGTCGGCATAGCAGAATTTTCTGCATGAAGTGTCGGAAAGGTCAGAGAGATATAAGTTGAAAAATAATGGTGAGAGAACTGATCCTTGGGGCAATCCGTTGTTTAGCTTCCTCTCCTTGCTTATCTTGCTTCCAGTGATTACTTGGAACTTCCGATCACTTAACATATTGTTAACCAGTTGAGCCATTGTTCTGCCGGGTATGATTCGAAGAAATTTGTAGATAAGGCCTTCCCACCACACAGTGTCAAAGGCAGCAGTAAGATCAACAAATGCTACAGATGTTTTCAGCTTCATTTGGTATCCTGCCTCTATGAAGTATGTAAGAGACAATACTTGATCGCAGCAGCTACGCCCTGGTCTGAATCCTGCCTGTTCAATTGGAATATGCTCTAGGATTGCACTACTTATTCTATTATATATCAACCTTTCAAAAAGCTTGTAGCAGCAGCTAAGAAGGGCAATGGGCCGATAGCTTTCTACCTTGTTGCTGGGTTTGCCAGGTTTTAGAATAGAAATTATCTTCGCCTTCTTGAACTCCAATGGAAGTTGGCCAGTCAACAGGATGTCAGTGAAGAATTCGGCCAGCCATTTCTGAGCGTATCCTCCCATATGAATCAGAAATTCTGGATGGATGCCATTGAAACCAGGTGACTTGAAAGGTTTGAGGTCCTTCAGTCCCAATTCAATGTCTAAAACTGTGAAGGGACGTGCTTATTCAGATGAGGGAGATGTCGTCTTTCTCAGGTCATGAAGTTGCCGTCTAATATGTTTGGTATGTTTCTTGTCGGGAGGCACTCTTGATGTGGTAATGATGTGGGAAGCAATTTGGTCAGGTGTTACTTCTGAAGGTTTTCTGCATACTGGTCCACTTCCTCCCAATCTTCTCAGAAGGCTCCATGCTTCCCTACTTGAGTGGGTAAAGTCCATACTTTCGACTGTTTCTGTCCATTTCTTCCTTCGAGATAGGTCCAAGCTGGACAAAAGTTCTGTGGCTATCTCTGGGTCACCACTTTGCTGGAAATGTTGATACAGTGATTCACTTTCATCATTCCAACCTGGGATATATTCTTTTCGGTATCCTCTTGGTATACACTTTTTAGCCGTTGCTGTTACTGCACCGATGAAGCGTTGGTAGTTCTTATGAGATGGGGGAATCCAGCGAATACTTTTATCCAGTTCCGTTGAAAACTTCGCCCAGTCAGCTTTCTGGAAGTTCCATCGAGCGTGTGGAGTTGATCGTATGACAGGGACCGTGCAACCAATTTGTATTATTACAGGTCTATGTAGGCTGTGGGGGAAGGCATCTATCACTTTTCTTGTGGCATTGATGGGGAAGCCACTTTCAATGCAGCTAACAAAACATAGGTCAGGATTTGAATCCTTGCCCCAAGCAGCTGACCTGAAAGTACCTTGATCTTTGGCATCGAGCACTAGATGGAGATTGTTCTCTTCAGCCCATTCTGCAAGCATGCTTCCATTTTCATCATTGTTAGAGTACTTCCAAGATTCATGGTGACTGTTGAAGTCCCCTACATAAATTGCAGGATGTTCTGCAGTTTGTGAGACAAAATCGGGCCAGGGTGCCTTGGGTGGCTTGTAAACATTTGTGATAGTGATATCATGCACCTGTATGACGACCGTATGTATATCTTCCTTCACATTAACAGAAATTAGTTCAGCCTCGTTTAAGTTGCTCCGAACATACGTAGCAATTCCATATACCTCATGATAAGTTGCACCATGTGCAGTATATCCAGGAATTCGACCTCTGCTTCGGAATGATTCTTCGCTGGAAACATGAGTTTCCTGAATGGCGGCAATATCGATGTTGTTGTCCAGCAAGAATTTCGACAGATATTCACACTTTGCTTTGCTAATGCTTTCGACATTCAGTTGTAGGAGTCTGATAGATGGTCCAATGTTTCTCGTTAATGAGTTCTGAGAAGAACTGTTTAAATTATTTTGTCGATATGTCATTGCCAGGAGATCCTGTGGATAGTCTGGCTGCCTGTATTCGCTGTTGCTTATTTAGCACCACCCAGGAGGCACGTGTAGGGCAATTGAAGGTTAAACCTACGGACGTGAGCAACTCTACCTCCCTTCGCTGACAGTAGTACATAATGGGTGTAACCTTATCTGACACGGAGACAGGCTAGCTCATCCGAGATCTCAATGTTTCCCCGCACTACGTCATCGTCGCTTCGACCTTCCGTCTTTCTGTTGGAGTCTATGTCATGGTCTATCACTGCGTTCTGTCTATGTCAAATTTTACAATTTTTCCATTTTTCCTCTATATTAATAATGCCTGGCTCTAAATGATACCTCGTATACTCACCATCCAAGTGGAGTGTACGTGCGAGAGTGTGTTGGCGTGTGGAGGGGGCGTGGGGTGGGGGTGGTGGGGTAATTATTGTGGGGGAGAAAGGCGGCACAGTGCGCACTCGTTGCGCCTAGCTTTCAGATTCCCAGCTAATTCAGTGATGCTCTGTGTTTATTCACAGTTAGTAGGTGGAGACGGGAGTGGGAAGGTATGTCCCATGTTATTAGGTAAGTAGACATGTTAGGTTGTGTTATTGTTTGGGTAATAGGAAGGCTAGAATGGGATGGGGTCCTGCGGTACTATAGGGATGCAGGAAGTTTTAAATGGTGAGGAACATTTTACTGGTTGGGTGTTAAATATCCCCATGCAGGTAAAATACAAGATGCGGTAAAAATATACATAATATAATAATAATAATATTTTTAGTAGGGGAATGTTTGTTCCATCTTAACACTTAGCTATGAGCGATATAGCCTTGGGCGCACCTTGGTGTAGCATGGACAGCAAGTGCCTCGCATAAAAGGTGATGTGGGGGGGGGATATGTTAATATGTCAATGTGTAATTTGTGTGGCAATAATCAAGGACTTGTACTCTCCTTAAGTGACGTCGGGCATCTGTACCCTGTTATAGTAATGCACTGCTGTCTGGCTTTGTTATACGAGAACCCTATCATCTATATATGTATATCCTATCAAGCAACTGGTCATCTTATATATATATTCCTTAACATCTATGGGAAGTTCACTGGGGTGTATGAGGATACCCTGTGAACTATATTACCCATTAGGGATATTGGTGGTAGTATACCCTGAGGTATATCCAATGCTAGGTATTAGCTAAAACTATATATATATATATATATATATATATATGTATCCGACGATCCTATTTAATGGTACTTATAATATACGCTGTGTCAAATGGCGCGCTCCATGGCTGCTGACTCCTGTAATTACTATATACTATCGCTGTATAACGGTATGCTGCTGGGAGGATGCAACTGTGTATTTTGCCCTGACCTGCACAAATCGTTTCATCTGTGTATTTGGGACTGAAATTTTATCACCCGTGTGCTCATTTTAACATAATTATGGTGAAATCGTGTCCATTGGGGGGACTATGTCTACAAGAGACGCAATCTGTGGTGTCGAGGCTTGTGCTATAAAACATGTGTCTTGCCAACCTATGTCCGTGGCATTCAGAGTTTGTAAAGAGTACGTTTTTGGTACTATAGGTACATCTGGGGGGAATGTAGAGAATAATAGTAGAATAAGAATAATAATAACAATAGTGTACTGCCCGGGGGAAGTACCCCCTAAGACCCACCCCTCCATCTTTCATCAAAACCACCCTCATAGGCATACCATAAGCCTCATGTACTTCTTCAAACACAAGCAGGCCCAGCATACTGCTGACAGCCACGCTTACGTAATACAAACACAAACACAGTAACTGGAGCGACAGCTACGAGGAAATGCTGACCAGGCAGTGGGGGGAGGCCTTAAAGGCTAGGCCCGGAAGAGCCCCATTATCTGTTCTTGGCCAGCGACTCTGCCCGACGAGGTCCGTTCCAGCTCTTCACCAGGTGAGATCTAGCCGTGTGCTCAGATTCATTATCTTTGTAAACACCTACCCTAAACATTTGTGCACTTTACAACTTGTACTTCATTTTATATTTGTTTAACTCCCCAAAAGGGACATCACATCACAGCTACTGGCCAATAAACACTTGATCAGTAAACACACACGTTTATTACTAATCACACTCCATTTTACATCCTTATACCCAACCTGACCTTAGTCATAATTGCCCCTGACCGTAGAGACCAGTAACTGCATCGTCAGGAGTCTTATTGTACACGAGCAAGCGGCCTGACTGCCGAGTGTCAAGTCGCCGACTCTGCACGTTCGCTGAATTGCTCACTCTACTTAATTGGCAGGCTAGATTAGCAGCCTGCACTTAGACATACATCCCCTAGCTGGTAAGCGCATCCTGCAGGGACGCCCCCAATACATTAAGCACTCACACCAACACACTGCACTGGTAGTCTTTCCCAATCACGGAAAACTACCCTCATCCGGAAACAGCCCTTAAAATTAGCACACCTACACTACTCTGTTTATCACACCCCAACAAAGGGATAAAACATATTTCGTGGAGGCGCCACTACCACGCAAAATAAGGGTAAGGGACTCAAACAACGAGCCCTCGTGGTAGAGCGATCCATACCGCAAGCAGCCAAGCGATTTTTTTTGAGAGAAAGCATTATTTTTCCCTTCATTCTGGGAGCACAAGACAAATTTTAGTCAACCCCCCCCCCTGGGAAGAATCAGAAAATTTAATACATTAGAAGCCGCACACATTTCTTTTTATACACACACCTAGCTCAGAATGGCACCACATGCAGAAGCAACAGGGATTGTAAGCCATAGAGGCGATAGGGGTACACCAATATTATTCACCTTATTACTAAGGTGCCAGAGGCATATACAAAGGTGACAGGCACAAATACGGGCACTCCAGACGAAGGTTGGAGCAATACAGGGCAAACAGCCATGCACCCCGTCAGAGGGTAGGACAGCGCAATTGAGATGCGCACACAAACATTTAAGTAACATACACGAACACCTCAACAGGAGCCATGTCCGAAGGAACAGAATATACGACCATTAATCACTACACATGGCCCTATAATGGATAACACAACCTTATAGAGGATAAGGGTGCACTACATAATTTTATATGCCCAATACAGGGAGCTTATTCGCGAACAGGCGTTCCTCCAGTTGGCGGCCACAGAACTGTATAGGACGCAAACACGTCAACACAGCAATTTGCGAACAGGTCCATAACTATACCCGTACCGCCACACAAGGGAAGGAGTATGCAGTGGCCACAGCCCAGGAAAAGGCCAGACTACCCTCCAATACATTGCGAGGGCGCGCGCACAATAGTGAAATTCACTCACCGCACAAGCCCATGGATAAATGTTCCCAGGACAAAACACACAGAATTTTCCACAGAAAATGCTGAAACATTCCCAAAACCCTCACGGGGGCGCGTACACTACAATTGACACAAAAGACAGGTTCTACCCCTGTAGAGGTTAGACACACAAACGGGATGCATTCACACAAACACGACACTCCAGGGGCAAACAAATTGCGTGGTCTGGAGATACAACATCACAGACTTACACTTCCATACAGCATGATAACACTTGAGATATACTGGCAGGCAATAGTTAAATTAGAAAGGGTAAACACACAAAAACCCATGCCCAAAACTGTACAATTTGCATGCGTATATATATATTTGATCCATATGTGTATGTTATTTCTTACACTGCCCATAGCAGGAATTTTTCTTGTCCCCTATGACGTCGCTCAAACTAAGCGTAAATACCATGAGATAACACTCACAGTTCAGGGGAAAATACTGTAATATATTTTTGAGGTCACACAGTTAACACAGTTACCATAAAAAGAGTCAATATTACTGACAAAACTGTCACAGAGACACAGGCCCAAAAGGCAACAGGAATGATCATCCTGAACAAAGACGGTCTCAAACCCGTGACCTTATGAATACCAGGAACGCATGGTCAGGTAGCCATCCAATTGGAGGACACAGCAATAAGGGACAGTCACGCTAACAGGGATTAATATGCATAAAATAATAAAACCGCCTCTGACATCTAGTGACCAGACACGCGACTAGAAGCCCGGAGATACAAGTACATAAATACATCAGCTACTCACAGAGACATATCAAGAACAGGAATATATTCGCATCAGACCTACAGTAACAAAAAAAATTGGGGACACAATATATATGAACAGAGGTAGGGTTTTTTACATGACGAGGAACCAAAGGCACACCATGTATGCAGACAATAGAAAAGCGTGTCAGCAAACCCACGCACATTTGCTCAACACATGCGATAAGCAGACGGCTAGGCTAGCAGCAGGTACTTCACACACCATTGAAACTTGACACTATCGCCAGTCAGCGATAAGACGTAAATGAACATGCGTCATTTGCACGTACCAGACAGGCTAGGAACGCTCTCACTCTGGCAGTAATATACACAATCATTCACGCCAATTTCAAAGCCGGATAACTCCCGAAATTAAAGTACGAGGGACGTCCCGAATTACACAAAAAACTCACACTAATGTATATTTTCGCACGCGTATTTCAAACATGCAATACACGCCACGGTACATAAAACACAGAAATTGTGGTCCCGAGGCATTAGCCCAAGGCATATGCGCACGCACAGAACAGATACCATACCTTTGTGGGTTGCGTCAAACCTGCATGCCTGTACCAAACATATTACATACATAATAGACAGTCTACTGCCTCCAGCAGCTTAGGCTACCGAAAGGTATAAGGTATGCATCAGGGCCTAACACATCTAACACACAGAAACACGATACAAACGTGCCAAAAGGAAGCTAGCCAACGGCATTTTGGGCGCGACAATACGACTAGAGGCCACACTAGGGACGCATAAAATCCCAACAGACAACGCAGACATAAAACACGGAGCGTTACACGGGATCACGGGTCCAAATACCCAATAAAACCGGACGCCGTGAAAAACGAAACTGTCGACCGACGAAAGATCAGTTAGATCCATCACACAGGTTTTTGAACATGGAAAGTCAGAAAACTCAGCCAGCGCGACTAGACACCAGATACACATATTTACAGGGGAAAATTCACTCCCACCTAGACGGAAACTGGCCAAAATTAAGGCAATTCGCAAGTACGTTAAAATTAAACCAGGAATATGGACACGGGGACAGACAATCACACGGGCGGCATCGCACAGACAGCATGAATACACAATCCCATAAAGAAAAACCATAGGGTCCCATATAGACACTGTGCCCCATAGAGTATAGCTAAGAGTAAAGATAGGCATAAGAATGTTTATATTATACGTATATGAATGGCATATTATTATTGTGTACACGCTTTAAACATACACTAGGGGTGGCAGATGAATTGCACTAATGCCACACACAAGCACATAAACGATTGAGCCACACAATCATGAACACAGGAAGGTTCTTTTACATACAGGAACGTAGGCCCGTTCTAAAGTACTCGCTATAATAGCCTACTTAGGGCATTAGCGACCCCGGGACTGCCAATAGGGGATGTACCGGGAACGCCAGGCCTCTACGGAGACCACAAAATACTTTTTTTTACCATAGCGCCCGACACCTGAATACGGGGGATGCCACGGGCACAGACAAACGCTCACACAAAGCAGGTAACACCACATCTCTACGGCAAAAATCATGGCAATGTAGATTACCCCGGACATAAAATAGTAGAGCAAGACACAATGGGGAACGAATCACGAAAACAAATTCCCAATCAAGCTTGTGAGCGGGAAAAAGGCGACAAGGTAGCACGTTGGCCTTCCTAGAATGCAAACACATGTCAACATACAGACAGTGGCGGAAGTCACGTTTTGTCAGCCTTCCTACATATCATTAAAGACTTTCCGTACACAAGGACATCAAACAAATACACAAAAAAACACTGCGTTGCAAATAAGCGAATTCCAGCGCGTTGCGACACACTGTTGCCGAAAGGCATTCTTGTAATAGCAAGACGTGACAATGACATGCAGACATGATGACACTGACATAAAAACAATAACAATAACGATACACAGTGACACGGACGTTGATACAGGAAGTGAGAGCGCCATTACAATAGGCTCTGCACCCAATATTACACAAGTACTGTGGGCCGGATTGATCTCGGAATACAGGCTATCATACGCCTATCATTAGCGACACTAGGAACATGTCTACAAGGGTGATAACACGCAGTACGCGGCACCTGACTATTAGCCACTCGACACGAGATAAGCCTTCTCCGATAACATCCCACGCGCCAGCAGACGTCAGCGGTGGGCGACCTCACACACACAGGCGCGCTGATTACAGCCACGGCCACTTCCTTCCTACACGCGCCCTACACTCAGGGGCGGATACAGACAGATTCCATGAGGGAACAACCCCCCCCTAATAATTTATTTCTTGTTTTTTTTTCTCTCTAAAAATCATTACAGGCAATCACGCTATGCCAATTTATACTCACAATCACATGCTACCCTACCCCACGTTATGAACAGGAGACCAGGTTAGGCCGTGACGACACAGCGTCTCCACACTTAAACATCCTAAGGGCAGCCCGAGGGCGGTGCCCACAGACACAAACATTTTCACACAACGTAGGTATCACAGACCCACGGGCACTCCACAGACTAGTATTTTAGGAGACAATAGGTGCTTTATGGCATCTCAACTTAGCCAGCGTACATCCCAAGGAGCGGGTAGAAAACAAAAGCGACCAAGAGAGGATGACACACTACAATAGGAGTAGAGGTGGATAATGCCGTCAGGATGGCCATGGTACCAACTACGGGCTACCATCCCCACACCCTTCTTCCTACATACCCTGTCACCTACAACACTATCCAACACAGACATACAGATACATAAAAACACCTACACTACATTTCAAAACATACATCGGGGTTGATAGACTTCATGCTTCTAATAAATTAAGGTTTGCTACACCTTGGCCCCAAACTCCTACACCTGAGTATTAGAGGTGATTCGGAAACTAATATCAAGCGGCAATGCACATCTCTGTGTAGAGAGATGAGGCCATACTGATACTAACAAGTATTTTATTAAATAATCCCGCATGCAAGGGACACATACTTATCGTATCCCAGCACAAGCCTTATCCTCAAATGAGAGCAGACACGCCTCATATCCATCCCAATGCATGAGGTATCCTATCCACACACCAGGGATTGTATTATTATTACACCCGCATGTCATTTTCAAAATTTTGCACACCTGGGAAAAACCCACCCCATCCACTCACAGTAAATACCTCCTAACAGCATCATCGGCTCCCGGCCACCATAAACATGGAGTCCAACGATGCACGACCCCCTCCCACCACGCTTTAACCCCATTCAGCAAATAACACCCCCGGATCCTAATAAGAAGGGACCAAACACCCTACAAACCTACTAATACCTCTAGGAAAGTACCAAGGCATCACCGCAGGAAATCCGACACGGCAATGACAAGCCTAAAGTAGTCACTGCATTTCGAAGATTCTAAAAACCCATAACACTAGAAATTTTACATAATTACATAATTATGCAGTAGCACACTTATTTTTAAAGGAATCTGACATCACACTAGATGGTGATGAGAAGGTAAACGGAGGGAGCAGAAGCTCCACGGAAGGGCAGAGACGGGGCAAAACGCCAACAGATCCTGACCCAGTTGAATGACTGATACACGTAGGGTTGAAGCGCCGATGACTCAGTGCGGGCAAGCTTCAGAACCATGGGAAACCTACCCTGTTCCCTGGGACTAAGAAACTTACACCCATTATCCACTGTGGTCGTCGAAGCCAGACCTGCAGGGGAGACTTTTTTACGGCTAGTAGGAGAAATAACCAGCTCCATACTAGACTCAATAGACGAACCTAGAGACGACAAACTAGGACTAGACTTGTAGTTAGCTTGTAATATAAGTAGCGTTCCTATGGCGGGGAACAAGTCTTACATTCGAGGAAGTGAAGCAGTGTCTCAGGATTCAGCGGGACCAATCCTAGGCACGACAAGTCCTTATCCCGGACGATGAGGTGAAGACGATTTAACAAATGATAACCAATGAATAATAAACAATGCGTATGGAATGAATGCGATCATTCAGCACCGTGCCCACATAAATGGATGACACCGAGTCTCCAGAGCTTAAATGGTAACGCAACGAGCGGCCAGAGACGTAAATGGGGTATGCAGCGGGCTCCCAAAGGGGTTTTGTGGGCAACCCAGTAATAAATATAAATGAATGATAAATGGCGAATAAAGCGAATATAAGCTATACCAATTATAAACGAAATGGATATCCGCGCGCAGCGTTTGCACCTAGCAACGCAGTCACACAGGCCTCTATACACTACACACTAGTTATTAAGGGGGGAAGTCAACAGTTAGTTTAAGAGGAGGGGACTACGGGCTCCTGTTGGGTTCCGATCCCGGCAGGATGTCACAAGGGCACCTTGGGAGGGAGACCGACCGGGGGGAGCCTCCGTCAAAATTTTAGTATATAAGATACAGTTCCATTTAAAAGGCAACTTAAGCAAATTTGATAAGCACTGTTGTAAAACCGTTGCTACAACATATTTCGGCATTAGGTTAAGGTCTATCTCGGCATGTACATACAAAATATTTTTAGGTAGATTTTATTAGAAAGCTAACTATTGCAATGGGTCCCATGTTTCGACTTCCGGAAAATTTCGACATATCTTCGCGTTTCACATCCCCCAGACCCCCAAACCAACGTCAGTTCAAAAGTTTATATATAATTTATGTAGGTATATATATATATATATATATCAGTTTCTTGTGGACACGATAACTGCCGTAATTTTGCACCAATCACTTTGAATTTTTTACCGAATATGTATACCTATAAAATCTCGGTCTAGTTCGTTACTGGGCTAAATCGGTTGAAGGGGGTGAAAATGGGGGGCTTTTTTTTTTTTCGAAAAAGTGAAATATTGCTATAACTCTCTTAATATGTGAAATATCGAATCCGTTCAACGTTAATACAATGTGTCGGATAAAGCCCAAAAATTTATGTTTGAAGAGTTTTTTATAGCACCAACCATTGACCAAAGGGGTGGGAAAACTGGGTTTTTCGGGAAACATTAATCATATCTCTCTTAATAGGCACAATATCAAAACCGTACAAAATGGACAATATTCCCCTAATAATTACCTAAAATTTTGTCTGAAAGAATTTTTGATATGACCCACCATTATGCCAAGGGATGAGAAAAATGATTTCGGAATTATAAGAAAACGCCAAGAGCTATCAGTGGTTGCCATGGCAACACTACTAAATTGATGAGGGATGAGCCATCAGACGTTGCCAAGATAACGCACTTGCGCGAGATCGTATTCAGAATTCCATCTGACTAAGTGTGAAGCGGCTTCGGTGACGTAACTGGTAGCAAGCATGCTGAATGTCTATGCCAAGGTCGCGAGTTCAAAGCCGGCCGAAGTCATCGGATTTTCTAAGAGCGCTAAAAATCCCTCAGCATGCTTTCCTTTGGAGGGGAAGTTCCAACGTTCGTTGCGAGTTGCTGGTTGCGGTGGCATCTAGTAGCCAAGTTCACAGGTAGGTGTCGATGACGGTAGTACCTGGTAGCAACATTAGGAACAACTGCTTGAAATTGACCGTCTGCAGTCCTTACCTGAATTACAGACTAACACAGCCATCCCTAAGTACACGGGGTTACATGACCGCGTTGTCGCAGCCCCTAAACTGAGGAACCAACCAAAATCTCTGCGGGAGATATAATTTTGCGTGAAGAAGTAACAGATCGTTACATAGTTACACATCAGTGTCGAAACCTTGCATAAGGACGGTGTGACCACAAGTATAAAAATGGACCCCAAATGACAAGAAGGTTACCGTTCCCATAAGGCAATAAAATGTTTAAAATAAGCATAAAATGACGAAAACAAAGTTAATTAAGCTCCAATTATAAAATACCTTCTCGCAATAAATGAGGTCTGATCCTTCTACGAAAACCTGCATATTCTGCCTATTTTCGCCTATCCCCAAGTTTGTCCGGTGAAATCTACCTCCGCCTTCCGGCGTGCCGAGAGGACTTTTTTATTTAGTATTAATTAATATAATTTAGGTTAAGTACTTTTTAATGAAGATAGAGCGTTCGGAACCTGGCAACTAAAACCGTTACCAGGGTAAGACCGACAACACATTGCGAAAACACGCGTATGCGACGCAATCGTGACATATGGCGTTCGGCACCTTATAGGGTAAGTCCGAACAACATTCAACGGCACATGTAATGTGAACGCGACACAGAGCGTTTGGCACCTGGCGGCTAGACGTTGCCAGGATAAGCCCGATAAATCTATAATAATAATATCGTATGGCCTCGAGTGCCGGGTGCAAGCTTTGTAATTTGACACCCAGAGGGTAGCTTGCATGTCGAATTTCGTGGTTCCATGAATCACTATGAAAGTCAAGGAGGTTAGATAATAGATATCTAAGCTCCTTGAACATTATAGCGCTTTCTAGTAGAGAAATGAGGAACTTTGTGTTGGCGGAAACTCCCGAGATTAATTTTGCCATTATGAACTCGGCCTACTGAATTCAAATGGGTTCTTTGACATGCCAACATCGTATGACATGCGTATCGTATTTTTGCCGCCTTTCAAAAATCACTTACCACGGCCAGGGGCAAACCTGCAATCTTGGGGTTAGTAGACCGACACGCTATCCACTCACCCACCGTGGCAAGCTATAAATCTATAAAGTAACGATAAGAAGACATAACAGGGCGGAGGCGCTGAAGCCGTCCGACTCATCAGCGAGGTATACGGTACAGCCACTGGAGCTGACCGACCTCCATAATACATGAGACGTCCGAAGAGGTCTCAAGGGCGGTGGCACCATCCAAGCCGACCCTTAAAACAGCGCTGTGCGACATTGGCGCGTATTCGTAATATTTGGCCAAGGGCATGTCTTTGTTTTTCAGCAAAGAGCTCCTTCACTGCAGCGTCGTGGGAATGCTGACAACATGATTTAGCAGGTAAAGGTGACGTCACACATACACACAACTGGAGTACACTGAGGAGACATACAATTACACATGTACACAAAAGAGTAGAGTAAGTAGGCTAAGATAGGACTCTAGCCGGCATAGGTTAAGGTACAGTAATATAAAGTGCCAAAGGAAAGCATGCGCCTATAAATGGTATATATGACTTATATATTATTTCTATGCTCTATCACAGATCACCCGAGCGGCAATCCACTAATATACTTTGTCCACAGGTCCACAACGCAATAAACATGAATTTTTCTAAATATATTTCTAACACCAACTTGTACGCACTCTCCTATGTCACAAACACATACACTCTCACATACTTTTAGTTGCACCCCTTAACGGTGACAACACAGTAACCGTGGAATACTGAGTATCAATGAACACAAAAACACGGTGGGAAAACCACTAGGGTATAAGAGAAAGCAAAATGAGACAGCGGATTAGCCACTGAACCCTAGCAGGAACGGCCACTTAAGGACGCTTCAGAGTGCGAAGCAAGGTAGAGAATTAACAGCGCAAGAGGTATAAAATAACTGGCCACTTAAAAGAGCTCTATAAGGTAATATATAACAGTTGTAAATTATTTTGTATTTTATAGTTATATCATGATAACGTTATACACGTACATGTTCCATATGTTTGGATAATATACCTATACATAGAGTACCAACATGCCAACCATCATTATTACTATGGTCATTATTATTATTACGTTTATTATGTTTATTTATAAATTATTATAAATATTATAAATGTCATGATTATTATTATTATTATTATCAGGTCATGCCTGTTATCATCATCATGATTACCAATGTCATTATGCAATGCTACCATAATTACCACAGGACAATCACCAGCCTGTATACGGCACCATTATTGCCATCATCGCCACGGCGAATATTGTTATATTTTTAGCCTATTTTCAATTTTGAAAAAATAGGCTTATGAGATCACCTTTTGTCCGTGTGCGTGTGCGTGTGTGTGTGTGTGAGTGTGTGTGTGTGTGTGTGTGTGAGGTGTGTGTGTGTGTCCCCTAATTAAATCTAAACGCCCGGAGCGATTTCAATGAAACTCGGAAAGTTCATAGCACTCCTCCCGGTGGCGACCTCGACCGTGCCCTTCAAACTTTATTACGTCTCACCAATCCAACATGGCGGCTGTGCGAAATATTTCACTAGCATTCAATATCTCCAAAACTATTACCGATATCGCCCTGAAATTGTGTACGGTGATAAAGGGCACTACTAGAAGTTCACCTATGAGACTTTCAAAAACCTGGTGACAACAAAACCAACATGGCGGTCAAGCGAAATTGAGACGTTTAAATTGACATTTCTCACGATTTAACTATCCAAACGTAATGAAACTTGGTACAGCAAATGTTTATACACATTGTAATGCAATGGAATATAATTTAGTTCAATTGTTTATATAACCTCAAAATGGCGGCTGTGCGAACTATTTCACTGACATTCTATATCTCCGAAACTATTACAGATATCACCCTGCAATTTTGTACGGTGACAAAGGGTACTGATACAAGTTTACCTATGTATATTTCATAAACCTGTAAAGTACAAAACGAACATGACGACCAAGCGAAATTGAAATATTTTAATAGACTTTTCTCATGATTTAACTCTCTGAGCGCAGTGAAATGTGGTACAGTAAATGATTTTGCAGATTGTAATGCACTGCCATCTAATTTAATTCAATTGTTTACATAACCTCAAGATGGCGGCTGTGCGAAATTTGAAAATTAAGTTTTTATTCTTGTGTCGTAATCATGCGATCGAAGTGAAAGTTTGAATAATGAAGCTAGGCAATAATTGTCCTTGAATGGTCCATAACTCTATGGCCTATACATATAACAATCCTAAATGGCGAGCTTCCGAAATATTTAGACGGTTCTCAATATCTATGAATCTTTCACAGCAACCAAACTGAATTTTTTTATGTTCATAGACACTATGAACATATGTTCACCTATAGGACTTTCAGTAACCTGGTGAGCACAAATCCAACATGGCGGCGACGCGAGGTATAAATATTTAAATGGACGTTTCTCGCGAATTAACTATCCGAGTGCCGTGAAACGTTGCACGTTAAATGCTTTTACAAATGTTGATCCACTGGCATCTAATTTATTTCAATTGTTTGCATAATCACAAGATGGCTGGTGTGCGTACTTTTAACATCTCGTTTTTACTTCTTGTGTTCCAATCATGCGATTGAAGTTTGAATACCACACGTACACAATAATCTTAATGTAATAGTACAAAAATAAAAATCCATCCTGGCGACCATATGAAATATTTAGACGGTTCTCAATATCTACGAATCTGTTACAGCAATTAAACTGAAATTTTGTATGTTGATAGAGACAATTTACATGAGAAGGCTATATGAAAATAGGCGGTATAGTTCTTCACGGAACAACTTGTTTTCCAATGTATATATATATACACGCACACTGATTATGCTTTTGTTTCTTACATTTTCTTTCTACTAACGTTAAAATTTGTGAAGGTGTCCTGTTTCATCCCAACAACTATAAATCATTCTGATATATACCTTTAACTTATACCCTGGGGCACCTGTTTTTCTATTTTCTTCCATCTTTTATACAATACCTTGCCTAAACTTTATAGACACAAGGTACATGCAGGGAGCAATTTTTTTTCCCACACAACGACGGAAGACACAACCACCTGTCCAACCATGTTTTTTTTCCTTCCTGCATGGCACCAACACGCATGTATCGGTTTTTTCTTCCTCGTTTCGTTAACAGCAATAACATCAAGAACATGTATTTTTCTGTATTTTTATTTCCTATGTCAAGTTTTATAATGATTAATTTTAGATGAATAATGAACATGTATATACCCAAAACCCACCCCCTCTGAGCACACGCTAAACTCACATCACAACCAGGACAACACGACATCGATACACCCACACGACACCGACACTGAAGAAGAAGAAGATGAGGGACAAGAAGAAAACGAGGAAAAATCATTACAACGACACGCCCACTCTATTTCCCGTTCGCGAGGACGCGAACAAACGACGAAGAGGTCTTGTTCAGCCCGGGGGCAGTACCCCCTAAGACCCACCCCTCCATCTTTCATCAAAACCTCCCTCATAGCCATACCATAAGCCTCATGTACTTCTTCAAACACAAGCAGGCCCGGCATACTGCTGACAGCCACGCTTACGTAATACAAACACAAACACAGTAACTGGAGCGACAGCTATGAGGAAATGCTGACCAGGCAGTGGGGGGAGGCCTTAAAGGCTAGGCCCGGAAGAGCCCCATTATCTGTTCTTGGCCAGCGGCTCTGCCCGACGAGGTCCGTTCCAGCTCTTCACCAGGTGAGATCTAGCCATGTGCTCAGATTCCTTATCTTTGTAAACACCTACCCTAAACATTTGTGCACTTTACAACTTGTACTTCATTTTATATTTGTTTAACTCCCCAAAAGGGACATCACATCACAGCTACTGGCCAATAAACACTTGGTCAGTAAACACACACGTTTATTACTAATCACACTCCATTTTACATCCATATACCCAACCTGACCTTAGTCATAATTGCCCCTGACCGTAGAGACCAGTAACTGCATCGTCAGGAGTCTTATTGTACTCGAGCAAGCGGCCTGACTGCCGAGTGTCAAGTCGCCGACTCTACACGTTCGCTGAATTGCTCACTCTACTTAATTTGCAGGCTAGATTAGCAGCCTGCACTTAGACATTCATCCCCTAGCAGGTAAGCGCATCCTGCAGGGACGCCCCCAATAGATTAAGCACTCACACCAACACACTACACTGGTAGTCTTTCCCAATCACGGAAAACTACCCTCATCCGGAAACAGCCCTTAAAATTAGCACACCTACACTACTCTGTTTATCCCACCCCCAACAAAGGGATAAAACAATAGTTTGTAAGTGTGGACCCTTGTATGGGTTCTATAGGAAGAATGGTGTATGATTACCGTGATAGACCTTGCTGGTCGGTAATCGGAATGGAGTGACTCCCAGATAAACTGTCATAACGTTGGTAGCGATTACCAAAAAGGAATGGGTGCACAAATATATAGTGGCCTGTGAATATGTCCCTTATCCTAAACAACTATCTATGACGGAACCAATCGACGTGTGGGATGTGTGTTCTGATCCCCTCATGTGTGAACAGTATTGTATAAATATTAAAAAGTATGAAAGTGATATGGATGACAGTCACCATGTGGTAAGAAGCATTATGTTCGCTCTTTGCATATTAATGGGAATATTAGTATCCTAATGGTAAATGTTCCCTAACTGTGTCGGGCAAGGGATGTACTTTGCCCCTGTAAGCGTTGAACATGCTGTTGCGGCGGTATGTTGAGTATAGATGATATCAAACATGTGTTATTATGACAACAGTATTCAAATGTAGCGCGCTAGTGCGCGCCGTGAAAATTAATGGCCGACCTGTGGGGTCACGTGCTATGATAACTGAGTAAGAAATAGTGTCACATGTCGGGTGGGCGGCTGGAACAATGTGTTCTGTTATCATCAGCTGAGTGGGTCGCTGTGACTGGTTGTATGATACTGTAGGAGGCGGGTTGTTTAATCCGCGCGTGTGATTGGATCGTAGCGCCTATCGTTTATGTTGATGAATGGCGGCTTTTGTTTACATCGTGTAGACGCGTGGTCAGTTGTCAGTCTAATGACATTATTGTATTCACTGTGTATACTGCTGGCATTGTGAATAGTGTGTTAATTCTATAGCCTATGTAGAAGATTTTATCGCCTTTAGTGTGGAATAGTGGAATTCTGTGTGTCATTCTTTTGTATGCCTGGAAATATTGTATCCCGAATGTTGGTACCTCTGTAAGGCAGAAAATAATGTGGTTCTGATGTTTTCAACTCCGTAGGGCGGAAAATAATGTATTTCCGATGTCGTTATCTTTGTAAGGCGGAAAATAGTGTAGGCCTGGTATTGACTCATTTGTAAGGTGAAAGATAGTGTGATCCTAATGTTTGGTCTCCTGTTAGGCGGTAAGTAATATAATCTGGATGTTGTCTCCACTGTAGTGTATGAGTACTGGTGCCGTCGCCTCTCTAAGATGGAAAATAGTATGTACTCTGGTGTTTCCTCTTTGTAAGACGGAAGTAATAGTGTAATTACGGAATTGTGTAGTGAATTGTGTATTGCACCTCGTATGAGGGTGATTGTAGGTCTGGGTACATATAGTATAACCCTCTGGACAAATAACTGTCCGCAATTGAGGTGTGTTAGAGTGGAATTCTGTAAGCTAACGTGATATAAAGGGAAAGTGGTCCTGCAATTCGTGTCGTATGTTTTGTGAATGCAAGTGCTCATTTAAGGGCTGAATTAATAGAATCATTGGGCCGTTGTCTATGAATTTCCTAAAATTATCACACAGGGATGGTGTAGGATGTCCTCTGTTGTTTTTACAGCCATGAATCCTTTTACACAGATGTGTTAACATATGAAACTGGAAAACGGAAGAAGTCCCATTTCCCTCTGTATAAATGGCTGGATATTTATTTTACATTGTTTTTGGGAGGAGATTCCTTGACGTAGAAAACTACGGTGCTCCCCCGCAAAACGTAAAATAATTATGAGCCTCGTCGTTCATAGTAGGTGTATGTATATATGAGTATATATACATGTATATATATATATATGCATAATTTTATAGCGTGGATGCCTTTGTTGGCCAAAGAATGATCCTGGAGGCAATTATAAAGCTATTGTGTGTGTTTAATGGGATTTACCTGGATTGTGGAGTCCGTCCGTTGCCTTGTGGCCCTCGTTGAGATATGGTTTTACTGTATGATATTTCGTTACGTCGCCATAGGGCTGTCTACTACGTGCAGTTCATAACCAGGCGTTTAGATAACAGTATGATTCCCTGAATGATCAGTAATGGGAATAGCCCAATCCAAGCAGTCTGGCTGCAAGTCCTGACCTGCCATGGCTGATGATGAATGAAATAATTAAAGTTCAAATGAGTATTCCCTGATCGTCGGCTAAAATGATGACACCTCCTTAATGCACTGGTTGTATGGCATGGCCTTATGTCGTTATAATATGGTCAATTCGACCGCATAGAAAAGAAAAGAAATGTAAGATCCCATTGTAGGCAAAAATAGAATGCATGTGTGTGAGTGAAGTGTGCCTCATACGGCGTGTACATCTTGTTCACCCTGTTGATCACATGCTGTGAGCATTGTGGAGATTTGTGCTGCGTAATCTCTCCCGCTTCCGGTATAGTGCGCGTGGACCTTGTCTCACTGTTTGTAATCAGTGCGAACGTCTGTCCGCAGTGGCCAGTGAAATGTAATGGACAATGGAATGTGAATTTATTGCGTATGATACTGTATTACATAGGTAAGTATTGCGTTGTCCTTCTCCCCAAGAGTATGTTACCCTAAGGACCTGTTGTGTCCTATATCCTGAGTGTATGGTAACCTGTGTTATTGTGGTAGCTCGTTGATGGATTTATTGAAGGCAACTAACTCGTGTTTTTGTGGTAGGGAGTCTTTGCCCGTGCTGAAGACCGCTAACCTGTGTTATTGTATTAGGCAGTTTTTGGTCGTGCTGAGGACCGCTAACCTGTATTATCATGGTGTCCGTATTGATGGATCCTTTCGCGGTATTTCCGGTGTTAGGTATAGTGGTCTAGATGAATGGTGTCCATTTGGTTAACTGTAGGCAATGCCTGTTACCGTATGTGGACAAGTGATATGTAATTAATCCTAGAAAAGTACTTTTCTACTTGGTGACAATTGAGTGGAACGAGGCTGTAACCTCGCCTCGGTATGAGGTTGATTCTGTAATCCGTGCGCTTTGTGCATGTGTGTATAGTATAGGTGTGTGTATCGTTGCTATTCGTGCGTTATCTTTCGTGGTAATTCTAGCACTTGTATAGCTGTATAAAATTGCCTTTTTATGTTATGCGGGACAACTAATTGTTGTATCAGTGTATTTTAATCTTCTGTCGGTCGCTACTGAATGTATATAAAATTATGACGTGTGTGGGTCGCTATTAGTGTATATTGTGTATATAGTTGCCTTGTGAGGGTATGCCAGTCCCATTGACCCTGTTTCCAAGTAAGTTAATCATCAGTCGGTCGACTAATGGACCTGCGCCGGGTTGTGATTGTGAGTGTGAAGATTTAGGTGAATATGTTTCTCTTTAGAATACTGTGTGAACTATACTGTGTGCGTGGTCGTCTACTGTAAGTAAACCTCTCTGCGTTATCACATGTGTACTCCGGAGGAACGGTATGGAGTACGCACGGCTGTGTATGAGTGTGCCTGGTTGCATGACTTGCAGCGAACACCTGTTACAATGGAAGTATGTTGTGAGTGCTGAGTCGACTAAATGGGTCGGGTTGCAATATCCTGCTCTAGTGGAATGCCCTGAGCTTCTGCGTGTAAACATGTGTTCAGTTATACATAAAATTCGCTCCCTGAAAATTTGTACATGCACATGGTACCTAACAACTATGCAACAAAATAATACATTGTGTTGGAAACAGTAACATTTTATCATGCAACTTATAAATAGTCAGTGTATAGGCGGCAAATGTGTGCCTAATTATGGGAACGACGGGTTATTTTGTATTAAGAGGACCTGAGTTCGAAGGGGGACTTACGTATATATATTGAATGTTAGGGTGCTCTGTGTGCGTAGCTCCTACGCCTGAGTTATGGGGTAGCAAAATCGTGTGTATGTGAGATGGCATTTTGAGGGAATGGCACCGACACCTATTTTCGAGAGTGAACTACTGGATGCCATGGTGCATTTGACGCTCTTGTTTTTGCTTCCCTTGCATGTTATGTCCATGGGGGCTTATGGGTTTGGTGCGACACGTGTAGCTGAGTCAAGAGGCTTTGCAGCCTACCTCTACATGTCTTGCCCTTCACTCTAAGGTGTTCTTCCCTGAGTTCATAAATGTGGCCTATGGCGTGTCCTATACGGTAATGTCTGTTGTGGGATCTTGGAGTCCTGGGTGTGATATCCACTTACTCGCACCCTTTAGGAGTTTAAAGAATGGGTATGATTGTATGTATGTGTGAGACCCTGTTTTCCCGGAGCGTATTTCTAATGTACATAGTGCCTCTGTTGCCCTCGGATGACTAAGGCAGCCTTAGCTCCTGGAATCCACTCAGGGGCATTCTTTGTTCAGGGCGTCTGGAGGAGGGTGATTTTAGGCTTATGCTGCCTTCGCTCCTCTGTGGGTGTAAATGGGATTTGCCGGTGTACTGGTATGGTTGTTCGGCGGGACGTAGGACTGTTGTTCGCCCGCATATGCGGTAACGTCCTAGGGGGCAGTGTAAGTGTGGAGGGTGGAATGTGTGCACGTGGAGGCTTAAGTGTATGTAATTGTGCAACTTTTTCAAGTGTGGACCAAATATGTGGCATGGCCACGGCGACCACCTTCCTAATGGGGGTGTTCTATGTGGAGATGGTTCTATTGGCCATCCTGGAGGTGATTCTTTCTATATCTCCATTTAAATGTGTGGGCCTATGTATTAAGAGCTCGAACATTATATTGTTCGCCTGCAACTGACGGTATCGTCGCCACAGTGTGGCATAGTGCAGGGTGAGCTCCCTAGCCTGTTCCGCCACTCTGATGTTGCCAGTGTTCACTCTAAGGTGTTCTTCCCTGAGTTCATAGTATTCACTGTAAAGAGCCTCGAGCAGTAAGTGTAATCTCCTGTGTGTGTTAATAAATTGTTGCCTGATTGCTGGAATGGGGCCTCTAGTGATGTATTGCGGTCCCTTTTTGTGGGATAGGGTCCCAAGAATCCTAGTATATTGAGCATATACCAGCTCCTGCATGCGGTTCAGGTGATCCTGTTTATTCCGCAGAGATTTGTGCCATGCAATGAGGCTCTGAAATGCGGCCACTCGTGTCAGTACGGTCAGGCGGTAAAGGGATGGCATGTTGTATAAGTGTGTAGACGTGGGGGGTAATCGCTGTAGGGTGGCGTTAAATATTATTAGTATGCTATTCTCTCCGAATCAGTGACTGTATAACTATCTATGGGCTATCCAAGCTGTGGGAATAGTGTCCCTCTCTGTAGGCAATCTCCCCTTACTCTACGGGGTTGGTGTACGTAATAGTAGCTTTGCTATCCCTCGTGGGGAACTGGGTGTTTTGGTGGGCGTGTAATTAATTAATACAATGATCTATCTGTTGTACAATGTGCGAGAAAATCGCATCTTTCTATTTGGGAGTACAAAAAATTGATTTCTGTTAAAGAATGCTTTGCACCCTCTCTGTTAATGCTATAGCGTACTCTGAAAAAAAAAATCCAGAAGTGGGGGGTTTTCTGGCGTTTGCTTGGCTTGGCTTGCAAAAGGTAATTAGTGATCTTTACCGCGGAACCGCATTGTATGCGGTCCCTGGGACGTTGTCCTAAGACAATGCCGCGGTACCCCGTGCGTCTACCAATTGTAGGGGTCCTAAGTGTGAGCCCTATAAAATGTTGTGTTAAAGGGGATGATTGGATTTAGGGTAGATCGGATGGTGTATGATTGAGCTGTCCGGGGGCGTGGACGTGGCTGGGAAGGAGGACTCCCAATTGTTCAGTCTGGTTGGGTAGCTCGAGAGTGTGTTTATGGGGAAAGGGTGAGTTTACGGGATATGGGCTTTAAGTGCCACGGCGCTGCTCAACTTGCAGACGGCGCGTAAAACTGGGAATTGCGGAGTGAGGCCGCAGACGTGAGCTCTCGCGCAGAGTGCTAATCGGTGACTCAACTAGAGCCTTAAAACAATTAAACAATTAACACATGCAGATCCTACTTGGATAAGGTTATAGGGGTAGGATCTAATTAGCTAACCAAATAATCTGTAAGACCACTGCTAGTTAATAAAGATTTTAATGAATACCTCTATGAAGAGATTGTTTCTCAGAGCAGCTTTGTGTAAACGTATGTGTCACAGTACAAGCTAAGGGGTTGGAAGTGTGGAGATGTCTGAGGTGTGATACTCGCTAATACACTCACCGGAATGGCAGCACGATGAGAGGTCCCACCTTCAGAGCTTCAGCACTACAGTCGTCCAATTCGTACTGTCATGCCAGTTCTTATAGGTTTCGAGGTGCTACGTCTGCGTAATTGCACATTCCAGCCCGGTCGCCACACGTAGGGGGTCAACGGGGGTCGACAGGAAGCTCACTGAGGTCGATATAGCTCCTGGGCTGTGTAGAATGTGTTTGGGGAATATGTGAGTACTTGGGCGTGAATTATGGGATGGTGGTTGTTTCCACCCCTGGGGTTGTAAATAGGGGATGTATCCTACGGATACAACAATAAGATTGGAGCAAGAACAGAACCCTGAGGAAGTCCATTATTTAGCGATCTTTTGGTGCTCACATTATTCCCCATATGTACTTGGACAAGTCTTTGACTTAGCATGTTATTCAGGAGTTGGGCAGTCGTCTTACATGGTATCACTTGCAGGAGCTTAAAGAGTAGGCCATCCTTCCAGACTGTGGCGTATGCTGCTGTCAGATCGATAAAAGCCACCTATGTCTTAAGTTTTCTCTGGTTGCCTGCTTCTATGAAAGTTGTAAGAGACAATACTTGATCTGTAGTGCTTCTGTGCGGTCTGAATCCTGCCTGCTCCACTGGGATTTTCTTGATTATCTCTGGGCCAATCCAATTGAGAATGAGCCTTTCTAGTAATTTATATGTCACACTAAGCAGGGCAATGGGGTGATAGCTCTCTGGTTTATCACTTGCTTTTCCTTTCGTCAGGATGGCTATGATCTTCGCTTTGTTTAATAACTTTGGCAATTGTCCACTCTGTAATATATTCTAGCTCTGTCTCCACAATGAATGGTACATTCCGGGTGGATGTCATCCAAACCTGGTGCTTTGCCTGGCTTAATGTCTTTAATTGGAGTAGTTAACACATCATTAGTAAAAGTTCTGGAGTATTCCAAGATATCGGAGGCATCATCTTTCAAAAATTTCGATTCCTTCTTTATGCGTTGTGTAAAAACTTTATCCCTGCTACTGTTAGAAGTCATGAGTATATGAGAACCAATTTTGTTTTGGTGAATATCTGGACTCATTCGTGTAATTGGTTTACCATCCCCCAGCTTCCTAAGAAGCAGCCAAACTTCACGTCTGGATTTTGCAAAGTCAAGAGATTCCACTTTCGAAATCCACTTTTGTTTTCTTGCAGCATCTAAGCTATGTAAAAGTTGATCTACAATTTCGTTATCACCACTGTGAATGTATTGTTGGTAAAGATCATCAGTTTCGTCACTCCATCCAGGAAATTAGTTACTCTTTACGGAAGCCCATAGGGATGGTTTTTTTTTGCTGTAGATATCACAGCTCCAACAAATCTCTCGTGTCCTTCTCTTGTTGGTGGTATCCTTCGTAAACAGTTATCAAGGTCCTCTGTAAAGGCAGGCCAGTTAGCTTTATTGAAATTCCAGCGTGGTCGTGGGGTAGATAATGCCAAGGGAATCTGGATTCCAAGCTCGTAAAGGACTGGCCGGTGTTGGTTGTGAGGAAAATTGGCGAGCTCTTTTCTGATGATTGATAAGGGTTTATCATCTTGGTTTCTGGACACTAATCATAAGTGAGTACAATATTCTAGCCTCCATGCCGCTGATCTAAAAGTACCTCGATCTTTAGCATAAAAAACACGGAGAAGATCATTACTTTCTATTCAATTCATTAGCGCCTCTCCGTTCTCATCGTCGCATCTATAGTTCCACTCCTGGTGATGACTGTTGATGTCTCCTACATAGGCGGCCGGGTGTGGATGCACGTCTAAAACTTGATTTGGCCACTTAACACTTTGTGGTTTATAAATATTTGAGATAACAGTTTATTCTAGTAACAACTGTATGAATATCCTCGTTTATGCTAGAGGTGACAAGGTAAGCATTATCTATGGTGGAGCACATGATGGTCGGTAGCTCCCAGAAGATCATATCCCGGAATCTTTCCTCTAACCTTCAACTGCTGTTCATCTGTAGCATGAGTTTCCTGTATAACTACAAAGTCAACTTCATATGAAAGTAGTAGTTTAGACAGAGCTTCTCTCTTGGATCGGCTAATGCCTTCTATATTCAGTTGGCAGATACGGACAGAATGTCCCAGACTTCTAGTAGTTTGGTCCTTAAAAGGACCTTTGGATGATGTAACCATGTTCATGATTGTGTCTTGAACGGAAGAGAGATATGTCCGGTCGCCTGTTCACTGTTGCTCGCATAGCACCACCCAGGGGTCACGTGTAGGGTACTTTCAGGTGAAACCTACGGACGTGAGCAACAATGGACCCCCTGTATATTGGTAAAGATTACCAATAAGTATAATAAACATATGGGCAACGATATTACCCTGGTACATTGAGAAAGAGACTTCAACCCATTGCATTGTAGGTGGTCTTCTTAAAACTATACGTTTCAATGAGATTTAAAGAACTTGTGCATTGTATTCCATAGAGATTCTTCATGAATTGAGAATTGTTACCAAGGAGATGCGTGGTTGATGTTGACTAAGGGTGACGTTGTAGCGTTGCTAAGTCTCTAATAGTTTCAATAACAGCGCCAACTTAATATCACATTTATTAAACGATAGCTATTAATGGTTTCTCTTAAATTATATGCTATTTAGCTTATTGTTAAGCCTATACGGTTTCGATGAGAAATAAAGGACTAGAACAATTGAGCAGAATGCATTCCAAAACGAACCTTCATGTATTGAGTTTGCTTCCAAGGATGTTAAGCAATCAGTATTGATTGGCGTATTCTTTGCCATATTAACAATTCCTTTATTGAACATTAAGATGCAATGCATTAAAATGGAATACCTATGCGTATTCTTAAGAACCAGCAGGGTTGCCAACTGTAAATAAATGCTCTCTCCATTTTCCACCCTAATATCTATAAATCAGAAATGCAAGCCAACATCTTTAAATTTTGCTCACGTATAGTACATGCCATTTTAGATTAATTTGGAGTAACTGATATACATCAGTGCTGCCAACATGAGTCTAAGCCTGCTGATATGTCCATTTCTTCATTGCAAGTAACTTCTATACTAACAAATGGATTTAATCCAAAATTGGCGCAATAATGGATAATACTATTTCAGATTAGTTATGTGGAACACATACATGACACTGTTTCCAACATGATTTACGCATGCTAATAGATCCAATGTCTAACTGCATGTAACGGCAGTAATATGCTTTGGATTTCAACCAAATGTTGTATGAGTATTCTGTATCTTACGAGATGGAGCTAAGAATATATTCAGTTACCAGGGCTGCCAAATGTAGTGCTCTATTAAACTACACTATTGCAGGTATGTTTCGAACTAATTAGAAATGTTAGTATTACCACTTAATTTCGTCATTATTCTATATACAGTAAGTATATATAGATTGATCATTTAATAAAATTAGGCTCCTTAGTTCGGCACGCAACTACCTTGATTATGCTTTTAACTTTAAATCACTTCTATTTCATTTTATTTTCTATTAAGTGACAGATATTGAAATAAAAACGGTTTGGTGTCGGAAATTACGCTATCCCAAAATGAAATCTGTCGCCGTGTCTCCTATTGTTACGAGTAGTGTATGGCATTCGAGTATCTTAAATAGAAGGGATTATTTCGCAGCAAATTATTGAGTAGAAATCATTCTATCTATGACTACCCCCTATTAAACTCGTTTTCAACTGGGTCGGGGATGAGATGCGATGAAATTCCACGTGGCTGATAGTTTCTACGGCCGAATGCCCCTCCTCACATGACGAGCTAATGAGATATGAAATGAATGAAGATGGATGAAAGTTAAATTTCTAAAAGTTTCAACGTTGGCTACCAGACGCCACTGTCAGCACCCAGTGGCCAATGTTGGAACTAGATAGAGCATTTCTTACCAAATAACCTACAAATGTAGCTACACACTACCAATTGTAGTGGTAGGTTCTTTTACATGCAATAAATCTATGACATGGGCCGCCGGCTTTACTTCCCCTCCGAAGGAAGGCATACTGAGGGATTTTAACGCTCTTAATAATCTGAAGATTTCAGCCGGGTTTTAACCCGCGACCTTGGGCATAGCAGTTCAGCACGCTATCGAATACGCCATCGAAGCCTCTTTTGACAGGTAACCATTAATTTAATTAATTTCCAGCCGCGATAGCTCAATTGGCGGTGAAGGCTGATCTGGTTAGGATGCCACAAAGATATATTCTTTTCATCAGGGTACAGGAAATCTATACGTTGTTGACGATTCTATGAACCAATTTACAATAGAGAATTTGGCTCTATTAAGCTCTACCATAATAATTTGGCCACCTGTGTAAAATTATCTTTATAAAAATGTGATCCATTTCTTTTGTAAATTTGAAACTTCTTAACAATTACCTATTCCATAATTTGTTTCATCTTGTGTCTCTGAGATCAGTGGCCTGTAGAGAGGGACAACTCCATAAATTTGTAAGTGAAGTGGTATTCAAAGCATTATAAAATATTACAGAAAATATCGAGCAAGAATTCAAAATGTTTGAGGTGGGGAATTTAGTCAACACAGCACAGTTAAGAAACAAATGATCGACTAGTATTTAATGTAAACAATTCCACACACATTTAGGGTCTTAAAAGTACCTTAAATCTAGAGGAATACACCGAAGAGAGGAAGGAGGAAGGGCTGGAAATATTGGCCCCAGGGTCCAATTTACCTCCCCACGGCCCTGGCTAAGCGCACACATACATTATCATAATAAAGACCACACATCCAACACACATAGGCTTCATACACGCAAATTACTCCCGTCCACCATGCATAGGTTACTTGCACACACACATATACAGACAATTCTCCCATGCAACATACACACTGTCTCTCTCTCTCTTACACACACACTAAGTTAAATTTGATTTATAAGTTCAATTTAGCTGGACATAATGCTCCTCAATGCCGTTCCTTTGTGCCAATTATTCACTGTGGAAGATCATTAATGCCGCGAGGAAATTTATCCCAAAGCCAAGCAGAACGATTATAAAACCCAAATTGATCTCTCATGTTCTATAAAAAGCTGTAGTGAGAGAGATATCTTGCCTATGTGAAATGGGTAAATACATATCTCCGGACATATGCCAGTTCCACATTGATACGCCAAGTTGCTATGGACATGGTTCTGTTTGAATTCTTTAATCCCATGACAGTTAAGATGTCAAGGTAACACACCTAAGTAATTGGATTTCTATTTCGCTGATTAACTGAATGCTTGCCACATATTCAAATGAGAAATGTGGTAACTTTCTTACGATAAATGTATTAAACTAAAAGGAGTTAGTAATGGCTGTTATCTGGCTACTCACTTGTTCAGAAGTGTTTGACGTATTCATTTTTTGTAGTTGGCTGGAGGACATAAATTTAAATTAAGAACACTTCATTTCAGTTGAAACCATATCTGCGACCAAAACATTAATTGTAAGTGCGTGTAGGTATTTTCAGGCGATCTACTTTCCAATGTTGACTTCTCATTTACCACTGCCGTCTGGTAACGACATCCGAACTGAACTCTATTGGGTGACAGTAGCCAAGATTTGATTGATTTTGATTTCAATTACCAAATGTGATGCGAAATACATTTTACGAGCCGATCCCCGTGTACTTGGGTGTGTGTAGAATTAGTCTGATAACCTGTGTTACTGTGATGTCTGTACTAGTGTGTGTATTTGTAATTCAGGTAGGATTTGGGTAGGAAGCGGCCGTGGATCAAAGTTAGGTACCTTCACGTAATCTGTCATCAATAGCTGTGGGAAACCACTCGCAGGATGGCAGAGGTAGGAATTGAACCAGCCTATTCTCCGTCTTTCCTCACGATGCTGAGTGTACGCCGTTCCAATCCTCATGCCAGAATTATATTTCCTGCAAGAGCTGGAGATCGAACCCGGGCCTCCGCGGTAACAGCCAAAATTGCTAGCCACTACGCTCATAAATGTAATGTATGTTACGGGTTTCCTAGTGGCACTGCTAGTAGACTCGTGTACAACATGTTTAGTGCTTCATTTGTTATTTTTATCGGGAGACTCAACTGCGATGGCGACATGTTTGTTATTGGAGGCGCTACATTCTACAGATAACCTCGAACCATGCTGCTGTTTATTGTCTAACAATAGAACGACAAAGTGCATTGAATTTCTATGCTCTAAGTACTGTATTTTACCTTACGGTAGTTAGTGCTGTTTATACTCACCATTTATTCTAAATATTGCAATTCCAGAACACCAGTCAAGATAGCGGGTTCAAACCCGGCCGAAGCCGTCGGATTTTTAAGAGTGTTAAAAATCCCTCAGTATGTCTTCCTTCGGAGGGGAAGTAAAGCCGGCGATCCCATCTCATAGATTTATGGCATGTTAAAGAACCTTCCACTAATCTCACCTATGTGAAGCTAAATTGTATAGGTTAAGAATGTAAACAACGCTCTTAGGTTTCTACGTTCGTTGCCAAGAGCCGACTGCGGTGGCGTCTAGTAGCTTAGTTCTGAACTAGGCCTAGTAATCGTTGACGGTGGCATTTGGAAGCAAAAGTAGGAACTATTTGAAAAATTCAAAGTTGCAGTCTTTACCTGAATTAAGAAACAGATACACACACCAATACAGCCATCACAATTGACACCGGTTATCAGACAGATTCTACACACACCCAAAGTACACGGGGCTACATGACCTCGTTGTCGCAGCCCCTAAACTGAGGAACCAACCAACCAGAACACCAGTAGACAAAGGAACTTTTCAAGACCATATTTATCATCGAAGCTTACTGTATAGATTTTGCTAACAACAAACGTTCTGTCCACTAAGTGCCGAGATTTTCCAAATGATGACACATGCTGAAATGACCCTAATAACGATGATTATAACAATAATAACTATCATTACAGTAGCCTATATGATAATTTTAGTTTGTTGCATCATAAGCAATGATCGTCGTCGGCTGTAACTCGATTCCGAGTACACATAACTTCTTCCTGCATAGAGCTCTTCAACCCAGCTTGTGAATTTTTTTCCGATGATTGTCATAAAACATACGCCCACATAAAATGCACTGAATGGTTGGGGGAGGGCGGGGTTGTAATTGAAGGAGCTTGTCGCTTGGCCTCTCCATATCTGCGACGTTCTTCTTCAAATAAGTTGACAGCGGTCGATGTAGTTTTCCACCACAATAAACGGTCCGCAGCAGGTGTTTCCCATGATTAGATATTTATTCAAGTCGTAGTCATTATGTGTTTCAGCTGGTCTTTAAAACGTTTCAGAGGGGTCCCATGAGGTCTAGTGCTGGCGCAAAGTTCACCATAAAGGAATTGTCGTGGAAATAAGAAAAGATAATGCTCAATATATATAAAACAGTCATATTTTACTGCGTCTATGAATTACGATATCAAAGTTTTGTTTCTAGTAAATGGCTTTTGTTTTTGACTTTCATTATTTATTGTTGATAATGATAAGTACATAATTATGTTATCATGGAACCCATGAACGTGAAGAGCAGCGTTGAGTCTATTTTCAAGAGCCCAGCAGCTGTGAAAGTCACAGGATTCTGATAAGCATGTTGACACAACCATTGTAACTCACCATCGTTTCCAACGTGTACCATAATTGATAGCCTCGACCCCAAGACCTTAGGGTGGGCAGCCTGCCGTGAGGTCACGTGACAAATCATTGGTCTACTACCAACACCAGAGGAGAAAAGAGCACAGCACTGTTGATTATAGAATTAATATCGTATAATATTCCAAAAGAGAAACAGTTTGAAAAGAACACCGTATACAGAGTCTTATGATTTATGGCAATGGTATAAGCCAGTAAGTGTTAATAAGTTCAGTTATTCCATACAACTACAGATATACTCCCCGAGTGTTCCGAATATCATGGGCATAGAGTTTCCTTCTTCACAACGCATAACTGTGCATTTGGAAGGAGGATCAAAGAAAGCTCCTCATGCATTTCTTGTGGATGTAACAGTTTCTACTCGGACAGAATTTCGTCCAGAGTTCGAGTCTTCAGCTCTCTCCAGTTGGAAACTGTTGTTTTCACAACCAACTAAGAATTCTAGTCTCGAGTTCAAAGCTTTATATGAACCCCTAAGTAGCAGCACTGAGTGTATAAATCTTAGATTATGGACTCCTAACGCACTTGAAATCAATTAATTGCCTACGTAGCTGATATTTAGATAGCTTTGAATAAATGTTATCATATTAATCGGAAATAACGTAAATATAATGCAGGTGAGAATCATCAATTTGAAGGCTCGTCGCCATGCGTTTATCAAGAATTGATGGATGACAGGAGGGAAGAGATTAGGAACATCGTTTATATTCTATAATATTTCTTCATATTTGTGGATGTGGATAGATGATTTCATTCCTACGATAAGCGTACAGATACCAATCGTTAGTAGAATTTCACTGACGGAGATAAATGAAGATTTCAGATATGTATTAGCCTTCCAGTATTGATGCTGAAGAGACAAAATGAACGTTGCAACAGCATAAAGTACAATTAATATGTCATAAACTTATCCATACTTGTTATGTTGGACGCCATCTCCACGCTCCCTTGGTTTGTTGCAAAGAATACCGAACACTTTCACTAGGTAGTTTATTGGCCTGATTGTCGAAAATATATCGCAAATCAGACACTTGAATGTCTTGGATATCGTTTGCACAGGAAAATGCGTATTCCACTTAACGTAATGTCTCTGTCATTTGGTGTGAAATAGCAAGATAATTAGTGCGGGTCACGGTACTGAACAAGAAAGGTACTGTCTCCTGGAATTGGTTGACAGTAAATTGAATTATCTGAAGAAATATAGTACTGAATTTATCCCACACTCATTTTGAAGATCCGCCGAGCATTCGGTTCATCAGCGAAATTGAGATCCAATTACTTAGGTCTATTGACATTTGTACTGTTGACAATTTCTCCAGTCTTTTGAAGTCTGTAATGTTGAAAGGTGAATTCTAATGAATATGGCAGTTTGAAATCCATATTTATGATTGACAGCCCATTTCTGTCCATCCTTCTAATCTAATATATAACAAGTAGTTTCGTGTTGAGCTAAAGAGCCTACTTTTCTTAAAATATAAGATCCATACCAATGATTGACTTATATACATCTGTCTAGATTAATGACGAAATTAAATTGGTAATACTGTCATTTACGATTTTTTCGGAATATACCTGTAATATTGCATCCCAATAGAGCACTACAGATCGCTTGAAATAGTTTCGTTCCATGGATTCTGAGATACTGCGAGTCTACGGCTCAAATGCTTAGAGAGAGTTATCAGGTAGTTGGTAGGTCTGCTGTCTCTGAAAATGTGCACTATGATACCCCTTACGGCATACACACAACAAAGTACATATAAAATTTGTTAGTTATCTATTAATGATAAGGAAGTTACCTGCAGTTGAGCATTGAACCTATCAGCACGGATAGAATTATGTCGGCAACACTGTCACGTATGGGTTGCTCGAAATGAAACTGCAAACCCATCGTTTATACACATGTGCCAATTTTGTAATGTTTACCTGCATACAGTGAGACTAGGGTTCAAAATTTTGCAGAGCATTTATCAATGCCCTGATGACTCCAATCGGATGCCGAGATACATCTCTTGAGATTTTTACATATATGAAATTTGTTTGAAATCCATTTGTTAGTATGGAAGTTATGGAAGTATGAAACGTTCATCCTAAACGCTAACATAGAATTATATTGGTAGCACTAACTCTGACGATTTACTCCAGCTATGTCTAAAACATCTAGAACTTACAGTTTGCTACATTTGAAGTGTGTTCCGTACACATATTCCAAGATATTGAATCTAGAAGTCAAAATAGATTGTTATGAATAGTTGGCAGCCTTGCTTTCTCTTATATTAAGCACAATTATATGTTCTTAAGCATGCATTGCATGTACAAAATTTGGATGATATCCTTTCTTTAGTATGGATGTTTCATGCAGTCATACATTGAACCTATCAGCACTCATAGAATTATGTTGGCAACATTGCCTTATGTGGGTTACTCAAAAATTAATCTGGTATATTTTGTTCGATAAGCTTGCAAAATCTATTATTTTTGCGTGTATACTTTCTAATCTACTGAACCCATGGTTGAAAATTATAGAGAGCATATATCAACAGTTGGCAGACCTGGCGACGCTGAATATATTCTCACTTCCATCTCTTAAAATACACAATGCACATGCAAAATGTCGTTGCGATCCAATAGATAGTATGCACGTTACATGTATTTAATCATTGCATTTATCAACATGCGTACAATCATGTTGCTAACACTGCCATATATGGGATACTCAAACTTAAATTGAAATATAATGATCGATACATGTGGCAATTTTGGAAGAAATCCATTTATTGTTATGGAAGTTACACGTGATTAAACATTAAACCTATCAGCACGTGTAGAATCATGTTGCTAGCACTGTCGTACATCGCTAACTCAAAATTATTATACGTTTGCAGATACTATATGATTGTGTGCAAAGTTTAGAACTGCTGGCCTGTAAAATTTCTGATATATTGGAATTTGGAAGAAAAAAAATAGATTTTTTCAACAGTTGGCAGCCCTGTTGATTCGAATATATATATATGTTCTGATGCACAAATCACATAATATCAAATTTGGTTGAAATCCAATTGACAGTATATGCATTTAAACATTGGACCTATCAGCAGGCATAGAATCTTGTTGGCAACACTGTCATGCATGAGCTCCTCTTAATTATTCTGATATAATATTATCTATGTGTGTGTTAATTTTGGAACAGTTCCAACGCATACTTTCTGAAATATCCAACATAGAGCTCAAATTTCAATTGCGAATGTTCAGCAGTTGGTAGCACTGACGTACGTTTCAAATAATGCCGTGAGATATTCAGGTATAGATCTTTACTCATATCAAATTTTATTTCGATAGTTACAGCCGTTTAGAGTTGGGGAGGGGGGAAACACACAGGCATAAGGACGGATAGAGACACACATATTTTCACGGATCGATCTCATAAATCTATTTTTCCCCCACTTTTTTTTTCTTCAAAATGATAAAAGTATGCTAAAAATAAATGTTTGAATGTTTGTTCGTCTTTTATGCGTTTATATTCCATTCATCCGATTGCGATGAAACTTCGGTGAAATGTTGTGCGCACTCCTGTGAAGGGTTTAGGAAAAAGTAATCCATGACTTAAAGGATGGCGCACGAGTAATTTCAACAGATGAGTGTTGGCGCGCTTACCTTTTCAACAAAGTCCCGTGTGCGTTTACGTACTTTTCTTCCCATTGGGGAGAGACTTTGGTAAGCTTCTGTGCTCACTCTCGTGAATGTTTCTGAATTAGTGGTCTAATTGTACATTATGCAACGAGCCTATAATGGCAATCATTAAGACACGAGTATGTTTTTAAAACGAGCGAAGCGATTTTTATCATTTCCATACGAGTTTCTTAATTACCATTAACTTATAGGCGAGTTGCATACGACTGTTTATGTTCGATGATAATTATATTAATAATAATGTTATTGGTTTTACGTCCATTTTAACTACTGTGGCTTTTAGAGACGCCGATGATAATTATGACTTTATTATATGTTCTGTAACATAAATATTCATAAATATTTGTCGAAATACTGTCGGTTGACTGCTTCTTCTTCTTCTTCTGCTTCTTCTTCTGCTTGGGAATTGTGTGGGCTCAGCATTTGCTCCCTAACCAATAACGAATTCCAAAGCTTTGAAACATTGTTTATCATGAAGTAACACCAACAGATAGCACGCAGGTACTATGTGGGATTATTTTGTTATTTAGGTCAAATGACACAAAATAGGCTATTATTACCGCTTTAAAATTAAAATGTATCGTATTATCAACTAGTTATTCTTCAAATTCGATGCGTATAGAATGTCAACGGAAACCAAATCAATGGAGTCCCAAACAGAACAGTCATGACATCTGCCGGAAAAGTTTCGGATTAGAAATCCCTTTACAGAACAGAGAGCTGAGTTAAAATTTCCGTGGATCCAATAGCATAATATGCTTGATGGTCCATAACATTCTAGTGTGTTTATATTAACCGAAGCATTCACTAAAATTGTCGGTGAAATCGAACGAATGCAATGCCCTGTGTAGAAATTGGAGTTGCGGATATTATGGTACAGTGCTATTTATTTTTCAATATTCCGCAGTTTCTTTATGCAAACATTACGGACGGTGCACACTTTCCATGTCGGTATAGGCTCTGGTAGAAGATGGTGTGTTGCAAACTTCTGGATGTAGATTCCTAAATTTCTTGCATAGTTCATAGTATTTTCTTGTTACCGTAAAGATTCGTGCTGATTTTGTGTTTCTGTTTGGGATTGTTACTACAACGGTTGATCCAATATATTTTACATTGTCAACTTTCTAAACATATAATTCATGTCCGACATTATTTTGAGCGCATGTGCGAAGCTATCCTTACCTAATTGGTCAATGAATGCACATCTTGAGCTCTGATTGGTTGGAGAAACTGCATCATAATGACAAGTAGTACATGACTGTCATTATGATACAACTTTCTGACATATAATATTTACATTTCGACATCGTCGAACATAAATAACCTTTTAAGTTGAATCTTTACCTTATGATGGTAGATATTACGCGCAATATATTGCATGTATTGCCACCTACAGCTGTAGTTTTATACTCTCCTTTAAATGTGTGTTCTTCTATTGTTGTTGTGTTAATTATATTTTGGTTGGTTGGTTCCATAGTTTAGGGGCTGCTACAACGCGGTCATGTAGACCCGTGTACTTTGGGTGTGTGTGGAATTTGTCTGACAACCGGTGTTAATATTGTGATGGCTGTATTAGTGTGTGTTATCTGTGGTTCAGGTAGAAGGACTGCAGACGATCAATTTTCAAGTAGTTCCTACTTTTGCTAGCAAATGTTACCGTCCAAGATACCTAGCTGCATACGTGGCTACTAGATGCCATTACAACCAACACCTGGTTACGAACGTTGGAACTAATATAGCGTTAATCGAATCTAACCTAGAAAATTTAGCTTCACACAAGAGTGTAGTTGGTGGGAGGTTCTTTTACATGCCATATTTCATTTTGATACAACTTTCTGACATATAATATTTACATTTCGACCGAGCATGAGTTGGTCATAGCTAACACCTTATTCAATAACCACAATAGAAGAATATACACATGGATGAGACCAGGAGATACAGGGCGTTACCAAATCGACTTCATTATGGTCAAGCAGAGGTTTCGAAACCAGATTTTGGATTGTAAAGCATATCCTGGTGCTGACATAAACTCTGACCACAATCTGGTCGTAATGAAATGCAGATTAAAGTTGAAGAAACTGAAGAAAAGTCAAAAGCCAAAAAGGTGGGCAATAGACAGACTGAAAGAGAAGGATGTAAACGAAAGATTCAAGAAGAGTATAAAGGAAGGACTAATGAAAAACCCTAAACAAACTTCAATTGCAGACGAATGGGCACTTTTGAAGAATGAAATAACAAAATCCGCAGAAGAAAACATTGGTAGGAAAGAAAGAATAGGTAGAAAACCGTGGATCACTCAGGATATACTAGAATTGATGGATGAAAGGCGGAAACACAAAAATGTAAGAGATGAGAAGGGGAAAGCAGAATACAGACGTCTGAGAAATGAGGTTAACAAGAAGTGCAAGGAAGCGAAAGAAGAATGGTTGAAAGAGAAATGTGCAGGTATAGAAAATTGTCTGAAATTAGGTAAAGTAGACACAGCTTATCGAAGGATTAAGAATACTTTTGGGGAAAAGAAGACTAAGTGCTGTAATATTAAGGACACAAATAGAAAGCCTCTAACAGATAGGGAAGAAAAGGTTGAGAGATGGAAAGCTTACATAGAGAGTCTGTATAAGGGAAAGGAGATTGAGAATCATGTAATGGAAAGGGAGGAGGAAATTGATGAGGATGCGAAAGGAGATTTAATACTGAGATCAGAATTTGAAAGAGCTTTGGAAGACTTAAGCAGGAACAAAGCACCAGGCGTAGATGATATACCGATTGAGTTGCTACGCTGCATAGGAGATGAAGGTCTGATCAGGTTATTTCACTTGGTGTGTAGGATTTATGAGACAGGTGAGGTACCCCCTGATTTCAAGAAAAATGTAATCATCCCTATACCAAAGAAAGTGGGAGCTGACAGATGTGAAGATTGCCGTACAATCAGCTTGATTACTCATGCTTCAAAGATCCTGTCTAGGATAATTTACAAGAGGATTGAAAGCCAGATAGAAACGGAGTTGGGTGAAGACCAGTTTGGTTTCAGGAGAAATGTAGGAACATGGGAAGCTGTACTAAGTCTTAGGCTGATTTTGGAAGGTAGAATAAGGAAAGATAAGAGAACGTTCATGGCTTTTGTAGACTTAGAAAAGGCTTTTGATAACGTTGATTGGACTAAATTTTTTGACATTTTGAAATCGATTGGAATAAAGTACAGGGATAGGAGGGTGATATACAATCTATACAGAAACCAGACAGCAGTCATTCGAGTTGAAGGACATGAGTGAGAAGCTGGTATTCAGAAAGGTGTAAGGCAAGGCTGCAACTTATCACCCATACTTTTCAATCTTTACATTGAACAAACAATGAAGGAAATTAGAGAAAAATTTAAAGTGGGAGTGAAGATTTAAGGAGAAATAATTTCAACTCTGAGATTTGCTGATGACATAGTCATCTTGGCCGACAAGCTTGAGGATTTGAATGAGTTTTTGAATGGTATGGACTCCGTCTTACAGAAAGAATTCATGATGAGAATTAATAAATGTAAAACAAAAATACTGGAATGCAGCCGAAATAAATAAGAAACCTCTACTGAGATCAAATTGACAGGTGAAAAGCTGAAGGAAGTAGAAGACTTCTGTTACTTAGGAAGTAGAATAACAAGTGATGGACGAAGCAAAGAGGATATAAAAAGTAGGTTGGCTCAGGCAAAGAAAGCATTTCTACAAAAAAGGAATCTGCTGACATCGAATATAGATTTAGGTATTAGGAAGTCATTTTTGAAAGCCTTTGTCTGGAGCGTGGCGCTGTATGGAAGTGAAACTTGGACTATTGGTGCAGCAGAAAAGAGGAGAATAGAAGCATTTGAAATGTGGTGTTACAGGAGAATGATGAACATCAGATGGGTAGATAGGGTTACAAACATAGAGGTATTAAGACGAGTGGGAGAGAAGAGATGTTTCTGGCGACTGCTAATGAAGAGAAGAGATAGGTTGGTAGGACACATACTAAGACACCCAGGAATAGCAAGCTTAGTTATGGAAGGAAGGGTCGAGGACAAGAACTGTAGGGGTAGACCAAGGTTAGAATATGTTAAACAGATTGCCTCAGATGTAGGGTGTGGTAGTTATGTAGAGATGAAACGATTAGCTCAGGACAGGGAGGCATGGAGAGCTGCATCAAACCAGTCAAAAGACTGAAGACTCAAACAACAACATTTCTATGACATGGACCCGCTGGCCTTACTTCCCTCCGAAGGAAGGCATACTGAGAGATTTGTAACGCTCTTAAAAAAGTGATGACTTCGGCCGAGTTTGACCCCGCGATCTCGGACATAGAAGCTCAGCCTGCTACCAACTACACCACCGACGCCACTAATTATAGTTTAATAACTTTAATTTCTGTAGGCTACATCTCTTAACTGATGATAATGTTTACCTCATCAAGCCTTCTTTCCTATTACAAATCAGTCAGTAAATTAGCTTTTGCATGTTATTCCAGATTGTTCTACGAATGTTTTTTCTTTCTTTTTGTGATTCGAGTATATTGTAAACTAGCTGTACCCGGCATGCGTTGCAAAGCCAATCAAAGAAAGTGTTGGCGTTGTAACTTTGTTTGTTGAAGTGCTTTTGGATTCCCAATATTTTTTTTCTTTTTCCGTTAACCACCTCTAAACTATTCTAAAATGATTTATTATCTCAAAAAAATCCTGGCAGCGTGCTCAACAACTCACCAAAGTTTCAACGCAATGAAATGAATGGCATCTGAACGCGTACGGGATTTTGTATAAACGATTCGCGCGCCGTTACTCATTTGTTGAATCTACTTGTGCGCCACCCATTGTAAAACGGATTTACTAATTCATACACCTTCGCAGGACTGTACTCTACTCACCAAAGTTTTATCACAATCGGATGAATGGTATATGAATCAGAAATCTTCGCGGGAGTGGCAACAACATTTCACGAAATTTCATTGCAATCGCATGAATGGTATATGAACGCATACGAAACTTTTTTAAAACGATACGCGTGCCGTTACCCACATGTTGAATCTACTCGTGCGCTACCTAGTGTAAAAAGGATTTACTAAGTCAGAAACCTTTCCTGGAGGGTGCACAACAATTCACCTAAGTTTCATAGCAATCGGATAAATGGTATATGAACGCATACGGTATTTTGTATAAACGATTCGCGTGCCGTCGCTCATTTGTTGAATCTACTTGTGCGATACCTATTGTAAAGTGGATTTACTAAGCCAGAAACTTTCCCTGAAGAGTACACAACAACTCACCTAAGTTTAGTCGCTCATGGACGAATGGTATATGAACGTATACGGGACTATGTTGAAACCCTTCGCGCGTCGTCGCTCATTTGTTTAATCTACTTGTACGATACCTATTGAAAAGTGGATTTAGTAAGCCAGAAACCTTCCCTGAAGTGTACACAACATCTCACCCAAGTTTCATCGCTATCAGACGAATAGTATATGAACGCATACGGGACTTTGGTGAAACGCTTCGCCCGTCGTCATTCATTTGTTGAATCTACTCGTGCACTACCAATTGTTAAGTGGATTTACTCGGCCAGAAACCTTACCTGAAGTGTACAGAACATCTCACCCAAGTTTCATCGCAATGGGATGAATGGCATATGAACGCACGTGGGACTTTCTTGAAACAAACGCACGCCATTTTGTTGAAGCTACTCGCGCCATCTATTGTAAATTGGATTTACTACCCCTATACAAATTACGTTGAGTAACTAACGGGATTTCATGTTAAGAGCCTCATTTTCTATACCGGTAGTGGAGAGCGCTACTCGCATTCCGTCGACCGTGTCTCGTCAAGAGCTACTGTTGCCTGGAAACGACTTGCCTTAGCTGTCATTTGCGTTACGTTTTATAGTGACTTGCATTCTCTTTGACGTTTTATGTCACGTCACGAGATACAAAGTATCCTATGTCCGTCTCCTGGTTCTAAGCTACCTCCACACCAGTTTTCAGCCAAATCGGTTTAGCCGTTCTTGAGTTATAAATAGTGTAACTAACACGACTTTCTTTTATATATTACTAGCAGGAACCCGCGGCTTCGCCCGCGATCAAGACAATGGGGACGATGCATTATTGCTGATAATTGGTATATTCTATTACAGCAATCGCGGCTATAGGTGTGTCCATTCTAATTCTGAATATTCTGATACATGCAGTATAATGATATGATCAGCAAAGTGGGAATTTTATCGAGTTGTGAACGTCTGCAGGGTTCGATGTTACATTATGTTAACACATTTTAAAATTACGTTTTAGGTTTTGACATCTTCTGCTGAGACATAACGATTTTGTTGTCCGGATGCTCGCGAGCACGCCACATACAGTTGGCCATGGGAAAAAATGGTTTTGTCTAAATGTACACGTGCTAATGTTAAGTGTGTGTCATTGCGCTTTGTTAAAGAAATTGAGAATATTGTTTGAAGAGGGAACTTCACTCTTGCACACTGGAATGGCAAATCTATCGGAATATGGGGAATTAAAAGTATTCTTACTTAAGCTATTCTGGATGTAATTTGGCCATTTTAATTGATGATTTGAACGTAAACATATCCCTTTTAATAGACCTGTAGTTAAATATCGCTCACCTTGGCCGCTGATGTACATTATGCAGTCTCTTCCTGTGTTACATCCCAGGGATTGAAATTCTCCAACGACCCTTTTGCCCCACATGCCTCTCTAAGTAATTAAAATTCCTGATTGTTGTTGTTTGAGTCTTCAGTTTTTTAACTGGTTTGATGCAGCCCTCCATGTATCCCTCTCCTGAGCTAATCGTTTCATTTCTACATAGCTACCACACCCTACATCCGAGGCAATCTGTTTAACCCTGGTTTACCCCTACAGTTCTAGTCCGCGACCCTCCCATCCATAACAACTGTCGACCAAACTATTATGTGTACTCGAGTTTGAAGTTTGTTTGTGAAGTAACCGATATACCTATATAAAATCCAATAACATCATCATTTTTGTCGTTCTATTTTACGTTAGATCATGTAGGTTTGGAATTTTTAATTTACATTTTAATATTTTTTATCACAGTTGGAACACAAGAAGTGCCCGTTTTTAAGCGTTTTTCAACCATGCGTCACATTTAAGAATTATTATCTCACAAACCCGTCATCAGATCGAATCCAAACTTTAACACAATATACACTGGACTGTTGTATAACAGGTTTATTAATTTTAAAATGTTATGTGTCCAAGAAAGAAAGTTGTTATTATTTTTGTAAGGTAACTTTTCCACGGCTCGCGATGGTTTGAAAATGTAGTTCTTGGTCGGGTTGTAATCCTTATACATCAAAACGGTATGCTGTATGATTGTGAAATACGTAAATTAATTCACTTTTTGTATATCGGTTTGTATTTGTACGGAGAATTAAGACATGGTTCACCAGTTAGCCGCTCCGGTGAAAGCAGTACATCATTGCCAAGATGGGCTACATCACGCGTCATGGCGCGTCTCGCTCGGAAGTGATGGGCTCCATATCAGCAACGATGTATAGCATTTCCCGTAGCGGCTAGCTGGTGAACCATGTCTTAATTCTCCGTACAAATACAAACCGATATAAAATAAGTGAATTAATTTACCTATTTCACAGTCATACAGCATAACGTTTTGATGTATAAGGATTACAACGCAACCAAGAACTACATTTTCCAACGACCCAGAGCCGAGAAAGAGTTACCTTACAAAAATGATAACAACATTTGTTCTTGAACACACACAATTTTAATAAATTTAATAAATTAATAAACCAGTTATACAACATTCCAATGTATATTGTGTTAAAATTTGGATTCGATCTGATGACGGGTTTGTGAGATAATAATTCTTAAATGTGACGCATGGTTGAAACACGCTTAAAAAGGGGCACTTTTTGTGTTTCAACTGCGATAAAAAATATTAAAATATAAATTAAAAATTCGAAACCTACATGAACTAACGTAAAATCGAACGACAAAAATGATGATGTCATTGGATTTTATGACGGTCTATTGGTTACTTCACAAACAACCTTCAAACTCGAGTGCACATGATATTTTGGTCGACAGTAAGCTTGCTATTCCTGGGTGTCATAATATGTGTCCTACCCTCCTATCTCTTCTCTTCATTAGCAGTCGCCAGAAACATCTCTCCTCTCCCACTCGTCTTAATACCTCTTCATTTGTTACCCTATCTACCCATCTGATCATCATTCTCCTGTATCACCACATTTCAAAAGCTTCAATTCTCCTCTTTTCTGCTGCACCATTAGTCTATTAGTACAACTCAGCAACTTTTCTAGGTTTAAGCCGTGCCCTGTGCGGGGATTCAATGGCCGTGAAAGACAAAATAACAACTTTATTGAAATAAGTTTGCCCAATTCCTCAGTAAGAGTAATTAAGAAACAATAATAATTAACGTGACAGCCGGTAGAATACGACACATTCGACTGTGAATATACGTTGCAGATCATGGTTAAAAACGAAAAAGAGCAGATCAAAATTGGCAAACAAAAATATTCATTTAAGAAAAAACAAATTTATAAAGAAAACGAAATCATACCGTGCAAAATAGAAAGTATCTTAACATTGTAAATTCGAGTAAACTTCTGAAAGCTCGCTTACAACAACCAGCTGAAAGACTATAAAATTAGACTCAAAATCACGATCGTATCCGAGCCCCAAAAGCAACCTCTATATATAAAATATATCTCATTTTACGCGTATCAATGCGAGGAGCAACGTTCGTGGTTAGAGGTGCGAACCGAACCCAGCGTTTTAAGGCCCTAAAACGAACGGTTTTCGAGATATTGCCAGAAAACTATCCCCGGTCTGCGAAATTTCAGCGGTTGCCATAGTAACTTTGATCTGTTTCTCAGAGGGAACACAGTTATCTGGGAATATCTCCGAAACCGTTCATTTTAGGAACTTAAAAAGTGTGTTTCGGGGTCCCTACAGGACCTCCGAGTATTGTTTCTCGTATCTGGCGGCTTAAATGAGCAAAATTCGAACATTTTGCCGACTGTCCTTGCTCAGTGCCAAAGGGCCGAAAAAAGTCACTTACAAATTGAATTTTCAAAAACCGATTCTTATTGGGCCTCTACATAGTCGGATCAACCAACATGCAAAGTTCAGCTTTCTAGGTCTAGTGGTTTGAGCCCTGCGTCGATGAGTCAATTTTGGATTGTCAATGCCAAAGGGCCGAAAAAAGTCACTTACAAATTGAATTTTCAAAAACCGTTTCTTATTGAGCCTCTACATACTCGGATCAACCAACATGCAAAATTTCAGCTTTCTAGGTCTAGTGGTTTGAGCCCTGCGGTGATGAGTCAATTTTGGAATATATATAAGAGATGAGACTTTCCAAGTCGATTTGATCGTAGAAATATGGATTATAGCTCTTTTTGCGCGTAACAATGTGAGGAGCAATGTTCGTGGTCGAAGTGGGAACCGAACCCAGCGTTTTAAGGCCCTAAAACGAACGGTTTTCGAGATATTGCCAGAAAACTATCCCCGGTCTGCGAAATTTCAGCGGTTGCCATAGTAACGTTGATCTGTTTCTCAGAGGGAACTCAGTTATTTGGGAATATCTCCAAAACCGTTCATTTTAGGAACTTAAAAAGTGTGTTTCGGGGTCCCTACAGGACCTCCGAGTATTTTTTCTCGTATCTGGCGATTTAAAATGAGCTAAATCCGAACATTTTACCGACTGTCCTTGCTCAGTGCCAAAGGGCCGAAATAAGTCACTTACAAATTGAATTTTCAAAAACCGTTTCTTATTGGGCCTCTACATACTCGGATCAACCAACATGCAAAATTTCAGCTTTCTAGGTCTAGTGGTTCGAGTTCTGCGGTGATGAGTCAATTTTGGATTGTCAATGCCAAAGGGCCGAAAAAAGTCACTTACAAATTGAATTTTCAAAAACCGTTTCTTAGTGAGCCTCTACATACTCGGTTCAACCAACATGCAAAATTTCAGCTTTCTAGGTCTAGTGGTTTGAGTCCTGCGGTGATGAGTCTATTTTGGATTATATATAATAGATAATAATATAATAGATACCCTTCCAAAGGCCTTCTAGGATGCTGAATCTTGTCTCGAGCGCGGCTCTTCGGTGGCTAAATAACACTTTTCATCCTAGGAATTTCTAAATTTGGATCATGGGAACTTAAAACTACAAAACAAACAAAAAACAATCCCTTAATAAACAACGTAGAACCACAACAAAATAAACTGCGTCATCACTATCCTTCTCTGCCATAAAGTCCACAGAGATGGTACAACCAGGGTACCTTAATCTAATTAGTTCGGGCAAGGCCTCAGCTTCCCCTGATCAAACACTGCAGGATCATGGAACTCCAAATAAAACAAATCCAAATAAAATAAAATCAAAATCAAAGTGGCGCACTCTCACCCCAGGTGAGTTCAAAATGGAACAAACAAAAGACTAAATTAATGCCACAAGAAATGAATCATTACGTTAATCAGATCAGAACACTATACACTCCAACGGAGCATCAAATCAACTGAATTTTACAAGCTTGAATCTCATTTTAACGCTCTCTATTTGGAAACGTGAATCGTACAGACGAGACCGTTCCGTTTGGCAAACAGACCTCCCTTCACGACCTCCGTTAGAGACGCGTACGGTCAGCATGCAGTGCGGCCACACAAACACTACATTAAGATACAACGTGCCTACCTCATTCACATACAACAGTTCCCGTGTGAAACATTTATCAAGACATCAATTATAACCGTCTAGCGGCCACCCAGAGGGTACAAAATCTGATACACTAGTAACGTGGGTTCACAATAAAATCAAAACACAACAGACCGAAATCCCAGAATCAACAATAAAATACGTAAACAAACCAGCCATTTTAACTTTGACCAATTAACCTCGAACAGACTCAAGGCCAAGCAAAGCACCCCGCGGCGAGGAGTGGCTACCTGCTTTCGCTCCCACCACAGCTGACGTGTACTGACTGAAGCACGAGCTCACTATAGCTCAATTCAACAAGCCTCGCAGAATCATCACTTAGCACGCTGCCTACGGGCCTCAGACCGACCCCAGCATCACGGCCGTGATTTTTACCTCGTGGGAATTACCTCGTCCACGGAACTACCAAAATACTTACGTGGTTCTGAACATCCACAACTTACCAATATGGGTGGGTACCAACCTCCACCAACTGAACCAAATACACGTGGGCACAACATCCACGACTTACCAATATGCATCAGTACATCCAGCCATACTCCAATTTAAATACCTCAAATCGCCGGGTTTGCCTGCCTTGTCCGTCACCAATCGAAGATTGCAACAAAAACCATTACCTGGTAGAACTTATCACAGGCGATCCACGAACCTGATTTACCACAAAATATTCAATATGCTCTGGTTTGCTTACGACCACTGTACAAACTCTCCCCCACATTCTCAACTGAAAATGTATCTACAGTGACAGTAGCTGATGGCCAGATTTCCCCTGAATGATAATCTCCCCAAACTACATTGAAAACCATGACCACACGATACATATTTACACGCACGTTGTATCAACAAACACAACAACAAAAACACAACTAACATTAAGAAATTGAATATGTACACAGCCATTGCACATATGCTGACCCGTACACCCCCAACTAAATTATGTAAGATAATTTGCTGTACTTTTCACTATTCCTGGGTCCCAGATTTTCTCCATCATTGCAGCGTGCCCCACGGTTTTGGGTTTACGCCATCATTCCACACATGGCGAATTCCACATTTGAAGATCCTCCCATTGTTCCAATCTCAGCATCAGCTTCCTCTTGCTTCGGGTACCTCGTGGCAACGAAGAACACAGAAATACACATTTTTTTAATGCGGCATTCAAGAAAGTAACTCGCACTCACTGTTCCGAGCCGATAATCCTATCATTCTCCTATCGACACAACTTATATGTTTACCTAGCGCAATGGCTAGCCTATTTCTCAGCCGAACTTGCACTCGCGAACTAGCGCATATCAATGTCTTATCTCGCCACTAACAAGAACTCGCACTCGTATGCTATAGTATCTAGACATGATCTCAAAAAGAGCGCCACACTGTCTCAATTTTTACCAATGGACATGAAAATTAACAGAGTCCAAATCACGAACTCGACTGACGTGGAGCGTCCGTGACAGAATCACAAAATCGACTGACTTCACTCTCCCAGTTGGAGCTATTTAAGTTTTAGAGGCATAACTGGTCGTAGGAGGGGAAAATATGAGATTTATTTTCCAAAATAATAGCTCTGTCCCGAATTGACTTATATCACTGAACTCGTCGTAATCTCAATGTCTCATTCGTGATGTCCTTTCCAAGAATCGATCGTGGGCTCCTTATCAAATGAAGTCAGTAATCATCCCTCATTGTCTGCCAATTTACGCGCCAAACACGGCTTGGTGACGCTTATCCACTCATTGGCTGACGCTGAAACGCCCCCACATCAGGCATTTAATACTGGATTAAATCAGCCTTACATCCAAATTGCACCAAATTACATTTCTGGGAGGTTGAGAGTCTCCCGCTTCCATATATGCAACTCTCATTGCTCTCCGGTCATTAATTCTTAAGTAGGTCACATTTGGGCGGTACCAAAACTTGAAGCTGTGACCTTGCCAAACGGCAATTTTCCCACACAAATTCCTGCGTTCAACGACCTGCCTGTCCTACCCTCGCTCGTCTTCTCACGGTACATGTACACCCACGGCACACCCTGGAAACCTGCTAAGTGCATTTATGACCACTCATCCCTCCTGCTATTCTTCGTACACGTTTCTGCACATCTCCAATAAAAGTATTTGCCGCCTCTGTACTCTGCATCTGCTGTGCCGGTCTGCGTACAGAATTAATGTTGGAAACACAAACTTGAGACTAGATGGATATGCAATATGCCATAAGGTCTGAATATATAGATGTTAATTTTCCTGCACCATGACTCACTGTGTTTATCACCATTCTTACTAATTAGTAGTGGAACCGAAGGTTAAAGTACGGTATTAATTTAGTTGGTAACATGGTAATAACATAACTAAGCTATGGATATGTGATTATGCGATGGTTTTGGGCCAGTAAGGACCCAAAGGTAAGTAATGATACTTGTATATAGGAATGCATTATGTACGAGTACATGCAATTTTTTCACGAAGTGTAATATATAACCCACCTAATCTAATTGGGCGAAAGGGTATTGACTGACTATAAAGTATCAATTGGCATGCTTTACATTATACAGTACAATACTTGTAAATATTTAATGAGTTTCTTGCTAGCAGAATGTTTCGTGATTTAGACATTCTTCTTCATCAAGTGCCTCGTCCTCCAAGAATATTGGCGATCATAAGCATGATCTGCTGTTAGTCCATAGCTGTTCTAAACAGTGACACTTTATTAAGTCCAAACCACTGGCTTAAGTTCTTTAGCCAGGATATTCGTCTGCGTCCTGGACCCCTAATGCCATCAACCTTCCTTTGGATAATTAATTGCAAGAGGTGGAATTTGTTGTTGCGCATGAAATGACCAAAGTATTCTAATTTTCTCCTTTTGATGATACTGAGAATTTCCAAGTCTTTGTTCATACGCCGCAGTACTTCCACGTTTGTGACTTTAGCTGTCCATGGTATCCTTAAAATCCTGCGATACGCCCACATTTGAAATGCTGTCAGTTTCTTACTTAAAACCTTGTAAGTGTTCATGATTCAACTACATAGAGCAGGACATTAAAAACGTAGCATCGAAACATTCGGGTGCGTAATGAGAGACTTAAATCACGGCTGGTCAAAACTTTTCTCATTTTCGTGAAAGAACTTCTGGCCTGTTCAATTCTACAGCGAATTTCTTGACTTAAGTCCCAGTTATCGTTGATTTGACATCCTAAATATTTATGATGAAACCCTTTCAATTTAGACATTGTTGGAACGTTTAGTTTAAATCAATAATATTCCCCGATTTTTCAGTGGAAAACACACTTATCCATATCGTCCAGTACGCAGGCTATTTGCCCTCTTGGCGAAGTGGCTTATTTTATGTCGCTCCATTTCCTTCAAGTTGATCGTATGGTAGCGTGGCAATTTAGCCCCGTGCACTTGGGTGTGTGTGAATTGTTTTGTAACGGCTAGCGTTATCGACTGCCGCCCCGGAGGTTGAGGATGGATTCCCGGTTTTGCCTAGAAATTCTAACTCTGGAGTGAGGCCGTGAACGGGTTACACTCAGCCTCGTGAGGCAAAACTGAGAAGAGAATGGTTCGATTCCCACCTCAGCCATATCCTGGAAGTGGTTCTCCGTGGTTTACCTACTTCTACTCAAGGCAAATGCTGGGATAGTTTCTAACTAAAGGCCACGGCCGCCTCCTCTCAAATCATATCCCCAATTTACAAATTCACACACTAGTACAGCCATCACAATAACCAGGGTTATCACACAAATTCAACATACACCCAGAAATAAACGGAGCTATATGACCGCGATGTCCCAGCTCCTAAAATGAGAAAAATTATATCCCCCTTCTAACATACATAGAATACACAATATCCTCCCATTCAACACACTTGGGATACACACACAATATCCATCCATCTAACATACATAGGATACACACATACACACAAAAACCACCCATCTAACATACATAGATTACACACTTACACACAAAAACCACCCATCTAACATACATAGGATACACACATTCACACAAAATCCTCCCATCTTACATGCATAGGATACGCACACACATACACACTATATCATCCCATCTAACGTACGTAGGCTACACACACACATGCATACACACAATATCCTCCCATCTAACATACATAGGATAAACACATACATAAAATATCCTCCAAGCTAACACACATAGGATACACGAACATACACAAAATAACCTCCCATCGAACGTACATAGGCTACACACACATTAGTTACACACAATATCCTCGCCTCGAACAATAAACCTACCTGAGTTAGACTACAACATAGATCGCGCCGAGCTTACAGGTGCACAGTAAATCCAACTCGACATCACAATGACCAAAACGGACATAGACTACACACACATACGAACAAAATTATCCCATCCAACATACATAGGCTACACACACAAGAGCATTCCATCCAATATGGAACATCCGACTGGTTCTCTCTTACTCACACTAAGTTAATTTTGATTTGTAAATTCAAACTTAGAATGACAAAATGCTCTTCAATGCTTTGATTTTGCCGATTTCTGTACCAGGAGATCTCCAATTTCCACGAGGAAAGTTATTACAAAGCTGAGAAGAGTGACTGTTATACATGGATTGATCAACATATGTTTTATCAAAAGGTAAACAGAAGAAACCACAAAACTCCGGACACGAGTCAGATTCACATTGCTGTTATGTCGGGTGATTTATAGCGCTAGGCTAAGATGCTACATCAATTATTGGATATAGCACTATTTTAATTCTTTAATCCCATGACAGGTAAGACTTCAAGATAACAGACGAAAGTAATTGGATTTCAATTTTGCTGATTAACAGAATGCTTGCCAGGTCTTCAAATGAGAATTTGGATAAGTCCATTACAATACATTTATTGAACTAAAGGGAGTTAGTAGAATCGAAAAACTAACCACTCCTTTGTCTAAAAGTGTTTCGTACATTACCTTGAAAGTTGACTGGAGGACAGTTATTTCGTTTCAATTGAAGCCAAATCTACAACCAAAAAATAATACTCGTGTATTGTGAGGTAACTTTGTGTTTATATTTTCAATTGGAGATATTTAACCAATTTCGTTTCTTTTAGCACTGTCGTCTGGCAGCAGCATCGAAACTCTATTGGATGAACAGTAGCCAAGATTTAATTTTATCTGGCAATCACCAACAGTAATGCGATAGATCTATTACGAGCCTACGTACTACAAGTTTGAGTGCAGTGGATGTTTCCCAGCTTTCAAAAATCTGACTACTTGAACCGTAATCTAACCCTTCATATTGGAATCTGGATTCGGACACACTGCCACTGATCCACCGAGGAAACATCTACCTCCATATTCTATTCTCCAACAAAAATGAAGTTGATTGTTGTCGATGTAATCTCTGTTAGCAAGCCTTTACATTACATAGTGAAACTGTGTGGTATTCTTCCCAACATGCCAAGACAATGTGACGACAGTGTTAGTCAAACAATTTATGGGAAATGTTACAGTATATTTATAATGGTGCTTGCAGCTATCTCATTAGTTTCCTGTTTTATGACTCAATTCTGGACTGTTTATATTTTAGGGGAGACTTCAGCCATCCTTGTGAGTGTTTCAACATTATTCATGACATCTTCTACGTTTTTCGTCATATTAGGAATGAACTTAACTGTTCATACCCATACGTATGAAGAAATGTTACAAAAAATATCAAATGTTCTTAATTTATATCCATCTGAATTCCATCAGTTCTTGAAAGAAGTGAAGCGGCGGGTTTTCAAGTTAATAATTCTTGCTGGCATCATATTTACAGCAACAATAATAATAATTATATTAGCAGTGATTTATTACAAAAGCAACATCATGTCCATAGGACTATTATTCGTTAAAACTGCCTTATCGCTTCACAATCTGATGTTTATACACATAGTGATGATAGTTAGGGGATTATATCGACTTCTGAACAAGAGACTAGAACTCTTAATTAGTTGCGAAAACATCAACTGCCGACATGACGTAACTCCGGTGTCGAAACATGAACCACATTCTCTCAGAATAGAAACTGTGGCATCCAGAGAACATGTAGAGGGAGATTTTATTCATCCAGGTTGTAATTACGCAGTCGTGCCGTATGAAGGAAGAACGAAGAGATCCAGTGACTTCCGGAACATGCGCAGAATTTATTTAGTACTGTTTGGAATAACTGAACTCATTAACACATATTTCGGTATCAAATATATCTTCTACCTAACGTACATTTTTGCCACGACTCTTGCTCATCTGTATCAAATATTTTCTCGGGATCACCAATCTCCTGACTTATTATACACTATCTGTGCACTAATCAATATCGCCGACAGCCTTCCCCTGTTCGTTGCAGTGGTGATGTGTTGTCATGTGACCACACAAGAGGCTGCCCGCCCCGCAGTCCTGGCATCGAGGCTCTCACTGGTGGTGACCTCTGGAAGCGATGGAGAGATACGATGGCTGTGTCAACATGCTGAGCAGAATCCTGTGGTTTTCTCAACAGCCGGGCTCCTTACGCTGGATCCGTCACTTCTGTTTGCTTTCATTGGATCGATAATTACTTATCTTCTTATCCTCATCAACTAGCTGTCACCGGAAACTCTTTGATGATAAACGTAATCCTAGTACTGTCACCATACACGGGCAAAGGACAACAAATTTAAATTGGAAATAAAATATCACTCGAAGACCCGTGCTGCTCCGCAGCATTCACTTCTACAATCCTACAGCACTTCTGTCCATATGACATTTGCATGTCTTCGTGCTAGTGACCTGAACAGACATTTACGGTACCGTCGCTTTTGGGTAAATGATGAAGTAGACTTATGAGATCAAATGTGTGGGTGTCTGCCGGTCCTCTGTGTGTGTGTCCCACTATTTATCCAGCGTAAGCTTAAAAGGCGCACGGACGTCAGGTTTCAGACGCAATTCTGAAAAGCCGAGGTGAAGAGCTAACTCCAAACACATAAGCTATACTCTTCTCTGAAGTATTAACTCGACACGAATCGACAGTTTGATGCTGGCTGGAGCTAGGGTGATAGGTCGCTCGCAAGCTCGTAAACTTGCTCTGAAGCTAGTAATTTAAATTTCCACTGAATGGAGATTGCTTGAAGAAATGAAAACGTAAAAACACTTACAGTTGTCGATGTGGGAGCTGTCGCGGACTTTCTTGCAGAACTTTTCATGCTGAACAATTCTCAGAGTATATCGATATTTTTAACGGTTTACCTAGTGCAAGCTTAAAAGACACATAGACGTTAGGTTTTTATTCAACCATTTTTACTGAAATCGTAACTGCTCGGCCTCTTTTGGTCATAAATAAATGTTTTTCTACCTAATCCTTCATCGAGAAATCCTTTACAGAATGGTGAAAACCGCATCAAAATCCATCAAGTTGCTCTCGAGATTACCTGTTACATCCAAGAATTGGGAACTTTGTTTTATACAAAGTAGATAGAGATATCCACACAAATTAAGGCTACAGCGGTACAATTTGTTGTTATGTCTACTTATGATACCAATAGTATAAATTTAAAATAAAAGATGGGTCGCTTATATTTGAATTTAGAGATGCAACTCTAGGGTAACAATGGAGGTGTGCAAATTAATAGAATTAAATAAAATAATTTTAATTAGTCATAATTTCTTTTATCAAAATCATTTTATTGACCAACTTCTTATTTTGTCCTACTTAGTAGTGTTCCTTCTCCCGTGGAATTACATCTTTTCCCATAAGGTCTGGAAACTTTCAGTTTATTGGATTCCGAGGGTTAACTGAGCTGGGCTCGTTTTCAATTTTTCATTGACTTTAGAATTTAAGTCAGGTGATTTCAATACATAGTTCATGAATCTCTGAATAGTTCAATAGGGTTCATCAGTTAAAGACCGGAAATCCCTCTGCCCTAAATTCACACGCAAATTAGAGTGACGTAATAAAAACGTAACGTGTGGCATTTTGCATTTGCAAGGCTCCCCTGTTAATAGAAATTCTAAAAAAGCATTTTAATTTAAGTTTCTTAAATGAAAATATAATTAGGAGTCTTGGTTAAACATTTGATGTAATTTCATCGCCTTGTAAACATACTTAGTACTTTAAACCGTGAAAAGTAAGAATGCAATTTTGGAAAAATTGACATCGAATCTAATAATTTGCACACCTCTTTAAAGACAGATGTCGCCTCCACCACTACAGATAGAATAGTAAGTAAAGGCGGTTGATTAGAAATGAAAAGATAACTCACACAGAAGGAATTAATATCTATTAAGCTGTAAATTTCATTGAGTATATCTTAGTTATAGAACTGAAGCAATGAAAGAACAGGACGTAGGATAGTAATCACCGATGTAGGACAATAGCACTTTTTTACCATTACCACAGGACAGTTATCATATTAGGGTTGCGGTCGTCCTTGCCTAATTGTTATTTAATCTGTGCCCCATTTGCTGAGGTCTGTGCTCCTCCGCAACATTCGTTTCAATATTCTAACAGTACTTCCTTCTATACGACATTTGCTGTTCGCTTGCCTTTTGGTTCTATTTGAACTTTGACGTCATGAAAGGATTTTGCTCGCGATAGTGCGACATACAGTTGTCCGTGGCTAAACACCGGTTGAGGTAAATAAATGCCTACTTGATCTAGTGTTTGAGCTTGAGTTTTATTGATAGTTATACAAAAAACCAAACGTACTGGAAACTGCCTCCTTTTGAAGGAAAATGGCATAGAAGTATCTGAGGGCGTAAGGTCAAGGCGAGGAAGTAGGACATTGTTTCCAACATTTGAGGGTATTCACCGTTACCAATTTGTACCAAGAAGTTTGCAAAGTCACGTTGATCTGCGTCCGCTCCCATATTCTTGTTGAGTCTAAAAATGTTGAATAATGCCCACAAAGGAGAGAACCTTACTTACATTTGGACTGAAGCTGCTCTAGATGCGTGAGAAACAACAGGCAATACCTGCCCAAAATCTCCACCTAAGATGATAATTTTTCCTCCGAAAGGGACGTCGTTATTCATGATGTCCTTGAGCAGCCGATTTACACACATCAACGCGTGCTTATTAGCCATTGGGGATTCATCCCAGATGATAAGTTTTGCTGAACGAATATAAAAAGCTTCCTTGCTGTTAACTTTTATTCCTGATACAGAACTTTCATGTAAATGTAGAGGTAACTTGAACTGGCTGTGTAAGTGCGTCCCTGAGGTAGTAACATTGCTGAAATACCAGTCCATGCAACAGAAACTACATTTAAGCCCAAATTTGTGCAACTGTGAATCAAGCATTGGTAAAGAAATGTTTTCCCGGTGCCCCCTGGACCGTCAATGAAATATGCATTACTCATTCTTTCATTGCTGTTTTGTACTAACCCCAAAATTTATGTAATTATAGCCGTTTGGTTTTCATTTGCTTGGTTTATCATCCGACTTAATTCATCCTCATTAATGTTTGGATAATTCATTGGTAAATTAGTCTGAGGGAAATTATCAATAATAGCTGGCAATTCGAGAGAAGTAATGAGAAGACCATGGAGCTTTAATGTATTAGAAATATATATGAGTGAACTGATATGCAATGTTAGGTTCGTGAAACTGCAGATAATCGTCTGATAATGAATTCTTGAAAATATCCCATAAATGTCTTACATATGAAGGGGTCTGAAAGATATATATGTAAGAAAACAGTTGTCGTAACTGAGAAGGTATGTGAAATTGTGACGCTTCTGCCAAACAACGCTGCCATTCAGAATCATCAATCAGCAAACCTCGCTCGCTCTGTAGCTTTTCTTTGAAAGTAGAATAGACAACGGCTTTGTATGTTCGTAGATCCTGGAAGCTGGCAGCACCTATGACGTGAAGCAATAACAGGCGTAAATAATACCTTTCTGTTTCTTTAGGCGAAACATTATACATTCTGTCTATAATTTGTGAAATATTTTTTTCTTTTTTCCACTGGCAGTTGCTATTATTCCAGACGTAATGTACTGGTGTTTCAGGATATATATACGGACTTCTGGCTTGCGAATCCCGTTCTGCTCAGGGTTGTTACAAGGCCAAGATTTGCATTTTCTCTGACTTTTCCCTGACTTAAGATCCCATTTTCCCTGACTTTTCCCTGACCACCAATACTTTATTCTGATCACCGTATGAACATATTTAAAAAATAAAACCCGTCGAATTGATCTAACGAAAGTTACTGATTTACATCTTCCAATCGCACAATACGGTGATTGAATTTTTTCTTTTTCTTTAAATTCACGTCCATGCTAACTTTTTTTTTCAGCTACTGTACACACGAGATATGTAAGCTATCTCATACAAAAAGTTTCTTTTCAGAGATTTTAAGAAAAGACTTGAAGAAAGAATTTTAACAAAAAGCTAATTTTAAGAATTAGCCCAGTTTTAGATGGCATGAAGGCATGAAAAAAACTGGCTTCATCTGACTTTTTAAATAAATTAATCGGTTATGCCAAAAATAATAACACGACAAATAATTTTAAAAAATGGATTCAAGGAACATAATTTTTAACTTCTTTCTTTGTCAGTATACTCAGTTCACAATGAAACTTCTTACATTCTCAATGTTATTGCAATTGTTATAACTAATGACTTAAAAACTATGGCCTAACAGTCAAATAATACGATCGGTAAGTAACGTACATGGCACGGATTCTTTCAAAATTATTGCTAAGGTAAGAAAGAAATTAAAAATAGGTAATCAAAGCAATGGCACAAGGAAACCATTTAATTGGACTCAAAAGCTATCGGACTTATTTACATCGATTGACTGCAAAAGCCCTTTTCATTGTCTAGGAAGCAAACAAGTATTGCACGGACCCACAGACAACACAGAAAGTCATTTAACACTTTGTAATCTTGTACGTCTTACGAATGCGCCATGACTGACATCAATTGATTACAAAATCCATACGCGATCTAGGTGACACTAAGTCTGGTATGCCACGGATTCGATGATACCTTATCCTATACTGATCAAAATTGAAGAACAAAAAGAAAGGTTTGAATCTTAAAAGCTTTAATGGACGCCTGACGTACACTAGTAAGACCATACATCGTGACACATGTTTTGTGCCCATAAGATCTTATTGCTATAATTATTAACACTTAAAATACATAAACAATACAATATAGGCATCGAAAACACAAAATTTAGTGACTGATACTGGTAAAGAAATCGATGGACTAAAACAGGAATTGCTACATTCTTAGCGAAAGTAAGTACGATCACATTTTGAAAAGCTAACACACTAGCTTTAAAACTTTCGTTGCATACATTCGAATATCTCTCTACAAGTACCCACTGTTTAGCACTTTTAAATGTTCTTCAATATCAATTAGGTCGGCTTCTTTTTCTAACATCAATTTGACTCTTTTGGTTTTCAACTCTTTTACCTCGTCTACAATTGCTCTCTTCTGTTTTTCTTTGGCCTGATTTTCTTTTCTTTTCGGCTGCCCTCTCCTTAGGCGCATTTTCATATTCTGAACGAGCATGCCTCGTCTTAACGAGCATTTCTTTGGTGGCAGTCACTTTACCTAAATCTCCCTCGGATTGAACACCATCGTACACTTGCCTTAGGCCTATGAGACAACGTTCGAGCTGATTTTCGACTATGATCTCTGTATGCCGAAGGTACACGAAGTGAAACTTCGGCGAACCGAACACCGCCGAGGTGAAAGGGGACGCGAGGGGGATGGTGCATGTGGAGTAGAGACTTTGGACCCGAACAAGCGCGATTCCCGACGAAACGCGACCGACTTGGGCGAGGGAAAGTGGGGGAAAGAGTGTAGTGGGGACAAAGAGACGAAGTATCGAGAGCAGCAGGGCAACCGCAATGTGTTCCTTTTTTGCTCTCTCTCCTCTATTTTACAATTTTAGCATTTTGCAGCCCTAACCCGACAATGCGAAGGAGCTTCGCGCTAAAGGCAAATAGACAGATTCACGCTCCAGCATGTATTATTTTATTTTTAAATTCATAAGTTCCCTGACCTTGCAGAACATTTTCCTGACATTTCCCTGACTTCCATGACAGGAATTTTTCCCCCTGACTTTTCCCTGACTTCCCTGTCTTCCCTGACCTGTAACAGTCCTGGGTGTGGATACATGCGACATTAGCGCCCGAGTGGAGCAGGTAGAAGTTAACGATATCATGTATGGATACATGCGACATTAGCGCCCGAGTGGAGCAGGTAGAAGTTAACGATCATGACGTAATTAGGGAACTGATCGTTCTATACCAGTGAATGTTATAATTATATTTGATGTATTGAAACACCAAACAAACGAATCAAAACAATAAATTGCATGAAGAAATATTCTGTTTTGGCGTGATTCAAACCGCATAGAAGATTTTTAAGTGAATGCGTTATGTCCCCAAGGAGATTTGATCTCTGTTAATATGTAGATGTTTACGTGGATTCACATTACTACCATGGAAACCACTATGAAGATGTGCAGTCTACTTTACCGGACTATCATGATACAGAGTAAGCTGTTGTCACTTAGTGGCAGTCAATCAAGTTAGATTTATTATTGGGGCGGCGTTGAATATCATGATACGGTGTTAGTCGTTGTCGTCTAGCGACAATATGTCCGTCAAGTCGTTCGATTCTATTTTCGTGTGACCGTGAAGGAAGTAATATTCGCAATTATTTTAATACACGGATGATATAATCAACTAAGGTGGGTATCAATCGATAATGCGTGACGGGCATTACATTTTAAGACAACAAACGTCGTTGTAGCGCGAATACTTCCCGAGATATTTCAGATTTAGTAAAGGGTGAAATTTTTTGAAAACTTTTTTAATATATCAGATAACATGCCATTTCCTTGGGATATAGCCATATATATATATATATATTTGCTAAGTTAAAACTAATTCGAGACGTTTACGTTTCTCTTGTGAGAATGGAAATGATTGGAAAGGGAACTTATCCAGCCCACCTGTAAACCATAAATACAAATGAGAGCACTATAAATTAGCTTGTCTGGACATTATTTAATGTTGAGTGTAATTTGAACATTTCATGATTTGTTTGTTCCTTTGAACAATTGGAATACATGTTTTTGTCATGTATTATTTGTGTCGGCCTATATTTTGAGGAGGCCAGTGTTTTACCTGTGAGCTTATTAATTTGGATTTTTCAGTAACGTAAGGGGATTTTGATTTGTTTTAACGGGGAGGATTTACCTTATTAGGTTGTTTGTCTTTTATGAATAAATATTGTTGTTTAAGATTCCTCTTGCATATTCAATTTGTGTAAACTTCCCGTGATCCTTCATATAAAATCCCAGGATGTTGAGTGTAAATTTAGAGTCTGCATCATGGAGGACCTAGAAGGGTACAATATATCTGTATATTGGTAAAGGTTACCAATAAGTATAATAAACATATGGGCAAGAAATCAACAATAAAATTGTTGAAGGTGAAGCTAGGTCTAGTAAAGAGATTTCTGATGTGAGGGAGGACTTCAGAACACTCAGGCAGAAAACTATAGTAATCTCGAGGGCAGGATAATTTCAATGGAGATCAAGATAGATCAGGTTAACTTTGACATAATTGAAGGTAGGGAGAAAAAGACTTCCAAGATTTATGAAGTCTGGAACCAACTCGAAAGTTTAACGTTGGGAAGTAATATAATGTAGAGAGCTTACGAGAGCAACTGAGGGCGCATTGGAACGCTGATTTCCTTATTACTCTTGATGGAGCTGATTGTTGAGCACAGGATGGAGAAGATGGAAATCAATAACTAAACCCCATGGTAGATAACACTCCTAGATCCGATGCAGCTCAGTATGGGAACGTAACGCAGCAACGTTCGCCGTCATACATTCCACCGATAGCGAGTACTAGTATAGGACCATACACACCACGAGCGTCAGTTGGGGCAGCTCATGCCATTATTATTCGCAAATTTGAAGACAAACCCAGACGTTTCAACAACCTCGATGGAACTACGCCAATCGAGTTCATAAGAAGTGTACGCGATTACTTCATAGAATCTCACGTACCACGTGATAGAGAACTCAGGGTGGTAGAACGCTTTCTGACAGACGCACTTCTTCAGTGGTATGGCGCTTTTCGCTATACCGTTGATGATTTTGAGGAGTTCGCTGAAGCTTTTATCAATAGATTCTGGAGTACTGAAGTTCAGAACAATGTACGTTCAGAGATGTACTCTAGAAAGTACGCGAATACAGGGCCAACGAGTTATTCTGAATACTTCGCTTGTCAACTGGTGAAACTTTGTTTCCTTCATCCACCTCTAACTCAAGCACAATTGATTGATTCTATATCCCGACAGTTTTCTGTAGAAGTTCGAAAACAAGTAATATCCTCTGGTGTAAGCGATCCTGCTACCATGGACGATCTCTTACGACGTCTTGATCACGTTAGTGCGCTTACAACCCCTACGATTGTGAGAAATGCCCGAAATGAGCCAAGAGTCGTGAACACTATTGTGATGGATCATACATAGCAAACTGACCAAGTTCGATCTGATAACAGGAATAATGACAGGTACAATAACGGGTACAATAATAGATACAACAATAATCAACGTAACCATCGGCAGGATAATCGGTACGCCGAATACACTGAACAACCTTGGCAGTGCAAGTACGAGGAGCGTAATTTTTATCGGTGCGATTATGGCAACAACAGAAATAGATATCGTGGAAGTCCATATCAATCGAATAATAGGCCATACCAGGGGTACAGTAGATACAAATATTATAGAACCGGAAAGTTCCAACGCAATAGAGATCACGAAAGGCTCAGAGGAGAGCAAGAGAAGTCTAATAACAATAGACGAAGAAAATCGAAAGAGAGGAAATAGGAGGAGGAAATTGAAGATGTCAGACCGAGTACTGGTCGTCAGGGGAGTTAAGAGAGAAAAGGTCCTGACGAAGGAAAGAAACGCCAATTTTCAAAAACAAGTAGAAACTTATGATTTAACACCTCCATTTCTGATTACGATTAATGAGACTTTTAACGTCACAGACGAATATTTGTTGTATGAGGAAGAAGGTACAGCTATAGGAAGACCCTTTCAACAGATTCATGTGGGGAATCAGGAATGCAGAGCTTTGGTTGATACTGGAACCTTGATCACGATCATAAGTGAAGAATGATTTGAGAGGCTTAAGAAGGAGGATCCATTCGTAATTCTACCTGCTTCTCCAATGAAGGTTAAAGGCATTTTCAAAGACAAATCCATGAAATGCAAAGGACAGGCTTTAATGAAATTTGAGATAAATAACAGAAAATATGAGAACATATTCGTCATGGTGAAAGATATAAATTTTGACTTGATTATTGGGATAGATTTCATCTTAAAGGCAAGAGCCGTAATTGATATGGATCAGAGGTTGATCATATTCTAGGAAGATGCTATAGAAGAGATAGCAAAAGAAGAAAAGGACAAAAAGGAAATTAATGAGGAACTCCCTAGACAGGAAATCCTAGAGCACGTCTTCAATGAAGTCGAGCAAGACAGGGAGCACTATGCACCCAAAGCCGAGTGATTTTAGGACGTGGAACTGGAATTCACGGGTTTAATAGAGGAATATAAGGATATTTTTGATGATAAGCCTGGTAGTCGGGATTTCCGGTGTTTGTGTGTGCGTACGGGACCTAGTAACTTGTGGTTTATAGCCCTAGTGATAGCTGCGTTGTTAGTTATTGGTGGAGTGGAAGTGAATCCAGGGCCTGTTACTCCAAATGTGAATCAGGCAAATGATCCGGTGGCATCTTTAAAGTGTTCGACGTGCAGTAAAACATTGAAGAATGGTGTTGAGTGTGGACTATGTGAGAAATGGTTTCACTTCGGCTGTATTAAGGTCACGAAGGAGGATTGTGATGTCGGAAATTGGTTTTGTAAAGTATGTGATACGCCGGACAGTTTGAGGGTGCAAATCCAAGCAAGGGATCAAATAATACAGGAACTTAGAGCAAAGCTTCGTGAATCAGAAGAAACGGTGAAGGATGTGACTGAACGGCTTGCTACTGAGATCAGTGTGGAAGAGGGCGTGCAGGAGAAAACTGAGGATGACGTTATCATAATGGGTGATTCTATGATACGATGGAGTGCGAATATCTCGAGGAAATCAGGTGCGAAAGTGCGGTGTTACCCGGGGATTAAGATTGACCAGCTTGCCCAACAAGTGGAAGAAGCAAATGTAGAGGACTGTGACAAAGTTAAAGTGTTGTTGCTCCATGTTGGGACGAACGATTTGAAGAAGAGGGCTACAGCTGATTACATCATGGGGGAGCTCTACGAACTAGGCAGAAAAGCTAAAAGCAAGTTTAGAAATGCAAACATTATAATGAGTGGCATTGTTCGGCGGGGAGATGTTCCGTTGAGGCGAGTTAAGACTGTAAATGACCGCATGGACTGGGTATGTGCACAACTGGGATTAGTGTACGTAGAAGCTGACTGTTGGATTGGTGGCCGTGACTTCGCCCGAGACGGGCTGCATCTAAATCGACGGGGCGCTTTCAATCTAGGGAGCCTACATGACAGGGTCATCGGTTCGTGCCGGCTTTTGTGAGGAGGAGCAGGTCCAGAGGTTACCAGCCGATGGGAACAGAAGGAGCTATTTCGAGATATTTGCTGCGGAGGTAAGACTCTAAGATTAGTGCAGGTTAATTGTCCGAGTTTAGGAAATAAATTAATTGAATTTTGGAATCTTGTAGAGACGTATTCTCCGGACATTGTCATTGCAACTGAATCTTGGTTATATGAGGACATAAATAGTAGCGAAATAATTCAAGGGACCTACGAGATGTACAGAAGGGATCGGGGGAAGCGAGGTGGTGGGCTATTTATTTGTGTGCGCAAAGATATAGCTAGTTTCTTAAAGTGGGCTGATATGGATCATGAAATGTTATGTGTACAAATTTCGGATAAAGGAAATAAATTCCCTCTTCAGGTGATAGGGGCGTATAGAGCACCGAAAGATAACCTTTCTCTCCTCGAAACACTGTATGATAAAACTTGTACGGGTAATGCTATGAAAAAGAGCATAATAATTGCTGGAGATTTAAACCTCCCCAAAGTAGACTGGTCTGGTGAGTCAACTAGCTGTGGTCAGGCTCAGAGCGCTGCAAATAAATTCTTAAGGGAGGGGGGATTTTCCCAAGTAGTTGACTTCCCAACTAGAGAAAATAATACCTTAGATGTTTATCTCGTAAGGCCTGTAGAGCTGTATATTAACTGTCTGAAAGTACCAGGAATTAGTGACCATTCTGGGGTTGAATTAAATATTAGATATGGTGACATTACAAAATTAGACTCTGATGTAGCAAAAAAGATCATATTCCAGTATCGCAGGGCGGATCAGGGCAAGTTTCAGGGGTATTTGAATGAGCTATTTTTAGGATGGGCATCGGAAGGAAATCACATTAATATCCTGTGGACTAACTTTTTGAAAATTTTAAATAGCGCTGTTGATAAATTTGTCCCATTTAAATTGCTGAAACAAAACCCAGATCCTGAGTATTACACACGAGAAATTAGGAGTCTAAAACGGAAAATTAGGAAATTATACAATAAAAGACATGATAGTGACAAGTATATGTTGAAATTTAAGTCCTTATCAAGAGAGCTCGTCTTAAAAAAGAGGGCTGCTCATGACAGTTATATGCAAGGTTTACTTGGTTCGGGAGGTGATGGGTGGAAAAAAATTTACAGTTATGTTAGGAGAAGAAAGGGAAATTCAAATAATTTGTCGATGATAATGTCCGGTGACGGTAAATTACTTACTGAGAAACAGGCCATTGCTAATGAATTAAATTTCTTTTACGGTAGTGTGTTCAATAAATCCAATAGCTGTGTGTTGGACCTTAACGACGAATCAGGGGCTCCCCTGTTACAAATAAACCAGTCAGCAATTGTAAAGCTAATACAAAAACTACGTTTCAATGTATCAAAGGGTCCTGATAATATTGTTAGTGAAGTACTTAAACTAGGAGGTAGGGCCGTGGCACGATACTTGGAGGTGATGTTTAATGTGTCCATAAACAATGCGCAAATCCCAGATGACTGGAAAAGAGCTACGGTAGTCCCAATATTTAAGGGAGGGAGCAGACTTGAATTGGGCAACTACAGGCCGGTTAGCCTTACGTCCGTCGTTTGTAAACAGATGGGGCATCTCATTTGCGACTACAGTACTTGAGGGAACAGTGGGAAACATTATCATGGTTTAATGATAGGCAACATGGATTTCGGAAAGGTTACTCATGCGAGAGTCAGATGCTATCACTTTTTCAAGATATTAGCGAATCGTTAGACCATGGAGTTTCAGTCGACGCCGTGGTTATAGATTTTGCGAAGGCATTTGATGTCGTTCCGCATGACATGCTACTCCTCAAATTAGCTTCGACGAAGATTGATAGAAGGGTAATTTTATGGATCCAAGAATTTTTGACGGGTCGTTCCCAGAAAGTGAAAGTCGAAGGCATATTCTCGGATGAAATTACCGTAACGTCGGGTATCCCTCAGGGCAGCGTAATCGGAACTTTGTTATTTTTGGCGTTTATAAATGACTTACCAAATGGGATTCGCAGTGACTGTCGATTGTTTGCGGATGATTGTGTAATATATCGAAAGATACATGACTCACAAGACAATGCAGTGCTTCAAGAGGACCTGAACCTGGTCTAAAAGTGGGCGATTGTAAATAAAATGAAAATAAACACAAGAAAATGTAGTCTCTTAAAAATAGGGAAAGTGCGAAGGCAGGATTTTCAATATAACATTGGCTCGGAAATACTTGTAGAAGAAGATTCTTGCAAATATTTGGGTGTTCACGTAAGGAATGATATGAAATGGAGTAGTCATGTAGGATGTGTAGTTTCAAAAGCTTACAAATCCCTGCACTTTGTAATGAGGGTATTAAAAGGAAGTAGTACCTCTGCTAAAGAATTAGGCTATTTGTCACTTGTAAGACCTATTCTGGAATATGCCTCGGCGGTTTGGGATCCATATCAAGTAGGGCTCATCAATGAATTGGAAATGGTACAAAGAAAGGCCGCTAGATTTGTGCTCAGTGACTTTAATCCCAGGAGCAGTGTGAGCCGTATGTTAAAGAAACTTGGGTGGGAATCACTGGAGGCTAGGAGGATGAAATCTAGACTCTGCGCTATGTACAACACGTATACAAATCAACCAGCATGGGGTGAGCTTAGCAAACGATTGGGAAAGCCCACTTACATGGGTAGGAGCGATCATCCATTCAAAGTTAAGGGCCGACCACAGCGAACAAATTATAAATATTATTTTGTAAACCATGCCATTGATAACTGGAACTCTCTACCTGCCGCAGTCTTAGAGCCTTTTCCCAAACATATAGGTGTGTTTAAGAAAAGACTGACTATTTGTGTAAATACTCCAGTTTAATTGTTATTGAATTGTTATGTATAATTATGTATTTGTTATGTATATACAATTTGCCACCGGGGGACACACCCCCCATTACAAATAAATGAATGAATATGAATATGAATAAATTATCAAGGATTTTAAATACCAAATACGTCTCACTGATCAATCCCCATATCAAGCGAAACTTTACCCAATTCCACAAAAGTACGACGAGGAAGTCAAAGTTATAATAAAGAAAATGGAACGAGATGGAATTATTAAAAAGAAAGCAACCTCATTCTTGAATCCTGTCACTGTAGTTAATAAGGCGAATGGGCAACTTCGAATATGTCTTGACGCGAGGAAAATCAACACTAGAATTCTCTTAGAATCAGATCCTCCGCCGAAGATCAGGGAATTACTGAAGGAGTTCAAAGGGAAATCCTGCTTCAGTGTGTTAGATCTCACGGCGTCATTTTATCAAGTGGAACTACCGGAAGACAGTCGTCAGTATACTGGTTTTCTGTTCGATTAGACCAGTTATGTCTTCGCTCGAGTCCTATTTGGTTTGAGAAACATTGGGCCAGCGCTCATCAGAGCGTTAGATAGCAAGCTTTCTGACACTGTAGAGGAACCTTCTCAGACAGCTATTTGATGATTTACACAAGGCCAATATTAAATTAAACTTGGATAAATGCAGATTTATGCATGAATGTATTGATTTCTTGGGGCACACGATATATCAGGATGGCTATCACTCCACCACCAAGAAGATAGAGGAATTGACACGGTTTCCAAAGGCTATGAAGATTAAAAAGCTGAGACAGTTCTTAGGGATGTACCAATTCCTAAGTAGTCACTGTCCGGGTTATTCTGTAACTATGGCTCCACTCTACGAAGTTCTTAAGAAGAAAAATAGGTGGAAGTGGGAGGACGAGACCAATAGATCTTTTGAGGCGTCTAGGGACATGCTGAAACATTGCATAAAGCTAGATAATCCTGAGATTGATAGAATATTCTATATTGAATATGATGCATCCAGGATTGGCATTAGTGCAGTATTATATCAAAAGGACGATGGTGGAAAGAAACATTATTTGGATTTTCACAGTAGAAAACTGAAAGAACATGAGCAGAACTATGTTACTACTGAATTAGAAGCTCTAGCTTTCATTTCTGCCCTGAAGAAATGGAAGAAGATATTAATTGGATATCAAGTGGTTATCGTGACGGACCATAGAGCGCTTCAGTTTTTGCTTAAATCTGATCTTTCCAGTGACAGGTTGATGAGGTGGACATTGTTCCTTCAACAGTTCAATGCCACCATCGTACACCAGTCTGGAAGGGACAACTTATTAACAGATGCCCTCTCAAGGAATCCTTCCAATAATATCCAGATACACACCGTACAGTAGGGGAGGGACCATGTGGCAACCCTTGAAAAGCTAAGGAAGATAGCCGTGTCACAGAAGAGACACACCCCAACTTGGAACATGTACAGATTTTTGAGAGGGTTTATGGATAACTCCGATCCTAGCTACAATCAGATGAGGAAGCCTTCTATGAGGTATCTCATATGTGATGATACTCTGTGCAAATACATCGACAGGGAGAGGACGAAAGTACGAATTATAATCCATCCGAAGTTAACGACAAGTCTGATATGGTTAGCTCATAGCACCACTGGCCATGGCGGCATGGAGAAAACGTATTGAACTCTGTTGGAAACGTTTACGTGGACCAGGATGCGAGCATCCATAACAGACATAATTAAAGCGTGCCAGGAGTGCCAACGAGGGACATACCCGTCAGCTTTGTCTAAGGAAGAACTCCGGGCTATTATTCCTTCTAAGCCGGGCGAGCTGATGGCGTGCGACCTGTTCGGGCCCTGCCCAAAGGGGGCTAAGGGAAACCAATTTCTCCAAGTCACTGTCGATGTATTCTCGAAGTACGTAACCCTTGATCCAATACAGAAAGCCGCATCTGCACAAGTCTTTAGTCGGCTCGAAAACAGCGTTTTTCATTAGGTTGGGATTCCTGAAACAATTTTGTCTGACCATGGAACTCAATTCACCTCTCAGGAGTTTGAAACAGCTATGGATCGTTTGGGAGTTAAGCACGTATTTTCAAGCATACACAACCCCGAATCGAACGTCTCGGAACGTATAATGGGAGAGATTTCAAAATACGATCGCATATACTGCCCGAAAGATCATGCGAGCTGGGTGAAGTTTGTACCACTCATGGAAGAGTGTATGAATTCTACCTTCCATGAGAGTATAGCTGATGTGTCTGTGACTGTTCATCTAAACACAAAACCCGTCAGAGCATGAAAGGAAGTGAAAGATCATATTCCTAGTGATGTTCAACCCACTAGGGGAGAAAGAATAAACTCTGTACGTGAAAACCTTATAGACGCAGCCGAGAAACGGCAGAAGCGAGTCAGGCACAAGCGCTATCGTCCTCCATTTCGTACAAACGACTTAATTTTAATCAGGAAACCTATAAAGGCAGACGTAGCGAAGAAGCTATACACAAAATTCTCATTTATTTTCACTCGTGTATTTGGAAACAACTGCTATGATAGCTAATTTGAATGGACAGAAATCATCGGTCGCTTCCACGCAAAGAAAATACGGAAGTATTATAAGAAGATTGTATAAACATACGTGAGAATAAGCTACATGGCATAGGACTACACTGTGGCGTGTACATAAAAGCATGTCACTCTTTATGTAAGATGTCCAGGAGTAAGATGTACCATTATTCTCATGCACGAATTGTAGGATATTTGAGCGCTAGATTTGTTTTGAACGATGCACGGCGTTTGACACGCTGGGAGAGTTATAACAACTGGGAGAGATACCACTATGTCACTTCCGAGCCATGCCGAGGACGCCCGAAGCTCAGTTTGGAGTTCTGACGTCATGCACATCTGATATGTATTGATCCGGTGTATTGACCAACTACCAGGAGATTATTTTACAGATTGTAAGAAGAAAAGAGACTTTCATTTATGCTTTTTAGCATTGTATAAGATGATTTAATACCGTATGATGTTTATGAAGGGATATTGTCATCTATAAACTTTGTGGAATGTGTAAGCCATCTTGTCATGCGCCAATGACAAGGATTAATGATCTACGTAGCGTGAGAGTGGGGGTAGATCACCCTTCACGAAAGTGTTGACTGCCAGAGCAGAGCAGAACTGAAATAGACAGTTCGCCTCGCTTACTTACTAAATACAAACGCTATAACACGTATCGGAAGTGTAAGTTCGTTTCGAACGTGCTCGAAGACATAGAATTATACGCAGAGTCCAGTGGCGACGAACATTGACGTTTCTTTCAATCATTAGTGATTATTTCAAACACTATGCAGTGTGGAACTTGTAATATTCATACAAGCTAATTCTACGGAAGTTCACGTATGAACTCAGGCATTGCTACAACAAGCATACATTGTATAACGAGCAGCATCCACGTTCGAGTGTATTGTGATTCACGCAGTTGAACATTATTTTTGAAACAGTGCATTTTATACGGACACAAGCAAATAGCTATGCAACTTCCTTTGATGAATATTATATTTAATTCCTCTTGTTTTCACGACATTTTTTGTAACAAGATGTCGGAAGGAATGGCTCAAATGTGTTGTAATTCTGTAATCATGGCAGGTTAAGCACTATAGACATGAATACTACGATGTGAGCGGCACAATGAGCATTTCTAATGGACGAATACTGCCATTCTCTAACGCGGAATCGAGAATCATAATATCAGCTGATTTCGTTCAAGCATGTACGCACTCTGCGAAATTATCGTGTTGAAATGGAACTTTTGTTTTGGTTGGACGTGAATGTTGCATTACTACGGTATGACGAGCGCTTATTCTGCATCGGGATGGACTATACGTGGAGTGGTAGCAGCAGCTGGCGTTATCCAGATGTCCATGTGGAACCAGTGGGTTGGAGACTGGGGTTCCGGGGTTCGATCCTCTCGGACCAGGAGGATCCAGGCTATTTCCACGTGTGAAGGAGAAATGATATGGGAGGCATATCATTGCTTTCTATTCCATCTACGACGGGCGAGAAGGTACAGAACATCCAGCTCTATTACTAGTATTAAGGCATAGACATTGTAACGTTTCATTTGCTGTCATTTTCGTTTTCTTTTTATTAGCATAGTCGATCGGTAGAGTTTAGGCATGACGTTGTACTCATGTCGGATTCTATTCTCGACTGGAATTAGATTCCCATAAGGAATGCATCCTTTTTCAGTGTGTTATTGCACGTTTAAAATTAACTTCTAGATATTTAATATAGGAACTTCTTTATCGTAGAGAAGAGGAACGTAATAGGGGAAGACTTTATTTATCCTTCGTAATTTTTGATAGTGCTATGAACACTGGTCACTTTCGTGACAGTACACGTTTTGTGTGTGTTTACATCTTTATGCGACGGCCCTGTTTTACTGTTCGATTATTGTTCTCTCTCCCGGAAACTTCCAAATCAGTAAATATGTTAATTACCTTATTGTATTATAATTAATTTAAATATATAAGCTTCTTTTTACAGTTTTTCTAAGTTCATACCTGAAGTGTTTCAGCGCTCGCTCCCTAAGCCATCCATAATTCCGGCTTATGGAGTATCTACTGATGAGCTTAACTGCCTGCTGCTTGTCGGTGTAGAGTGACGTCATCATGACTTTCGTTCAGCCAATGGCAGGGCTTGTGTGGTCAGGCGGTCTCTTCCTTCGAGATGTTTCCATGACCACCATATAAAAGACGCTGTCTGATGGAGTTCATCAAATCTGATCAACGCTCACTCTTGATCGACGCATCAATTCTGATCAACGCTCACTCTTGATCGATGCATCAATTATGATCAACGCTCACTCTTGATCACCGCTCACTTCTGATCATCACTTCAGATCTCCGCTGCCATACCTCATGGCATTATTGTCAGTCGCTACGTTACCTCGCAGTTACGTCACGAGGCCTTCTCTCTGACACATCGCTCCAGATGGCATGAATAATTGCCAGCCGCAGTACACTGCAAGTTTCACCTTAGATGGTGTTTCTCAATTTATTCTTCAAGGCAGCAGCAGTCTTTCTGGCTGCAACCAATTTCGACTTACACTCAGTCACCACCTGGACACTACAAGTGTCAAATCCTTGCAAGAGAGGAAGAGGAGAGTTGATCATTCACATTTACGGCATATGCATCTTGAGGCCATGAACGCCTCCCCCAGAAGAGACTATGAAGGACTTCTCAAAAACATTAGAGTAACTAAATGGGAAAATAAGTTCAAATTTTATGATGAATTGAATTTTTATTCTTATCATACATTTCATCATTTTATGGTTCTTTTATTATTGTGCATATTATATTTCAATTCCAATCTCTCTCGAATCAAGGCAAGCCTTATAATTGGTTTTTCATAATCAGGGTTCTGTCACTGGACCCTCTCAGTTTGTTAAAAGTTATCACTAGTCAATTCCGCGTAACCCATTTGTGTGCATTTACTGTGCATTTTAATGTTATTATTTATAGAAAATTGTTGCCTCAATAAATATTGTTTATACATTGTTATCTAAACTTTGGTTTTCTGATTATGTACTTTTATGCCCATCACACTGCACCGCTTCTGTCTATTCGCTGTTCTACAGTCGCTATTTGGACCGGGCTCACGCCTGATGCGTTCTCCCTTTTGGGAAAGATTTAGGGCAGATCGTTTATCCAAACACTAACTGATGTCTAATAGACATGATTTTCGCACTCACATATTTCGCTTGATCTACGTTTATAGTGATCTTCATCAATGTTTTTCGCTTGAGAGTTGTGTTCTTAATATTTACAACGATTTTATAGGAAGTTTAGAGCTTACTGAAAGCATATTTTTGTGTGATATTAGGATCTTTTGCTTCTGCTAGGAAATATTTCTTATTTCTGGTGGACAATAGAAACTAGTAAGGTTTCCTAATCGACTATTACGGTGCTAATTGTCATGATTACCTTGGACGATGGTGTAAGAACTTTACATATTTTCTAGAATCCATTCGAGTGGGATTATTCCTAAATTTAGCTTGATAGATTTTGATCCTTCATTGAACTTCATATTCTTGACACATGATTGTCATTCATTGTAAAGCTTATTGAAATCCATCCTTGATGGAATTTTCACGTATTTTGAACGCATAGTCTAGTGACTGATAGTATTCTGAGAAAATATTCATTTTTTATCAACGAAAATCTCAGATTAATAAATGTGGAGGCATATCTTTCACGAGATTTGTGACTATTATAAAACTGACGTATAGCATAGTTGATAATTCTAATAATGACTTAAATAAATTATTGATAATATTTTTCAACATTTTATATGAATTGTAACGATACTGTATAATTCCAATAACGCAATTCCATTTACAAAGTAAAGCTATAATTTATATAAGAAATGAAATTCGTCGTTCAACAGTGTGGGTGATAAGTAATAACATATATATTGATAATGAAGCTTATTATCGTAATAAATGATCAGTGGAGTACATTTACAAAATGGGTAAGGCCGATTGGAGGCACCATTGGTGTGTGTTTTATTAAATGAATATTATCAGGTATTAATGAAATCCATGTATGAATGGATAGTCTATATGTATTCAAGTGTGACTTATGCTGATTGAAGCATCACAGTAGCGGAATTAATGGCAATATTGTGTTATCTGGAAGCATGCATTTCAGAGCATGAATAATTAATGATTTGATTAAAGGATTTTCACAATCCTATTTTTTGGAAAATTTCCACAATGCTTACAAAGTTACGTAGTCTCCCCTACTTATTAGTTTGAAGATTGGTGTTGATATTAAATGAGTTTTCCACTTCAATATGCGAAAATTATTGGGTCTGAGTGACGCCAATTTAATACCGAATTATAATGAAACTACAACGTATATTACACTCATGGAGGGTGTACAGTGATGACTGTGGGCTGTATTCATTTTGTTTCAGTACTGACATTTCGTTAGAATGTCCTTCGCTTTTCTCAGACTTTGATCTGAGGACATAGTACCTCTTACTATGTCAGTTTTTCTGAATACATTTTCTTCAGTTCATTTTTAATTCTACGATTGTGATGATTTATAGAAGTGATTAGAACTCACGTTAAGAAAGCCATTGCCGGGTATTTCAGGGTGTTCCTAACACCTGAGATTACGTCTTTTCGTAAATCTCGTGTTCTCTTGAGCTGTTCATTTTGTTAGCCATGTTTTTTCTTAACGTTTCCTGGTTAGGTTAACCTGTGCCCTATTATCCCTGTTACTTGTTGGTAGTATCTGGGGGTTTTCTAGCCGGGATTTTCCAGGTTCTATGATCCAAGGATCTTCGTGGAATTTCAACAAGCTGATGGTAGGTAATTTCGGGGAAAGTACTGTACCCGTAATTCCTACCAATACCTGTTGGAATCCCTCGATGACAGCTGGATCGTAGAACCTGAAAATCCCCGACTATAAAAACCCCCATGTCCTACCAACAGATAAAGGAGTAAAAAGGGTAACCAGTGATCCTAACAGGTAGTATTAAGAATTACCATGGCTACAAGAAAATAAACTAGCTCAAAAAGACACGAGAATCCTCCAAAAGGCTATCTCTAAGGGTGGATTACCCTGGAAATACATAGCGATGGCCTTCTTAACACGACCTCCCATCACTTTGCTAAATCATCACGCAATAAAGTTTTAAAATGGATAACGAAATTTTATTCAAGTAAGAAACAAGACAAAATATGAAAGCACTGTCGTCAAAACGACCAAAGAAAATTCCATAAAAAGGAATTGGAATAAACAAATCAGCTGGATAAGCTCAAAAATTGAGTGTCTAGGATTGGAAACTCGTTCCAATTCAAAGCAAAAATAATCTAACATAATCCCTGAATAATAAAATTGGACTGTATATCAAACAAAATATAATATCACCTCTGTGATCATTCACATAATAAATTCCATTAAAATTTAAACAATATCAAAGGTGGCGATTAACTAGAACTGTGGCGTTGATTTACATTATGTACAATAGATTAAAAGCTTTAAACAAATTCATTTTAGGACACACTGAGTTGTTCCTAAAATACTGACGTCAAATACAGCATTCGCTTCTATATGTTAATTAATCGTGGTAATTTCTCGTAATTCTAGACAAATTTCCCCAAGCGATCTAACTAAGCGAAATGTCAGCTCATAAACATATTTCAAATAATTAATTATCATGGTCTCAATAATTTTATAGGCATTAATAACGAGACTGTAGAGATATTATTCTGTTTCATCATACAACTTATCCAAGCATTGCTTTAGAATAGCTTATAGTCAAGACGAAGGTATTAGATAGACCTGACAAACGGCTGATCATGTCTCAACGGAATCTAATAATACGAACCACCATTGGTTCAAGTACACCGAACATCTGGTGTAAGACTATAACAACTCTAACAGCGATTGGCACTTACTGGCTCATAAGCACTCACTGGTACAATCCCAAAATACAAACATATGCTTTACTAAGCATTACACCCAAAAGAATCAGCATTGTCACAAAATATGCTTAATATGCACAACTATGCTCCTAAATTAGGTTCTCATAACCTTAATACATCTTGTTTATTATTCATGTTGATCTAGCAACGTACCTAAATTCGAGCTTGTGAAATAGAATCGATACTGTTGCAAGTTTTTCATCAATATGATTTACAAAACTATATATATATATCAAACACCTACGAATCTTGCCTTAAAAATTTATTTACACCATTGTTATCATTTAATTCATAGACTTGAAGTCCATACATATCTCCTGGGATAAATTTATTCAGAAACTTGGGTGTCTTTTTAAATGCTGTGGTAATAATCCTCACACTATTGCATCAAAAGCACTCATTTACTTTATATCAGTTAATACTCATGTCTTAGCATGATATCACAAGGTTATACGAAAAAGTTAAGATCAATGTTCCCCTAATTCCTATCGCCCTTGACCTAAGTGAACTCGGAAGTATCAGTAGACCGTTCCTACACCATGAATGCAGGCCAAAATCTAAGGCTGATCCACTGACAATTCATTAGGAAGGTGTACCGATAAATCTCTGTACACTAAAGCTAAGTGCTCTCTACTATTGAAAAAGAAAACTATTAATCAAAACGATCAAGACATCTGGATCCAAAAACTACCCAATTGGGTAGTTTATTGGCTGAGGAATAACCCACCCACCAAGGGAAGATGATTAAGAGAAGGAAGTAGATTTGGGATTGGAAGAGAAGGATAGAAAAATAGGAGGAGAGTCCCACAAAATTAATAAGTTTAACTTTAAATGCACTTAGAGGCAGTTGCCACAGAAACTTAACCTCCTGATATCTAAAATAGGTACGAGCTTGGTCGAGGCCAACGGGAACTGCAGCTAAGACTTGGGCAGTTTGCCAGAGAGAGGCTTTAGTGTCTTTCCTCCCAAGCACGAATAAAAGTACTATAGGGAAAGGTGATGGTCTGGCCAGACAGATAGTAAAAGCTTTATTAAGCATGAACGAGGGCATAAACCTAGGAAGGGCTAGGAAAGCCAGGATCCTGCCTAACTGTAGTATCAGAGAAATGATGAATCCAAAAACAAATATTTAATTTATTTACAATTAGAAGAAGTTTGAGGAAATTAACAATTATGCAATATAATTTTAATAAACATAGTTCATTTGAACTCTTTAACAAATAGGGTCGCAGACCTCTCAACATTAAAAGGTTGCTCCAGGCAATTGACCATTTACGAGGTTTCAAACCTTTTCTAAAATCTTTATAAGATTTAAACAAATGAGCAATGCAATAATTAAAGCTTGAACGGGAATTGGAGTACAAAAGTGCACCTTAAGAAATTCAAGAGAGAATGTTCTAGAGAAAGTGACAACTTTGAAAATAACAATAATAACAACGTGAAAAATAAGATAGAAGTTCCTACAACTTCCCATATTTATACAGAATTAATATATTAGAATTATACAAAGAGGGCAGGTCACTTACTGTGAAACCTGAAGAAATTGAAAGGGAAAGTTCTAGACTTCCCAAGTTGAGCAGGAATCACTCGCCAAATGGGACAGTTTCCATTTCGTGAAACCTGAACATGACTCGCTCAAGAGTTTAGAGAATTGTTTTCCCTGATTATGGGAAAGGAACAACGTGAGTTTAAAACTTGTATCACACAAGCAATTATGCAGAATTTAATTAATGTTAAACTAACAAAGTTGGAAGGGCACCTCGTGGGTGACACCTTATAGAAAAGTTTCAATTTTTATTAATAATGGTTGTTAGTAGAAGGTTGAGGAAAGATCATTGGGATATAGGATCAATGTTCATGGCCGTATTTAATATAACCGGACGATCGCGACGCGGTAGAAACGCGGAGCAAGCACTGTTTATCACTATAGTCTATGAAGATGGATGCAAAGTTCACTACAGAAACACTGAAGTTTATAAGAAAAAAAGTTATTGCAATTAGGGAAATAATTGATTGCACTATAGGTGAGAGTCTATTTCTTGAAAAAGTTGTGATTTACAATTAAATGCGCCATAGAATGTTCTAGAGGTTCCAGCGGTGGAGGAAAGTTAGCTATTGCAAAAATTTGTAAGGAAGATTCCTCATTTTATCTAGCATTTTCACAAGTGCGTGAACAATATTTAACGGCAATACTCGCAGATAGAGAATAAGATCTCGAAGGTTCCAGAACGACCTTAGCAGAAAATGGGGTTGAGAAAATCCAACGGAGGAATTAGCTTTATAATTATAGACAGCGGGTATTAGATAATATCCCACGTAGCGAGAGGGTTTCTCGTTTAAATAGCTTAAGAAAAGCTCTTTTTTAGTAAAGTTGGCTTATACAAGCAAAAGCTCAACATGGCAAATCCCACGAGGAATGAGTATTGCCCCAAAATAAATGATTTCACACTGTCTATAAATTATAATTAAAAGCACGAGGAAGTTAAAACCATGAAGATGAGGTTAAAACTTTTAAAATTGTACTTATCTTGATTTCATGTTGAAGTTGAAGTTTCCTACTATTATGCCAACATGGCGTAGAAGAGTGTGAGCCTCTTGGTTTGAGGAGGCAAGCTCGAGCGGAGCTTTGACTTAACGAGTCAACTGCAGACTAAGAAGTGAGAGCAGCTCAACGGAGCACGAAGGGACCAAGAAGGGGGGAAAGAGTGGGGGGTAGGAGACAAAAGGAGAACATATAAGCATTACCAACTTAAATACAAAAAATTTATCTTCTCTTGCTGAGCTGGTCTTCTAAGAGTTGATAACAGTTGATACTAGCGCAGCATGGTGAGCAAAGAAGTGGACGTAGTCCTCTTGCTCCAAGAGAAAATAGCTGACGATGGTAACAGGATCTGGTAGCCAAATGGATAAGTAAGTCCTCTAGCACCAGGAAGAATTGAGGAGCTTCAGAGATTCGCTGCGAGGTGACGCTAGGTGGGTCACAGAAGTTATATATCTGAAACATACTTATGAAGACATATGAGATATGCCCAACAAGGAGAAAACAGATGATCACTGTTGGTGTTTGGCAAAGAGGAAGGAAGAAATGAACATGCAAAGAGCAATAAACATTATATCTCAGGTACCGTGTATTCAAAGAATACACCACCAATATCAACTAGATGAGCGGAATGACTGAGTTCCTCATCTCAAATACGATGCGAATAAGCGAAAATGCATATACAAATATGCACTAGCCATTAGAAAAAACAATCAGTATCCTCGACACTGTTAAACGAAATCGCATATAATTAATCTATACTCATACAATATACCGTAGATCTTCTCCTAACTGGTCTTCTTGGCAATGAAAATATGCATATCAATTTAAAATACACCTATGAATTTACTGAAAGTTAAATGACAAAATCTAAGTTTACACAAGTGATGCGTTCATTTACTTGTACCAGAATCCAGGAGATTAAACAAGTCAGTTTTGAAAGAAACATCGAACCTGGACCTGTGTAAATCCATTTACTCTACAAAAATAAACGATGGCAATGCTGATTGCTTATAGAAGCGATGCTAGGCTACGTTAATAATCTGACGTGTCCAGTACCTTAGCGTTGATTCTTGAAGCGGTGAAATAAGGATATGTACTTGCCATGCTAGCCTCGACGATAAAACACGACAGAGTAATCTTCTTGGTTGAGGCCTCGCCTCGAACCCCTGACCACGCCATGCTCCAGAGATGTCGGGCTGGCCATGTGATCTAAAACGTCCTGGCGAACACCATCCCCGTGAACTCGAAAGAAAAACGCCCCATACCGTGACATTTTATCAGAATGTAGAAGCCCGCAACCACATGAAAGTTCCATTGCTAGTGGAAAATTTTCCTGTCTGGAATAAGCAGGCATTAGGTTGCGCGATAAAACTTGCCGTCGCTAAGAATGTAGCTGCCCCATTCGATTTAGTGTGACTTGATCACAGCTATAAAATCCATACTAAACATCCCCTCCGACAAACCTGAACTACAAGTTGTCTGTCTTCTCTGAGTGCGTGCTGCCGGGGCGGAAACGTGGATCACCCCACTCCTGCCACGTCACACACACATCGATATATCGTTGTTGCATGGGTTATACACCTGTAATTACTTGTTTTCACTTGACATAAACAAATCCACTAGTAAGATAGCCTTCTGCTATTGGAATGTGTATTCTAACTGTTACGTGCAATGCCCGTACCAACGTTTTTAAATATGTATCTTCCCTATATGTGACTTCACGACCTTTGAAACGACCGCCTGATGACTTGGTTCCGATTATGAACACGAGATGGCAGTTTCTATCGGACATCGGCGCTTCTAGCCATGGTTCCTTCTTCACAGCTAGAGTGTGTTTGTGGTGCCTTCTAAACTCGTCCTAATCGAGTCATATTTGAAGGCTATTATATTCTACGTCATGGAACAAAAGACTGTATAAACATGATACCGCCAAATTAATTACTTAATAATCACATTGTTACTTGAGGTGTCATGCTGTGATTGGACAATTACATTAACATGAATGCAATGCTGTTTTTGACTTGTGATTCTCCGCCATCTTGTGAGATTTTTATAGTCTGTCGTCAAGAAATCAACAAGCTAGCTGGTGTGAAAGAATATCTCTCCGTGTGCTGGGGGCTTCGACCCTAGCCTCTACGAAATATGATATATTAAAAGGAAACTAAGGAAATTTCTGTGCTCCTAGGCATTTATTTCTTAATTTGCCGTGAAGATGACGTGTGGTCTGTTTATTTACTGGCTACAAGAAGGAAAGCCTCGTGGATGATCGAAGCAGCTTGGGTGTACTTCCGCTGCAATGTTCAGGCAGTTCATATCTTTTATATTATTTAAAATGTGTTAATTATTTTATTTTTATTGTGTTTCCACAGAAAAGTTTTAAGGTACGTTATTAATTTTTATATATTTTGTTATGGAGCTCCGATATTGGCCTTATATGAATGTTTTAATTCTGTATTTTGTTTCACCTGGTAGGCCTAATTTTTCTCTTTTACTAATGTTACCAGTTATGTAAATTTTATTATTTTCTTCGTACCTTTGGAGATACGCTTCTAGTTTATTTTACGTTGTAAATTTTTATTTATTTAGTTTTTGGTAGTCTTTGGGATAGCCCTAATATATATTTATTTATTTTACGATCCGTTGCAGTATAACAAGCCTCATGTCCATTGTGTTAAGGCGTAATTCTTTCCTCCCCTTCCTTTCTCTCTGGTGATTTTAAATTAATTTTATGCTAATTGTTTGCCGTAATTCGATTTGACATGCGGTCGTCTGTTTTTGTGGCCATGTTTGTTTTTTGTTTTGCCCGACTGCATTCTGGTCTTGAGAGTGTATTCTCTAGGCGTCGACCGGGAAACTCAAACGTGTTGTGGTGTTATCTTAATATGTTTTTTATTAACCTTGTTGGTTTAACTATGTGTTTTTGGTGAATGTTCCTGTGTTTTTCTCCGTCACGAATGTTGTGGATTTCTTTATTGGTCATATTTAATTTTATTAATTTAATTTTATATTTCTCGTTTCATCGTGGCTTTAGATGTCTGCATGTCGGGTCGGTATTACATACCTTAATATATTATCAAGCCCTTTCTCATTTAATAATGCCTGTCTGCTGATTTTCTTCCTTTGGGCTTAATTTTTTTTTTAAATTGAATGTTTTCCTTTTGGTTCAGCAAACTGCATGTAAAACCTTATCTTGTTTTCTAAGGTAATTGACTTGTTTTGGCCTTAAGCCATGTGCTTTACCAGAGAGGTTTTTTTTTTGTTGGCTGAAGGAGTTATATTAAATTATATTTTCTTGCATCCTTCTGATAATTAAATTTTCTTTTAAATTTTTAAGCAAATGTTGTGGCATTATTTCGTCGGCAGCAGTTCTGTTGGTTATTGGGGGGTGTAGACGAGCCTGTGCCTTCCCCTTCTCCACCTTCCTTCCACCACTTTTGGTGTTCTTCTGTTGGGGCATGTCATCTGGAGGTGATTTTGCTGTTGAAGCGATGCGGACCTCTGAATAAAAGGTAAGTTGGCCCATCCACCCTGGCCAATACCGGTGTGTCACATTGGTAGCAGAGCGTGGTTGTGTTCGCTTCTGCAGCCATCCCCTCCTCTTTTCCCGCAGGCTCGTTTTATGGACCCATCTGATGCTGATTGAGAGGTTGTTGATGGGATCTGTCATGTCAGTGCACTCGATGTTGTTTAATGCTAATCCTTGTGGTTTGTTTGATTTCATTTTTGCCTCTGAATATCCATGTTGTGATATGTAAGTGACCTGTTCCACGCGAGGTGTCTGTGCTGGTTTTTATCCTGTTTGTGATGCAACATTCCCGGTGAAAATTGAAGCTTGGTAAGTGGCTGGCATGTGTTCTTGGCATGGGAAATGTGGATTTGTTTATTTTGTGATAGCCTACATGCTGCTAATGAAGACATCGAGGAGCCCTGTCTGAAGCTGTCCGCCATGTGGTTTGCAGCAATTTATTGTAATTTAACTTCCTGTTCTCGAGCCAAGCAAGCGATGACATCTTCAGTTCTGGGCAGCATTGTGCATGATTTTGTATAGTATTGAGGTGGTGTTCGAGGGTCAACCTAATCTATGGTGTTGGTAATTGGTAGTTATGGTATTGTTGTGAAAGTGTAAACTGTCTTCGTAATTCCTGAAATTTGTTTCTCTGTATTGTCTGCCTGCATTCTGTGTTTTTCAAAATGGCCGACAATAATAGTGCTTTTGATTTAATTGACTTAAGTGATAACCTTGTGAATTTGAGAGTTCTTCTGGGGTTGAACGTGAATCACCTCTGTTTACTAGGTCTGAGGTTTTGGGATCGATTACTAGAAGTGGTTTGCCTGCCCCTCTATTGCCTGATTCTGGCTCGTCCAGACCACTTAACCCTGGATATGGTCATTCTTCTCATGTTAGGTCACCTAATGATTTCCTGGGTCCTGCCGACCCATTGCATCCCAGTTTTTTCTCTGGCAATGTAAATGTTTTGTCTCCTGTAGAGGGTGTGCGAGCGGGCTGGCTGGTAATAATGTCTCTTTTCCAAATGCTACATACACGCCTACCGTTAATTATGGGTCGATTCCTCATCCTATTTCTAGTTTCTTAACTAAGTTGAAGAGTTTCAACCTAGATGACGTTACCCAGGTGGTCCTATTTTCAAAGCAAGTGGTCGAATTGGGTAACCATACCTCGATTTTTGGGATGTAGGAAAATCAGATTTTCCAACTGTTGTATCCTGTTGCATCCGGTATGCTGCGCGATAAGCTGATTGAAGCTATCCACCTCCGCATGTCCTTAGCCATGTTCATTAGGGAAGTATTGTGTTTTTTTTTGTCCCTGCGAGTGCCCTTAGTACTCTTGAGCAAAAGTTCTTATATCGTGTCCAAAGGTTGGAGGAGTCCCTTAGCGACTATGTCAGTGACATTAAAGTATATGCCCAGATATTTGCATCCCCTTTAACTGAACGGCAGTTGGTGTCATCTATTGTAAATGGGTTTTCGCCTCAATATAGGACATACATGACAATGTGTACCAGGCCTTCGTCATTTGTCGAGCTAAAACAGGTCATTATAGAGGCTATGGCTGTGAAACATGCAGATTCCCTTCGTGTAGCTAATGTTCCTCCTCCTTCCTTGATGTCTTGTCCCCCTCCTTCCTTGATGTTTCGTCCCCCTCCTAAGGTTATTTTTCATCCAAGACCCAACGTTAAGTGCCACACGTGCGGTGGCGTGGGACATGTTAAGAAGGTGTGTCCGAATAACCAGGTTGTGTATCGCCAATGACGGGATATTGTGGAGACCAATTCGGGTGTTACTTCTAAGGATATTTCTGTGCATGAGAATTTGGGAAAACCCTGTGAAGTTTCTGGTCGCCCTACTAATGAAAATCTTGGTAACTTTTTGAAAACTAATTCATCACGTGCTAATTCTGCTTATGTCGCTGACCTACCTAACCTGTCGGTGAGCAATGTCGTGGCAAGTCAGCCTAATTCTAAACATAATGTGCAACCTGTGGTGCGGGTGTCCTCGTCATCTAATTGTAATCGTTTTAGAGTGAATAATGATTTTGGAATTTCTCCTGTGGCTAAGGGAATATCCCCGTTAATAGAAATTTGTGTTAATGACAAGCCCGTTTCTGCATTTCTTGATTCTGGTAGTGACGCATCCTTTATAAGCGAGGTGTGGTTTTTATCTATGAAGATTGTTTGCAAATTACCTGAGTTAGAGCCTAACAATGAATCTTTTATTTCGGCAAATTGTTCAAACTTAAATATTTTGGGTAGTATGACAGTCAAAATCCATATTCTAAATTTTTCTTGGAAGTTTAAATTTTTTGTTGCCAGAAATCTTTCCTGTTCTGTGGTCATTGGAGCTAATTTCATGTCCCACGTTGGTATGCTTCTTGATTTTGGTGCTCGCAACTTATTGTTTAAGTTTAATCCGCAAGGTAAATTATCGTTTAACCCGGTATTATCTTCTCCTGCTCTCAATTCAGTTAGTGAACCTGTGACTATTGAGGATCTCGATCTGGAAAATTTAACGAGTCTTCGAAAGGATGCCATTAAGAGGGTATGTCAGGAGTATAGTGATGTATTTACTGACAAGTTGGGTGTAACCCATTTGATGGAATACAAGATTGAGCTAACCGATTCTGTGCCGGTGCGTTCCAGCCCGTATCGCCTTGCCCCGCCCAAGATGGCTGAACTTCGGAAGATTATTGACAAGATGTTGGAAGAAGGTGTAATCCAACCTTCTATCTCGGCCTACTCTTCCCCTGTATTTCTTGTGCCAAAACCTAACGGTGGTTTTCGGCCTGTGGTCGACTATAGGGCTCTTAATCAAAAGGTTGTTTTACAATCCATTCCTTTGCCGGACCTTCATACATGCTTTAGTTGGTTTCGCAACGCGAAGGTGTTCACGATCCTCGATTTAAATTCTTCTTACTTCCAAATTCCCCTCTCTCCGGAATCCAGGCATGTTACTGCTTTTTCCACTGACTGGAACCTGTTTGAGTATGCCCGTGTCCCGTTTGGCCTATCCACCGGAGCCGCTGTGTTGAGCAGACTTCTGGACAAGGTGTTTTCAGAAATTAAATTCAAATTTGTGTATCACTATCTTGACGATGTGGTGATCTATTCAGAGTCCTTCGAGGAACACGTTGATCATCTGAAAGTTGTACTTGATCGGTTGCGTGACGCTGGCCTTACCGTCAAATTGTTCAAGGGTTCCTTTGCCAAGCCCAAAATTTCCTTTTTGGGTCATAATGTTTCCGCATCTGGTATCTCCGTGGACCAGTCTCGTACGCAGGCCATCAGAGATTTTAAACCACCCAAGAACGCCAAGGGTGTTGCTCGTTACGTTGGTAAGGTGAACTTCTTCCGTAAGTTCATCAGTAACTTTGCCGACCGTGCTGCTCCTCTGAATCAATTACGCAAAATGGCTGTGAAGTTTGAGTGAGGTCCCTCTCAGCAGGCAGCCTTCGAAGATCTAAAGCTTGCGCCCTCTAACGCCCCTGTATTAGCCATTCCGGATTTTGGGAAGCAGTTCATTGTGCAGACTGATGCGTCTGTTCGTGGTATTGGTTGTGTCCTACTGCAAGAGTCTGATCTGGGTAGGCAACCCGTTGCATACGCTTCTCGTACCTTAACGGACGCAGAGAGGAAGTATTCCATATACGAACTTGAGGGTTTAGCTGTGTTGTTCGCCCTGGAAAAATTCCGTATGTATCTTGAGCACACTAAATTTCTCCTTGAGACCGATAACCAAGCCTTGAGCTGGGTGTTAGGGAAATCCCGTAAAACTGGTAGGATTGCCAGATGGGCAACTAGGATTCTGTCATTCCAGTTCACGGTCCACCATATTCGTGGGTCCGAAAATGCGGTAGCTGATTCATTAAGCCGCATGTATGAGGAAACAGCCGAAGAGGATATTCAAGGATGTGAACCCGTAAACCTTGTATCACCTGTAAATTATGTCAATGTCGTTCTCAGCAATTCCCCTGTGCTTTTTGAAGATGTGAGGAGATTTCAGAAAGAAGATCCCTCCTTATCTAGCATAAATGACCGAATCAATTCTGGGTAAGTGATCAAGCCCTACTCTCTAAAAGATGGTGTATTGTGTTGTTTGTCTCGTCATGACCGTCTACCTAAAATTGTGCTCCCGTCGGTCCTCATTCCGGAAATCTTTCGTTACTATCACGAATCTCCTATTGGTGGCCACCTAGGAGTATTCAAGACCCGAGCTAAAATCAGACAGTTCTTCATTTGGCAAAGTATGGATGGCGTCATCAGGAGGCTCATTAGAAATTGTGCTTCATGTAGTATTAGCAAACCTCCGGTTTCTACTAAGGTTGGCCTGTTGTCATCTGAACCGGCATCTAGACCCATGGAGAGGCTTTTTATCGACCATGTTGGCCGGTTCCCTCGCTCTGGTCGGGGAAACCAATTTGCGCTTGTTTGCACTGACGGTTTGACCCGGTTTAGTTGGATATTCCCCACCAGACAGGCTACGACCAGTTCCGTCATAAAGTGTCTTAATTCCATCTTTTCATCTTTTGGGCCATGTCAGTTCCTGGTATCAGATAATGCCAAGTGCTTTGTATCACATCAGTTCCGTCAATTCTTATTTGATTATGCTATTTCTCATGTAACCACCACTCCCTATTTTCCTAACCCGTCTCTCGCTGAGCGAGTCAATCGTAATCTCTGTTCTGCTCTGATTGCTTTCCACCACGTCGACCATTCCAAGTGGGATTCTAATTTGCATTGGCTCATTTTTGCTTTCAACACCGCCGTGCATGGGAGCACGCAAGCCACCCCTTTTTCGTTAATGTTTTCCTTTATGGCTAATTCTCCGTTGTCTAATTTGTGGAACCTGCACGATCTCCTTCCAGACAGTTTCACGCCCGAGGATATGAGGGCGAAATTCGACAAGGCTAGAGAGAGTATTAAGGTATCACATGACCAACTTGCCAAGCGACACAATGCCTGTCGCAAGCCAACTGATTTGGAAATTGGTGATGTTGTGTACGTCCGCAATTTCGAGCACAAGGGCGTCAGTAATCTAGTTTCTAGCAAGTTGACCCCTCGTTTCAAAGGCCCCTGTTATGTAGAGGCATTCCTGACTCCCGTTACTCTTCTTATTCGAAACCCTAAGGCCAACAAAATATCCAGAGTGCATCTGTCGCACATACAACGAGGTGGAGAGGTTTGTAATGAGGAAATGCTACCATAAATTTTGTAAACCGATTTTTGTATAATGTAGAGTATCCCTAACCTTCATTGAAGCCTTCAGGCATCTGTTCCTTCTGGAATTTTAAATTGGGTTTTAAAAACTCTAGTGGGATACAACTTGTAACTGTTGGGTAATTCCCATTTTATGGTAAATTGTAAAATTGAAACTAATTTTGATGTTTTCATAACAGATGCTAGCATGTAAGTTGGACTCGGTGGGAGACCTAACTCATGGTGATCTTGTATACTTGTTTCCTTGGGAATTTGAGTGGTCATTCCTCTACCGTAGCTCCTGCTAAATGTATAGTCGTTCAACTCGCATATTATTGAAATGTACTACTAGTCTGTAAAAAAGTAACCTTGTTATTTAATTAACTATTGTGAGCACGGATCCAGGGCATGGTCAGGATTTTCATTCTTCATTTAAATTCAACATTGTTTCTCTTTTATAAAATGTAGTAAGAATTAGTAATTTCTGTAAACTTTTTTAGCCTATTTTCAATTTTGAAAAAATAGGCTTATGAGATCACCTTTTGTCCGTGTGTGTGTGCGTGTGTGTGTGTGTGTATGATTCGTGTGTGTGTCCCCCCCTAATAAAATCTAAACGGCTGGAGCGATTTCAATGAAATTCGGTAAGTTCATAGCACTATTCCCTGCGACCCCGACCGTGCCCTTTGTTACGACTCACCAATCCAACATGGCAGCTGTGCGAAATATTTCACCAGCATTCAATATCTCCGAAACTATTACCGATATTACCCTGACGTTCTGTATGGTGATAAAGGGAACAACTATAAGTTCACTTATGTGACCTTTGAAAATCTGGTAACTACCAAACGAACATGGCGGCCAAGCGAAGTTGCGACTTTTAAATAGACGTTTCTCGCGATTTAACCGACCAAACGCAATGAAACTTGGTACAGTATATGTTCATATACATTGTAATGCACCGACATCTAACTTCGTTCAATTGTTTACATAACCACAAGATGGCGGATGTGCGAAATATTTCACCGGCATTCCATATCTGTGAAACTATTAGCGGAATCTCCCTAAAATCTTTTACGGAGATAAAGGGCACTACGGAAGTCCATCTATAAGACTTTCAGAAACCGGTTAACTACAAAACGAACATGGCAGCCAAGCGAATTTGAAAATTTTAAATAGACCTTTCTCGCGATTTAATGTTCCAAACGCACTGAAATCTGGTACAGGAAATATATATACACATTGTAATGCACTGGTATCTAATTTAGTTCAATTATTTACATAGCCTCAAGATGGCGGATGTGCGAATTTTAAAATTAAATTTTTATTTCTTGTGATGTAGTCATGCGATCGAATTGAAAGTTTGAATATTGAACCTACGCAATAACTTTCCTTTAATGGTACATGACTCTATGGCTTATACATTTAACAATTCAACATGGCGACCATCCAAAATATTTAGTCGGCTCTGAATATCTACGAATCTATTATAGCAATCAATCTGAATGTCTTAATGTTCATAGGGGATATGAACTTAAGTTCACCTATAGGACTTTAAATAACTTGGTGTTAACAAATCCAATATGGAGGCGACGCGAAATATAAAAATTCACATGGACGTTTCTCGCATTTTTAACCATCCGAGTGTAGTGAAACTTGAAACAGTAAATCCTTATACGAATGGTAATCCACTGGTATCTAATTTATTTCAATTGTTTCCATAACCTCAAGATGGCAGCTGTGCGAAATTTTAAAATCTCCTTGTTACTTCTTGTGTCCTAATTATGCGATTGAAGTTTGAATACTACACGTACACAATAATCTGCATGTAACAGTACATAACTCTAGGACCTACATATATGAAATCCAACATGGCCACCATCCGAAATTTTTAGTCGGTTCTCAATATCTACGAATCTATTACAGCAATCAAACTGAAATTGTGTATGTTGCTAGAGGCAATTAACATAAGTAGGATATATGAAAATAGGCTGTATAGTTCTTCACGGAACTACTTGTTTTGAAATAAGATTAACTTCTGTTTTGTAAATGGCTGCCCACGCGTCGCATGATATCTTGCACATTGCTTCCTCCTACTTCGTCTAAAGCTAACAACATTGGACTTATTGAAAATTTACCTAACGTGTCTCGGACTATGAAAGCACTGCAGGTGCTGGTGTTCTGCGTTTCTGAAGACTTATGGACACAGTGAAGCTGTTAACTAATTGGTTTGCGAGGTGATCTATTATCCCTTCACTGATAATCTGACCCTGCACTCTTCCTAACCAAAATGATGCGGTTTTTGTCCATCAATTGGAGTTAACTGGTGAACATTATCTTCTGGAAACATGCTTGGTTAATCGACTAGTTATGGAGTACTGCCTATGCGTAGGCATATTCGTGAACGGTGTTCACGCTTAAGGGAGGGAGACTGTTACGTGCAATGCCCGTAAGAACGTTTTTAAATATGTATCTTCCCTATATGTGACTTCACGACATTTGAAACGACCGCCTGATGGCTTGGTTCCGATTATGAACACGAGATGGCAGCTTATATCGGACTTCGGTGCTTCTAGTCGTGGTTCCTTCTTCGCCGCTAGAGTGTGTGTATGGTGCCTTCTAAACTCGTCCTAATTGTGTCATATTTGAAGGCTATTATATTCTACGTCATGGAACAAAAGACTGTATAAACATGATACCGCCAAATTAATTACTTAATAATCACATTGTTACTTGAGGTGTCATGCTGTGATTGGGCAATTATATTAACATGAATGCAATGCTGTTTTTGACTTGTGATTCTCCGCCATCTTATGAGATTTTTATAGTCTGTCGTCAAGAAATCAACAAGCTAGCTGGTGTGAAAGAATATATCTCCGTGTGCTGGGGGCTTCGACCCTAGCCTCTACGAAATATGATATATTAAAAGGAAACTAAGGAAATGTCTGTGCTCCTAGGCATTTGTTTCTTAATTTGCCGTGAAGATGACGTGTGGTCTGTTTATTTACTGGCTACAAGAAGGAAAGCCTCGTGGATGATCGAAGCAGCTTGGGTGTACTTCCGCTGCAATGTTCAGGCAGTTCATATCTTTTATATTATTTAAAATGTGTTAATTATTTTATTTTTATTGTGTTTCCACAGAATAGTTTTAAGGTACGTTATTAATTTTTATATATTTTGTTATGGAGCTCCGATATTGGCCTTATATTAATGTTTTAATTCTGTATTTTGTTTCACCTGGTAGGCCTAATTTTTCTCTTTTACTAATGTTACCAGTTATGTAAATTTTATTGTTTTCTTCGTACCTTTGAATATAGGCTTCTAGTTTATTTTACGTTGTAAATTTTTATTTATTTAGTTTTTGGTAGTCTTTGGGATAGCCCTATTATTTATTTATTTTACGATCCGTTGCAGTATAACAAGCCTCATGTCCACTGTGTTAAGGCGTAATTCTTTCCTCCCCTTCCTTTCTCTCTGGTGATTTTAAATTAATTTTATGCTAATTGATTGCCGTATTTCAATTTGACATGCGGTCGTCTGTTTTTGTGGCCATGTTTGTTTTTTAGTTTTTCCCGACTGCATTCTGGTCTTGAGTGTGTATTCTCTAGGCGTCGACCGGGAAACTCAAACGTGTTGTGGTGTTATCTTAATATGTTTTTTATTAACCTTGTTGGTTTAACTTTGTGTTTTTAGTGAATGTTCCTGTGTTTTTCTCCGTCACGAATGTTGTGGATTTCTTTATTGGTCATATTTAATTTTATTAATTTAATTTTATATTTCTCGTTTCAGCCTTGGAGGCTGGATTTAGACAGCTCCTTAACCCGGTCCATGAGGCAATTTTAATTGGCTACATGGATAACTCTTGCCAGGCGCGTCCACGTCGCGGGGGTGGGCAACGGTACTGTAATATACCATGGAACTACAGTACCGGCTAAGTTCTGGTGAGGACCCAGTCCTATGGGGTATAACATAGGCCCCGTGCACAGGGTTACGTGCGAAGACCTCAACGGAATCTGCAGCGGAGAAGATGGACTTCGGAACGGTGGAGATTGCGGAAGAGGCAACCCAGTACTCAGGGAATAGTAAGAGTACAGCATCAATCGGCAGCGTCTGTTTCCCAGGTTAGGGGCGGCTGCAAGGGCGTCTGTTTCCCATGTTAGGGGCGGCCTGTATAATAGCTGGCAGTAGCTTCATAAAATGCCTTTGGGAGTGGCGACCCCATCGTAATAATAGCCTAAAATGGAAATGGCACTTCGAATGAATCGGAAAAGGTTAGGGCGTACCCTGCAGGCGACGCGCAGTTCTTTTGGTACTGGGGGAACTGTGAGAAATGGGCGACCAGTAACCGAAATGAAAGTGGGAATCATGAATGTCATGACCCTGACAGGCAAGGTGCAGGAGGTGGTAGACTTCATGGAGAGGGAGAATGTTGGATTGATGGGGCTGAGTGAAGTGAAATGGAAAGGTAAAGGAAGGAAGAAATTGAGGAAAGGATATACATTATACTGGAGTGGTGGCCAAGAGGCCAATAATGGCGTGGGACTGATAACCTCGAAACAACTGGAGGAGTATGTTGAAGTGGTCGAGTGTGTGAGTGACAGAATAATGAAAATTAGAATGAAGATGAAAAATGACGTGATGGACTTCATACAAGTGTATGCACCACAGACTGGAAACAGAGAAGAAGATATTGAAGTATTCCTGGAGGATGTAGAAAGAGTAATTTCAAATGTAGAAGTGGTGATCATGGGAGATATGAATGCACAAGTCGGAAACGAGAGACAAGGAAAGGAAGAAGTCATTGGACCATATGGATATGGGAAAAAGAACCGGGAAGGAGAGGAACTTGTAAACTTTTGTGAAAGGAATGGACTGATAGTGGGTAATTCATGGTTTCGGAAGAAAAACAGCAGGAAAATTACGAGATATGGTTGGGGCGATAGAAGAACAAAATCAGTAATTGACTACTTTCTGGTGGAAAGGACTAATCGCAGAAAGATGATAGATGTGACAGCTTTACCAGGAGAAGCATTTGATGGGGACCATAGAGTTGTGGTGGCAAAATTTAGATGGGAAAAATTGGAAAACCTAAAGGAGATCAGAGAAAGTAAAATAAAAGTATGGAAATTGAAAGACAAAACCGTACAGGAAAATTTTCAGGAGAGATTGAAGCAACAAATCCCAGTTACTGAAGTGGAAAACATAGAAGAGGAATGGTCTCACTTTAAAAAGGCATTTGTTGGTGCAGCAGAGAGTGCTTGTGGTAGGACGTCAACAAGAGTGAAAGAGAAGGAGACACCATGGTGGAATGAGGAAGTGAGGAAAGCAGTGAAAGAAAAGAAGTCTGCATGGAAAGAATGGAACCGAGATCAAACAGAAGAAAGCAAAAGGAAGTATCACGACAGCAAACGGAGGTGTAAGAAAGTGGTAGGAGAAGAAAAGAAGAAAAGTTGGGAAGAATTTACACGAAGAATGGAAACAGATGTAAGTGGCAGTAAAAGGATGCTGTATGGGCTTCTAAGAAGTAAGAGGAAAGAAAGAGTTACTACAAAGCTAGTGAAAAAAAGAAGATGGAGAGTTGTTAACACACCCAGAAGAGATAAAGGGACGATGGAAGGAGTATTTCGATAAGCTTTTGAATGTGAGCAATGGTACTGGTGAGATGGAAGTGACACAACCTGACGACTCTATAACAGAAGATGATATAACAATGCTGGAGGTGGAATTAGCAGTACAGAAAATGAAGATGGGAAAAGCAACAGGGGTGGATGAAGTCAGTGTAGAAATGATAAAGGCTGCTGGACCTGTTGGCATGCAATGGCTGTATCGACTGCTAAAGTGTGTGTGGAAATGGAAATGTGTACCAGAAGACTGGAAGAAAGGGCTAATAATACCAGTGTTTAAGAAGGGGCACAAGAAGGTGTGTGATAACTATAGAGGGATCACCCTCATATCACAGATAGTAAAAATACTGGAAAGGATATTAGAAAGAAGAATGAGAAGAAAGGTGGAAGGAGAGTTGCAAGAGGAACAGGAGTGAAAGATCCACAGTGGACCCAATCTTTAGCTTGAGGCAGGTGATGGAAAAGAACTGGGAATATGGAGAGGATTTGATCATGACTTTCATAGATCTAGAAAAGGCATATGATAGTGTCCCCAGAGAGAAGGTATGGGAAACCATGGTTAAGAAGAGACTGGGAAGAGAAATGTTGGAAATGGTGCAAGCAATGTACAACAACTGTGTTAGCAGGGTACTGACCCCAGTTGGAAAGACAGATTGGTTTACGAACAAGACTGGACTAAGACAGGGGAGTGTGCTGTCACCTCTCTTGTTCATAATGGTGATGGATGAAATAGTAAAGGAAACAAAGGAAGCATATGAACATAAAGAAATGAAGTTACTGTTATTTGCAGATGATATTGTGGTCTGGGGAAGGAACACCGAAGAAGTGCAAAAACAACTAGATGCACTGAACGAAAATATTCAGAAGTATGGCCTGAAAATCAGTATAGAGAAAAGCAAGACAAGAGGGGAAAGACAAGGAAAGGGCACTGTGAAAATTGGAAGTCAGAGTTTGGAAATTGTGGACACGTTCAAATACCTAGGAAGTGAATTGATGCAAACTGGTAGGTTGGACATGGAGATTGGCAGGAGGGTACAGCAGAGCAATGCATTCTATCAAAGTGTAAGAAAACTTGTTTGGGATAAGGAAGTACCAAGGAAAAGCAAGGAGGTAATGTATAAAGTGTATTATGTACCCATATTAACTTATGCAGCTGAGACTTGGACCCTGACAAGCAGGCAAGAGAGTAGAATCCAAGCCAGTGAAATGAAATTCCTAAGAAGTATGATAGGAAAGACAAGGAAAGACAGAGTGAGGAATGAAGATGTTAGGAAGGAAGTTGGGATGGGAAAACTAAATGAGAGAATTGAGAAGAATAAACTAAGGTGGTTTGGACATGTAAAGAGGATGGAGGAAAATAGAATACCAAGACAGATGCTGGAGGCGAAGTGCAAGGGTAAGAGACCAAGAGGAAGACCTAGAACAAGGTGGATGGATTCAGTGAAGAACGGCGTAAGAAAAAGAAATCTGGACTGGGACAAGATCGTGGAAGAAGAATGGTGGAAGGAAAGAGGAAAGTGGAGAAGTGCCATAAATACCCCGACCCGGCAGGAGCTGGATAAGGGGAAATGATGATGATGATGATTTCTCGTTTCATCGTGGCTTTAGATGTCTGCATGTCGGGTCGGTATTACATACCTTAATATATTATCAAGCCCTTTCTCATTTAATAATGCCTGTCTACTGATTTTCTTCCTTTGGTCTTAATTTTTTTTTTTAATGTAATGTTTTCTTTTTGGTTCAGCAAACTGCATGTAAAACCTTATCTTGTTTTCTAAGGTAATTGACTTGTTTTGGCCATGAGCCATGTGCTTTACCACAGAGGTTTTTTTTTGTTGGCTGAAGGAGTTATATTAAATTATATTTTCTTGCATCCTTCTGATAATTAAATTTTCTTTTAAATTTTTAAGCAACTGTTGTGGCATTATTTCGTCGGCAGCAGTTCTGTTGGTTATTGGGGGGTGTCTGTAGACGAGCCTGTGCCTTCCCCTTCTCCACCTTCCTTCCACCCCTTTTGGTGTTCTTCTCTTGGGGCATGTCATCTGGAGGTGATTTTGCTGTTGAAGCGATGCGGACCTCTGAATAAAAGGTAAGTTGGCCCATCCACCCTGGCCAATACCGGTGTGTCACTAACATCTCCAGTTCTTCCTATATGGCTCTTATTTTCTTATAAACAGTACATTATCCTCTCAGGTTGAAGTCGATATAAGACATTGCGTCATTGACCAAATTATTCATTGGCCGCTGCTTCGTTCCTCGCTTCGGGGTTGTTCGTGAGCTATCATCTGGAGACGGATGGAAAATATCTCATCCCACTCAGCTGTGACACGTAGCCTAGAATGCACACTAACCTACGTCACGCTGCATAAATAGCTGTATACTCAACTCGTATTCAAAAACTCTGAAAGACAAAATAACGATACATTACCATCCCAGCATTTGGCCGAAGACGAAGTGGGAAACCACGGAAAACCACTTCGAGGATGGCTGAGGTGGGAATCAAATCCCTTCTAGTCATTTTGACTACCCGATGCTGAGTAGACCCCGTTCTAGTCCTCATACCACTTTTCAAATTTCGTGGCAGAGCTGAGAATCGAACCCAGGACCTCCGGGGCGGCAGCTATCCATGCTGACCGCTACGCTATGGAGGCGACTTTTATTTTAATATGTTCGTATTAGTTGAAGATTTGTTTCTGTTATTCACAACTTGCTTTTTTCAATAAACGAGCCAGACTGGCCGTCCAGCTGCACGTCCAGGCCAAAGAACGCTAGTACCATCTAGCGACGGGAACGGTCAACTACCGGAGTTCCACCACTTATTACTCTATTCTCCCTGCTCTTGCCTTCAGCCTTCGCGAGGTTGTAAGTTACAGACAACATTTTACATAGTACATAATACAATAAACTGAAACTAACTCGCGACAGCTGGTGACAGTGGATTCTGCTCGCAAGTCAAAGCATGTTTGCTGGAGCATACGAAACATGGCGTGTGCAACAGAGACCCTGCTCTATTTGAGGCAAGTGTTTTGGTGAAAAAATAACTACCAATACCGAATAAACAAGAGTTATTTGCAAAGAAGAAAAAGCAACAGAAGGATTCATCGTCCGACTAGAACATCAAAAATAGCTGTTCCAAATGATTGAAAGACTTAGCATATTAAATATGTTTCAAAGTATAGGGTTTGTTAAAATATGTATCGTAACCGCATTGCCCATGGTACTGCCTCTTTCTTGCCTAGGAGGTCTAGGGCTTTGGCTGCGCCAGAAACTTAGGATCCTTCTTCGACGTATAAAATAGGGTGAACTCAGCCTTGTGAGGACAATAGAGTAGCTGCATGGTAAGAGAAGTTACACCCAATGGCCCAAAACCAAGGTAACGTAGCTGAAGGTGTCGTTACGCTGCGAATGTCACGCGTCCTTAACAATACGCAATCGTAGGGTTATGATTAGTTAATATCGTAACCACGGTAATGTGTACAGTAACCATGGGTTTGTTACAATGCTGTTTGTAACCGTGATTATATTACAATGTGTATCGTAACTACGGTTATATTTTATTGTGTATCGTGAGAATGGATTTCTTATTCATGATTTTATTATAATGTCTACCGCAACCACGGTTCTTTATTTTTTACAATGAGCATAGTAACTACGGTTATTCAATAATGTGTATCGTAACTACGGTTATATTATAATGTGTATCGTGATTATGGATTTCTCAACCATTAATTTATTATAATGTCTACCGTAACCACGTTTCTTTCTTTTTACAATGTGTATCGTAACTACGGTTATATATATAATAATGTGTATCGTAACTACGGTTATTATTACAATGTGTTGAAGATGGTCTTCTGTGGTTTCCCATCTTCCTTCCAGGCAAATGCCGGGGTTGGTCCCTAATTATTGGCCACAGCCGATACCTTCCAACTCCTCGACCTTCCATTCGAACTTCCCTCCCCCAACGGTACTTGTAGCTCACCCATTGGGTGTCCGTGTCAAAGCAGTTACACAACTGTCGAGCAGAACATGTCCTTGGACACTCCCGGCATTAAAAGCCATACGCTAAAAAACAATGTTTATCGTAATTATGGCTTACTTAACCATGAGTATATTACAACTAGACGCCACCGCAACCAGCAAATCGCAACGAACGTTGGAACTTCCCCGCCGAAGGAAAGCATACTGGGGTATTTTCAGCACTCTTAGAAAATCCGATGACTTCGGCCGACTTTGAACCAGCGACCTTGGGCATATAATGTCTGCATGCTACCATTTACGTCACCGAAGCCGCTTCCCACAGAGTCAGATGGAAAACTGAATGTGATCTCATGCAATGGCGTTGTCTTGGCAACCTCTGATGGCTCAAACCTCATCAATTTAGGAGCGTTGTCATGCCAAGCACTGATGGCTCTTGGCATTTTCTTAGAATTTCAAAATCATTTTTCTCATCGTTGAGGTAATGGAGGGTCAAATCAAAAATTATTTCAGACAAATGTTTTAGGTAATTATAAGAGGAATATTGTCCATTGTGTACGGTTTTGATATTGTGCCTATTAAGAGAGATATGATTAATGTTTCCCGAAAAACCCACTTCTTCCCACCTCATTGGTCAATGGTTAGTGCTATCAAAAAACTTTTCAAACATAAATTTTTACCCTTATGTGACACATAGTATGAACTTCGAATGGATTCGATATTTCACATATTAACAGAGTTATAGCGATATTTCATTTTTTTCTTTCGAAAAATGACCCCCATTTTTATCCTCTTCGACCGATTGTGCCCATTAACAAACTCGAGTGAGATTTTAAAGGAATACAAATTATGTAAAAACTTCAAAGTGATTGGTCCAAAATTGCGGTAGTTATCGTGTTCACAAGAAAGTGATATCATACTAATAATATATAAAAATGAGATGGTGTGTGTCTGTCTGTCTGTGTGTTACTCAATAACGCAATAACCACTGGTCCGATTTAAATGAAATGATGCATGGATGTAGCTAATTTACCATGTTTACATATAGGATACTTTTGATTTCAATATTTTGCACTATTAAACAATGGCGACCATTTTGGTGACGTCACTACATCCTTTGGCTTCAAAATTTCATATTTCCATATCAAATAAAAAAAACGCTAAGAAATAGCAAACTTTTGATGGCATATACGAGATTTAACATTTAATTTTCTATACGAAAGGTCCTTATCACTTTTCGCGTATCTCCAACGGTTAGCCAGTAAAACCTAAATTTGTGCAATAAAACACGGTCAACACCGAGCGGTGCAGTATATCTCTCTCTATATAAAAATGAAAGTTTGTCTGTTTTTTTTTCGGAATTTCTATGGAAATTTGAGTTGTTTACGCGTTTCAGACTGTTTTATGATGGATTCGCGTGAAAATAATAATTTTGTCTGACTGTCTGTTTGTTTGTTTGTTTGTCTGTGGACAATTTTGTTCCCTTATAACTCGAGAACGGCTGGGTGTATCAACGTAAAATATGGTACAGATATCCATCAGAGGCACGACACTAATCATTGATGTGACTCTTCTCCGTACCTCTCATATAAGGGGACTTACCCCCTTACAACACATGCCGAAATAGGCGTAGAAAGACGAGACAAAGCTCATTTTCAGCCCCTCAATGTGAGACAAAACTCGGGGGCCCGAAAGGGTCCCCGAAAACCACATTTTAAGGCCCTAAAACCAACCGTTTTTTATAGATATTCCCAGAAAACTTATTTCATTTAATTAACTAATGAACGAATGCAAGCCGGTAACCATGCAACAGATGGTAAGACGTAATAAAATTCCATTAATTACATTAGTGTGAGAGTTTGCAAACGGCTAGAGGGTTATCACGGAACCAAATTAAGCTGTAAAATTCATCAATACGTATAAGACGCTTAAGGGGGTCAAGGGGTACTCTAGAATTTTTTCACGCGATTTACACCTGCGGTTGTGGTACGGCAGGTCTATTATATTCCTATCCCAATATTATATTATTTATTATTAATAATAATATTATATTATGGCGTACAACGACGAAACAAAGCCCCTCGGTGCCAGAAAAAACTCGGGGACCCTAAAGGGTCCTCGAAAACTACATTATAAGGCTCTAAAACCAACAGTTTCAGAAATATTCCCGGAAAACTAATTTTATTTTATTTAACAAACTAATGAAGAAATGCAAGTCGGTAACCATGACAATATTATCTCAAGGGGTGACATTCAACTTTCCATCTATTTCTGTAAGAAGCAATGTCACTCCATTTATTACATTTCTGTGAAAGTTTTCAAATGGCAATAAGGTTATAACGGAACCAACGTAGACTGTATAATGCATCAATGCAATTAAGGGGGTCAAGGGGTAACCTAGAATTTATTCACGCAATTTTCACGTGTGACATATAGTACAGAAGGTCTATGATATCTCCAAACAGCAACATTATTTTCAAATATTCCTGAATTGAATCAGCATATTTTGCGGATTTTAGGAATTTGGGCCAATTGAGGCTAAACTAACTGATTTTTCATGCACCACAAGCCTTTATAATTTATGAAAGGGGTCTTCCTGTGTTTGGGGACCTAACGCAACGTAGAGGATCAGTTTTTATGTGACGTGTATTTCATTTCGTCTACAAGGCTTTCAATTCTATTTCTCGTCAGGAAGTACACGTTAGGTGAATTTAGTCTGAGAGCACATTTTAACTAATTTTCTTCTGTCGACAAACGGGTTCATCGTAAGGATGATTTTCTTTGATACTGTGTGGTAGATATACCCATATTTGGATATCTCGGTAATATGATGTAGACAATAGAATTGTCTGTCTGTCTGTCTTTCTGTGTATCTTTATGTACGCCTATAACTCGTGTTCGGATGCTTGGTGCATCGAAAAATTAGGTATGATAACCATGAGAGTCAATACACCAATCATTTATAAAACTCTTCACCGTACTTTTCATACAGTAGAAGGGTGGATACAGGGAAAAACTTCTCAAAATACATGCAAAAATAGGCGAAATATAAAAATTATCATAGAAGGACGACCAAAGCATATGTTGCATTTCTCATTGTGAGACACAAAATACGGGAGTCTATAAAGGGTCTCCGAAAACTACATTTTAAGGCCCTTAAATTAACAGTGTGTGTGATATTCCCAGAAAACTTACTTCGTTCTGATAAACTTATGAAGGAATGACAAACCGATAACCATTGCCACAGTAGCTCAATTGATAATGTCTGGGGTTAACACCGAACGCCGTTCGAAGAACGGGCACTTCTGCTAGTATTTATATACTGTACCTGATTGTCATCATGTGGACCATGTGTTCGTATCCCAACTAACTCACGGTCTTTCGAGGTATGGGACGTTCATGCCCACCATACGACCACATGCTCAGGATTTGAGTCTACCAGGTAACTACTCTACAGGAAATACACAACATTTTCCTAAAGGTAACACATTTACTGGTCTAAAATCAATGGCTACACAACAAATACAAAACAAAGGACAATTTACATTTGATTCCCACAAATAAAATAGGGTTGTTCTGTGAGCTTTCTTCGTAAAATAGTGCTGCACTGCACTCAAATCTAATTCTAACATCCTGTCAATGATATTTTCAGACTTCCATGGGTTTCCATAGTGTTCAACAACTAACACAACTTTAGTTAATGGGAGTATCATAACACAAAAATCACATATCACATAAAATGATACTAATAAAACTTTTCCCATTTCTTATGGCATTTACCTTGATTAACATGAATACATTACTTTCTGCAATCATTAACAGATATTTTTTTGTGTTGCGTGAATCGTCTTCCTTCCTTCCATGCATATGAACGCCTTAGGAAAAGTGGTACTTAATTTTATAGTTTCACCATATAACGATTTTCTGGGTCTTGTCGGGCTTATCATTGTTACAAATGTGTCATGTTCTGGGAAGAACACATACCCGTCTGCATAAATTAGCAGGAATGGCAAAATGCACTCTAAAAGAAGATACCTACATTATTTTTGTTCAGCTTTTCTCCTCAGAGAATAATTGAGCCAAATATTATCTGATTTCTATGATTCAACAACGTATGTGAGTTGCAACCCACCGTTCAATTCACTTGGCATCATCAAAATAATCATATCTTACTTGCATATTTAAATATCGAGATTTCTCAGTGTCCTAGTGTGACTAATTTACAAGGGACCGGTCGGACGACCTTCCTCCCCCTTAGCAGGCAATCAAATTCGTTCCAGCCGGCTCTCCAAGATGGCCGCTACAGAAATGGTCTACCATTCCCCTCTCTCTCACTCTGTCAAGATCAAGGTCAGGTTTGTTTACAAAGTGCAGACTAGAGTAACACTGAGTGTGGCTCCTAAATAATTGAGTCAATTTAAATATTTAACATCTAACCTTATAGTGTCTTGGGCTCAAACTGGCTCCTTAATTAACATTCATGGCTGGGGTGGCATTCTAGTGATAGTCTTGCCGTTCTATGGTGACGACTAGTGGCTTTTAGACGCGCATCATAGTGAAAATCCAACGACTTTCACCTGCAGCTGTCAATAAAATATAAGGAAACCTGCGTTCCTAAACGACGAATATGATCCTCACCTCACAGGGTGGGTCATTAACACACACATGCTCACAGCGTCTCGACGGACGTCAATAGTGGCATAATTCAAGCAAGCGTTGGATACAGACAGGCTCTGTCCAATTCGCTGCGAAATAATACAGTATGCTCAAGGGCGATACTACTCGTAGATTTGGCCAACTTCTCACCTAACGTGCAAGCTATACTAGTTGTCCCCGCTATATTTATTACGTAAATCACTGGATTCTACGTTAATTCTGCACGCTTACAAGCGGCTCAAACAATACTTCACATATATGACTCCATTATTAAGGCACTCGCGTTCTCTGTCATACCACTTAAGCCAAAGCTTTACATAGCTCCTAACAGAAATGTATCAAAATTTACTGGCTTACTTTACTTTAATGGTCCTCAAACAATAATCCTAAGGATTGACCATATCAAATATTCATTCATATTTCACTGACACTGAAAAAGCTCTCGTATTTCTTTATATTTCACGTTATACTCTCACTGTTTACCAAATACAGTATCTTTACATTAGACATGACACTATTTGAACACTATTTAGGCCAAAAATGCCTATTACTTTACTGTTTGGCGACCCATAATATTATTTATTATTATCATTTAACGTTACCGTTACATCCATCACTATTTTTGCCTGAATGGCCTTAAACAAATCACCTTCCAAGCCATATTTTATTCAAGACGAGTGGTGAAAACTCGTTCAGTAAGTGACTATTACATCTTACTCAAAGTGATAAATCGTTACATGGTGAACTACTTAGTTATAATTACATTATAAAAAATGGGTACTCACTTTTTTCCTCTTTGCTGGATAGTGCCAGCGCCTCAGCTGTAGCGCTACCATAACGCTTGAATTAAGCCATCATGTTATCCTTGACACAACACTTAGATTCATACACTTCCCACATGATACACATATTTTTATCAGTGGCTTTTATCATTGCAATACACTGCATATTAATCACTATACACATGAACACTTAAAATCACTATTTCACAATTTATATACATTTATCCACTACTTCACATGTTGATCCTTAAATTGGACTTCTCCTACGCCTGATCTCAGAGATGCGCTGTAATTATGACAACCGCTGGTCTCCGTGACAATCTAGCAGCGTTTTACGGACGTTCCATCCTCGTTCCCTGCAATCTTGTTCAGCTCACTATCCAAATTAGGTGGCAATGGTTTCCAAGCTCCCATCATTGTAGTGTTTCTGATGATGCTGTCATATATAATTCTGACAATACCTCCCGGTATAAGAACTGTTGAAAACATTATAAGTTCCTTTTCGCTGTGGCGAATTTATATTTGCGTCAGATAATATGTAAATATCTGTAATACTTTACTTTCGACGCACTTCATGATTATTTACGAAGCTTTATAACTTGCTTCTATTGTTCTCCAACGACGGCGCGTTGATACTTTAACATTTTTGCGCGCTACTAGCAACGTCTTAGTTACGTGTGTACTGTAGAAGACTGGTAAAGAACTGGTGACGAACTGCAGAAGCCTTGTGATGAACTTAGAAGAAGACTGGCTTGGCTTGCCTCGCTCCCCCTATATAAAGGTTTCTCGTACAAAATAGTCCACTGGACACACGAGAGCGACTCCTTTCTTGAAATAATACCTCTTCAGCCGAAATGACATCTACATCTTGTTTATTTAGGTGTGGAGGTTTCAAAAACATTCGCGTGCCGGCGATCGCTTCGGCCAATTAATTACAATTAATTGCCTTAGTTCAGCGCGTGCGCACGCTATCATGGTACTTCCCCGTTGACTGGTCACTAAGTCAATGCTCTTGAGCGTAGGGTAGGTTGTGATGCATTCATTTGGAGATAAAGGCCTAAATTAGGTGAAAAACCATTCCTAAATTACCTCTCCGTGAATATATTCACCTGGGTGTATATTTCAATGCATTTCAATGCTCCATTTAGCTGTAATCAATTTATTTCCATGTGCAGTCGATCCCGCCATAGCTTGCACCGTTGTCAAGCGGTGGATACCCGAGTCATTAATTCTGAGCTGTCTCTCCGCTCCAGACGTAAGTAGTTCGGTAGGCGCCTAGACTACTCCGCCCACTTGCTAAGGGTCATTTGTAAAACTTCAAACTGGCCTTCTCTCATTCTCGTATGCTCTGAAAATGTATATTTCCTTGCATTTGGCTGCAGTTCTTCCCTTAAATTGCTATGATATTCACCTATAGATCGTGAAATCACGCTACATTCTTATATGTCAGTATACCTCTCATTGCTCTTTGGGTTCCCAATAATTGCTCCCCCGCAGAGATCAATGGTTCGACTCTAGGCATAACCATGTGCCTGGTCTTTTCTGATGAGACCTGAGTTCGATGCCAGACTGCCGTGGCCAGTTGGGCACAATACATACATATATATATTGAACCCATGCAAAGAAGCATATGAGACTCAATTTCGGGGGGTGTAACAGTCCATTTCGTAAAGTTGTTGTTCAGCGCTTCTTATAACATGCAGGGTAACATATAACAAAATAACATGCAGTAAAAAGTGAATACCAGGATTAAAACATATGAATTTAATAACAGATCAACAAATTTACAATATTTACAACGAAAAAAAGGTCTCCCAAATGACACCCTCTTGAATTAATAAAATTGCCAAACTAGGCCTGATCTCAGGAGAGATCGTAAACATCTGAACAAAATGTCCCAAATTACTGCAATGACATGTGCGTGTGCGGCTTTTCTACATGCGTTACGATGTGTACAAATTAATGCGAGATTCGTTACCATCCAGTAAACCTTCAGGGGACGAATCTGCATTGTCTAAGAGCTAGACAGACACGAGGAACCAACCAAACACAAATTAAACTAACCCGACACATCCTACACTAAATAAGACCAAATATAATTTCCGCATGAAATTGGAATCAAAGAACTGCCGTAGCAATCAACATTAACGCCTAAAATTAGGACTTTTCAAATCAACCCAAGTAAATCAACACGTGACCAATCAAGAAAAATACACATATGGCCGCTTGCCATTTTTACAAGAAAAATACAAAATACACCCAACGGTGTCACAACAGACAAATCTAACAATGAAATGAGTCATAGAAATCACTAGGCTCAAAGCCAACATTTACATAAAAATCAAACATTTCATCTCATACGATATGCGGTAATTCGTAACGGACATGGCGAACTCCCAATTAAAATTACGATCCAATGACCATTAAAAGAACAGGTTTGCTACAGATAGCTTACAGGGGTCAGTCGGTCAGCTGGAATGCCTAAACGATGAATCACCAGACAGAGACGGGCGCAAGGTGGAATCTGCACATCTGTCAACCCACGTGTCAATTACCTCGACCTGCCGTAGCAATGGCTCGAGTCTCGAAGAAGCGTGCTCCAAATACCACATAATATACGTGTGTGTGTCAAAATAAAATATCTTAGCATTTCCCAAAGAAATCCAAGAATTAGCATAGGACAAGTTACAGTAGCCTCGGAGAGCGTTCTGCCTTTCCATAAAATACAACCACAATATTTGAGGGCGGTAGGCACATTCTACCCCTCATCACGAAGAATCGATACACACACTTTAACACAATACACACACCAGTATCACACGTATGGGTTTGACGGAAACCTGAAATAAAGGAAATAAAATATTTTCCACCGACTTGCGCTCCCAATCTAGTCCGTGACATAAGAACCTGAAGAGGACTCAAAAAAACTCAAAAATATAGATCTAAGGTGTTCTACAGTGACATCTTAATTTGTTGCGCTAGGCAACCCTAGTATGAATGAAAAACTGTTCGTAAAACATCTAACAACTTTTACCCCCTTCTCCTACTAAATGAATTTGAATAACAGCACCATTTATCGACCAGGACGAATTTCGCATTCGCATGAATAAAATCAAAATACACACGCCGTGCATACTAATAATGACTCATAAGAAAAATATACAATCAAACAAACGCTTTGGCCACGTGCCAACGTACATTTAAATATAACAGTGTCGGCGCACAAAATCTAAAATACACAAGAAAAACAATGAATAAAATATTTACAACGTTCCCGCGTCTAATCTAGCTGCATATTGAATAAATCAATGGTTTGTACATCACCGTGCAGCTTGTAGAAAATCAACCTCCATCCCAAGGCATTTCCCCACGGGAAATCTACTCGTTCATCGTCGACGTTCTGGTAGAGGCATAGAACTTCATTCCACCAATCGACCTTCCCGTAGACATCTTGGCGTGGCTTCTTGGAAAGAAATGTTCAAAGTTATTAGTCTACCTAGCTAGAATCGCTATGAGCTACTGACTTTCACTCAAATATAATGTCCTGGGCGATTACTCAACGTTGAACTGGCCCTACCTAAGCATTTGCTTACTTCACACGCACATATACATCACCCAAATATAACCCAAAATTTACAGAAAATATTACACTCTTCGTTCACCACGCAACTGGCTTTTAACAAGTCTCTCAAATTACGTCTACCGCGTAGCGCTTATCTCGACTAGAGACCTCCCTCCGCTAAGCATGCACTCTGCTCCCCAGAGCTCAAATAAAATGTTCGTTCAAACAGACGTGAAGTATGCTCACTAGAGCCTGATAAAATCGTGACTCAAACTGGCGTGAACGATGCTCCACGGAGCCCGATATAGTTGTGTCTCAAACTACTCATCACCGATCAATTTATTAGAAACTGACAGAGAGTGGTGGAGTGGGGGCAATTTGTGAAAATAATCTGTAGTTTTCAGCTCACAGACTTGGGACTAGTATCAATCTTCTTCTTTTCAACCAAACGTCTCAATGGACTCATGCGGAATCCTATCGCATCGGCGGTTCTTCATACACGTGTTTTAGCGCCTATTTTTAAGGTACGCAACTCTCCGCGTGGTTTAGGAGGCCTCTCTCCTGATTTGCTGATTCAATCGTGTATCGGTTGGAACTTCACCTCTGGCACGCCCATAATGACGTCGACTTGGATGCGCGTTCACCCTGAATTTGTCTTTGAACTGGGCTTACCCGGTCATCGTCAGGAATAACTACCACGCTACTTCTGTTGTAATCGTTGCGACACACTACCTGTCTTCCCTTTGTCAACCTCCAACATGTACTGCCTGGATATCAGTAATAATAATAATAATAAAAATCATGAAGACTTATTGATCGGCAAATCAATAAGGGTTCATTTATCCTCAGCAAGGTTTTGAAATTCGAAGCAAGTGATTGATTTGGATTTTAAAACCAATATCCACAGTAGTATAGATAACATCTCTTAAGTACCTCACTCGTCTGCCTGAGTGTGCATTCCACAGTCCCAATTAGTGTGCGCGCTTCTCGCTGCTGTGTGCCCCTCTGAGATGTCATTCACACGTCTCGCCGGACCTTCCCCCCTCTCGCTCACACAATTACAACCTCGGCCAGACCTGTCGTCTTGTTTACAAACAAAGCTCGCTCTCCTAGGTACCACGTAGCCACGTACATTTGAGTGTGGGCTCTCAAATTAATTTTTCAATATGATTCTGCATTCCTTGTCCTGATTACTCATCAAATGGTTCCCCTCTGTAATATGGCTTGAGATTGGCACTATTGAAAACAGATTTAGCGCCAGTGCTCAATTCTTGAAGTCTGTGAGCATTATTACCCAAATTTTTGATAATACGGAACGGGCCGATAAATTTTGCACAGAACTTGGCAAATATTTTGTTCTTAGGATCTGATATCGGTGGTCTCCGAACAAGCACTAGTTCCTGTTCCTGAAGTTCACGATGAAATTTCTTCCCTCTGTATCTCCTCAATCTTCGGTCCGCTTGGCTCCTCATGTGTTCTCTGGTTCTCTGAATTCGCAGCTCATGAGTTAATAACGGGTCCCTTGTGCATGGAATAATCTTATCCCAAGATCTTTAAGGCATCCTGTTATGGTGTACAACTAGTGGGACTTAACCTGTCGACTCGTGCTTCGTAGTATTCATGCACATCTCAATATCTCCTACTCTGTCGACCCACTTATTATGATCATTTGGAATCATGACGCGGTAATATTTTGCAACACAGCGAATCGTTCTTTCGCTCGGATTTCCACTAGGGTGGCGAATGCTAGATAGAACATGCTTTATTCCTAAGCTCTATAGACCTTGTCTAAAAACATTGCTTGTAAAATATGTTCCATGGTCCAATAAGATGAATTCCGGCTTCCCAAGCGTCGGAATGACTTTGTTCTGGATTCTGCTAAGGACTTGCTTTGATGTCGTCTTCTGGATTGGACATAATACCACCATATTGGAAAATACATCGACACATGCAAGAAGGTGTCGGCATCCTCGTTTTCCCTTAACTAGGGGACCGAAACAGTCAATAGCGACCAGTTCGCACGGTTTCTGTGGTAATAAAGTTTTTTGAAGCTGTTTCAGTATGAAATTATTGGGCTTAGTACGCTGACACGCGTCACAAGTCCTAATTACTTCAACAATGGTATATCGCATCTTTGCCGAAGTAAACGTTTCTCCTATTGTTGCTTCCGTTTTGTCAGTGCCGATATGTGCTAAGCTTTCATGGACATGCCACGTCAGTCCTCTCTGTAACGATGCTGGAACTAGAATTCGACGTTTGGTGTGATCATCATCCACGAACTTGTGAAGAAGATTATTGAGGTAATGGAATTTTGCTTCCTTTGCACGGGCTTCTCGATATTCAGGTGAATCTGACTGTAGTTCCTTCTTGTAAAACTTGATCATCATCATCATCCACGGGTCCTTTTCGTGTTCCTTCTGAATTTCTATCAACTTATCCAAAAATTCACGAGCCTTAGGTGTTAATGCTATGTGTTGTATATCTACTGCTGTCTCGTTCTCATCTTCAGGGTTCCTGCTTAAAGCATCTGGTATGATGTTCATCCTTCCAGGGCAGTGGTCTATGGTGATATCGAACTGCTGTATATAAATGGACCAACGCGTAACTCTTTCGCTTGCCATCGTTGTTTTGAATAAGAAGGTCAGTGCATGGTGGTCAGTTCTGACAACAATGGAGTACCCGAAGACCATCTTGCGCCATTGTTGCAACGAGTACAAAATTGCTAACAACTCAAGTTCTGTAACAGTGTAGTTTCTCTCGTGCTTTCTAAGTTTACGACTAGTAAATGCCACATATGATCGATTCTTGGGTTCATCAGCGTCCTCTTGGTAAAGCATGGCGCCGATCCCAATCAACGAAGCGTCTGCCTGGATCACAAATGTCTTCGCGAAGTCTAGGTATCCTAACTTCACACAATTTTCCATTAGGTCTTTCGTGGCTCTAAAGGACCTGTCGCACTCCTCATTCCATGACCATCGATTAGATTTCTTTAGCATCTCTTGCATCGGTGCTACTGTTTCCGTGTACCCAGGACATTCTCCTTAAAGAAACCTGTCACTCCCAAAAATGCTCTAATATGTTTCACTTTAGTTGGTGTAGGGAATTTCTTAATTTCGTCAATTTTCGCCGGATTTGGCCTCACGCCTTTAACATCAATTATGTGACCCAAATACAGAATCTCGCTTTCAAAAGTGCGATTTCTTCAAATTAATTTTAAAATTCATGGTTCTCAAATTATCCAAGAGTTTGTTTAGGTTTTCCAAATGTTCCTCCATTGTTTCTGATGCTATGAGTATGTCATCAACATACCTTGTAAAGAAGCTCTTGACCTCTTCAGTTAGATTCCTGTCTAGTGCTTTATCAATGCACATCCTGCTGTTTTTACACCAAAGTGCATGCGAGACCAGATATAGTTTTGGTTATCAAATAAAAAACCCGTCAATAACTGGGATTTTTCCTCAAGTTCCAGGTGGTGGAAACTATTCGTTAAATCAACGCTAGAATATATCTTCTTTCCACGGAAGCCCTTCAATACATCCTTGATCCTTGGCGCTTGGTCGTGCTCGACTAACAGTTTGCTATTTAAAACCCGTGCGTCTAGGCATAATCTGATTGATCCATTGGGTTTGGCCACAGCCAATATTGCATTTAAATATGGGGTTGCTGCTTTTCTAATCATTCCAGAATCTAATGGGTTAGTAATAATGTCCTTGACCTGAGCAAAATGTTTCTCAGGGATCGGGTACAATTTACTCTTAAATGGGGTCCAATCGGTGATTTGCATGGCATAGTGAAAATTTAATACTTTTCCAGGGATCGTGTCGAAAACTCCCTTATGATGTCTCAAAATCTCCTCTAATTTGCCTCTGTCAGGTTCCCCTAATATTGCCTCCTTAAGTCGCTCCTGAAGTAAAATTTCAAATTTGGACCCGCTAATTTCTTCCTCCGCCAAATGTATCCAAAGTTCCTGCGAAATATCTTGACCGTCAATTTCAATAACAGCTGTCTCGCTTACTCGTCCCTCCGTCGAGTCCTTATCTTCCATCGCCTCATTAGTGCATTCTTCAATGACCCAAGTATTCGCCACTCTCTCTAGCGGACTTTCTTCCATGTTCAGACCAACGTGACTCAACCCCTCAACTTGTTTAAAACTCACAGTGTTATTATGTAGGTCAATTATAGCGTGGAAGTCACAAATGAAGTTGGCTCCCAGAATAACATTATAATTCATCTTCGGTATCACGATAAAAGTTTGTGAAAATGTATGGTTTAATATCTCTAGATCTAAATATGCTTGCTGCTTGCAAACTATGGTCTTGTCAGGAATGTCCCGACGGACTTTCATTAATGGTATGGCCATAATTGGAATGGTTTGTTTATTCCCAATTTATTTCAACAATGCTTCCGTGACTAAACTCACTTGGCTACCCGTGTCGATAAGGCACCTCACTCTAAGACCTCCAATATGAGCATAAATAATTGGTAATTGTCTGATTACATTCTCTCGGTCCTTCACCACTTCCTCCAGGCAATCGTCCGGGAATGCTACCCACTCTTCAATATTCGCAACAATCAATTCCTCCCGTTCCCTGTTTTCCTTCGTTTTCAGGCTATCTGGTTTTGATGTGATCAAGGTTTTTTTAATCCTGCGACCCATTCGTTGAGTTTCGCCGGTTGTCATCGTTGTCTCTCCTGCTGACGTAGTAAACTTTCCGCCCCCGCATCCTGGTGATTATCTGGACTTTTTCTATTTGCCATCGCACGCCCCCACTTCTCTTTCTCTGTTTCTTCTTCTGCATTTAATTCATCCAAATATTTTTGCGACTCAGCGTAACGCTCGTTCCAGTCATTACGATAATCTCCCTGGTTTTCTTGCCGATAATTCCTCTGATTATTCCATCTGCCGTCCCCGTTCCTTTGATGTGGTCTACCCTGCCTTTGGTTTCCCCTCCAGTTAGTATATTCTCGCTGGTACGTCCTCTGATTGTAATTATTGTTCTGATTGTTGTAATTATCACGGCGATTTTGGAAGTTCCTATTGTTATTATTATTATATTGGTTTCGACCGTCGAACTCCTGCCGTCTGGGCGTAAATTGTGTGCTAGTGGGCTGTGTCTTCGTCTGATTGCTCTGACTTTGACCGTTTTGATGCCCTTGAACTATTTCTGCAGTGTTCACACATTCCATATTCCGTCTCCCGGTCTGTGGACTAACCATACTCGTTTCGTCCAAGTGGCGGAGTATCTCCTCGGCCTGAACTGTGGTTTTGATATTTCTTGCCACTAAAAATTGCTGTATGTTCATCGGAAGCTGCTTGCCGATAGTTAATACCATGTTTTCTTCAGAAGGCGGCTCGTCAAAATCCAGGAATTTCACTAGCTGTTGACAAAAAAAACTCAGAAAACCTTGTAGGGTGTGTACTATGGTATTTTCTGGTATATAAGTCCATCCTCAACCCCTGCTGCAGTGAAGGACTCCAGAACTTCCTCAAAAATGCTTCTTTAAACTGGGCCATGTCATTAAACGTATACTTGAAGCTTTGAAACCAGATTAAACTTGGGCCCTCTAAAAATTTCTCCACCAGACGAAGCTGTTTTGCGGGACTGACGTGTTGGTCATTAAAATAATCATCCAGCTGGCGCAAAAATGCTTTTGGAGTAGATCCTGAATTTTCTCTGAATTTGTCTGGTTTAAAATCATTTCCCCTAATTACTTGTATGACTTGGGCAGGTGCCACACCAGATTGAGGAGTTGACGTCTCCCCTCTGTAATTTTGGAATGTGTCGCAAGTTATCTTTGGACTCTGACCTCGGCTCGTATTCTCAGCTAGCTTCGATCCCTCCGGACTTCCAATATTTCCGTGTTTCTCTACTGAATTTTCTGAAGAGAATAAAGTGGCATTCTCTAAAGATCTTATCTCATTTTTAACGATGAGGTCTGCGTGTTCTTGGAGCTTGGACTTGATACTTTCTTCCAGGGCCTGTATTCTAGATTTATTCTCGCCTAGCCTCTTTAATATAGTCAGCCTATCCCCTTTAGTCTCGTTCACCTGCTGTTCCCAATCTTTCCGGATCCCACTCTTCAAATTGTTAATTTTTTCTTCGTTGTTTTCCTGATTCTTCTCAAGCTGTTCCCCTATTTCTTGCATCTGCTTCTGAGTTTTATTTGATTGTTCTCCCATTTCTTTCTGTTTCTTATTTAACTGTTCTCCTATTTCTTTCTGATTCTTAATTAACTGTTCTTCCATTTCTTCTCGTATTTGCTCTAGATTTTTACTTAACTGGTCTTCCAGGTTTTCGCGCAAGTGCATCCTTTCTTTCTCCGTTTTTATCTCACGTTTATCAAGTTCCTTTATCAATCCTAACACAGTGTTGTCGACTGAATTAATCTGCTCCTGTACGTTAATATTCTTCGCCTCTATTCTGTTGAATTGCCCTTGTAATTCATCCTGCGTGCTTTTGATCCCTGCCGTTTTGTTCACGCATGCTGTCTCGATTTGTTTCAGTTTGGCGGCTACCATTCCATCTAACTGTACTAGTTTGTCGTCAAATTTGGATTCTAGTTTCTTAATTTCTCCTAACTGCCTCAAATTATTCTCTGCCACCTCTCCCGCCAGTTTCTCTAGTTCTATTTTAGTATTATGATTTATTTCAAGGGTTATTCTATCTAATTGAACTGTTTGTAAGGTTGCCTGCTCCGATAACTTGTGGTTTATGTGATCTAACTGTTTATCATTATGTTCTCGCAACTCGTGTAATTGTTTATCATTCTGTTCACGTAACTCGTGTAATTGTTTGTCACTATCCAATTTCTGGATTTGCAATTGGACCGTAATGTTACTGTTCACGTCCTGTAATTGTTTATCACTGTGTTCACGCAACTCTTGTAATTGTTTATCATTCTGTTCACGTAATTGAGTAGTAATGTTATTAAATTGTTTATCATTCTGTTCACTCATACTTTTTAACTGTTCCTCCGTTTTTGCAGACATTTGCACAGACATCTGCTCCAACAACACTTTCATCTCCTCGATGCTAGCCATCGCAAAACACACAAATATATTCTGGGAAAATAGGGTCATGCAATGGGATTTCAGTCGTACACACACACATGTCTTGATATTTAAATATTACATTGATTCTAATTTAAATAAATTTTCAGTAATCAAAATCTTTCTGAATAATGACTCTTATTTCCAAACAACAAAATATCTCCCTTGTGATCTGCTTTTAAATTCCTAACTAACAGAATTTACGAAAGACACTTTAATTAACCGAAGTTAATTAAATGTAAAGTAAGGCAACAACTTCCTGCTATTGACTGAGTTCACTAAATATGCAAATTTTCTAATTTTAAGCCGGGCGCCAGAACAAGTTAACAACAAATACAATATCAACTTCCAACCTTGTTCAACATTTCTAACTTTAAGAACTCAGTGATTTTACTGATACACATGGTGGTACAACTTCGCCTCAATTTACTGAATTTACTCTTGTCCTGCTGACCTGGCATCATTTCTCAGCGAAATAAGTATGAGGTCAACAAAGCAACAACAACAACAATCCCCACTTGGGCAGCCATTTTTGATACATGAACCCTTGCAAAGAAGCATATGAGACTCAATTTCGGGGGGTGTAACAGTCCATTTCGTAAAGTTGTTGTTAAGCGCTTCTTATAACACGCAGGGTAACATATAACAAAATAACGTGCCGGAAAAAGTGAATACCAGGATTAAAACATATGAATTTAATAACAGATCAACAAATTTACACTATCTACAACAACAAAAAAGGTCTCCCAAATGACACCCTCTTGAATTAATAAAATTGCCAAACTAGGCCTGATCTCAGGAGAGATCGTAAACATCTGAACAAAATGTCCCAAATTACTGCAATGACATTGCGTGTGCGGCTTTTCTACATGCGTTACGATGTGTACAAATTAATGCGAGATTCGTTACCATCCAGTAAACCTTCAGGGGACGAATCTGCGTTGCCTTAGAGCTAGACAGACACGAGGAACCAACTAAACACTAAATAAATTAACCCGACACTTCCTACACTAAATAAGACCAAAAATAATTTTCGCATGAAATTGGAATCAAAGAACTGCCGTAGCAAACAACATTAACGCCTAAAATTAGGACTTTTCAAAACAACCCAAATAAATCAACACGTGACCAATCAAGAAAAATACACATATGGCCGCTTGCCATTTTTACAAGAAAAATACCAAATACACCCAATCGTGTCACAACAGACAAATCTAACAATGAAATGAGTCATAGAAATCACTAGGCTCAAAGCCAACATTTACATCAAAAACAAACATTTCATCTCATACGATATGCGGTAATTCGTAACGGACATGGCGAACTCCCAATTAAAATTATGATCCAATGACCATTAAAAGAACAGGTTTGCTACAGATAGCTTACAGGGGTCAGTTGGTCAGCTGGACTGCCTAAACGATGAATCACCAGACATAGACGGGCGCAAGGTGGAATCTGCACATCTGTCAACCCACGTGTCAATTACCTCGACCTGCCGTAGCAATGGCTCGAGTCTCGAAGAAGCGTGCTCCAAATACCACATAATATACGTGTGTGTGTCAAAATAAAATATCTTAGCATTTCCCAAGGAAATCCAAGAATTAGCATAGGACAAGGTACAGTAGCCTCGGAGAGTGCTCTGCCTTTCCATAAAATACAACCACAATATTTGAGGGCGGTAGGCACATTCTACCCCTCATCACGAAGAATCGATACACACACTTTGACACAATACACACACCAGAATCACACGTATGGGTTTGACAGAAACCTGAAATAAAGGACATAAAATATTTTCCATCGACTTGCGCTCCCAATCTAGTCCGTGACTAAAGAAACTGAAAATGACTCAAAAAAAACTCAAAAATATAGAACTAAGGTGTTCTACAGTGGCATCTTAACTTGTTGCGCTCGGCAACCCTAGTATGAATAAAAACCTGTTCGTAAAACATCTAAAAACTTTTACCCCCTTCTCCTACTAAATGAATTTGAAATAAAGCACCATTTATCGACCAGGACGAATTTCGCATTCGCATGAATAAAATCAAAATACACACGCCGTGCATACTAATAATGACTCATAAGAAAAATATACAATCAAACAAACGCTTTGGCCACGTGCCAACGTACATTTAAATATAACAGTGTCGGCGCACAAAAATCTAAAATACACAAGAAAAACAATGAATAAAATATTTACAACGTTCCCGCGTCTAATCTAGCTACATATTGAATAAATCAATGGTTTGAACATCACCGTGCAGCTTGTAGAAAATCAACCTCCATCCCAAGGTATTTCCCCACGGGAAATCTACTCGATCATCGTCGACGTTCTGGTAGAGGCGTAGCACTTCATTCCACCAATCGACCTTCCCGTAGACATCTTGGCGTGGCTTCTTGGAAAGAAATGTTCAAAGTTATTAGTCTACCTAGCTAGAATCGCTATGAGCTACTGACTTTCACTCAAATATAATGTCCTGGGCGATTACTCAACGTTGAACTGGCCCTACCTAAGCATTTGCTTACTTCACACGCACATATACATCACCCAAATATAACCCAAAATTTACAGAAAATATTACACTCTTCGTTCACCACGCAACTGGCTTTTAACAAGTCTCTCAAATTACGTCTACCGCGTAGCGCTTATCTCGACTAGAGACCTCCCTCCGCTAAGCATGCACTCTGCTCCCCAGAGCTCAAATAAAATGTTCGTTCAAACAGACGTGAAGTATGCTCACTAGAGCCTGATAAAATCGTGACTCAAACTGGCGTGAACGATGCCCCACGGAGCCCGATAAAGTTGTGTCTCACACTACTCATCACCGATCGATTTATTAGAACCTGACAGAGAGGGGTGGAGTGGGGGCAATTTGTCAAAATAATCTGTAGTTTTCAACTCACAGACTTGGGACAAGTATCAATCATCTTCTTTTCATCCAAACGTCTCAATGGACTCATGCGGAATCCTATCGCATCGGCGGTTCTTCATACACGTGTTTTAGCGCCTTTTTTTAAAGGTACGCAACTCTCCGCGTGGATTAGGCGTCCTGTCTCCTCATTTGCTGATTCAATCGTGTATCGGATGGAACTTCATCTCTGGCACGCCCATAATGATGCCGACTTGGATGCGCGTTCACCCTGAATTTGTCCTTGAACTCTGCTTACCTGGTCATCGTCAGGAATAACTACCACGCTACTTCTGTTGTAATCGTTGCGACACACTACCTGTCTTCCCTTTGTCAACCTCCAACATGTACTGCCTGGATATCAGTAATAATATTAATAATAAAAATCATGAAGACTTATTGATCGGCAAATCAATAAGGGTTCAATATATATATATATATATATATATATATATATATATATATTTTATAAATTATATATAAACTTTTCAACTGACGGTGGTTTTGGGGTCTGGGGGACGTGAAACGCGAAGATATGTCGAAATTTTCCGGAAGTCGAAACATGGTACCCATTGCAATAGTTAGCTTTCTAATGAAATCTACCTTATTAAATCTGTCGCCGTGTCTCCTATTGTTACGAGTAGTGTATGGCATACGAATATCTCAAATACAAGGTATTATTTCACATTAAATAATAGAGTAGAAATCATTCGATCTATGTCTACCCCTTATTAAACTCGTTTCCAACTGGGTCGGGGATGAGGTCCGATCAAAGTCCACGTGACCTCGTAGTTCCTCCCCTTAAAACAACAATAACTAACTAACTAACTAACTAACTAACTAGAGTCCACGTGGCTGATGGTTTCTACGACCCAATGCCCCCCTCACAAGAAGAGTTAATGAGATATGAAATGAATGAAGATGGATGAAAGTTAAATTTCTAGTAGTTTCAACTTTGGCTACCAGACGCCACTGTCAATACCAAGTGGCGAATGTTGTAACTTGATAGAGCATTTCTCACAAAATAACCTTCACATTTAGCTACACACTACCAATTGTAGTGGTAGGTTCCTTTTCATACCATAAATCTATGACATGGGCCCACCGGCTTTACTTCCCCTCCGAAGGAAGGTATACTGAAGGATTTTAACGCTCTTTAAAACCCGAAAACTTCGGGCGGGTTTGAACCCGCGATCGTGGGCATAGAAGTTAAGTGTGCTACAGACTATGCCACCGAAGCCACTTTTGACTGAAAATCACCGCGTAGGCTCAATTGGCGGTGAAGGCTGATCTGGTTAAGATGCCATAAAACATATTCTCTTCATCAGGGTACAGGAAATCTATACATTATTGACGACTGTATGAACCAATTAACAATAAAGAATTTGGCTTTATTAAGCTCTACCATCATAATTTGTCCTCTTGTGTAAAATTATCTTTATAAAAATTTGATCCATTTTCTTTTAAATTGTGAAACTTCTAAACAATTATCTATTCCAGAAGGGGTTTCATAATGTGTCTTTGATATCAGTGGCCTGTAGAGAGAGATAACTCCCCAAATTTGTGAGTTAAGTGGTAGTCAAAACATTATAAAATATTACAGAAAATATCAAGCAAGACTTCAAACTAATTGAGGTGGAGAATTTAGTCAACACAGCACAGTTAAGAAACAAATGATCGACAAGTATTTAATACAAAATTCCACATATACTTAGGGTCTTAAAGAGTACCTTGAATCTAGAGGAATACACCGACGAGAGGAAGGAGGAAGGGCTGGAAATATTGGCCCCAAGGCCCAATTTCGCTCTTTACTGCTCTGGCTATGTGCACACATGCACGCACATAATAAAAACCACACATCAAACACACACAGGCTACATACACACAAATTACTCCCATCCACCATGCATAGGCTACTTGCACACACATAAATACAGAAAATTCTCCCATACAACATACACACTGTCTCTCTCTAACACAAACACAAAGATTAATTTGATTTATAAATTCAAATTAGCTGGACAAAATCCTCCTCAATGTCTTTACTTTGTGCCAATTATTCACAGCGGGAGATCATTAATGCCGCGAGGAAATGTATCCCAAAGCCAAGCAGAACGATTATAAAACCCAGATTGATCAGCATATGTTCTAGAAAAAGCTGCAGTGAGAGATATATCTTGCCTATGTGAAATGGGTAAATACATATCTCCGGACATATGCCAGTTCCACATTGATACGCTAAGTTGTTATGGACTTGGTTCTGTTTGAATTCTTTAATCCCATGACAGTTAAGATGTCAAGGTAACACCTAAGTAATTGGATTTCTATTTCGCTGATTAACTGAATGCTTGCCTCATATTCAAATGAGAAATGTGGTAACTTTCTTACGATAAATGTATTAAACTAAAAGGAGTTAGTAATTGCTGTTTTCTGGCTACTCACTCGTCCAGAAGTGTTTGACTTATTCTTTTTTTTTGTAGTTGACTGGAGGGACAGATATTTCAAAGAACACATAATTTCATTTGAAACCATATCTGCGACCATAAACATTAATTGTAAGTGCGTGTAGGTATTTTCAGTTGAAGAGATTTAGGCGATCTACTCCCCAATTTCGACTTCTCATTTACCACTGCCGTCTGATAACGACATCCAAACTCGATCGGGTGACAGTAGCCAAGATTTGATTAATTTTGATTTCAATTACCAAATGTGATGCGATGCGATATATTTTTACGAGCCGACATCGTACAATTCAGAGTGCCGTACACTTATGACACTTTTAAAAAAATCTGACTTCGTTGGCTCTTATTCTAACGTGTGATATAGGGACCTGATCCACCGAGGAAACATCTACCATCAACTCTGGTCTCAAACAAAAATGAAGTTGATTGGTGTCGATGTATTCTCCGTCAGCAAGCCTTTACATTACATAGTGAAACTGTTTGGTATTCTACCCAACATGCCAAGGCAATGCGACGACAGTGTGAGTCAAACAATTTATGGGAAATGTTACAGTATATTTATAATGGTGCTTGCGGCTGTCTCATTAGTTTCCTGTTTTATGACTCAGTCCAGGACTGTTATTATTTTAGAGGGGGCTTCAGCCATCCTTGTGAGTGTTTCAACGATGTTGATGACTTCTTCTACGTTCTTCGTCATTTTAGGAATGAACTCTACTGTTCATATCCAATCATACGAAGAAATGTTACAAAAAATAGCAAGTGCCCTTAATGTATTCCCACCTGAACACCACCAGTTCTTGAAACAGGCAAAGCGGCGAGTTTTCGTGTTGATAATTCTTGCTGGTATCATGTTTGCAATATTTTTAATAAATGTAATAGCAGTGATTAATTATCAAATCAACTTTGCTTGCTTTGGACTGTTACTTGTTAAATTTGCCTTACCACTCCACAACCTGATGTTCATACACTTAGTGTTGCTAGTTAGGGGCTTATATCGACTTCTGAACAAGAGACTAGAACTCTTAACTAGATGTGATAACATTCCGCTTGACACAAATCTGGTGTCGAATCGTGGAATACATTCTCTTCGAGTAGAAAATGTGGCATCTAGACAACAGACTGCAGGAAATTGCCTTCATCCAGGTTCTGATTGCAAGGGAAGGGCGGTGAGCTCCTATGACTTCTGTAACATGCGGAGAATTTATTTAGAATTGTATCAAATAACTGAAAACATTAACACATATTTCGGTATCAAATATTTCTTCTACTTGACATACACTTTTGCCACGACTCTTGGTCATCTGTATCAGATTTTTTCTCGGAATGACCATTCTTTTGAATTATTATACGTCATTTGTGTGTTAATCAATGTTGCCAACGACTTGATCCTGTTGTTTGCGGTGGTGATAAGTTGTCATGTGACCACCCTGGAAGCTGCCCGGCCCGCAGTCTACGGATCGAAGCTCTCATTGGCGGTGCCCTCCGGAAGCGATGGGGAGATACGATGGCTGTGTCAACATGCTGAACAGAATCCTGTGGTTTTCTCAACTGCTGGACTCCTGACACTGGATCCGTCTCTTCTGTTTGCTTTCACTGGATCCATCATCACTTATATTCTCATTCTTATCAACCAGCAGTCTTCAGAAGATATTTGATGAAAATTGTGTTGTATTGCCATCATGTAGGGACAAAGAGACAATGAATATTTTGACTCCACTCTGCTTAAAATTATATTAATAGAAATGGCACGCCAACCAACCCACAAAGGAACATTGCAAACATGTGATCTCGCTTTGTATACCATGTTGGCCATATTAGTTGGGTAATGTGATGGTATTGCATCCGCAAATTCATTTGATTATTTTTACCAACGGCGAATTTGTACACGGTTAAATTATGCGCTTGACTCTTGGAGCTACCCCAGTGGGAGTTGTGATATCCTCTTCGACCAATAGCATCACAAAAAAACCTTCTCTTTATGTACTCTGGTTGTGCTCGTAAGTGATAATCTTTATGAAGTTTCTGTAAGGTGAAAGAATACAAAACAACTAACAATCAGTTCAGTGGAGAACATAAGTAAAGGAATTCGTCTTCTAAACTCTTTGACATATTCCTTCTTCCTTGGAGGTGCTGTCACAGTACTCCCCCTCCAGTAGCAGTGTTTCCAAATACTTCCTTGGGAAATATGATCATGTTCATTATGTTTCTGTAAAATAAACGAATGCAAAACAACCAACAATTAGTTCAAAGGAAAACATAACCAAAGAAATGTGCCTTCTAAACTCTTTGATGCATTCCTTCTTCCTTGGAAGTGCTGTCACAGTAGTCCCTCTCCACTAGCAACGTTTCCAAATGCTTCCTTTGAAAATGTGTAAATGTTCATTTAGTTTCTGTAAGATAGAAGAAAACAAATCAACTAACAATCACTTAAAATGAGTGTTCAATTAAAGGAATACGTATTCTAATCTCTTTGACGTATTCCTTCTTCCTAGGGAGTGCTGCCACAGTAGTATAGGGCTTGTGACCGTATGAAGGCTGCTGAGGAAAGCTATTACACTAGCAACGTTTCCAAATGTTTCCTTTGGAAATGTGTAAAAGTTCATTTAGTTTCTGTAAGATAGAAGAATACAAATCAACTAACAATCAGTTCAAATGAGAGTTTAATTAAGGGAAATCCTATTCTAAACTCTTTGACGTATTCCTTCTACCTAAGGAGTGCTGCCACAGTAGTATAGGGCTTGTGACCGTACGCAGGCTGCTGAGGAAAGCGATTCTAGTAGTGCTATTGGCCAGAGTGGATATGAGAGCAACGCACAAATCTACAGTGGCTGCTCCAAGTCTCTTGTGTATCTTCAACCTTGCACAATTTACCTTTCTCTGTGGATGGCTAAAAGTGAATTTGGGGAAATAATACCATCACGTACGATTTCTTTGTGATCAACATGTATGCAGCGTTTCAGTGAAATGAGGAGGTTCACGTTTTCGCGATATTTTAAACTAGCAATCGGTGTTGATCTTACTGATCGTTGAAGAAATCTTGTTCTACACGATGCACTTAATCTCATATGGTGGATGCTGATCACATCATCCGCTTTAAAAAAAATAGTGTGCTGGGGTAACATGTCTAAATTGAGCGTGAACATTAACATCATGGGAAATGTTATCCGTAATGACCTTTGAGCGTGATTTGAATGTGATATGCAAGTGCCTGTCAGTGCTTGTGCATGTAGACCTGTCTATTATTGAAAGACAAGGTATGCGTACAATGATTCAACACGCATTATAGTATTCAACAGCACAAGTTATGAAACTTATAAACTAACTAGCAGGTACCCGCGGCTTCGCTCGCGATCAAGACAATGGGGACGATGCATTATTGCTGATAATTGGTCTATTCTATTACAGCAATCGCGGCTATAGGTGTGTCCATTCTAATTCTGAATATTCTGATACATACAGTATATTGATATGATCAGCAAAGTGGGAATTTTATCGAGTTGTGAACGTCTGCAGGGTTCGTTGTTACATTATGTTAACACATTTTAAAATTACGTTTATGGTTTTGCCATCTTCTGCTGAGACATAACGATTTTGTTGTCCGGATGCTCGCGAGCACGCCACATACAGTTGGCCATGGGAAAAAATTGTTTTGTCTAAATGTACACGTGCTACTGTTAAGTGTGTGTCATTGCGCTTTGTTAAAGAAATTGCGAATATTGTTTGAAGAGGGAACTGCACTCTTGCACACTGGAATTGCAAATCTATCGGAATATGGGGAATTAAATGTATTCTTACTTAAGCTATTCTGGATGTAATTTGGCCATACTAATTGATGATTTGAACGTAAACATATCCCTATTAATAGACCTATAGTTAAATATCGCTCACCTTGGCCGCTGATGTACATTATGCAGTCTCTTCCAGTGTTACATCCCAGGGATTGAAATTCTCCAACGACCCTTTTGCCCCACATGCCTCTCTAAGTAATTAAAATTCCTGATTGTTGTTGAGTCTTCAGTTTTTTAACTGGTTTGATGCAGCCTTCCATGTATCCCTCTCCTGAGCTAATCGTTTCATTTCTACATAGCTAGCACACCCTACATCCGAGGCAATGTGTTTAACCCTGGTTTACCCCTACAGTTCTAGTCTGCGACCCTCCCATCCATAACTACTGTCGACCAAACTATTATGTGTACTCGAGTTTGAAGTTTGTTTGTGAAGTAACCGATAGACCTATATAAAATCCAATAACATCATCATTTTCGTCGTTCTATTTTACGTTAGATCATGTAGGTTTGGAATTTTTAATTTATATTTTAATATTTCTTATCACAGTTGGAACACAAGAAGTGCCTGTTTTTAAGCGTTTTTCAACCATGCGTCACATTTAAGAATTATTATCTCACAAACACGTCATCAGATCGAATCCAAATTTTAACACAACATACACTGGAATGTTGTATAACAGGTTTATTAATTTTACAAAAATAATAACAAGATTCGTTCTTGAACACACAAAATTTTGAAATTAATAAACCAGTTATACAACATTCCAATGTATATTGTGTTAAAATTCGGATAGATCTGATTACGGGTTTGTGAGATAATAATTCTTAAATGTGACGCATGGTTGAAACACGCTTAAAAAGGGGCACTTTTTGTGTTTCAACTGCGATAAAAAATATTAAAATATAAATTAAAAATTCCAAACCAACATGAACTAACGTAAAGTCGAACGTCGAAAATGATGATGTCACTGGATTTTATGAAGGTCTATTGGTTACTTCACAAACAACCTTCAAACTCGTGTGCACATACTATTTTGGTCGACAGTAAGCTTGCTATTCCTGGGTGTCATAATATGTGTCCTACCCTCCTATCTCTTCTCTTCATTAGCAGTCGCCAGAAACATCTCTCCTCTCCCACTCGTCTTAATACCTCTTCATTTGTTACCCTAACTACCCATCTGATCATCATTCTCCCTTATCACCACATTTCAAAAGCTTCAATTCTCCTCTTTTCTGCTGCACCATTAGTCCATTAGTACAACTCAGCAACTTTTCTAGGTTTAAGCCGTGCCTTGTGCGGGGATTCAATGGCCGTGAAAGACAAAACAACAACTTTATTGAAATAAGTTTGCCCAATTCCTCAGTAAGAGTAATTAAGAAACAATAATAATTAACGTGACAGCCGGTAGAATACGACACATTCGACTGTGAATCAACGTTGCAGATCATGGTTAAAAACGAAAAAGAGCAGATCAAAATTGGCAAACAAAGATATTCAGTTCAGAAAAAACAGATTTATAAAGAAAACGAAATCATACCGTGCAAAATAGAAAGTATCTTAACATTGTAAATTCGAGTAAACTTCTGAAAGCTCGCTTACAACAACCAGCCGAAAGAGTATAAAATTAGACTCAAAATCACGATCGTATCCGAGCCCCAAAAGCAACCTCTATATATAAAATATATCTCATTTTACGCGTATCAATGCGAGGAGCAACGTTCGTGGTTAGAGGTGCGAACGGAACCCAGCGTTTTGAGGCCCTAAAACGAACGGTTTTCGAGATATTGCCAGAAAACTATCCCCGGTCTGCGAAATTTCAGCGGTTGCCATAGTAACGTTGATCTGTTTCTCAGAGGGAACACAGTTATTTGGGAATATCTCCGAAACCGTACATTTTAGGAACTTAAAAAGTGTGTTTCGGGGTCCCTACAGGACCTCCGGGTATTGTTTCTCGTATGTGGCGGCTTAAAATGAGCAAAATCCGAACATTTTACCGACTGTCCTTGCTCAGTGCCAAAGGGCCGAAAAAAGTCACTTACAAATTGAATTTTCAAAAACCGTTTCTTATTGGGCCTCTACATACTCGGATCAACCAACATGCAAAATTTCAGCTTTCTAGGTCTAGTGGTTTGAGCCCTGCGTCGATGAGTCAATTTTGGATTGTCAATGCCAAAGGGCCGAAAAAAGTCACTTACAAATTGAATTTTCAAAAACCGTTTCTTAGTGAGCCTCTACATACCCGGATCAACCAACATGCAAAATTTCAGCTTCCTAGGTCTAGTGGTTTGAGCCCTGCGGTGATGAGTCAATTTTGGATTATATATAAGAGATGAGACTTTCCGAGTCGATTTGAACGTAGAAATATGGATTATAGCTCTTTTTGCGCGTATCAATGTCAGGAGCAATGTTCGTGGTTTCCACTTCAAATAAGTGGGAACAGAACCCAGCGTTTTAAGGCCCTAAAACGAACGGTTTTCGAGATATTGCCAGAAAACTATCCCCGGTCTGCGAAATTTCAGCGGTTGCCATAGTAACGTTGATCTGTTTCTCAGAGGGAACACAGTTATTTGGGAATATCTCCGAAACCGTTCAATTTAGGAACTTAAAAAGTGTGTTTCGGGGTCCCTACAGGACCTCCGAGTATTGTTTCTCGTATGTGGCGGCTTAAAATGAGCTAAATCCGAACATTTTACCGACTGTCCTTGCTCAGTGCCAAAGGGCCGAAAAAAGTCTTTTACAAATTGAATTTTCAAAAACCGTTTCTTATTGGGACTCTACATACTCAGATCAACCAACATGCAAAATTTCAGCTTTCTAGGTCTAGTGGTTTGAGCCCTGCGTCGATGAGTCAATTTTGGATTGTCAATGCCAAAGGGCCGAAAAAAGTCACTTACAAATTGAATTTTCAAAAACCGTTTCTTAGTGAGCCTCTACATACTCGGATCAACCAACATGCAAAATTTCTGCTTCCTAGGTCTAGTGGCTTGAGCCCTGCGGTGATGAGTCAGTTTTGGATTATATATAAGAGATGAGACTTTCCGAGTCGATTTGATCGTAGAAATATAGATTACTAGCTGAAGTACCCGTGCTTCGCTACGCGTGATGAATAAAATAAAATGTGAAGGTGACAGTTAAAACAGGGGATAGGCGAGGTGCTGCGCAGAGGGAGATTAATGATGGAACATTTTGTCCAACTACACCGCTCGGCGTTGACCGTGTTTTATAGCACAAATTTAGGTTTTACTCGCTAACGGTTGGAGATACCTTTCGGACAGGAAATGTAAGTTTAACCTCGTATATGCCATCAAAAGTTTGCTATTTCGTAGCGTTCTCTTTTTATTTGAAATGGAAATATGAAAGTTTGAAACCAAAGGGTGTAGTGACGTCACTAAAATGGTCGCCATCTTTAAATAGTGCAAAGTATTGAAAAAAAAAGTAACCTATATGTTAACCAGGTAAATCAGCTACTTCCATGTAAAATTCATGTAAATCGGGCCAGTGGTACTTGCGTGATTGAGTAATACACAGACACACACCATTTCATTTTTAGCTTCGATTCGCTCGGGTCATAGTCGTGTCATATTGTTATTCAATGAAATGCAGGTTTAACCCCGTTAACACCCCTTTAGAACCTGAATATCCAAAAATCCCTCCTTAGTAGACGTTTTCGACACAAAACAAACATATCCCCAAAATATAATTCTGCTAACATTAATAGTTTGGGTTGGTCGATGAGAGTGAACATACAAAAATCCTTCCTTAGTGGAGGTTCTTCTTCCAGAATTTCACCCCTCCCCTTAGGCCCCTTAAATTGGATTTATGAAGAAAACGGCCGAACACATATTTATTTTATTTTTATTTATTTTTAAGCTGATTGATTTCCTCTGAGTTTCAAATTCCTCGCCTATGTCCTTTAAGAGATACACGCTCCGTTAAGAATCTTTCAACCCCAACTTTTCATCCCTTTCACCTCATAATATACACTACATCGAAAAACCATTAGACATGTGTCAGCTTATTTTTAATGATTAGTATATATGCCAAGTATCACATCCCCAAATGAAACCACTCGTGAGATATTGCTATTCAGTGAAATGCACGTTTACCCCCTTAACACCTATTTAGAACCTGAATATTCAAATCTCTCTCCTTAGTGGACGTTCTCGACATACAGCGAACATATCCCCAAAATTTCATGTTTCTAACCTCAATAATTTTTGCTTGGCGATGATGAGTGTGTGAGTGAGTGAGTCAGGACATTTTCTTTCATTTATTTTTGATAATTTCACCCCTCCCCATGAACCCCTTAAATTGGATTTATGAAACAACAGGTCGAACACCTATTTACTTATTTAAAGCTGTTTTGGCCCTGAGTTTGATGAGTGAATAAGTGAGTCAATCAATTTGGACACTTTCTTTCCTGTTTTTCCCCCCAGAATTTCACCCCTCTCCAAGGGCCCCTTAAATTGGATTTATGAAAAAACGGTCGAACACCTATTTAATTGTATTTTAAGCTGTTTTTCCCGCCGAATTTCAAACTTCTCGCCTATGTCGTTTAAGAGATACACGCTCCGATTAGAATCCCTCAACCCCCAATTTTCACCCCTTTCACCTCATAATATACACCACATCGAAAAACCCTTAGATATATGTCTGATTATTTTAATGATTAATTTATATACCGAATTTCACATCCCCAAAGAAACAACTCATGAAATATCATTTTTCCAACTTTAATATTTTTCGCTGGGCGTGGTGAGTGAGTGAGTCAGACAGTACATTTTCTTTCAATTTTCTTTTTTCAGATTTTCACCCCTCCCCATGAACCCCTTAAATTTGATTTATGAAAAAAAATGTCGAACAGCTATTTACTTAATTTAAAGCAGTTTTTCCCCCTGAGTTTGATTAGTGAGTCAGTCAGAAAATCAGTTAGGATACTTTCTTTCCTGTTCCCGCCCCAGAATGTGACCCCTCCCCATGGGCCCCTTAAATTGGATTTATGAATAAACGGTCAAACACATATTTACTTATTTTTTATGCTGATTTTTTTCCGCTGAGATTCAAACTCCTCGCCTATGTCGTTTAAGAGATACACGCTCCGTTAGGATTCTTTCAATCCCCACTTTTTACCCCTTTCACCTCATAATATACGCCACATCGAAAAACCCTCAGACTCGTGTCTTCTTATTATTAATGATGAGTTTATGTGCCGAGTATCACTTCCCCAATGAAACCAATCGGGAGATATTGCTATTCAATGAAATGCAGCTCTACCCCCTTAACACCCCTTTAGAACATGAATATACAAAAATCCTCTCTTAGTGGGCATTTGCTGCCCTTGGGGAAGCAGCATACCAAATTTCATTCCAATCCGTTCGGTGGTTTCTGAGATTTCGTGATGAATGAATGAGTGAGTGAGTGAGTGAGTGGTATGTGACAAATATATAGTAGAAGATAGTGTCAAGTCTTTGTTATGCTAAACTCGGTTGACAGTGCTGTGTGAGTAGGTGAGTAACTAACGGGATTTCAAGTAAAGATCCTCATTTTCTATACCGGTAGTGCAGAGCGCAACTGGCATCCAGACGGCCGTGTCTCGACTTGAGCTATGTTGCCATGGAAACTATCTGCCTTGCAATTCCTTCATGAGTATATTTTATGATTTGATTAGCCTGTGCTTGAGTGCAAAAGGGCCGAAATCAGAAGAATGAGAAAGAGTATCGAAAATTCATGTAGCCAGCGGTTCCTTCTGGCTCCTAAACTATGTGTATGAAAAATTTGGTTCGAAGTGGAAAACGAACCCAGCTTTTTAAGGCCCTAAAACGAACGTTTTTCGAGATATAGCCAGAAAACTATCCCCGGTCTGCGAAATTTCAGCGGTTGTCATAGTAACTTTGATCTGTTTCTCAGAGGGAACACAGTTATTTGGGAATATCTCCGAAACCGGTCATTTTAGGAACTTAAAAAGTGTGTTTCGGGGTCCCTACAGGACCTCCGAGTATTGTTTCTCGTATGTGGCGGCTTAAAATGAGCTAAATCCGAACATTTTACCCACTGTCTTTGCTCAGTGCCAAAGGGCCGAAAAAAGTCACTTAGAAATTGAATTTTCAAAAACCGTTTCTTATTGGGCCTCTACATACTCGGATCAACCAACATGCAAAATGTCAGCTTTCTAGGTCTAGTGGTTTGAGCCCCGCGTCGATGAGTCAATTTTGGATTGTCAATGCCAAGGGGCCGAAAAAAGTCACTTACAAATTGAATTTTCAAAAACCGTTTCATAGTGTGCCTCTACATACTCGGGTCAACCAACATGCAAAATTTCAGCTTCCTAGGTCTAGTGGTTTGAGCCCTGCGGTGATGAGTCAATTTTGGATTATATATAAGAGTTGAGACTTTCCGAGTCGATTTGATCGTAGAAATATGGATTAAAGCTCTTTTTGCGCTTATCAATGTGAGGAGCAATGTTCGTGGTTTCCACTTCGAAGAAGTGGGAACAGAACCCAGCGTTTTAAGGCCCTAAAACGAACGGTTTTCGAGATATTGCCAGAAAACTATCCCCGGTCTGCGAAATTTCAGCGGTTGCCATAGTAACGTTGATCTGTTTCTCAGAGGGAACACAGTTATTTGGGAATATCTCCGAAACGGTTCATTTTTGGAACTTAAAAAGTATGTTTCTGGGTCCCTACAGGACCTCCGAGTATTGTTTCTCGTATGTGGCGGCTTAAAATGAGCTAAATCGGAACATTTTACCGACTGTACTTGCTCAGTGCCAAAGGGCTGAAAAAAGTCACTTACAAATTGAATTTTCAAAAACCGTTTCTTATTGGGACTCTACATACTCGGATCAACCTACATGCAAAATTTCAGCTTTCTAGGTCTAGTGGTTTGAGCCCTGCGTCGATGAGTCAATTTTGGATTGTCAATGCCAAAGGGCCGAAAAAAGTCACTTACAAATTGAATTTTCAAAAACCGTGTCTTAGTGAGCCTCTACATACTCGGGTCAACCAACATGCAAAATTTCAGCTTCCTAGGTCTAGTGGGTTGAGCCCTGCGGTGATGAGTCTGTTTTGGATTATATATAAGAGATGAGACTTTCCGAGTCGATTTGATCGTAGAAATATAGATTACTAGCTGAAGTACCCGTGCGTTGACCGTGTTTTATAGCACAAATTTAGGTTTTACTCGCTAACGGTTGGAGATACCTTTCGGACAGGAAATGTAAGTTTAAACCTCGTATATGACATCAAAGGTTTGCTATTTCTAAGCGTTCTCTTTTTATTTGAAATGGAAATATGAAAGTTTGAAACCAAAGGGTGTAGTGACGTCACTAAAATGATCGCCATCTTTAAATAGTGCAAAGTATTGAAAACAAAAGTAACCTATATGTTAACCAGGTAAATCAGCTACTTCCATGTAAAATTCATGTAAATCGGACCAGTGGTACTTGCGTGATTGAGTAATACACAGACACACACCATTTCATTTTTAGCTTCGATTCGCTCGGGTCATAGTCGTGTCATATTGTTATTCAATGAAATGCAGGTTTAACCCCGTTAACACCCCTTTAGAACCTGAATATCCAAAAATCCCTCATAAGTAGACGTTTTCGACACAAAACAAACATATCCCCAAAATATCATTCTGCTAACATTAATAGTTTGGGTTGGTCGATGAGAGTGAACATACAAAAATCCTTCCTTAGTGGACGTTTTTTCTTCCAAAATTTCACCCCTCCCCTTAGGCCCCTTAAATTGGATTTATGAAAAAACGGCCGAACACCTATTTATTTTATTTGTATATTTTTTTAAGCTGATTGATTTCCTCCGAGTTTCAAACTCCTCGCCTATGTCGTTTAAGAGATACACGCTCCGTTAAGAATCTTTCAACCCCAACTTTTCATCCCTTTCACCTCATAATATACACTACATCGAAAAACCATTAGACATGTGTCAGCTTATTTTTAATGATTAGTATATATGCCAAGTATCACATCCCCAAATGAAACCACTCGTGAGATAATGCTATTCAATGAAATGCACGTTTACCCCCTTAACACCTATTTAGAACCTGAATATTCAAAACCCTCTCCTTAGTGGACGTTTTCGACATACAACGAACATATCCCCAAAATTTCATGTTTCTAACTTCAATAATTTTTGCTTGGCGATGATGAGTGTGTGAGTGAGTGAGTCAGGACATTTCCTTTCATTTATTTCTGATAATTTCACCCCTCCCCATGAACCCCTTAAATTGGATTTATGAAACAAAAGGTCGAACACCTATTTACTTATTTAAAGCTGTTTTCGCTCTGAGTTTGATGAGTGACTAAGTGAGTCAATCAGTTTGGACACTTTCTTTCCTGTTTTTCCCCCCAGAATTTCACCCCTCTCCAAGGGCCCCTTAAATTGCATTTATGAAAAAACGGTCGAACACCTATTTACTTGTATTTTAAGCTGTTTTTCCCGCCGAATTTCAAACTTCTCGCCTATGTCGTTTAAGAGATACACGCTCCGATTAGAATCCCTCAACCCCCAATTTTCACCCCTTTCACCTCATAATGTACACCACATCGAAAAACCCTTAGATATATGTCTGATTATTTTAATGATTAATTTATAAACCGAATTTCACATCCCCAAAGATACAACTCATGAAATATCGTTATTCAATGAAATGCACGTTTACCCCCTTAACATCTCTTTAAAACCCGAATAAACAAAATCATTCCTTAGTTGACGTTTTCGACATACAGCGAACATATTCCCAAAATTTCATTTTTCCAAATTTAATATTTTTCGCTGGGCGTGGTGAGTGAGTGAGTCAGACAGGACATTTTCTTTCAATTTTCTTTTTTCAGATTTTCACCCCTCCCCATGAACCCCTTAAATTTGATTTATGAAAAAAAATGTCGAACAGCTATTTACTTAATTTAAAGCAGTTTTTCCCCCTGAGTTTGATGAGTGAGTCAGTCAGAAAATCAGTTAGGATACTTTCTTTCCTGTTCCCCCCCCCAGAATGTGACCCCTCCCCATGGGCCCCTTAAATTGGATTTATGAATAAACGGTCAAACACATATTTACTTATTCTTTATGCTGATTATTTTTCCGCTGAGTTTCAAACTCCTCGCCTATGTCGTTTAAGAGATACACGCTCCGTTAGGATTCTTTCAATCCCCACTTTTCACCCCTTTCACCTCATAATATACGCCACATCGAAAAACCCTCACACTCGTGTCTTCTTATTTTTAATGATGAGTTTATGTGCCGAGTATCACTTCCCCAATGAAACCAATCGGGAGATATTGCTATTCAATGAAATGCAGCTCTACCCCCTTAACACCCCTTTAGAACATGAATATACAAAAATCCTCTCTTAGTGGGCATTTGCTGCCCTTGGGGAAGCAGCATACCAAATTTCATTCCAATCAGTTCGGTGGTTTCTGAGATTTCGTGATGAATGAATGAGTGAGTGAGTGAGTGAGTGGTATGTGACAAATATATAGTAGAAGATAGTGTCAAGTCTTTGTTATGCTAAACTCGGTTGACAGTGCTGTGTGAGTAGGTGAGTAACTAACGGGATTTCAAGTAAAGATCCACATTTTCTATACCGGTAGTGCAGAGCGCAACTGGCATCCAGACGGCCGTGTCTCGACTTGAGCTATGTTGCCATGGAAACTATCTGCCTTGCCATTCCTTCATGAGTATATTTTATGATTTGATTAGCCTGTGCTTGAGTGCAAAAGGGCCGAAATCAGAAGAATGAGAAAGAGTATCGAAAATTCATGTAGCCAGCGGTTCCTTCTGGCTACTAAACTATGTGTATGAAAAATTTGGTTGAGATTGGAGGAACGGTGTAGATTTGTATACGGAACCAACCCACCCACCCACCCTCATACATACAAACATACATACAGACGTTCACTTTTATATATAAGATAGCTCTTTTGGCGCGTATCAATGTGAGGAGCAATGTTCGTGGTTTCCACTTCGAAGAAGTGGGAACCGAACCCAGCGTTTTAAAGCCCTAAAACGAACGTTTTTCGAGATATTGCCAGAAAACTATCCCCGGTCTGCGAAATTTCAACGGTTGCCATAGTAACTTTGATCTGTTTCTCAGAGGGAACACAGTTATTTGGGAATATCTCCGAAACCGTTCATTTTAGGAACTTAAAAAGTATGTTTCGGGGTCCCTACAGGACCTCCGAGTATTGTTTATCGTATGTGGCGGCTTAAAATGAGCTAAATCCGAACATTTTACCGACTGTCCTTGCTCAGTGCCAAAGGGCCGAAAAAAAACACTTACAAATTGAATTTTCAAAAAACGTTTCTTATTGGGCCTCTACATACTCGGATCAACCAACATGCAAAATGTCAGCTCTCTAGGTCTAGTGGTTTGAGCCCTGCGTCGATGAGTCAATTTTGGATTGTCAATGCCAAAGGGCCGAAAAAAGTCACTTAAAAATTGAATTTTCAAAAACCGTTTCATAGTGAGCCTCTACATACTCGGATCAACCAACATGCAAAATTTCAGCTTCCTAGGTCTAGTGGTTTGAGCCCTGCGGTGATGAGTCAATTTTGGATTATATATAAGAGATGAGATTTTCCGAGTCGATTTGATCGTAGAAATATGGATTATAGCTCTTCTTGCGCGTATCAATGTGAGGAGCAATGTTCGTGGTTTCCACTTCCAAGAAGTGGGAACAGAACCCAGCGATTTAAGGCCCTAAAACGAACGGTTTTCGAGATATTGCCAGAAAACTATCCCCGGTCTGCGAAATTTCAGCGGTTGCCATAGTAACGTTGATCTGTTTCTCAGAGGGAACACAGTTATTTGGGAATATCTCCGAAACCGTTCATTTTAGGAACTTAAAAAGTGTGTTGCGGGGTCCCTACAGGACCTCCGAGTATTGTTTCTCGTATGTGGCGGCTTAAAATGAGCTAAATCCGAACATTTTACCGACTGTCCTTGCTCAGTGCCAAAGGGCTGAAAAAAGTCACTTACAAATTGAATTTTCAAAAACCGTTTCTCAGTGGACCTCTACATACTCGGATCAACCAACATGCAAAATTTCAGCTTTCTAGGTCTAGTGGTTTGAGCCCTGCGTCGATGAGTCAATTTTGGATTGTCAATGCCAAAGGGCCGAAAAAAGTCACTTACAAATTGAATTTTCAAAAACCGCTTCTTAGTGAGCCTCTACATACTCGGATCAACCAACATGCAAAATGTCAGCTTCCTAGGTCTAGTGGTTTGAGCCCTGCGGTGATGAGTCAGTTTTGGATTATATATAAGAGATGAGATTTTCCGAGTCGATTTGATCATAGAAATATAGATTACTAGCTGAAGTACCCGTGCTTCGCTACGCGTGATGAATAAAATAAAATGTGAAGGTGACAGTTAAAACAGGGGATAGGCGAGGTGCTGCGCAGAGGGAGATTAAGGATGGAACATTTTGTCCAACTACACCGCTCGGCGTTGACCGTGTTTTATAGCACAAATTTAGGTTTTACTCGCTAACGGTTGGAGATACCTTTCGGACAGGAAATGTAAGTTTAACCTCGTATATGCCATCAAAAGTTTGCTATTTCTTAGCGTTCTCTTTTTATTTGAAATGGAAATATGAAAGTTTGAAACCAAAGGGTGTAGTGACGTCACTAAAATGGTCGCCATCTTTAAATAGTGCAAAGTATTGAAAACAAAAGTAGCCTATATGTTAACCAGGTAAATCAGCTACTTCCATGTAAAATTCATGTAAATCGGACCAGTGGTACTTGCGTGATTGTGTAATACACAGACACACACCATTTCATTTTTAGCTTCGATTCGCTCGGGTCATAGTCGTGTCATATTGTTATTCAATGAAATGCAGGTTTAACCCCATTAACACCCCTTTAGAACCTGAATATCCAAAAATCCCTCCTTAGTAGACGTTTTCGACACAAAACAAACATATCCCCAAAATATCATTCTGCTAACATTAATAGTTTGGCTTGGTCGATGAGAGTGAACATACAAAAGTCCTTCCTTAGTGGAGGTTTTTCTTCCAGAATTTCACCCCTCCCATTAGGCCCCTTAAATTGGATTTATGAAAAAACGGCCGAACACCTATTTATTTTATTTTTATTTATTTTTAAGCTGATTGATTTACTCTGTGTTTCAACCTCCTCGCCTATGTCTTTTAAGAGATACGCGCTCCGTTAAGAATCTTTCAACCCCAACTTTTCATCCCTTACACCTCATAATATAAACTACATCGAAAAACCATTAGACATGTGTCAGCTTATTTGTAATGATTAGTATATATGCCAAGTATCACATTCCCAAATGAAACCACTCGTGAGATATTGTTATTCAATGAAATGCACGTTTACCCCCTTAACACCTATTTAGAACCTGAATATTCAAAACCCTCTCCTTAGTGGACGTTTTCGACATACAACGAACATATCCCCAAAATTTCATGTTTCTAACTTCAATAATTTTTGCTTGGCGATGATGAGTGTGTGAGTGAGTGAGTCTGGACATTTTCTTTCATTTATTATTGATAATTTCACCCCTCCCGATGACCATTTAAATTGGATTTATGAAACAAAAGGTCGAACACCTATTTACTTATTTAAAGCTGTTTTCGCCCTGATTTTGATGAGTGAGTAAGTGAGACTATCAGTTAGGACACTTTCTTTCCTGTTTTTTCCCCCAGACTTTCACCCCTCTCCAAGGGGCCATAAATTGGATTTATGAAAAAAACGGTCGAACACATATTTACTTGTATTTTAAGCTGTTCTTCCCGCCGAATTTCAAACTTCTCGCCTATGTAGTTTAAGAGATACACGCTCCGATTAGAATCCCTCAACCCCCAATATTCACCCCTTTCACCTCATAATATACACCACATCGATAAACCCTTAGATATATGTCTGATTATTTTTAATGATTAGTTTATATACCGAATATCACATCCCCAAAGAAACAACTCATGAAATATCGTTATTCAATGAAATGCACGTTTACCCCCTTAACATCTCTTTAAAACCCGAATAAACAAAATCATTCCTTAGTTGACGTTTTCGACATACAGCGAACATATTCCCAAAATTTCATTTTTCCAACTTTAATAGTTTTTGCTGGGGGTGATGAGTGAGTGAGTCAGACAGGACATTTTGTTTCAATTTTCTTTTTTCAGATTTTCACCCCTCCCCATGAACCCTTAAATTTGATTTATGAAAAAAAAAATGTCGAACAGCTATTTACTTACTTTAAAGCAGTTTTTCCCCCTGATTTTGATGGGTGAGTCAGTCAGATAATCAGTTAGGATACTTTCTTTCCTGTTCCCCCCCAGAATGTGACTCCTCCCCATGGGCCCCTTAAATTGGATTTATGAATAAACGGTCAAACACATATTTACTTATTTTTTATGCTGATTTTTTCCCGCTGAGTTTCAAACTCCTCGCCTATGTCGTTTAAGAGATGCACGCTCCGTTAAGATTCTTTCAATCCCTACTTTCACCCCTTTCACCTCATAATATAACCCACATCGAAAAACCCTCAGACTCGTGTCTTCTTATTTTTAATGATGAGGTTATTTGCCGAGTATCACTTCCCCAATGAAACCAATCGGGAGATATTGCTATTCAATGAAATGCAGCTCTACCCCCTTAACACCCCTTTAGAACCTGAATATACAAAAATCCTCTCTTAGTGGGCATTTGCTGCCCTTGGGGAAGCAGCATACCAAATTTCATTCCAATCCGTTCGGTGGTCTCTGAGATTTCGTGATGAATGAATGAGTGAGTGAGTGAGTGAGTGGTATGTGACAAATATATAGTAGAAGATAGTGTCAAGTCTTTGTTATGCTAAACTCGGTTGACAGTGCTGTGTGAGTAGGTGAGTAACTAACGGGATTTCAAGTAAAGATCCTCACTTTCTATACCGGTAGTGCAGAGCGCAACTGGCATCCAGACGGCCGTGTCTCGACTTGAGCTATGTTGCCATGGAAACTATCTGCCTTGCCATTCCTTCATGAGTATATTTTATGATTTGATTAGCCTGTGCTTGAGTGCAAAAGGGCCGAAATCAGAAAAATGAGAAAGAGTATCGAAAATTCATGTAGCCAGCGGTTCCTTCTTGCTCCTAAACTATGTGTATGAAAAATTTGGTTGAGATTGGTGGAACGGTGTAGATTTGTATACGGAACCAACCCACCCACCCACCCACCCACCCACATACATACATACATACATACATACAGACTTTCACTTTTATATATACGATAGCTCTTTTTGCGCGTATCAATGTGGTTAGCAATGTTCGTGGTTTCCACTTCGAAGAATTGGGAACCGAACCCAGCTTTTTAAGGCCCTAAAACGAACGGTGTTCTAGATATTGCCAGAAAACTATCCCCGGTGTGCGAAATTTCAGCGGTTGCCATAGTAACGTTGATCTGTTTCTCAGAGGGAACACAGTTATTTGGAAATATCTCCGAAACCGTTCATTTTAGGAACTTAAAAAGTGTGTTTCGGGGTCCCTACAGGACCTCCGAGTATTGTTTCTCGTATGTGGCGGCTTAAAATGAGCTAAATCCGAACATTTTACCGACTGTCCTTGCTCAGTGCCAAAGGGCCGAAAAAGGTCACTTACAAATTGAATTTTCAAAAACCGTTTCTTATTGGGCCTCTACATACTCGGATCAACCAACATGCAAAATTTCAGCTTTCTAGGTCTAGTGGTTTGAGCCCTGCGTCGATGAGTCAATTTTGGATTGTCAATGCCAAAGGGCCGAAAAAGTCACTTACAAATTGAATTTTCAAAAACCGTTTCTTAGTGAGCCTCTACATACTTGGATCAACCAACATGCAAAATTTCAGCTTCCCAGGTCCAGTGGGTTGAGCCCTGCGGTGATGAGTCAGTTTTGGATTATATATAAGAGATGAGACTTTCCGAGTCGATTTGATCGTAGAAATATAGATTACTAGCTGAGGTACCCGTGCATCGCTACGCGTGATAAATAAAATAAAATGTGAAGGTGACAGTTAAAAAGGGGATAGGCGAGGTGCTGCGCAGAGGGATATTAAGGATGGAATATTTTGTCCAACTACACCGCTCGGCGTTGACCGTGTTTTATAGCACAAATTTAGGTTTTACTCTCTAACGGTTTGAGACACCTTTCGGACAGGAAATGTAACTTTAAACCTCGTATATGCCATCAAAAGTTTGCTATTTCTTAGCGTTCTCTTATTATTATTTGAAATGGAAATATGAGAGTTTGAAACCAAAGGGTGTAGTGACGTCACTAAAATGGTCGCCATCTTTAAATAGTGCAAAGTATTGAAAACAAAAGTAACCCATATGTTAATCAAATAAATCGGCTACTTCCATGTAAAATTCATGTAAAACGGACCAGTGGTACTTGCGTGATTGAGTAATACACAGACACACACCATTTCATTTTTAGCTTCGATTCGCTCGGGTCATAGTCGTGTCATATTGTTATTCAATGAAATGCAGGTTTAACGCCGTTAACACCCCTTTAGAACCTGAATATCCAAAAATCCCTCCTTAGTAGACGTTTTCGACACAAAACAAACATATCCCCAAAATATCATTCTGCTAACATTAATAGTTTGGGTTGGTCGATGAGAGTGAACATACAAAAATCCTTCCTTAGTGGACGTTTTTCTTCCAGAAATTCACCCCTCCTCTTAGGACCCTTAAATTGGATTTATGAAAAAACGGGCCGAACACCTATTTATTTTATTTTTATTTATTTTTAAGCTGATTTATTTCCCCCGAGTTTCAAACTCCTCGCCTATGTCGTTTAAGAGATACACGCTCCGTTAAGAATCTTTCAACCCCAACTTTTCATCCCTTTCACCTCATAATATACACTACATCGAAAAACCATTAGACATGTGTCAGGTTATTTTTAATGATTAGTATATATGCCAAGTATCACATTCCCAAATGAAACCACTCGTGAGATATTGTTATTCAATGAAATGCACGTTTACCCCCTTAACACCTATTTAGAACCTGAATATTCAAAACTCTCTCCTTAGTGGACGTTTTCGACATACAACGAACATATCCCCAAAATTTCATGTTTCTAACTTCAATAATTTTTGCTTGGCGATGATGAGTTTGTGAGTGAGTGAGTCAGGACATTTTCTTTCGTTTATTTTTGATAATTTCTCCCCACCCCATGAACCCCTTAAATTGGATTTATGAAACAAATAGTCGAACACCTATTTACATATTTAAAGCTGTTTTCGCCCTGAGTTTGATGAGTGAGTAAGTGAGTCAATCAGTTAGGACACTTTCTTTCCCGTTTTTTTCCCCAGACTTTCACCCCTCTCCAAGGGCCCCTTAAATTGGATTTATGAAAAAACGGTCGAACACCTATTTACTTGTATTTTAAGCTGTTTTTCCCGCCGAATTTCAAACTTCTCGCCTATGTCGCTTAAGAGATACACGCTCCGATTAGAATCCCTCAACCCCCAATTTTCACCCCTTTCACCTCATAATATACACCACATCGATAAACCCTTAGATATATATGTGATTATTTTTTATGATTAGCTTCTATACCGAATATCACATCCCCAAAGAAACAACTCATGAAATATCGTTATTCAATGAAATGCACGTTTACCCCCTTAACATCTCTTTAAAACCCGAATAAACAAAATCATTCCTTAGTTGACGTTTTCGACATACGGCGAACATATTCCCAAAATTTCATTTTTCCAACTTTAATAGTTTTCGCTGGGATGATGAGTGAGTGAGTCAGACAGGACATTTTCTTTCAATTTTCTTTTTTCAGATTTTCTTCCCTCCCCATGAACCCCTTAAATTTGATTTATGAAAAAAAAATGTCGAACAGCTATTTACTTACTTTAAAGCAGTTTTTCCCCCTGAGTTTGATGAGTGAATCAGTCAGATAATCAGTTAGGGTACTTTCTTTCCTGTTCCCCCCCAGAATGTGACCCCCCCCCCCATGGGCCCCTTAAATTGGATTTATGAATAAACGGTCAAACACATATTTACTTATTTGTTATGCTGATTTTTTTCCGCTGAGTTTCAAACTCCTCGCCTATGTCGTTTAAGAGATACACGCTCCGTTGGGATTCTTTCAATCCCCACTTGTCACCCCTTTCACCTCATAATATACGCCACATCGAAAAACCCTCTTATTTTTAATGATGAGTTTATGTGCCGAGTATCACTTCCCCAATGAAACCAATCGGGAGATATTGCTATTCAATGAAATGCAGCTCTACCCCCTTAACACCCCTTTAGAACCTGAATATACAAAAATCCTCTCTTAGTGGGTATTTGCTGCCCTTGGGGAAGCAGCATACCAAATTTCATTCCAATCCGTTCGGTGGTTTCTGAGATTTCGTGATGAATGAATGAGTGAGTGAGTGAGTGAGTGGTATGTGACAAATATATAGTAGAAGATAGTGTCAAGTCTTTGTTATGCTAAACTCGGTTGACAGTGCTGTGTGAGTAGGTGAGTAACTAACGGGATTTCAAGTAAAGATCCTCATTTTCTATACCGGTATTGCAGAGCGCAACTGGCATCCAGACGGCCGTGTCTCGACTTGAGCTATGTTGCCATGGAAACTATCTGTCTTGCCATTCCTTCATGAGTATATTTTATGATTTGATTAGCCTGTGCTTGAGTGCAAAATGGCCGAAATCAGAAGAATGAGAAAGAGTATAGAAAATTCATGTAGCCAGCGGTTCTTTCTGGCTCCTAAACTATGTGTATGAAAAATTTGGTTGAGATTGGTGGAACGGTGTAGATTTGTATACGGAAACAACCCACCCACCCACCCACCCACACACATACATACATACAGACTTTCACTTTTATATATAAGATAGCACTTTTTGCGCGTATCAACGTGAGGAGCAATGTTCGTGGTTTCCACTTCGAAGAAGTGGGAACCTAACTAAGCGTTTTAAGGCCCTAAAACGAACGGTTTTCGAGATATTGCCAGAAAACTTTCCCCGGTCTGCGAAAGGGCCGAAAAAAGTCACTTGCTAATTGAATTTTTAAAACCGTTTCTTATTGGGCCTCTACATACTCGGACCAAACAACATGCAAAATTTCAGCTTTCTAGGTCTAGTGGTTTGAGCCCTGCTGTGATGAGTCAGTTTTGGATTATATATAATAGATGAGATTTTCCGAGTCGATTTGGTCGTAGAAATGTGGATTATAGCTCTTTTTGCGCGTATCAATGTGAGGAGCAATGTTCGTGGTTTCCACTTCGTAGAAGTGGGAACCGAACCCAGCGTTTTAAGGCCTTAAAACGAACGGTTTTCGAGATATTACCAGAAAACTTTCCCCGGTCTGCGAAATTTCAGCGGTTGCCATAGTAACGTTGATCTGTTTCTCAGAGGGAACACATTTATTTGGAATATCTCCGAAACCGTTCATTTTAGGAACTTAAAAAGTGTGTTTCGGGGTCCCTACAGGACCTCCGAGTATTGTTACTCGTATGTGGCGGCTTAAAATGAGCTAAATCCGAACATTTTACCGACTGTCCTTGCTCAGTGCCAAGGGGCCGAAAAAAGTCACTTACAAATTGAATTTTCAAAAACCGTTTCTAATTGGGACTCTACATACTCGGATCAACCAACATGCAATATTTCAGCTTTCTAGGTCTAGTGGTTTGAGCCCTGCGTCGATGAGTCAATTTTGGATTGTCAATGCCAAAGGGCCGAAAAAAGTCACTTACAAATTGAATTTTCAAAAAACCGTTTCTTTGTGACCCTCTACATACTCTGATCAACCAACATGCAAAATTTCAGCTTCCTAGGTCTAGTGGTTTGAGCCCTGCGGTGATGAGTCAGTGGGAACCGAACCCAGCGTTTTAAGGCCCTTAAACGAACGGTTTTCTAGATATTGCCAGAAAACTTTCCCCGGTCAGCGAAATTTCAGCGGTTGCCATAGTAATGTTGATCTGTTTCTCAGAGGGAACACAGTTATTTGGGAATATCTCCGAAACAGTTCATTTTAGGAACTTAAGAATTGTCAATGTCAAAGGGCCGAAAAAGTTACTTACAAATTGAATTTTCAAAAACCGTTTCTTAGTGAGCCTCTACATACTCGGATCAACCAACATGCAAAATATCAGCTTCCTAGGTCTAGTTGTTTGAGCCCTGCGGTGATGAGTCTGTTTTGGATTATATATAAGAGATGAGATTTTCCGAGTCGATTTCATCGTAGAAATATGGACTATAGCTCTTTTTGCGCGTATCAATGTTAGGAGCAATGTTCGTGGTTTAACCGAACCCAGCGTTAGGGCCCTAAAACGAACGGATTTCGAGATATTGCCAGAAAGCATTCCCCGGTCTGCGAAATTTCAGCGGTTGCCATAGTAACGTTGATCTGTTTCTCAGACGGAACACAGTTATTTGGGAATATCTCTGAAACCGTTCATTTTAGGAACTTAAAAAGTGGGTTTCGGGGTCCCTACAGGACCTCCGAGTATTGTTTCTCGTATGTGGCGGCTTAAAATGAGCTAAATCCGAACATTTTACCGACTGTCCTTGCTCAGTGCCAAAGGGCCGAAAAAAGTCACTTGCAAATTGAATTTTTAAAACCGTTTCTTATTGGGCCTCTACATACTCGGATCAACCAACATGCAAAATTTCAGCTTTCTAGGTCTAGGGGTTTGAGCCCTGCGTCGATGAGTCAATTTTGGGTTGTCAATGCCAAAGGGTCGAAAAAGGTCACATACAAATTGAATTTTCAAAAACCGTTTCTTACTGGGCCTCTACATACCCGGATCATCCAACATGCAAAATTTCAGCTTCCTAGGTCTAGTGGTTTGAGCCCTGCGGTGATGAGTCAGTTTTGGATTATATATAAGAGATGAGACTTTCTGAGTCGATTTGATCGTAGAAATATGGATTATAGCTCTTTTTGCGCGTATCAATGTGAGGAGCAATGTTCGTGGTTTCCACTTCGTAGAAGTGGGAACCGAACCCAGCGTTCTAAGGCCCTAAAACGAACGGTTTTCGAGATATTGCCAGAAAACTTTCCCCGGTCTGCGAAATTTCAGCGGTTGCCATAGTAACGTTGATCTGTTTCTCAGAGGGAACACAGTTATTTGGGAATATCTCCGAAACCGTTCATTTTAGGAACTTAAAAAGAGTGTTTCGGGGTCCCTACAGGACCTCCGAGTATTGTCTATCGTATGTGGCGGCTTAAAATAAGCTAAATCCGAACATTTTACCGACTGTCCTTGCTCAGTGCCAAAGGGCCGAAAAAAGACACTTACAAATTGAATTTTCAAAAACCGTTTCTTACTGGGCCTCTACATACTCGGATCAACCAACATGTAAAATTTCAGCTTTCAAGGTCTAGTGGTTTGAGCCCTGCGTCGATGAGTCAATTTTGGATTGTCAATGCCAAAGGGCCGAAAAAAGTCACTTACGAATTGAATTTTCAAAAACCGTTTCTTAGTGAGCCTCTACATACTCGGATCAACCAACATGCAAAATTTCAGCTTCCTAGGTCTAGTGGTTTGAGCCCTGCGGTGATGAGTCAGTTTTGGATTATATATAAGAGATGAGAATTTCCGAGTCGATTTGATCGTAGAAATATGGAGTATAGCTCTTTTTGCGCGTTTCAATGTGAGGAGCAATGTTCGAGGTTTCCACTTCCTAGAAGTAGGAACCGAACCCAGCGTTTTAAGGCCCTAAAACGAACGGTTTTCGAGATATTGCCAGAAAACTATCCCCGGTCTGCGAAATATCAGCGGTTGCCATAGAAACGTCGATCTGTTTCTCAGAGGGAACACAGTTATTTGGGAATATCTCCGAACCCGTTCATTTTAGAAACTTAAAAAGTGTGTTTCGGGGTCCCTACAGGACCTCCGAGTATTGTTTCTCGTATGTGGCGGCTTAAAATGAGCTAAATCCGAACATTTTACCGACTGTCCTTGCTCAGTGCCAAAGGGCCGAAAAAAGTCACTTACAAATTGAATTTTTAAAAACCGTTTCTTATTGGGCCTCTACATACTCGGATCAACCAACATGTAAAATTTCAGCTTTCTAGGTCTAGTGGTTTGAGCCCTGCGTCGATGAGTCAATTTTGGATTGTCAATGCCAAAGGGTCGAAAAAAGTCACTTACAAATTGAATTTTCAAAAACTGTTTCTTAGTGAGCCTCTACATACTCGGATCAACCAACATGCAAAGTTTCAGCTTCCTAGGTCTACTGGTTTGAGCCCTGCGGTGATGAGTCAGTTTTGGATTATATATAAGAGATGAGGCTTTCCGAGTTGATTTGATCGTAGAAATATGGATTATAGCTCTTTTTGCGCGTATCAATGAGAGGAGCAATGTTCGTGGTTTAACCGAACCCAGCGTTTTGAGGCCCTAAAACGAACGGTTTTCGAGATATTGCCAGAAAACTATCCCCGGTCTGCGAAATTTCTGCGGTTGCCATAGTAACGTTGATCTGTTTCTCAGAGGGAACACAGTTATTTGGGAATATCTCCGAAACCGTTCATTTTAGGAACTTAAAAAGTGTGTTTAGGGGTCCCTACAGGACCTCCGAGTATTGTTTCTCGTATGTGGCGGCTTAAAATGAGCTAAATCCGAACATTTTACCGACTGTACTTGCTCAGTGCCCAAGGGCCGAAAAACGTCACTTACAAATTGAATTTTCAAAAACCGTTTCTAATTGGGCCTCTACATACTCGGATCAACCAACATGCAAAATTTGAGCTTTCTAGGTCTAGTGGTTTGAGCCCTGCGTCGATGAGTCAATTTTGGATTGTCAATGCCAAAGGGCCGAAAAAAGTCACTTACAAATTGAATTTTCAGAAACCGTTTCTTAGTGAGCCTCTACATCCTCGGATCAACCAACATGCAAATTTTCAGCTTCCTAGGTCTAGTGGTTTGAGCCCTGCGGTGAGGAGTCAGTTTTGGATTATATATAAGAGACAAGCTGACCCGGCAGTCGTCCTGCCAATCAAAGAATGTGTTGTACCTTTGTTTCTTCAAGTGCTTTTGGATACACAGTATTTTTTTCAATTTCTGTTAACTGCCTCGAAACTATCTTGAATTGAATTAACTAATTTAGAAACATTCGTTGGAGCGTGCACAACAACTCTCCAAAATTTCATCGCAAACGGATAAATGGCATTTAACGCATACGGGGTTTGGATTAAATGATTCGTGCGCTGTCACTCATTTGTTGAATCTACTCGTTCTCTATCAACTGTGAAATGGATTTACTAAGTTAGAAAGCTTCACGTAAGTGTTTACAACAACTCATCAAAGTTTCATCGCAATCGATGAATAGTATATGAACGCATACAGGATTTTGTTGGAACGCTTCGCGCGGTGTCACGCATTTGTTACATCTACTCGTGCGCTACCAATAGTATAAAATGGATTTACCAAGTTGAACACCTTCCCTGGCGTGTACACAACAACTCATCAACGTTTCATCGGAATCGGATGAATGACATATGAACGCATAAGTGATTTTCTTTAAACGATTTAACCTTCTCTGGCGTGTACTCAATGATGCACCAAGGTTTGATCGCAATCGGATGAAGTATATTTGACCGCATACGGGACATTGTGGAAACGATTCGCGCGCCGTCGCTCATTTGTTGAATCTACTTGTGCGCTACTTATTAGGAACTGGATTTACTAAGACAGAAACATGTCCTGGAGTGTATACAACAATTCACCAAAGTTTTATCGCAATCTGATAAATGGTATATGGCGACATACGGTACTTTGTTGAAATGATTCGCGTGCCGTCACACATTTGTTGAATCTACTCGTGCGCTACCTATTGTAAAAGGGATTTATTAAGCCACAAACCTTCCGTAGGGTGTACACAACATCTCACCCATGTTTCATCGTAATCGGACGAATGGTATTTGAACGCATACGGGATCTTATTGAAACGCTTCGTGCGTCGTCGCTCATTTGTTGAATCTACTCGTGCGAAACCTCCTGCGAAATGTATTTACTAAGTTAGAAACCCTCACGTAAGTGTACACAACGTCTCACCCAAGTTTCATTGCAATCGGATGATTGGTATATGAACGCATACGGGACTTTGATTAAAAGTTCGCGCGTCGTTTCTCATTTGTTGAATCTACTCGTGAGCTACCGATTGTAAAATGGATTTACTAAGCCAAACACCTTCCTTGGAGCTCACTCAACATATCACCCAAGTTTCATGGCAATCGGATGAATGGTATATGAACGCATACGGGACTTTGAAACGCTCTAACGTGCAGAGACAAACAGTATAATTCGGCATCACTGCCACCTTTGATATAAAACACAGCTTTTCGCCACTGGCGGAGTGTATGTAATGGCGGTAGTTCCACAGGTTGCGACCAGGTGGCTCTAACGTGCAGAGACAAACCGTCCAAAGACATCAGCTTTCACCAAGGCCTAGGTTAGTGGTTTCCATGACGACTGCTTTTGACTGTATATTGTGGTTCTAAAATCGTGTGTAAATTGTGGTTCTAAAATTGTGTTCATTCCACCTACCGGGTCAAATTGTGAATCTAAACCATACATGGACCCACCCTAATATGCATACAAAATTCCATCAAAATCGGTTCAGTCGTTTAGGAGGAGTTCAGTCACATACACACGTGTCGAAGAATTATATATATAAAGACAAGCTGACCCGGCAGACGTTGTCCTGCCAATCAAAGAAAGTGTTGTAACTTTATTTCTTGAAGTGCTTTTGGATACACAATATTTTTTTCAATTTCTGTTAACTGCCTCTAAACTATCGTGAATTGAATTAACTAATTTAGAAACATTCATTGGAGCGTGCACAACAACTCTCCAACATTTCATCGCAAAGGGATAAATGGCATTTAACGCATACGGGATTTGGTTTAAATGATTCGTGCGCTGTCACTCATTTGTTGAATCTTCTTGTGCTCTACCAACTGTGAAATGGATTTACTAAGTTAGAAAGCTTCAAATAAGTGTACACAACAACTCATCAAAGTTTCATCGCAATCGATGAATATTATATGAACGCATACAGGATTTTGTTGGAACGCTTCGCGCGTCGTCACTCATTTGTTACATCTACTCGTGCGCTACCAATATTGTAAAATGGATTTACCAAGTTGAACACCTTCCCTGGCGTGTACACAACAACTCATCAAAGTTTCATCGGAATCGGATGAATGACATATGAACGCATAAGTGATTTTCTTTTAACGATTCGCGTGCCGTCACTCATTTGTTGAATCTACTCATGCGCTACCTATTGTAAAATAGATTTACTAAGCCTGAAACCTTCTCTGGCGTGTACTCAATGATTCACCAAGGTTTGATCGCAATCGGATGAATGATATATGACCGCATACGGGACATTGTGGAAACGATTCCCGCACCGTCACTCATTTGTTGAATCTACTCGTGCGCTACTTATTAAAAACTGGATTTACTAAGACAGAAACATTTCCTGGAGTGTACACAACAATTCACCAAAGTTTCATCGCAATCGGATAAATGGTAGCCTATAAGGACGCATACGGTACTTTGTTGAAATGATTCACGTGCCGTCACACATTTGTTGAATCTACTCGTGCGCTACCTATCGTAAAATGGATTTATTAAGTCAGAAACCTTCCGTAGGGTATACACAACATCTCACCCAAGTTTCATCGTAATCGGACGAATGATATTTGAACGCATACGGGACCTTATTGAAACGCATCGCGCGTCATCGCTCATTTGTTGAATCTACTCGTGCGAAACATCCTGTGAAATGGATTTACTAAGTTAGAAACCCTCACGTAAGTGTACACAACATCTCACCCAAGTTTCATTGCAATCGGATGAATGGTATATGAACGCATACGGGACTTTGATTAAAAGTTCGCGCGTCGTTGCTCATTTGTTGAATCTACTCGTGAGCTACCTATTGTAAAATGGATTTACTAAGTGAGAAACCCTCACGTAAGTGTACACAACATCTCACCCAAGTTTCATCGCTATCGGACGAATGGTATTTGAACGCATACGGGACTTTGTTGAAACGCTTCGCACGTCGCCGCTCATTTGTTGAATCTACTCGTGCGCAACCTCCTGTAAAATGGATTACTAAGTTAGAAGCCTTCACTTAAGTGTACACAACATCTCACCCAAGTTTCATTGCAATCGGATGAATGGTATATGAACGCATACGGGACTTTGATTAAAAGTTCGCGCGTCATTGCTCATTTGTTGAATCTACTCGTGAGCTACCTATTGTAAAATGGATTTACTAAGTGAGAAACCCTCATGTAAGTGTACACAACATCTCACCCAAGTTTCATCGCTATCGGTCGAATGGTATTTGAACGCATACGGGACCTTTTTGAAACGCTTCGCGCGTCGTCGCTCATTTGTTGAATCTATTCGTGCGCTATCTATTGTAAAATGGATTTACTAAGCCAAACACCATCTCTGGAGCTCACTCAACATATCACCCAAGTGTCATGGCAATCGGATGATTGGTATATGAACGCATACGGGACTTGGAAACGCTCTAACGTGCAGAGACAAACAGTAGAATTCGACATCACTGCCACCTTTGGTATAAAACACAACTTTTCGCCACGGGCGGAGTGTATGTAATGGCGGTAGTTGCACAGGTTGCGACCAGGTGGCTCTAACGTGCAGAGACAAACCATCCAAAGACATCAGCTTTCACGAAGGCCAAGGCTAGTGGTTTCCATGACGACTGTTTTTGACTATATTGTGGTTCTAAAATGGTGTGTAAATTGTGGTTCTAAAATTGTATTCATTCCACCTACCGGGTCAGATTGTGAATCTAAACCATACATGGACCCACCCTAATATACATACCAAATTCCATCAAAATCGGTTCAGTCGTTTAGGAGGAGTCCAGTCACATACACACGTGTCGAAGAATTATATATATAAAGATGAGACTTTCCGAGTCGATTTGATCGTAGAAATATGGATTATAGCTCTTTTTGCGCCTATCAATGTGAGGAGCAATGTTCGTGGTTTCCACTTGGAACCGAACCCAGCGTTTTAAGGCCCTAAAACGAACGGTTTTCGAGATATTGCCAGAAAACTATCCCCGGTCTGCGAAATTTCAGCGGTTGCCATAGTAACGTTGATCTGTTTCTCAGAGGGAACACAGTAATTTGGGAATATCTCAGAAACCGTTCATTTTAGGAACTTAAAAAGTGTGTTTCGTGGTCCCTACAGGACCTCCGAGTATTGTTTCTCGTATGTGGCGGCTTAAAATGAGCTAAATCCGAACATTTTACCGACTGTCCTTGCCCAGTGCCAAAGGGCCAAAAAAAGTCACTTACAAATTTAATTTTCAAAAACCGTTTCTTATTGGGCATTTACATACTCGGATCAACCAACAAGCAAAATTTCAGCTTTCTAAGTCTAGTGGTTTGAGCCCTGCGTCGATGAGTCAATTTTGGTTTGTCAATGCCAAAGGGCCGAAAAAAGTCACTTACAAATTGAATTTTAAAAAACCGTTCCTTGGTGAGCCTCTACATACTTGGATCAACCAACATGCAAAATTTCAACTTCCTAGGTCTAGTGGTTTGAGCCCTGCGGTGCTGAGTCAGTTTTGGATTATATATAAGAGATGAGACTTTCCGAGTCGATTTGATCGTAGAAATATGGATTATAGCTCTTTTTGCGCGTATCAATGTGAGGAGCAATGTTCGTGGTTTAACCGAACCCAGCGTTTTAAGGTCCTAAAAAGAACGGTTTTCGAGATATTGCCAGAAAACTTTCCCCGGTCTGCGAAATTTCAGCGGTTGCCATAGTAACGTTGATCTGTTTCTCAGAGGGAACACAGTTATTTGGGAATATCTCCGAAACCGTTCATTTTAGGAACTTAAAAAGTGTGTTTCGGGGTCCCTACAGGACCTCCGAGTATTGTTTCTCGTATGTGGCGGCTTAAAATGGGCTAAAACCGAACATTTTACCGACTGTCCTTGCTCAGTGCCAAAGGGCCGAAGAAAGTCACTTACAAATTGAATTTTCAAAAACCGTTTCTTATTGGGCCTCTACATACTCGGATCAACCAACATGCAAAATTTCAGCTTTCTAGGTCTTGTGGTTTGAGCCCTGCGTCGATGAGTCCATTTTGGATTGTCAATGCCAAAGGCCCGAAAAAGTCAATTAAAAATTGAATTTTCAAAAACCGGTTCTTAGTGAGCCTCTACATACTCGGATCAACCAACATGCAAAATTTCAGCTTCCTAGGTCTAGTGGTTTGAGCCCTGCGGTGATGAGTCAGTTTTGGATTATATATAAGAGATGAGACTTTCAGAGTCGATTTGATCGTAGAAATATGGATTATAGCTCTTTTTGCGCGTATCAATGTGAGAAGCAATGTTCGTGGTTTAACTGAACCCAGCGTTTTAATGCCCTAAAACGAACGGTTTTCGAGATATTGCCAGAAAACTTTCCCCGGTCTGCGAAATTTCAGCTGTTGCCATAGTAACGTTGATCTGTTTCTCAGAGGGAACACAGTTATTTGGGAATATCTCCGAAACCGTTCACTTTAGGAACTTATAAAGTGTGTTTCGGGGTCCCTACAGGACCTCCGAGTATTGTTTCTCGTATGTGGCGGCTTGAAATGAGCTAAATCCGAACATTTTACCGACTGTCCTTGCTCAGTGCCAAAGTGCCGAAAAACGTCACTTACAAATTGAATTTTCAAAAACCGTTTCTTATTGGGCCTCTACATACTCGGATCAACCAACATGCAAAATTTCAGCTTTCTTAGTCTAGTGGTTTGAGCCCTGCGTCGATGAGTCAATTTTGGATTGTCAATGCCAAAGGGCCGAAAAAAGTCACTTACAAATTGAATTTTCAAAAACCGTTTCTTAGTGAGCCTCTACATACTCGGGTCAATCAACATGCAAAATTTCAGCTTCCTAGGTCTAGTGGTTTGAGCCCTGCGGTGATGAGTCAGTTTTGGATTATATATAAGAGATTATAAAATAAATCATTTCTTAATATAAGGAATTTTCTAAAAAGTTATAATTAAGTTAGATTGAAAGTAAATGGAGACGGTGTTAATAAACTACAGGGTCATCGAAAAATAATGCCAACAATAAACCCTTTATGTTAAACGTGTAATTCTTTCACTGAACGCCAGCTGGTTAAAGTAAGTTTTGTTTTGAAGGGGACGTGACCTTGCTATGCGCACACTAGATGCGCAGTAGCCAAGATCGGCTGGGGGCGCGCGTGCAACTGACTGCACCTCCCGACGTACTTCACCTGATTACAAAGCTGTCATTCGATGGTTTAATCAGTTTAAGGAAACAGGGACTGAAGAGAAAAAATCTAAGCCAGGCCGACCACCAACATCTGCAGTTAACGCATGCTTTCGCAATGGCTGGATTGGTACGTGCAATCATTTCAGGAATAACTGTCAAGATGGCGGCAGAAATTCGCTCCCGCAGGTGTTCCAAATCCCGATATTATTCTGCATACACAATGTTTTTAATGTACCCCCAGAAAAAAATCCAAAGGTGTGAGGTCAAGACTTCATTGGCGCGCGCGCCCCCGCCCGACCTTGGCTACTGCGCATCTAGTGTGCGCATAGAAAGGTCACGTCCCCTCTAAAACAAAACTTACTTTAACCAGCTGGCGTTCAGTGAAAGAATTACACGTTTAACATAAAGGGTTTCGGTGCTATCATGTTTTGAAATGTTGGCATTATTTTTCGATGTCCCTGTATATTCATGAGACAAGTGCGAAGCAAAGTTTGTCAGGAATGAAGATTTGAAGACGTATGTACCAATCCATAGCAGTATTAAGCCATATTCATGTAACATTTGCGAAGCAAATTTGACCAGACAGAATATTTAAAGACACACATGGTAATCCATTGCGGCACGAAGTTATATTCATGTAGCGTATGTGGAGACAAATTTCTTTGGAAACCAAAGTGGCACATTCTAATGCAGAGGCTGCGAGAGGCGAAGAGAGCAGAGAAGAGGGGTTCTACAGTACGAGTGCCATATGTGACAGAAGCTGGACTAAAGAATGTCAAGAATAAAGACCAGGCTAGCCACACGACACTAACTGCAGGAATACCACCTTTCATAAAACGATCACTCAGTTCGTTTGTACTCTCTGTGATCAAAAGTGTAGCCGATACCATTTCACTGTATGTTCGAAAAGAGAAAAGTTAATCCGTGAATATAGTAGGGAATAGTCTCACGTTAAAAGCTGAGAACAAAGTATTAATCAGAGATTGTAAAATTCACTAGGTTAAGTACTGCTCTTTCAAGCGCACCTAAATTACTACATTATGCAACCAGTTAAAAGTATAAATTATAGGCCAATCAATACCTACATAAATATATATATTATATATTGGACAGTCGCCTCCGTAGCGTAGCGAACAGCATGGTTAGCTGCCGCCCCGGAGGTCCTGGGTTCGATTCCCGGCTCTGCTACGAAATTTGAAAAGTGGTACGAGGACTGGAACGGGGTCTACTCAGCCTCGGGTGGTTCAAATGAGTCGAGGGGGTTCGATTCCCACCTCAGCCATCATCGAAGTGGTTTTCCGTGGTTTCCCACTTCGTCTTCGGGCAAATGCCGGGATGGTACTGTCCCCGTTTACCTGGATAGTAGGCTGTCAGATATCCGCCCCCTCAATCGGATTGCCAATTATCCATCGCACCGCCACAGCTACATCAATGAAAATGGCACTGACAGATACTATCGAGATAAGAGCACAGAAGTTCACAGGAAATCATTGTGGAACACACCAAAATAGACGGGGGTTCATACTTACCGTTACTTACCTCTTAATTATCTCGGGGTTTGAGTTGACAACAGGATTACTAAAAGTCTGTTCACACAATAACCTCCACCATGACATTTAAAAATGAACCAAAAACGAAGACGAGAACTTTGAACTGTACAAAAACTTTATTTCTAATAAAGGGAATGATTTTACTAACACAACAAAATCAACGTGGCTATCAGTAGCCCAAGTCAATCTGACTACGTCCTCAGTAGGACTTGCAAAAATAATCATACAACATGATATAAAACATTTTAGCTCCCAAGAGCTCCAAATAACGTAATATTCATAACACTATTGGATTGGAAAAGGACGTCAGGGTGTGACATATATAGAGCATTTGGTTTCCTTTTAATAAACATGAGAATGGTATTTATAGTCGCAAGGCCGGAGTGTGGACGACCTCACCCTCTGTGAACCAGATGTTGGCCCAGCTGCGAGCTACCCTCGAACCTGTTGCATACTGGTTGAATGGACTCCTTTCTCACCTGCTATGTTACGTAAGAATAGCTTGCTCTCTGAAGCTTTTAAATGTCTACAAGACAACTCACATTATATTTACGCAAATCTTTCAAGTACTTTGCTCACATCCTATTGGATCATTATGTTAATTCCTTAAACTTGTTAAGTTCAATCCAAATGTTTAATTAGCTCTTAAATGTTTATAACAAAATCACATAAATTATTTATAACAATTGGAAATTGTTTATCATATTTGTCAAAGACAATAAAAATATTATAAGCACGCCTTTAACATCACTCTCGTTCTACATTATTTTCAAAAATATTTACAGCAATTATTTACAATATTAACATTTAAATTGTTTAAATTATTAATTTCAGAAATACATTGACCACATGTTCATTCGGTTGGTAATTTTCATAATCTTGTTTAATATAATCGACCAATGAAGGTTAGTTATACATGTTAATGTCACAATCTGGTTTAATAAAGGTTTTAATAATGATTTGTGACGGCAACCTTCATTCAAAATCTTATCTCAAATTCTTTCAAAACTCGAGTTAATTATAACAGTAATTCACTTGATTTATTTTCAACGAACTATGACAATCTTACTCCAGCGGAAAATCCTTCGCTAACAAGTTAATGCACAAACTGCATTAAAAATATGCCCAAAATCATCATATATTAATCTATATGGTATTAAACTTCCACATAACTTACAAAACTTCCACAAATAATTCTTTAACATTTATTCCTGTGGGAACTTCCTTCATATTCAAGGGCATTATATCTCAGCGACTTTCAACACGCGCTGCACTAGCGATTATACATTCATAGTTCCACTTAAAAAAATTTATAATCATTAATTGTTTCAAAACTGTTTTTCTATTTAACCTTCGTGGATTTCATTCATGAACCGAAATGAAGTCAAAACTTGCCAATCACAAACAAATTTAATAGTGAATACGCTTATATACGCCTGTCTGGTCTATCCAAATTTAAGATTAACATCTTAAAAGAAATTGTAGTACGAAAATACTATCTTCAAATAAAGTGCTACTAAAATGCAAAGTAGTCGAATAGAATCCAATTAGCCTGGGGAATGCAAACATCGTTCTATAAATCTCTAATTGAGAAAAACTCCTAACACAAGTTCTAGACTTTAATGCATTCAATAATTCATTATTAAAGTTACTCTTTCACAAAAGTGTCTATAATGCAATGTTCATTCATAACTGACGATAAATATCTGTGTTGCAATCAATTCAAATAACGACTAGTATTTCCAAGATCGTCGACAATGTAAGAGATTTTAACGCTCTAAAATCAATTAAATGTTCTTCCTTCTTGATGATGACAGAAAATTGGTCAAAGTAATTAAACTGGGGTAGAATTACTTTAATAAAGTGACACGCTGTCTGAATTTAAATCTGCCATTAAAAATCATTAACTTACAGTCAAATCGTGACTACAAAATATTAATTACTGAAAAATCTAAATATCAGTCTCAACTGATTCAAAATCATTAACTATGCCCATGACATAACAATGTCTTAATAAATCGTCGAAAAATGCAAAACTCAACAAGGTGTACTGAAAATAAGAATCTCAACAAGAAAATAGGGCAAAAATACATGAGGATAAAAATATGGGAAAAATGGTTGCTCAAACATCATTAATATACTCAAATACAATAAACGTTCACGACTACCTTATCTGCCGATTGACGTTCCAGAGGAAAATTCCCCAAAGAAGACTGCTGATGGATCCATTTCACCACGTTAAAGTTGAGCTCCATCCTCGAAATAGGAAATAGCACCCTCAGAGAATCGAACTGCTTCCTTCTCCGTGAATCGCTCTGCTCCTCGAAGACGAATAGACATCCTTCCGGCAATAATCTTCTTTGTGAGTCGGGTCCACCCTGACCTCTCTTGAAAAATTCCCTGAAGTTCCAGTAGACAATCGCCATGAAGTTTTGTAGAAATTTCCGAAGAAATTATTCATATTCAGAGTATGAAATGGTTTCTATGGCTGTTCGATGGTATTCAGCCTTTAATTACGAAACATGGGTGTAGATGGTATTCACCGCATGTTCGCTTGTGTGGAATAGCAATTAGCGAAGTTCCATGTCGCTATCTTACTCCGTTGAAGTATGTCCCAATTGCAATAAGCCTTTTAGCCTTCCATCTGTTCTTCGGTTGTAGTGTTAGAAGAACAAACTGCCGTATTCAATTGCTCCATTATACTGTATCGTTGTGTAACCAAGCAATCTGAAGTCTTTCTATTCCACTCGCAGCGTCAGCCGTTGCGTTGATTCTGGCTTCACAAAAGTGCTTCTCTTGTGGCGAGATAATCACTTTTCTCAGTCGTATAAAACTGCTAATATCTTTCGAACTAATCGGTTGAAATTGTTCAGCTTTTCTCTATAACTGCATGTAGCACTGCACAATACAATTAGCTTATCGGTGACCTCTAACTGTTCGAAGCTAAACTTGTAGAAGCTTTCTAAGGTCCGTTTCAACTTCACCTAGTTTGATATGGATCTCGTTACTATAGTGGCCTCGCCACGCGTTATAAAGACGATTCTTTTCACTGCTGTTCACTTCGACGTCTCACTATAATGAATGTATAAGAAAAGAACTTTCACAATTATACTTCGATGATCTGAGAATGAGATCTCAGAATGATCAGAGAACGAAAGAGAGACTCCTCTCTTCTGCGCAAGCCCTTTTATTAACTTCACGAGGGGCGTTTCCATCCCTTCCAAAGCGTGATACTACGTCATCGCTAGAAGTTCCAACTTCGTTAATACATAACGGATTTTCAAAATTCAAAAACTGAAAATAAATTTCACCAAAATTCCAAATCAATGCTTTTACTGCAAAAGGATTTCCACAATTCTGCATTCCAAAAGTAATAAAAATACCATAGTTTTAGCAATCTCCGTCTTCCTTTAAACTATCGTTGATTGGTTCATGCCTCTCCTCCAATAGCATAGTTTCTTCCTCAGCCGAATTCCTCGTTTCCTGCGACTGCGTCGTACATCTTGGAACATTCTCGACTAAATGCTGACGTCACTGAGAATCTCAGCTCAAGTAGCCTGCTGGCATAACATTTACGTCATCCGTGCTTACGTCATGACTACCCACGTCATAACTATGACAGCCATAACTCTCATTATAATTTCAAATATAGCCACCGTGGTCTCTACATAATTCAATTACGGGGGCATTCTCCTCCCACCACGTTTTAAAAACAGTTGCAAATTGTTTTTAAACTCAATGTTACAAGTATCTCAACTCTCTTGAACACGAAATTGAATTATTACTGGCTTACTCTAGGATAGTATCTTTTTAAATTTCCAGCATTGAACTTGCCGTAAACGACATTATTCTCGTCATCGTAGAGTTCATAACAGTTGTTTCCATAGGCGTTCGTAATCCTAAACGGCCCCAGGAACACTAATCCAAATTTGGGGTAGATTTTCTTGGACATATCAGCCTTGACAGGTCTGCGTAATAATACAAGATTTCCAACTTGAAAGGGTGTACCAAAACGTTTTCCAGCTACTCTTTTCAATCGTTTCTCTGCTGCTTTCTGGAGTTGTTCCTTTGCCTTGTCAATCCTCTGCTGTCTTCCTATGTCGGGATCTCTCGGTATGTGGTTGAAAAGATTATCCCACGGCCTTTCTGGGTTTCTTCCTAGATGAAGTCGCATTGGCACTTCTCCTGTGCTCTCCTGCACTGTAGAGTTCAGACATTCCTCAATAAGGGGTACAAATCTCACCCAACCAGAATGATCATTTGGACAGAAAATTCGACAGAATTTCGAAAATTCAGCCATATATCTTTCTGAGGAATTCGATTCAGGGTAACGCACGCTTGAAAATAAGTGCTTAATGCCAAGCCTTTCCATATCCGCTGCAAATTCCACGGACGTAAACTGTGTTCCATGATCTGACAGTAGATATTCCGGTATACCAGCTTTAGGAAATACAGCATTTTCCAGTCTGCTTACTACGTTCCTCGTGTTAGCTTTCTGCATGGGACTCATTGTAACAAATTTTGAGAAAACATCCACGGTCACCAACAAGTACTGGTTACCCTGGTATCCCTTCGGACAGGGGCCAAATATATCCGTCGCCATGAGTTCGTTTGGCTTAGAAGGAATCATCGCCTTCGGTTTTCCCTTTAGTAAAGCAGAAGCATACTTTGCTCTTTGACATTTGTCACAGGATCTAATGACCTTGGCAATGCTGGAACGCATGTTAGTCCAGATAAATCTCTCTTTAAGTGTATTATGAGTTTTATCTAAACCGGCATGTCCAGTTGCATGATGAGCTACCCACACTAAATTGACAACAAGTTTAGGTGGCACGACTATTCGGAGTTTTGTATGCGCAGAGTCAGCATACTTGCATACAATGTCTCCACTCAAGACAAAGTGTCGTGAATTTCTCCGTGTAGCTTCATAGTCAACATCTGTATTGTCCATGTAACCCTTGAGGAACCTGTACATTTTCCTTATTGGAGCGTGTCTCTTCTGTGACACACCGATTCGGGCTAACCTCCTAACGGTTTCTTCATCTTCTTGCTCCAATTGTACATGGTGTATCTGCACATTTTTAATAGGGTTACGTGATAGAGCATCAGCCAGTAAGTTATCTTTCCCAGGCTGGTGGACAATAGTAGCGTTAAACTGTTGGGTGAACAAAGCCCAACGTGTCAATCTATCACTTGACATGTCAGTTTGCAACATAAACTGTAGTGCTTTATGGTCAGTAATAATGATGACCTTATGTCCCAGCAGGATTTTCTTCCAAGCTTGTAAAGCTGTCACAAAAGCTAACGCTTCAAGCTCTGTCGTGAAGTAGTTTTCCTCGTGCTTTTTCAACTTCCGACTAGTGAACGCAATGTAGTGCTTGTTGCCTGCCTCGTCTTTCTGGTATATGACTGCACTAATGCCTATTCTCGATGCATCAGACTCAATATAGAACACCTTCTCAAAGTCTGGGTACTCCAGTTTCACATTATTTCTGAGCATTTCTTTTGCTTTCTCAAAAGCCTCGTCTGCAGCGGTACTCCATTTCCATCTGTTGTTCTTCTTGAGTAAGTCATACAGAGGAGCCATAATTTCCGAGTATCTTGGACAGTGGCTGCTAATAAATTGGCATGCACCTACAAATTCTCTGACTTGTTTTACCTTAGTTGGCTTTGGAAATCTCGTGATCGCATCTACTTTTTTCATGTTTGGATGATATCCATCTTTATCAATAGTATGCCCCAAATAATTTATCTCCTTCTTCAAGAATTGACATTTTCCATAGTTCACCTTTATGTTGGCCTCCCTTAAATTCTCGAACAACTTTCTCAAGTGCACTAAATGTTCTGTGGCGCTGGGTGAAGATACGATTAAATCGTCAATGTAGCAGATTACATTTTCTTTCACTTCGTCAGTGAGCTTACTATCAAGTGCTCGAATAAGTGCTGGTCCACTGTTAACCATTCCAAAAGGCATTCTGGCAAAGACCCATGACGTCTGGTCAAATAGGAATCCAGTGTACTGCATACTATCCTCTTCTAATTGAACTTGATAAAAAGAAGACGTCAAGTCAAGAACGCTGAAACAAGCTCTCCCTTTGAATTTCCGAAGCAGATCTCTAATCTTGGGTGGTCTGTCATATTCTGGAAGAATCTTCAAGTTGATGGTCCTGGCATCGAGACAAAGACGTATCTGACCATTACTTTTCTTCACTACTGTGATGGGGTTTATATAAGACGACGCCTGTTTTCTAATAATCCCGTCTACCTCCATTTTTCTGATTAACCCTCGTACTTCTTGATAGTATTTCTCAGGAATGGGGTATATTCTTTTCTGGTAAGGGGTTTCATCTGTCAGCCTTATCTTGTACTTATAATCCTTAATCAATCCAGGCTTTTCATCGAAAATATCTTGGAATTCCTTTATCAGATCCTCAAATTCCCCCTGAATTTCTTCAAATCCTTCAGTTTTTCTACTGGGTATTTCTTCTAAGTTTTCCACTTCATTAATTATTGTATTCAAAATTTCTTCCCTAAGGTCTATTTCCAGACTGTTTTTCACGTCCTGTTCTTCTATCTCTTCTGTGATTATGTACCCATCATTAAAGCTAATACTTCTGTTCTTCATGTCAATAATAGCTCCGACCTTCGATATAAAATCGATTCCAAGCACCATATCAAAATTGATCTTGCTCACCACAATGAAGATCTGTTCATAATTCCTTCCATTGATCTCAAAGTTCAATAACACTTGAATCTTGCATTTCACTGCCTTATCTTGGAATATCCCTCTCACTTTGACGGTAGAAACAGGTAGAACTGTCATGTTCTCTCCTCTTAGCAGACTTTGATAACATTCCTCTGAAATGATGGAAATAATAGCACCAGTATCCATCAGGGCTTTGTACTGCTGTCCATCTATCCGTACAGCAATAATTGGTAATGCACATGGTCTTTCCTCTTTAACAATACCCCTCTCTTCTAGTAAATCTTCATCGGTAACTTCGTATATCTCATTAATCGTAATCAGGTGTGGTGTGGCAATGTATTTACAGGTTCTCACTGACGTTGAGAAATCGGCGTTTTTTTTTGTGTTACCGACCTCAAAATTCTGTTGGCTCGTAGAAGGCCCAGGATCGATTACAACATCCTGCCTTTTCTTTTGATTGTCAGCTTCTTTATCCCTTAATTCTTTTAAGTATTGCTGGCTTTCCTTCTCTCTTTGCTGATACTGATCAGGTGTCATAACCTGACTTTGAGTATTCTGGTTTCTATTTTGGTTTTGGTTATTCCTATTATAGTTACGGTTATACCCATTATTGTTGTAATATCTGCCTCTTCCATTGTAGTTTCCTCGGTTGTAGTTCCAACCTCTTCTCTGTTGATACGGTCGGTAACCTTGTGATCTGTAATTTCTAAACTGATTATTCCTGTGAGGACCTACATTGTCAGTTTTCTCCTGCTCTGGCTTGTCAGTTTGTTGGACTTGGTCCATGTATACCGTATTGATTTCCTTAAACTCCTGCCTTTGACCTTTCTGGACTACGTTAGGCATTGGACTTGTGTAGTCTAACCTTCTTAGTAATTCATCCATGCTGGATAAATCCCTGATGTTGGACGAAATTATAAGTCTCCTCACCTCAACTGGCAGCATACGAGAAATCGCATCTATAAGTTGCTCCGTGGACAATGGGGGTTGCAAAAATCTCAAGCGGGACAACTGACTCGTAAAGAAATCAGCGTACCTCGTTGGAAGAGTACCTGAGTATTTTCTTGAATACACCTCCGCTCTTAACGAATTCTGCGCTTCTATAGACCAAAATCGCTTGATTAATGCCTCTGCAAACTCGTCAAAGTTGCTGAATGTGTATCTAAATGCGCGAAACCATTCAAGGGGTCCCCCAATCAGATATCTCTCTACTATCTTCATCTCTCTCTCTCTGGGAATGTGAGCTTCGATGAAATAATCTTTGAGATTCCTTACATACTCTATAGGTGTCAAACTATCAGTGTTACTGAATTTTTGTGGTTTGTCCTCGAAATTCCTAATGACCGTCACGTTCCTCGGATATGAATCCGGATAGTTTTTCCCACTATCTCTATAATTCCACTCAGGTTCCATATTCCTCTCGTCATCCTCCTCTCTGAATCTGGACACACGTTCTTCAGGAGTCACGTCTCTTTCTTCTGGCTCTAGGTTATGTCTTCTAGCATAATTCCTATTCAATTCGCAAGCTAAGCCTTCTATATCCTTGTCGGTGATTTCTGTTAAGACTTTCTTGATAATCTCTTCTTTGTAGTTTTCCATTAAACTAGCCTCTCCTAACTTCAAATTTTTCAGTTTACTCGTCGTTTCATTTACATCCGAGACAACTTTATGCATCTGTTCCTCTAATGTAGATTTTAAAGTTTGCATATCCTGATCTAGTTGTGTTCTATCGTCAACTTGTTTTTCGGATAACGAATTTATCCTGACGCTTAAATCTTTCCTAATCTGTACTACTTCATTGTTAATTTCTATCTGCGTACTGGCAAGTTTTCTTTCAATCCTTTCCTGAATTTGGGTTACATGTTCCCCACTTGACTTATTCCACTCGTCTTTCCATACCGCTACGTTTGCTGTTAACATTTTGGCTATGTCTACTTCGATATCCTCTTTTAATACTCTATTGTGGTCTAATACCTGTGTTCTCATGACCTCTACATCATACTTCAACTCTGCTAAAGACGTTGTTGTTCTAACTGATTCATCGACTAACCTAGTCGCTAATGCAGTTATATTACGCGTACAAATAGTTTTTGAGTTTTCGATTTCTTCCCTGACTTTATTTACATCAGTTTGGACTTTAGTAATATCTACGAAAACTGTGTTGACCTCTACCTGAATCTTAGTTACGTCACTTTGCACCTCAGTTATATCCGCATGAATGTTATTAATGTCTACCTGAACATTAGATACATCAGTTCTAGCTTTTTGAATTTCTTTTTGGACTTCCTCGACCTTGTCTTGGACAGTCGCTACATCGTTTTTGACAACAACTACTTCGGCTCTAGCACAAGAAATATCCCCTCGGACATTAGCTACATCTAAATTTAACATTGTAAGGTCTCTCTGTACCTTAGACACATCATTTTTAACATCAGACACGTTTGTGCGGATGTCACTTACAGTATTCTCAATTCCTAGGGTATTAATCTGTAAACGCGACATATTATCCTCCAAATTAGCAGCACTAGTTTGGATACCCTTCAAATTAGCAGACATATTACTAGCATTCTCCTCCATTCTTGCATTTAAATTACTAGCATTCTCCTCCATTCGACTAGTATTCCTAGCTTCCATCTCTTTCATACTCTCACTCATCTGCTTCATATTAGCAGACATCTCCGCTAACATCATCTTCAAACTTTCATCTGCCATTACAATATTATTCAAAAATGGATTGCTGTAGGGACATACATCAAAAGAGCAAAATAACAACATTTGAGCAACACTTTTCACCATATATAATTTTGATCAATTTTCTGTCTTAAATCTAACTTATAACTACCTTATAATTAATCTTCGAAGATACTTCATGTTGAAACAAACTCAAGCACATGTTCAAATTTCCCTGGCTCATTTTAAAATATCCTAACACAAATAATTTACATTTACAATCCAAATAATTTAATTTTATCTTTAACATGACTGAAATGTCATAAGCCGGTCAAATAAAATAAGATTCCAGATCATAGGCGATTTTTCTAAGTTTCCAGCCTATTTAACCTCTCTCAAGTTGAATAAGATCTGATCTTTTCTGAGTGTAATTTTCCTAACACAATACAACATTTAATTCCTATATAATCACACTCTTAAATACTACAATTGGCCTAGACATCTAACAAAGAATCAACCTCTTTATTTGAGTCTAATCGAACCTCACGTTTTAGGTTTGCCACTCTTTTTGGCGTTCAACCTGGTAATCCAGTTTTGTTGAATCGAGCCCCAACGTTTTAGGTGCGCCAATCTTTCTGTTGACTCAGCCCCACGCTCTTGGGTCGCCAATCTTTCTGTCCCCGTTTACCTGGATAGTAGGCTGTCAGATATCCGCCCCCTCAATCGGATTGCCAATTATCCATCGCACCGGCACAGCTACATCAATGAAAATGGCACTGACAGATACTATCGAGATAAGAGCACAGAAGTTCACAGGAAATCATTGTGGAACACACCAAAATAGACGGGGGTTCATACTTACCGTTACTTACCTCTTAATTATCTCGGGGTTTGAGTTGACAACAGGATTACTAAAAGTCTGTTCACACAATAACCTCCACCATGACATTTAAAAATGAACCAAAAACGAAGACGAGAACTTTGAACTGTACAAAAACTTTATTTCTAATAAAGGGAATGATTTTACTAACACAACAAAATCAACGTGGCTATCAGTAGCCCAAGTCAATCTGACTACGTCCTCAGTAGGACTTGCAAAAATAATCATACAACATGATATAAAACATTTTAGCTCCCAAGAGCTCCAAATAACGTAATATTCATAACACTATTGGATTGGAAAAGGACGTCAGGGTGTGACATATATAGAGCATTTGGTTTCCTTTTAATAAACATGAGAATGGTATTTATAGTCGCAAGGCCGGAGTGTGGACGACCTCACCCTCTGTGAACCAGATGTTGGCCCAGCTGCGAGCTACCCTCGAACCTGTTGCATACTGGTTGAATGGACTCCTTTCTCACCTGCTATGTTACGTAAGAATAGCTTGCTCTCTGAAGCTTTTAAATGTCTACAAGACAACTCACATTATATTTACGCAAATCTTTCAAGTACTTTGCTCACATCCTATTGGATCATTATGTTAATTCCTTAAACTTGTTAAGTTCAATCCAAATGTTTAATTAGCTCTTAAATGTTTATAACAAAATCACATAAATTATTTATAACAATTGGAAATTGTTTATCATATTTGTCAAAGACAATAAAAATATTATAAGCACGCCTTTAACATCACTCTCGTTCTACATTATTTTCAAAAATATTTACAGCAATTATTTACAATATTAACATTTAAATTGTTTAAATTATTAATTTCAGAAATACATTGACCACATGTTCATTCGGTTGGTAATTTTCATAATCTTGTTTAATATAATCGACCAATGAAGGTTAGTTATACATGTTAATGTCACAATCTGGTTTAATAAAGGTTTTAATAATGATTTGTGACGGCAACCTTCATTCAAAATCTTATCTCAAATTCTTTCAAAACTCGAGTTAATTATAACAGTAATTCACTTGATTTATTTTCAACGAACTATGACAATCTTACTCCAGCGGAAAATCCTTCGCTAACAAGTTAATGCACAAACTGCATTAAAAATATGCCCAAAATCATCATATATTAATCTATATGGTATTAAACTTCCACATAACTTACAAAACTTCCACAAATAATTCTTTAACATTTATTCCTGTGGGAACTTCCTTCATATTCAAGGGCATTATATCTCAGCGACTTTCAACACGCGCTGCACTAGCGATTATACATTCATAGTTCCACTTAAAAAAATTTATAATCATTAATTGTTTCAAAACTGTTTTTCTATTTAACCTTCGTGGATTTCATTCATGAACCGAAATGAAGTCAAAACTTGCCAATCACAAACAAATTTAATAGTGAATACGCTTATATACGCCTGTCTGGTCTATCCAAATTTAAGATTAACATCTTAAAAGAAATTGTAGTACGAAAATACTATCTTCAAATAAAGTGCTACTAAAATGCAAAGTAGTCGAATAGAATCCAATTAGCCTGGGGAATGCAAACATCGTTCTATAAATCTCTAATTGAGAAAAACTCCTAACACAAGTTCTAGACTTTAATGCATTCAATAATTCATTATTAAAGTTACTCTTTCACAAAAGTGTCTATAATGCAATGTTCATTCATAACTGACGATAAATATCTGTGTTGCAATCAATTCAAATAACGACTAGTATTTCCAAGATCGTCGACAATGTAAGAGATTTTAACGCTCTAAAATCAATTAAATGTTCTTCCTTCTTGATGATGACAGAAAATTGGTCAAAGTAATTAAACTGGGGTAGAATTACTTTAATAAAGTGACACGCTGTCTGAATTTAAATCTGCCATTAAAAATCATTAACTTACAGTCAAATCGTGACTACAAAATATTAATTACTGAAAAATCTAAATATCAGTCTCAACTGATTCAAAATCATTAACTATGCCCATGACATAACAATGTCTTAATAAATCGTCGAAAAATGCAAAACTCAACAAGGTGTACTGAAAATAAGAATCTCAACAAGAAAATAGGGCAAAAATACATGAGGATAAAAATATGGGAAAAATGGTTGCTCAAACATCATTAATATACTCAAATACAATAAACGTTCACGACTACCTTATCTGCCGATTGACGTTCCAGAGGAAAATTCCCCAAAGAAGACTGCTGATGGATCCATTTCACCACGTTAAAGTTGAGCTCCATCCTCGAAATAGGAAATAGCACCCTCAGAGAATCGAACTGCTTCCTTCTCCGTGAATCGCTCTGCTCCTCGAAGACGAATAGACATCCTTCCGGCAATAATCTTCTTTGTGAGTCGGGTCCACCCTGACCTCTCTTGAAAAATTCCCTGAAGTTCCAGTAGACAATCGCCATGAAGTTTTGTAGAAATTTCCGAAGAAATTATTCATATTCAGAGTATGAAATTGTTTCTATGGCTGTTCGATGGTATTCAGCCTTTAATTACGAAACATGGGTGTAGATGGTATTCACCGCATGTTCGCTTGTGTGGAATAGCAATTAGCGAAGTTCCATGTCGCTATCTTACTCCGTTGAAGTATGTCCCAATTGCAATAAGCCTTTTAGCCTTCCATCTGTTCTTCGGTTGTAGTGTTAGAAGAACACACTGCCGTATTCAATTGCTCCATTATACTGTATCGTTGTGTAACCAAGCAATCTGAAGTCTTTCTATTCCACTCGCAGCGTCAGCCGTTGCGTTGATTCTGGCTTCACAAAAGTGCTTCTCTTGTGGCGAGATAATCACTTTTCTCAGTCGTATAAAACTGCTAATATCTTTCGAACTAATCGGTCGAAATTGTTCAGCTTTTCTCTATAACTGCATGTAGCACTGCACAATACAATTAGCTTATCGGTGACCGCTAACTGTTCGAAGCTAAACTTGTAGAAGCTTTCTAAGGTCCGTTTCAACTTCACCTAGTTTGATATGGATCTCGTTACTATAGTGGCCTCGCCACGCGTTATAAAGACGATTCTTTTCACTGCTGTTCACTTCGACGTCTCACTATAATGAATGTATAAGAAAAGAACTTTCACAATTATACTTCGATGATCTGAGAATGAGATCTCAGAATGATCAGAGAACGAAAGAGAGACTCCTCTCTTCTGCGCAAGCCCTTTTATTAACTTCACGAGGGGCGTTTCCATCCCTTCCAAAGCGTGATACTACGTCATCGCTAGAAGTTCCAACTTCGTTAATACATAACGGATTTTCAAAATTCAAAAACTGAAAATAAATTTCACCAAAATTCCAAATCAATGCTTTTACTGCAAAAAGATTTCCACAATTCTGCATTCCAAAAGTAATAAAAATACCATAGTTTTAGCAATCTCCGTCTTCCTTTAAACTATCGTTGATTGGTTCATGCCTCTCCTCCAATAGCATAGTTTCTTCCTCAGCCGAATTCCTCGTTTCCTGCGACTGCGTCGTACATCTTGGAACATTCTCGACTAAATGCTGACGTCACTGAGAATCTCAGCTCAAGTAGCCTGCTGGCATAACATTTACGTCATCCGTGCTTACGTCATGACTACCCACGTCATAACTATGACAGCCATAACTCTCATTATAATTTCAAATATTGCCACCGTGGTCTCTACATAATTCAATTACGGGGGCAGTACATTCTTCAAGGCCACGGCCGCCTCCTTCCCTCTTCCTTGCCTATCCATCCCTTACCTTCCCTCATGAGGCCCCTGTTCGTTTTGCAGGTGAGGACGCCTGGGCGAAGTGCCAATCCCACCTCACCAGCAGTATCCACTCCGATTAGATGTTCCCAGCTCTAGGACACTGCCTGTAGAGGCGGTAGTTGTGAGTTCCCTCGCTGAGTCCGTGGGTTCCACCAACCTGGAGGGTAAACGACTAAGAAGAAGAAGAAAATATTAGACATGTTTCGACCAGACATTGAGGTCTTCTTCAGCTAAACTGTAATGAAATCAATTAAGAATTACAAATAAATACTATAGATGTTCTTAAATCTAATGTTTTTTATTTGAAATTCTTATGATAAAAATTGTAATAAAAGGAATGAAATAAAATAATAAAATGGATATCCTTACAATGTAATACTAAGTGTAATAAAATATTGGGCCTTATATTAAAAATTCAAAATATAGACAATTAAATAATTTAGATAAACAATTGCCGACTATCTTCAAATATGTTAACTCAGTGCTTGAAATGAGTAAAACAAATCATCTTCCAAAGTACGGAGTGTGAATTTGGATCAGGTGCCAATCAGTTACTGCGTCGTTTGAATCAACCATGTTGTGTAGAAAGAAACATCAGTATAATTCACATAAGAACTGGAGTGAATCCAATATATGCATAGCTTCTTTATATATATAATTCTTCGACACGTGTGTATGTGACTGAACTCCTCCTAAACGACTGAACAAATTTTGATGGAATTTGGTATGTATATTAGGGTGGGTCCATGTATGGTTTAGATTCACAATCTGACCCGGTAGGTGGAATGAACACAATTTTAGGTGGCAGTGATGTCGAATTCTACTGTTTGTCTCTGCACGTTAGAGCGTTTCAAAGTCCCGTATGCATTCATATACCGTTCATCCGATTGACATGAAACTCGGGTGATATGATGAGTGAGCTCCAGGGAAGGTGTTTGGCTTAGTAAATCCATTTTACAATAGATAGCGCTCGAATAGGTTCAACAAATGAGCGAAGACGCGCGAAGCGTTTCAAAAAGTCCCGTATGCGTTCAAATACCATTCGTCTGATAGCGATGAAACTTGGGTGAGGTGTTGTGTACACTCCAGGGAAGGCTTCTGGCTTAGTAAATCAAGTTCACATTAGGTAGCGCACGACTAGATTCAACAAATGAGTGACGACGCGCGAAGCGTTTCAACAAAATCCCGTATAAGTTTGTATTCCATTCATAGATTGAGATGAAACTTTGATGAGTTGTTGTGTACACTTAAGTGAAGGCTTCTAACTTAGTAATCCATTTCACAGGAGGTTGCACACGAGTAGATTCAAAAAATGAGCGGCGACGTGCGAAGCGTTTCAACAAAGTCCCGTATGCGTTCAAATACCATTCGTCTGATAGCGATGAAACTTGGGTGAGATGTTGTGTACACTCCAGGGAAGGCTTCTGGCTTAGTAAATCAATTTCATATTAGGTAGCGCACGACTAGATTCAACAAATGAGTGACGACGAGCGAAGCGTTTCAACAAAATCCCGTATAAGTTTGTATTCCATTCATAGATTGAGATGAAACTTTGATGAGTTGTTGTGTACACTTAAGTGAAGGCTTCTAACTTAGTAATCCATTTCACAGGAGGTTGCGCACGAGTAGATTCAACAAATGAGCGGCGACGTGCGAAGCGTTTCAACCAAGTCCTGTATGCGTTCAAATACCATTCGTCCGATAGCGATGAAACTTGGGTGAGATGTTGTGTACACTTACGTGAGTGTTTCTAACTTAGTAAATCCATTTTACAATTGGTAGCTCACGAGTAGATTCAACAAATGAGCAACGACGCGCGAACTTTTAATCCAAGTCCCGTATACGTGCATATACCATTCATCCGATTGCAATGAAACTTGGGTGAGATGTTGTGTACACTTACGTGAGGGTTTCTAACTTAGTAAATCCATTTCGCAGGAGGTTTCGCACGAGTAGATTCAACAAATGAGCGACGACGCGCGAAGCGTTTCAATAAGATCCCGTATGCGTTCAAATACCATTCGTCCGATTACGATGAAACATGGGTGAGATGTTGTGTACACCCTACGGAAGGTTTCTGGCCTAATAAATCCATTTTACAATAGGTAGCGCACGAGTAGATTCAACAAATGTGTGAAGGCACGCGAATCATTTCAACAAAGTACTGACTGCGTCCATATACCATTTATCCGATTGCGAATTTTGGTGAATTGTTGTGTACACTCCAGTAAATGTTTCTGTCTTAGTAAATCCAGTTTTTAATACGTAGCGCACGAGTAGATTCAACAAATGAACGACGGCGCGCGAATCGTTTCCACAATGTCCCGTATGCGGTCATATAGCATTCATCCGATTGCGATCAAACCTTGGTGAATCATTGAGTACACGCCAGAGAAGGTTTCAGGCTTAGTAAATCTATTTTACAATAGGTAGCACATGGGTAGATTCAACAAATGAGTCACGGCACGAGAATCGTATACAGAAAATCACTTATGCGTTCATATGTCATTCATCCGATTCCGATGAAACTTTGATGAGTTGTTGTGTACACGCCAGGGAAGGTGTTCAACTAGGTAAATCCATTTTGCAATATTGGTAACGCACGAGTAGATGTAACAAATGAGTGACGACGCGCGAAGCGTTCCAACAAAATCCTGTATGCGTTCATATACTATTCATCGAATGCGATGACACTTTGATGAGTTGTTGTGTACACTTACGTGAAGCTTTCTAACTTAGTAAATCCATTTCACAGTTGGTAGAGCACGAGTAGATTCAACAAATGAGTGACAGCGCACGAATCATTTAAACCAAATCCGGTATGCGTTAAATGCCATTTATTCGTTTTTGATGAAACTTTGGAGAGTTGTTGTGCACGCTCCAACGAATGTTTCTAAATTAGTTAATTCAATTCACGATAGTTTAGCGGCAGTTAAAAGAAATTGAAAAAATTATTGTGTATCCAAAAGCACTTCAAGAAACAAAGTTACAACACTTTCTTTGAATGGCAGGACAACGTCTGCCGGGTCAGCTTGTAATATATAGATAGGTGGCAATTCTGAATTCATCCCAGTGTTTTGAATAATGAAACGGGACCCTTGAAGCAGAATTTTGGCATCAATAACTCCTCGTAAGCATCAAATAATATATGGTCATGTATGTATCTTCTTTAATTAAACATAATTATCTAAATTCTTCTTGTAATATATAATATAATGTATGTTTATTACCTGTAATGAGCAAAGCGAGTTTTATAATTTCCATACGAGTGTCTCAATTGCAATTATAGGCGAGTTGCATACGACTGTTTATGTATGACGATAATTACAACTTTATTTTATATTCGAACAGAAATATTCATAAATATCTGTCGAGATTCAGTCACTTGAATTTAGTGATCGGAGTGCATGCGCTGGATTTTCTATCTGTGCTTTACAAGTTCTCTGACCCACGCATGCGCTCTGTCTGCTTGATAATGTCATATGTTTACAGCCTGTTCACAGAACACGAGCGTGCCGATCTGCACCAGAATTCACTCGAACTGTCACCGAAGTCGTTTGAAAGCAATGCCCTGTGCAGAAATTGGTGTTGGGGATATTAAGGTACAGTGCTATTTCTTGTCTCATATTCACCAGTTTATTTACGTGAACATATGAGACGGTGTAATTTCCATGTCGGAAATTTCCATAGAAGGATGCAGTTTGCAATCTTCTGGACGTAGATTCATAAATATCTTGCATATGTCATAGTATTTTCTTGTTACCGTAAAGGTTCGTGCTGATTTTGTCTTTGTGTTTGGGGTTGTAACTACAACGGTTGATCCGATATCCAATTTGAACTTTCAAATCATGTAATTCATGGCCGAAATGTTGGATTTTGAGCGCATGTGTGAAACTATCCTTAATTGGTCAATGAATGAGCTCTGATTGGTTGGAGAAACTGTTCCATAATGAAAAACAAGATGTTTAGTAAAGAACATATAGCCTAATTTGTCCTAAATGCATGGGTATAGTTATAACTCTTTGTCCTTTTCATCATCATCATCTTGTACAGTTTCAAGCCCCAGGCTGGGTCTGTTTTCTTTGTCCTTTTCAAGGAGTATAATTGAATCAGGACGAATAGAAATAAATAGCGTCATCACTCCGCTCCTTAAGCATTGTAGTTCATGGTCCAGCCAGTGCGTGGCGCGGAAGTCGCGCCGAACCTTACGCACGTGTGACAAGTATTTTCGCGGTTAGTCAACTGTAATATCCTGTGCGCGAAAAGTCATGTTATGCGAGTGAATTTGTTTCTTTATAATAGTTTAAGAATGTCTGTGTAGTGCTTTGTGTGTGCAAACAACTAAATTTTCTGCTGTTTCGAGAAAATGTTGTACTGCTTCGTTCCTGGATGTAAATCTGGTTATGGCAGGAAAGCTGATGGTAGACATTCTTTCACACCGCCAAAAGAAACAAATTTGTTTGCGACATGGGCGAGAGTTATTCCGCGGAAAGATCAGCAATTGTCGACCAAAAGTAGGATCTGTGACGTGCATTTTTCGGAAGATTTAATTATAAAGGCGGACTGTTTCGTATTGAATGGTGAGAAAGTGGAACTTCCTCGTGTCAAGTGGAAATTAAAACCAGGATCAGTACCTCACATTTTTCCAAATTTACCAAAATATCTATCCACTGAGGTAAAATCACGAAAGGCGCCTAGTAGGAAACGGAATGAAGGCAGCATCAAGGGGTCAAGAAACAAGAATCGCAATGTGAGTGAAACAATTATTCCAACAGCATGCGGTGAAGTTCAAAGTCATCCTAGTTGTAGTCAGATTCAGGGCCAACCTAGTTCTCTTACTGATGCCGAAAAGACAATATTGTCTCTCAAAAGGCGACTAAAGAATGCAAATCGTGATTTAATGCGAGCAAAATGTAGTCTGTCCTCAGCCAAGGTTAAGATTAATGTCCTACAGAGACAGATTAACAACACGGAAGTTCAATTTAAAGATTGTAAGTTTCTTAGCAAAAAGCAAAAAATTATTATAGACACAATGTTAAAGAAATGCCAAGTAAAATCTCCCCATGGTATGAGATACAGTAGTGATTTTCTTTTATAGAGTTTATTACTTAGAATAAAATCACCTAAAGGATACAGACACTGTCTGCGGCATAACCTGTTATCTCTTCCCTCAGAAAGCCATTTGAGGAAAGTCTGCAAAGGACTTAAATGTCCCTATGGAGTAAATCCCCATTGTATAAGTGCTATTTCCAATTATTTCAAGGATGAAATGGACGAGAATAAACGGTATGGGGTAGTTATATTCGATGAGGTTAAGCTAAGAGAAGAGATTCAATTTAATGGTTCTTCACTGAAAGTAGATGGCTTAGTCGATTTAAGTGAACTCACACCAGATTGTCAAAGAAATCAGATGGCAAATCATGCATTAGTTTTCATGTTTATACCTTTTTTACAGAACTGGATTCAACCTATAGCCATTTATGCAAGCAGAAATGCAACTCCAGGAGATATCCTTGCTAAAATTCTAATACAGGTTATAATGCAGCTAGAGGCGGCTGGGGCTAGAGTGGTAGGTTTCACGTGTGACGGTAGTCAGTCAAATAAAAAAGCCTGGAAATCTTTAGGAATTAGTGGGAAGAAAAATCAAGCGCAATGCTATATTCTGAATCCAGCAGATGTGAAACGGAAGATCTGGGCTTTTTCAGATTTTGTGCATATATTAAAATGTATCAGAAACTTTTTCCACGATAAAGTAGAACTATCGTACAATGGAAATAAAATCAAATTCAGCTTTTATAGGGAACTGTTTAAGGAAGATCTTTCTGGGTACGCAGGACTTCGAGCTTGCCCCAAGCTGACTAGATCATTTAGATCCCTCCTCCTTTCAAAGAATGAATGCCAGGCTCGCATTTCAATTGTTGAGCGATAGTGTCGCCAAAGGTCTACGATTTTGTCGAGAAATGGGACTGACAGGATTTGTAGGCAGTGAGGACACTGAGGCATTTACAAGTGACTTGAACAACGTTTCTGATGCACTCAATGCATTCATACCTTGTAAGGCTCTTTATAAAAACTCATCATCCCACAGAACTCTCCTAAATTTTCTTCAAATTCTAAAATCTACAGACAACACGTTTGCCTCGTCTAGGACTATGGAATCCTTAATGGTAACTATTAAAAGTACATTAGAGATGATTGAATGGCTTTGGGAAAGAGGATATGCGTATGTACTGACAGGAAAACTCACTCAGGATCCTTTGGAGCGACACTTTGGAATCATGCGTTCGCTCAGTTCGGATGACCATCCATCCACGATTGATTTTCTTCATTTACATTTACTACAATGTATCTACGTTCATGTGAAGCAAGCACTATCCTCTGGAGGAAATTGTGAGCCGAAAAGGGAATTAGTACTAACGTCCTTTGTAAACCAAATGCGAATGTTGGCCCGAAATGTGAAAGTGCGCAACGAGACTGTAAAGAAATCAGTGGAAACTTCCATAAAAAGCAAAATCGTTATTCAAGACTGTTTAAATATTGAAGATTGGGAAAGTGCTGTGCTGGAGATGAACCCAGTTCCCGATGCTTCGATTGAAAAGTGTTTAGTTTATCATGTGGCCGGGTATGTTATTAGGCAATCCTCGAAATTTATTAAGTGTTTATCCTGTGTCCGTTCTCTCCGTGACGAAAGTGAAAGTCGTTTTTCAGCTCTTACGGAAATAAAAGATTACGGATCCGATAGTGGCACGAAGTTTTTAACACGTCCCTCCAAAAGTGTGTGTGACATTCTTTTCCAGACTGAGAGGAAAATCAATGAGAAACTGAGCTCATCTAGGTCGATGTGGGGTGACATTTTTTACGAGTGTCTTGATTCGATTGAGACAATTTCAGTTGTGCCATCAGGGGCTGGCTGTTGTATTGAACATACTTTGGACGTTATTCCTAAAAAAGTCTACCACTATTTAAAGGGCCGATTCTTCTTCAGAGCGAGAGAAATCCGCAGAGATCTTCAAGCTCGGAAATCTGCTAAGTCTACTCGTAAACTTTCGAAAGTGGCCTCAAGCTAGTTTTGGTGAGTAATTTACTTCATTTGAGTTGTTTTGTTGCCTGTTATTTTAGCGCTGTGATATCGTGGTTATATAGTCCATGTACTGTATTTGGGTGTTTGTGTATATTGTGTGTGTATAATCGCTATATCAGCACACCTGCAACTCACTGATGACTCACTGACAGCATATTACATCATTGAGCGCCCTGGGGTTACCAATCGGCAATCCCACATGACTAGAGTTACACGTGTAAAGTTATTTTTAGGCTCGTCATTCCACAACTCAAAGAAAAATGCTTACGAAGGTATGGTGTAATATGTCCCTTGACATTATGATCATAACTTGAACTGGTAGCTTGATATTAAAACTGAAACGAACCATGAGGCTGTCAGATCCATTCGCGACTAATGGAGGGTTTTAAAAGATATGGGGACTGAGAATATTAATAATAACTCTTTGAAAGTAATATTCATAAGTCGAAACAAGCAATGTGCTGTAATGACCGTAACCAGGGCCTTCGTAAAGAGTATTTTAGGCCGGGACGTATTCCAGTTTTGAACAGCTGACTATGTAGCGTTGGGGGTCTGCACCGCTAGCGCTCGCCAAGAGCGGGCGCGCATGAACTCGATGAGTGATAACACTATATTATTCTATTCGTCCTGATTGAATGTTGGTTGTAGTAGCTTGTTGAAATACAACGTGCTATACGGATATTAAACGTTGATTGAATCCTCAACTGAATTATATATACACACAGCCATCACAATAACACAGGTTATTAGACAAAATTCAACACTCACCCAAGTACATGGGGCTAAATGACCATGATGCCCATGCATCTCAAATGAAACAACAACAACAACAGCTTCCTACCCAAATCCTTCCTCGTATAACAGTACATACATTAGTAAGGCTACGGACATCACAGTAACACAGGTAATCAGACAATTTCTACACATACCCAAGTACACAGGGCTACAAGACCATGATGTCACAAAACCCCTAGAGAGTCAACAACAGAAACAACAACAATAGACTCTACCGCGGAACAACGCCAACGAATTTTAATCGTTGTAGTCGGGTGTTGAAATATGTGGTGTTATAAGTAAATGTATAATATTTTCGATTGAAAATACACACTATATATGCTCAATATTGTAACGTGTGAGTTATTATAAATAAATAAATACCAAGAAACGAAGTAGAAAAATTTGATCCACGAACTTCCAGACTATGAGTCCTGATCACTACCACTACGCCACAGATGCCGCACACTTACACTTGGTTATCAACTGATTTAGTATAACTCCATGCTATTTTGTTTTGTGTTGCAATCAACGATTTCATTAGCGTTTTCTGTCGTTTCTTTAAACAATTTGATACTAAACATGTATTATTTTCCTCAGCACATTCCTGAAAGGATATAAACTTACGAAGTACGGAAATATATGGATTTACGAGCAAACAATAACACAATTTTGACCCAACGGGACGGCACGGACAAGCACGATATGGCACGGCCAACTGAACTGTTAGTCACTACTGCGGTTACATATTCTATTTTAAAATGCTAATATCCTACCAGTCACCACCACGAGGACAGTTTAAACCTCCCTATGTACGATGAGCGTATTTGGTAATTTGGTTGAATCGTAAGTTACGGTTAGGCTATAATACTTGCAAGGTTCATATATCCGCCATCTTGAACCTATTTCGCTGATGACCTTGCAGTTTGGGCAAAAGACGTTTCATACATTAAGGTATATTGTTGAGACATTTGGTAGAGATCAGATGATTAGGTCAGTCATAATTTGATAACTATGAACATTTGAGTGGCCGCCATTACGTTTCCGTCAAGATGGTGGCGATATAAAACATGCCACTGAGGTGCCCTTTACTAGAGCTACCTCTGTACCAAATTTCGTTCAATTCGGTTTCACCCTGTTTGATTTAACAGGGAGGGGGGGACAGACATACCAAAGCACACACACTTACACACACACACACACAGACAGACACACGATTTTTTGGTCCTGTTTAGATCTCATAAGTCTAGTTTAATTTTTTGCAAAATTCGAAAGTAGGCCAATAGTTTTATATGACCCTCATTTTGGTACTGTTTTCTGACATATAATACTGTATTTACATTTCGACACCGTCGAACATAAAAATTATTAAATTAAATGGAAAAATAAATATTTAACAAGTCGTTCCGTAATGAACTTATGAGCCTACTTTTCTTGAAATTTAACATTCATGCCACTAATTAATCTATATATCAGAAATGAAATGTTACATTGGATATAACAGTGCGCGTAAAATCATGTTGGCAACAATGTCATGTATGTGTTGCTCAGAATTAATTTGAAATATTATGATATATTATTGTCCCGCGTTTGGATGATATCCATTTGTTAGTATAGAAATTACAAGTATTTAAAAATTGGACTTATCAGCAGGCTTAGAGTTATGTAGCACTGACATGTATCAGTTACTAGCAGAAGTACCCGCTCTTCGAACGGTTTTCGGTATTAATAACCAGATGTTATCAATTGAGCTACTGTTGCAATGGTTAGGGGCTTGTTATTCCTTCATACGTTTATCAGAGCGAAGTTAGTATTCTGGGAATATCACACACGCAGTTAATTTAAGGGCCTTAAAATGTGGTCTTCGGAAACTCTTTATAGACTCCCAAATTTTGTGTCTCACATTGAGAAGCGCAACATATGCTTTGGTCGTCCTTCTAGGACAGGCTGTTCCAGGCGAGCAGCTCGCCAGTGAGCAGTCGATTACTCGCCGCCTTGCGTGAGTAAACCTGCAAGATGCAATACAGCTCTGCCGTGGGGGCTGCCGTCACTGCGCGGTGAATACATCAAGACTGGCAGGAAGCGCATGCACTTGTGTTATGACCTTCACCCAGTGACGTATTGGCTATCACCCCCAGTCCCTCCCCAACCGTGCTCTGAGCATCACTGCTGAGTACTCGCGTGTACGCATACTCAAACTCGTGGATTTGGAACAGCCTGTTCTAGGATAACTTTTATATTTCGCCTATTTTAGCATGTATTTTGAAAAGTTTCTTCCTATACCAATCCTTCTATGAGATGTACGGTGAAGAGTTTTATAAATGATTGGTGTATTGACTCTCGTGGATACCTAATTTTACGATGCTCCAAACATTCGAACACGAGTTCGTAAATAAAGATACACAGAAAGACCGAAAATCCCTAAGTATGCCTTACTTCGGAGGGGAAGTAAAGCCGGCGGTCCCATGTCATAGATTTATGGCATGTAATAGAACCTTCCACTAACTACAATTGTGAGAAGCTAAATTTGTAATAAAAATTTAGACTTTCACGACCGGCGTTGAAATAAGAATCTCTGTTTCGCGGCCTTATAGGCCGTGTTCCAAGGACATTTTGTCGTCCTGACGTTTTGTGACCGTACGTCTTCTATTCTGGGGTGGTGGTAATGATTACCTTGAGGGACACTTTTCTCTTACAAAACACATCTCTCTCTGGCTTTTACACACCTCCTTCATACCTGATACACTCATTCAGTTTATATCTTTCACCTTACTGTACTTGTCACCAATGCAATTCTTACTAGCACCATTCCAAGCACATCATCAAAACACTTCCTTCAAAAGCCTTTCTCCATTTATTCTCATAAAAAGAAACCATATAATATCCTCAAGACAACATCTACTCTGACCACTTGCCAAAACCTATAAGCAATCTTCCTAGCTAATTACATCTTCCCAAAAAACACAACAAAAATCTCATTACAATCTCCATAGAGAATCCCAACAGAGGGGCAGATGACCTCGTAGTTCCGCCCCTTAAAACAACAATAACTAACTAACTAATCCCAACAGCTACTAACATGGCTTCCTACAATCTTTTACAGTCTCTCTCATGGAACTCACAATCTCCATAGATAATCTACACAGATACCAACTAAGAACAATACCTCATCTAGGTCGAAAGAATAAACAACAAGAAACAAGTAGTTCCGTGAAGAACTATACAGCCTATTTTCATATATCCTGCGCATGTTAATTGCCTCTATCAACATACAAAATTTCAGTTTAATTGCTGTAACAGATTCGTAGATATTAAGAACCGTCTAAATATTTCAGATGGTCACCAGGTTGGATTTTTATTTTTGTACTATTACATTAAGATTATTGTGTACGTGTAGTATTCAAACTTCAATCGCATGATTAGAACACAAGAAGTAAAAACGAGATTTTAAAATTACGCACAGCAGCCATCTTATGATTATGCAAACAATTGAAATAAATTAGATGCCAGTGGATCAACACTTGTATAAGCATTTAACGTGCAACGTTTCACGGCACTCGGATAGTTAATTCGCGAGAAACGTCCATTTAAATATTTATACTTCGCGTCGCTGCCATGTAGGATTTGTGCTCACCCGGTTACTGACAGTCCTATAGGTGAACATATGTCCATAGCTTTTATGAACATAAAAAATTTCAGTTTGATTGCTGCAAATGATTCATAAATATTGAGAACCGTCTAAATATTTCCGATGCTTGCCATTTTGGATTGTTATATGTATAGGCCATAGAGTTATGTACCATTCAAGGACAATTATTGCCTAGGTTCATTATTCAAACTTTCACTTCGATCGCATGATTACGACACAACAAATAAAAACTTAATTTTAAAATTTCGCACAGCCGCCATCTTGAGGTTATGTAAACAATTGAACTAAATTAGATGCCAGTGCATTACAATATGTAAAATTATTTACTGTACCACATTTCACTGCGCTCAGAGAGATAAATTACGAGAAAAGTCTATTAAAATGTTTCAAATTCGCTTGGCCGCCATGTTCGATTTGAACTTTACAGGTTTATGAAATATACATAGGTAAACTTGTATCAGTACCCTTTATCACGGTACAAAATTGCAGGGTGATATCTGTAATAGTTTCGGAGATATAGAATGTCAGTGAAATATTTCGCACAGCCGCCATTTTGAGATTATGTAGACAATTGAACTAAATTAGACTCCAGTGCATTACAGTGTGTATAAACATTTGCTGTACCAAGTTTCATTACGTTTGGATAGTTAAATCGCGAGAAAAGTCTATTTAAAAGTCTCAACTTCGCTTGGTCACCATGTTGGTTTTGTAGTCACCAGGTTTTTGAAAGTCTCATAGGTGAACTTCTAGTAGTACCCTTTATCACCGTACACAATTTCAGGGCGATATCGGTAATAGTTTCGGAGATATTGAATGCTAGTGAAATATTTTGCACAGCCGCCATGTTGGATTGGTGAGACGTAACAAAATTTGAAGGGCACGGTCGAGGTTGCCGGGAATAGTGCTACGACCTTACCGAGTTTCATTGAAATCTCTCGAGCCGTTTAGATTTTATTAGGGGGGGACACACACACGCCTCACACACACACACACACACACACGCACACACACACGGACAAAAGGTGATCTCATAAGCCTATTTTTTCAAAATTGAAAATAGGCTAAAAAATCAAAGATATAAAAATAAAAACAAACTAACATCGTAAAAGGAATATACAAAACATCTACCTTCATTGGCAAGGCCATCTGCCATGCCACACAGAGATGCAAACTGCCCTCCCAGCTAGCGCCATTTTCTTACCAAACAAACCCAAAAGAGCTGAGCCTTGCAATCAGATGGTTGCAGTTTCGCTGAATACTGCGTTCAGCATGTACACAGGTTACATTAAGCGAGGTAAAACAAGTAAACAGAAGATATATGAATAGTCAACAACCCACACATAGAGGCTACCATAGCAACGGCGTACCACATAAAAGTAATGCACCAAGGACAGGGCTGCTCGTCTGTTGCATCTTCTCGTCCACGACGGTCAATGAGGGCAGGCTTGAGGGGATTAAGGACTGGAAGCCGAGCTCTGTTCACACGTTCTGCTTCCTCCTTAAGATTGAAGCTGTTAGTATGCTTCAGGATTTCAATGGCCTTCCTTTGTAACCTGGCATGATATGACACCGTGTTGGGCAGAACTTCGGTGTCTCCATATCTTATATCGTGACCTGCGTGTAGCGAGTGTGCTGCTACAGTGGATTTATCTGTTTGTCCCAGCCGGCTGTGTCGTTCGTGCTCCTTGAGGCGAGTGGCAATACTTCTTTTCGTTGTTCCAATATATACTTGGCCACAATCACACGGGATTTTATAAACCCCTGCCGCGGTATGAGGATGTCGCTTATCTTTAGCGGACCTAAACATGTCCTTAATTTTTCGTGTAGGCCTGTATATGGTCTTTATATCATGGGACTCAAGTAGCCTCCCTATTCTGTCCGTGACCTTTCTTATATATGGAAGGAAAGCTCTAGCCAGAGACTGCTTGTCTCCAATTACCCTTGTAGTTGGACGTCTCGGATGGAGTGCTCGCTGGATATCTTTCTGGCTGTACCCATTGGCTCGTAAGGCCTCGTTGAGTTGTTCAATTTCTTGTTTTAGGTACTGCTTTTCACAAATTATTTTCCTGTGGTCAGCCAGTGTTTTTATCACTCGGTATTTCTGTCGTGGGTGGTGGTTGGACGTCTTATGTAAATGTCGGTCAGTATGGGTCGGCTTACGGTTAACTGTATATTACCGGATCGTTCACACGTCCGTGACATTGTTGACATTTTTATTTTGGAAAGAGGAGTTGTTAGTTGAAGAGGTTGAAGGGATGGATGATTTGAATAACGCGCGGAGGAGACTCAAGAGTGTCGAGAGAAGCATACATCGCAGGGGCGAGTGACGCGAGAATATGACGTGGAGCCTGATTACGTCATGAGAAATCATTTTTAGAATTACGTTAAGGAGAAGAGATGGACGCTAGGAAATTGGCACACTTTTCTGGCTATAACATGAGGAGGATTTTGAGCTATCAAGCATTAGAATCGGTCCAGTAGAAGCCGAGATACGAGATGGAATGTTCTCGAACAATTTCTCGCTGAACTATAAAAGGCCACGTTGCTGAGCGGAGAGTCATCATATCTTCAGAGCATTTTCTCATGTTCGGATCTAGGCTACGTGAAAGTGACAGTATACACGCCGAGATTCTGACGGTCGGAGGACTTACTCGCCGTACCAGTGGTCAGCACGACTTAGTTTTTGTTCAAGTGAACGAACTTAACTTTTGGCAGCGAATGGACTTAGAATATTCACTGACTTTCAGGTCACTTATTCTATAGTCAGGTGATGGTAGTGTCGAAATCATTCACAGAAGTTAGCCTACAGAACGATGTATTTCTTGTGGTGACTATACATCAGGCACTTCGAATTCATCAGGAGAAGTTTATTTCATTTTGTTCGTTTATGCAGCTAATAGGGGTTCCTATCTTAGCGTGCAAACGAAACCGCATTATTGGAACATGAGAATTATTCTCGAATCTACAGGAGTACTGTACCAGTCTATGACTGAGCAACTTTTTGTCATGTTACACGGTACTAGTGACAACGGGAGTTATTTCGAACGGATGACTGCAAACATCATCATGCGCCGCTAAAACTACACGTAGGACTGGAAGGACATGGAGACGAACGAGGTATTTGGATACGGCAGATGGCCATGGGAAGACACTATGGGAATAGTGTACACCGCAGGACACGCCCATCATCTACATCAAGAATGAAGTAAGACAACCATTTCATGTACTATCCACTAACCAGTAGTATTAGAGAATTCCATATTATTGAACAGTCACGATCAGAAATCAACGCACATTTTTCACAATAGCTAGATATTAGCTAGATCTTCGATTGTATTTGTCTGGATGACAAATGGAACTGCTGTCTGACAATTTATTTTTCGATCTAAGATTTTTGTTAGGACAGGCATTAGTTCATGTTTCGACATGAAATATTTCGATTATTCCAAGGGATATAAATATTTTTCGTTAATTCTGATTATGAGAACAGAAGTAATTGAGGCTAGCATTATTTAAATAATTTGATTTATTTAATAACAATAATAATAGAGTGTGAAGTGAATAAGTTAATAATAATATAATAATAATAATCAAGTGTGAAGTGAATAAGTTAATAATATTTATAAATAATAACAACGCTATTTAAAGGGAGTGATAATACCGAACATTAGGAATTAAATTAAATTTTGTTAATTGTTTATTGTGAATAAATAATTAATGCATTAAATTAAAATTAATAGGAGACGTTGATAATAATAATTCACAGATGAGATTTAAATATTTATTTAATAACAATAATAATAGAGTGTGAAGTGAATAAGTTAATAATAATATAATAATAATAATCAAGTGTGAAGTGAATAAGTTAATAATATTTATAAATAATAACAACGCTATTTAAGGGGAGTGATAATACCGAACATTAGGAATTAAATTAAATTTTGTTAATTGTTTATTGTGAATAAATAATTAATGCATTAAATTAAAATTAATAGGAGACGTTGATAATAATAATTCACAGATGAGATTTAAATATTTATTTAATAACAATAATAATAGAGTGTGAAGTGAATAAGTTAATAATAATATAATAATAATAATCAAGTGTGAAGTGAATAAGTTAATAATATTTATAAATAATAACAACGCTATTTAAAGGGAGTGATAATACCGAACATTAGGAATTAAATTAAATTTTGTTAATTGTTTATTGTGAATAAATAATTAATGCATTAAATTAAAATTAATAGGAGACGTTGATAATAATAATTCACAGATGAGATTTAAATATTTATTTATTTAAAAGAATAGGGCGATAATAATCATTTGACATTGATGATGCTTAATTTTTTGTGGTGATAATAATAATTTGTGGATGAATTTAATTAGTTGGAAGGAATTAAATTAAATAACTTTGTTTAGAAGTTTAAATAAATATAAATGAGTTTATGGATGAAGAGAATGAAGTATTAGATTTTTGAGCTCAGAATTATTTTTTTCAAAACACTTAAAAAAAAGAAAGAAAAGAAAATATTCAGATAAAAAGAAGGGAACGGCAGGTATTTAATGTATGAAATAGGGAGAATTTATGTAATTGGGAGGCAAGGAGATATTGACCAGAATTTATTTAATTGGTAAAATAATACTGAAGAACCACAGTCTAGTATTTGACAGAATATTACAAGAAAAAAACATAATATGTAAAAAAAAATATAATAGTGAAAATATGATGCTGTGTGCAGAATATTCTGATGATGATTTTAGTGTGCGTTTGGCGACACTTATAGTTGTGGAGGCCTAGGGGATCATCCAAATGTGGGATTTATTCCCGTAGATGTGGGGACAGAAGGATGTGCGGATGTTTGAAGGAGCCTGTGGGCTATATTTGTAAAAGAAGGGTTAGGCGACGTGGACCACCCCATATTCTTGTCAGATTTCACTATTCTGTTAATCCAAATATTTTTTTTTTCTGGATCAACTCAAAAATCAAATGGAATGCCTAAATAAATAATTGAAGAACTTGAATTTAGATTTGTTGAACCTGACCGAGGAGAAAAAAAATTAGATGAAAAGTGCAAATGAATTAAAATAAATAATTAATGATTTTTATTTTTGAATAACAATAATATGTAAAAAAAATATAATAGTGAAAATATGATGCTGTGTGCAGAATAACATTGGAAATGAGCAAATAAAATATTCATCATGTGAGAGGTTGAGAAAACTTGTTATAAATAAAGTGAAGGGAAAGTTTGAAATTAATTAATAATAATAATATTTTTTAATAATTTTTTTGGTGAGATTATACGAGAAGTTTGGTGATAGAAAATTTTGTTAACATAAAAATTTGGAGAAGAGTTAGATGATTTAATCCGCTGATGGTGGATAGAAATAACAACATTGTTTACAACAATTTTTGTGTAATGTTAATAACATATGAGAATAATTTAAAATCGTTCATGACATTTAAACAAATGAAAGTGATAAAAGAAGAAAGTTGAATTTTCAAAATATTATGAAAGTTTTTTGAACAATTATTTTTTAAATTTGAAAATCTTTATGAACAACTATTAACATTCGACTTTATGTCAGTCGAGTATTGATATTGTTATGAAACAACGAATCAGTGATATGATAATTTTCCAAATAAGTTTAATTTTGGAATAACACCGAATGAATCAAGAGACTATTTATTTTGAGAAATTTTGCTACGAATAATTGATAAAATCAAATTGCAATCTTTGTAAAGTGAACTACGAACGTGTAAATAGTAGGGATCACTCAGAACTCTTTATTGAACAGTGATTACCGAGTGTAAATATTCCTTTTTAAATTTTTATGGATATCAGAATGGACAAATTAATTTTTTCTGATTATCACATCTACGACAATTCTAATAATATTATAGGGACCGTTGATTTCTTATGTGTGATGTGTTTTTATCTTTGTTGAGGGTTTTTTCCTGTTGAATCATATTTTTTATTAATAAATAAATTGAGAATTTTAAGGAATGTGCTAGTTCAAAAATAATTTCTCACCTTACCTTACTTGTGAATTACCGAAATCAGGGATGCCAGATTAGACCCAAGTATTCACCTAGATAGACCCTGAAATATATTTTCTATTGCTGATCTGATTTCGGTATTTTAAAAAATTTCGTCGTTGGATCTCGGTCCGAACGGGCACAGTATGTCCCAAGGTTAGATCAGCGGTCTGCGTTACCATAACGTCGAGAAAAGCGATTTTCTGTTCATTTTCTAACTCCATGGTAAACTGAATGTTAGAGTTCTGGCTGTTAAGATGTTGTAAAAACAGATTTAATTTATCTTTACCATGGCCCCATATTACAAAAGTATCGTCCACGTATCGTAGCCACACTTTAGGTTTCAAAGGTGCGGTCTATAGTGCTATTTGATGAAATTGTTCCATGAAGAAATTCGCGATCACCGGACTCAGGGGACTGCTCATGGCGACCCCATCAATTTGTCCAGAAAGGGGACGCGCGGACTTCAGTATGTTGAGTGCTCATCAACATAATAACCATGCAGTAAGGCATGAATTAATAACGATTAATGTAGTTAGTTGAACCGTACTTGAGTGCAGAGTGCACGCCGCCCGGAGTTCAGGAAGGGGCGTGCGGACTTTAACAGTTTTACTGCAGCAACATAATAGCCATGCAGTAAGGCATTATTAAGAACAATTAATAAGGACAGTCGTGCCATACTTTTATAGTCGGCATTACGAGCGATTACTATTGAGCACGCAGGAAATGTACCGTATGATGTATAAGGTAGGACAATGTCAGATGAGGAAATCATGCCTTAGGACGAGGAGAGATTATGTGGCATCATAATAATGTACGTGGAACTGTCCAATATTTTATTATAAGCAGATTATTAAGGGGGACTGTAAGTCCGGCCGAAGGACAAGTGAAAGTGGTAATTGTACAAGTACAATGTACAATGGATGAGCGCAGTATATAAGCTATTGGTTAGACATATAATAGGATGTGGAACTGCGCGGATATAAACTTTGTTATGCAAGTGATGAAATTTCGCAGGGATACCACTGTAATTAATGCTCAGGACGATGTGTAAGCATATTTATGCGATATCAGGAAATTTATCTAAGGATAGAAATTGATAGACAGATTGGGGGACCGCTAGGAATCCTTAGGCAGAGAATCGAGACTTACAAACGAGATGCGGATAGCAGTGAAGAATAGATCTTCAACGCCTGCATTTCTGATATTCTGCAAGGAAAGGTCAACCATTAAGAAATGTACATAGCGACCGTGTGATTTTAGTGATGATCATTTAAATATATGTAAAATTAATAGTGTAACAAGTAATATAACGTGTAGTGTGAATAAGGAAGCAACAGCTTCGACATGGAAAAGCAAAGTGCAGTGTGTTTTGTAAGGCAAAAATTATGTAAAATGTGTGTGAAGAATATGATCATGCCTTGCTAATTTGCAAATTATGGCGGGCATTACTGGAAGAGATGTCTGGTCGGAGCAACCAGATTAAACAATGTGATTTCCCCAAAACCCATGATTTTGTAGTAATTATAGTCCACTGTATGTTGAGTGATTTCAAAATTTATAGAATATGCCAATAAGAGTCAATTTTGGGAGGTAGAACCTCGAGATATTCATGTTGTGTTGATTTTAGTCAAGTTGAGATGTTTTTGTACATCATTAATCGGATAAATCGTTACCACTAATGTAAAAATGGCAATTCAGTTATATAGAAAGTTAACGTAACGAACACGGTTGTTCGGTTATTGAATATGGTTACGTTGTGTTGGTTATAGGAAATGTGTGTCAGTAATAATAATAAGAAGAAGAAGAATAAATGAATACACATCAGGGAAAAATGGTTGTAAGGAAATATACTTGCTAAATGGGAATAATTGTGTATCCAAGCAATAGTATTATACGTGTTGGGCTAAGTAAAGGAATTTAATATCAGAGTATATTATGATAATGGAAATAAATATGCAAGGATACAGGAACTGGAAGGGTTTAATAGTGAATTGAATTCGCAGCTTGATGAATAAGCTTGTAAGAGTAATTGATAGATTTTATCTTACTAATTAAAGGACGGGATCATATCACCATGATCATGGGGGCCAGGTAATCTGATCGACGTGTGAAATCTCGTATAGCCAAGGGCATACAGAGATATTATTATTTGCCAGAGCATATTTAGTGAGGAACACTAGCTCTGAGGATTGCTATGAAATGTTCCGGGTTCGAATCCAGTGGTGTATGGGAGGATAACAATGGGCATCTCAGCATGACACCTGATATCGACCGAGAACTAGCTATTGAATAAATTCAGCTCCTGGGAGTGAATTTTGAACGGCAGGATGTGCACCTGACCGTGTTATTTAGCGAGATACTGGCTATCCCAATTCGACAGGTGTATGATGAATCTCGTTCTTTCATATAACGTAAATGGACCTATTGAGGCCAGCTATTAATATCCTAAGGTTAGGAATAAATGCTTAAACAATTCCATACCCTATCTTGCATACAGTTTAGTTAGATCATATGGGATGTGCAGGCCAGTGAGACTGCACTATTGTATTTAATGCCACATGCTACTGCTTGGAGATAAAGAGATTTTAAACGACCCATGGAGGGTGACGTTTAGAGTGGATAGACTTTGAAACCCTGTTTGTAATAAAATAATCATTGTTGTATTGTATAATGAATTTGTGTGGTTTGAAACACATTGATAATTAAGGATCATTCTGATAACTTAATACTTGGCAAACTTATCAGTTGTTGAAAGTTGCATTTTTATACTGACTTTGTCGCCTAGTTCCAAAGGTGGACACTAGATGCCATAGGCTATGCCCACGCAAGGGTAGCATAGAATACCATCCGACACTGTGGTAACGGAATCTTTGAAATTGAACTCATGACGGCATACAGTGGGACTACATAAAGTGGAACTGCATAACAGTGGAACTGCAGAAGGGGGTATAATTATAAGTAACAGTGGAGTTGCAAGTAAATATGAGGTGCAACCCATGAATTGGTTAATGCATGGTAGATCATTTTGGTGGGAAGAGAAATACAGAACAGAATGTACGCATAATGTAAAGTAGGATGTGTTGAGAATAAACTATTAGATTGTGACAGTTATATGTGTAATTTACCAGTGCATCAGCGCTCTTGAGAATGAATTTTATGTTAATCTCATGGTAAATGAATAAATAATCATTTGGATTTGCAAGGATAAAGTGCGAATATTAGTGGATTGAAGGAATAATTTTGCATTGTTTTATGTATTATTGTTGGGATTATGTTTTTGTTTGTGTGAAGCCATGATTTAGAGCTCAATTAAAGTCTTTGAATAGAGTTGTGCTTTATTATTGTAGAGTTGATACCTTTTAGTCTCAGATAAAAATATGCAACTGCTCAGTGGGTGAACGGTACACGCCTGAGGACTGATGCTGGCTGGAGGCAGAAGCATGTTTTCCATGGAAATTATTCACATGGGTACACTATGCAGTACCGGTGCCTTCTTGATTATACGTGAGGCTTCATGACGGATTTCATCTGCTTGTTCAGATGGTAGCTCACGGATTGCCGCTTCAATATTGGCGACAATGTCTTCCACGGGAATCGAAGGAGTGGTCACTGCGTAATTTCCTCCTTTCGCTAGTATAGAGATTTCCCCCTCTGACAGGTGGCGATTTGTCAGGTTAACAATTGTCCGTGAGATGCCCAGCGTAGGCGCAGGTACCGGCGCGGGTTGGTCTCTCTGTAACCGCTCAAACTTTTCCTTCTGCCGGATGCTCGACTGTTCAAATGTTGAACGCATAGAGTAGAAGGTGATACGATCTACATTTTCCCAGTCCTGATATGAGAGTGTGATGCTGATGCGGTAGTGCAGCTGTAAGAGTGCCTGATCTGTAGTAGCGAGCCCCTTACATGCAAAGCTTATGCGTTCACGTATTAGCGAACGTTCGGTTCGATCATATATTCTATGGGCTCTAGCTGAGATTAGTGGTCTCTTCATTTTAATAAACTTGGGAATCATACCTGTGTCTCGGCATCGAAGAAGAAACGCGAGTGATGACAGAAGTTGCGACTTTTTCTTCCTTAACCTCTAAAAGCGACGAACTAAGTGTGATATTTCCTCCCCGTAGAGGCGAATTAAGTAAAAATTTAGACATTCAAGACCGGCGTTGAAATAGGAATCTCTGTTTCGCGGGCTTATAGGTCGTGTTCCAAGGACATTTTGTCGTCCTGACGTTTCGCTGAATACTGCGTTCAGCATGTTCACAGGTTACATACATTAAGCGAGGTAAAACAAGTAAACAGAAGATATATAAATAGTCAACAACCCACACATAGAGGCTACCATAGCAACGGCGTACCACATAAAAGTAATGCATCAAGGACAGGGCTGCTCGACTGTTGCATCTTCTCGTCTACGACGGTCAATGAGGGCAGGCTTGAGGGGATTAAGGACCGGAAGCCAAGCTCTGTTCACACGTTCTGCTTCCTCCTTAAGATTGAAACTGTTAGTATGCTTCAGGATTTCAATGGCCTCCCTTTGTAGCCTGGCATGATATGACACCGTGGTGGACAGAACTTCGGTGTCTCCATATCTTATATCGTGACCTGCGAGTAGCGAGTGTGCTGCTACAGTGGATTTATCTGCTTGTCCCAGCCGGCTGCGTCGTTCGTGCTCCTTGAGGCGAGTGGCAATACTTCTTTTCGTTGTTCCAATATGTACTTCGCCACAATCACACGGGATTTTATAAACCCCTGCCGTGCTATGAGGATGTCGCTTATCTTTAGCGGACCTAAACATGCCCTTAATTTTTCGTGTAGGCCTGTATATGGTCATTATTATCATGGGACTCAAGCAGCCTCCCTCTTCTGTCGTGACCTTTTAGGTAGATTTCATAAGAAAGCTAACTATTGCAATGGGTACCATGTTTCGACTTCCGGAAAATTTCGACATATCTTCACGTTTCACGTCCCCTAGACCCCAAACCACCGTCAGTTAAAAGGTTTATATATAATTTAAGTATATATATCACTTTCTTGTGGACACGATAACTACCGCAATTTTTCACCAATTAATTTGAATTTTTTACATAATATGTATCCCTATAAAATCTCAGTCGAGTTCGTTAATGGGCACAATCGGTCGACGGGGGTGAAAATGGGGGGCTTGTTTCGAAAAAGTGAAATATCGCTATAACTCTCTTAATATTTGAAATATCGAAACCATTCAAAGTTCATACTATGTGTCGAATAAGGCCCAAACATTCATGTTTGAAGAGTGTTTTGATAGAACCAACCATTGACCAAAGGGGTGGGAAAAGTGGGTTTTTCGGGAAACATTTATCATATCTCTCTTAATAGGCACAATATCAAAACCGTACAAAATGGAAAGTATTCCCCTAATAATTACCTAAAACTTTTGTCTGAAAGAATTTTTGATATGAACCACCATTACGCCAAGGGATGAGAAAAATGATTTCGGAATTATAAGAAAATGCCAAGAGCTATCAGAGGTTGCCATGACAACACTACTAAATTGATGAGGGATGTGCTATCAGACGTTGCCATGACAACGCACTTGCACGCGATCACATTTAGTTTTCCATCTGACTAAGTGAGAAGCGGCCTCGGTGACGTAACTGGTAGTATGCTGAACTTCTTAGCCAAAGTTCGCGGGTTCAAAGCCGGCCGAAGTCATCGGATGTTCTAAGCGCGCTAAAAATCCCTCAATATGCTTTCCTTTGGAGGGGAAGATCCAACGTTCGTTGCGAGTTGCTGGTTGTGGTGTCATCTCGTAGCCAAGTTCAGAGCTAGGTGTCGTTGACGGTAGTATCTGGTAGCAACATTAGGAACTACTGCGTGAAATTGACCGTCTGCAGTCCATACCTGAATTACAGACTAATACAGCCATCACAATTCACACTGTTTATCAGACAGATTCTACACTCACCCAAAGTACACGGGGTTACTTGACAGCGTTGTCGCAGCCCCTAAACTGAGGAACCAACCAAAATATCTGCGGGAGATATAATTTTGCGTGAAAAAGTAACAGACCGTTACATAGTTACACATCAGTGTCGAAACCTTGCATAAGGACAGTGTGACCACAAGTACAACAAGATGTTCAGTAAAGAACATATAGCCTACTTTCTCCTAAATGCATGGGTATTGTTATAACTCTTTGTCCTTTTCAAGGAGTATGATTGAATGTTGGTTGTAGGAGCTTGTTGAAATACAACGTGCTATAGGGATATTAAACATGAATATGAGGTGCCCTTTGCTAGTGCTACCTCTGTACCAAATTTCGTTCAATTTGGTTTCACCGTGTTTGAATTGATAGGGGGAATCGATTTGCACACATACTTGGCCACCATCTGCAAACTATTGGGCTGATGTTCTTGCAGTTTGGTCAGAATATGTTTCCCACATAAAGATATGGTGTTGCAAAATAAGGTAGAGACTAGATTATTAGGTTGGTCGTAATTACATTTTAGCTTTTAACATTTGGGTGGCCGCGATTACGTTTCCATCAAGATAGCGGTGATATAAAACATGACACTGAGGTGCCCTTTGCTAGTGCTACCTCTATACCAAATTTCGTTCCATTTGGTTTCAGCGTGTTTGAATTAATAGGGGGAATCGATTCTGACACAAAGATGGCCGCCATCCGCAAACTATTAGGCGAATGACCTATTAGATTGGTCAAAGGATGCTCCCTCCATAAAGGTATGTAGTTGCAAAATTTGGTAGAGATCGGATGATTAGGTTAATCGTAATTTGATTTAAGCTTTGAACATTCGTGTGGCCGCCATTACGTTTCAGTCAAGATGGCGGCGATATAAAACATGACACTGAGGTGCCCTTTGCTAGTACTACCTCTGTACCAAATTTCGTTCCATTCGGTTCCACCGTGTTCGAATTAATAGGGGGAATCAATTTTGACATAAAGATGGCCTCCATCCGCAAACTATTAGGTGAATGACCTATTAGATTGGTCAAAGGATGCTCCCTCCATAAAGGTATGTAGTTGCAAAATTTGGTAGAGATCGGATGATTAGGTTAATCGTAATTTGATTTAAGCTTTGAACATTTGTGTGGCCGCCATTACGTTTCAGTCAAGATGGCGGCGATATAAAACATGACACTGAGGTGCCCTTTGCTAGTGCTACCTCTGTACCAAATTTCGTTCCATTCGGTTCCACCGTGTTCGAATTAATAGGGGGAATCAATTTTGACATAAAGTTGGCCGCCATCCGCAAACTATCAGGTGAATGACCTATTAGATTGGTCAAAGGATGCTCCCTCCATAAAGGTATGTAGTTGCAAAATTTGGTAGAGATCGGATGATTAGGTTAATCGTAATTTGATTTAAGCTTTGAACATTTGTGTGGCCGCCATTACGTTTCCGTCAAGATGGCGGCGATATAAAACAAGACACTGAAGTGCCTTTTGTTAGTACTACCTCTGTACCAAATTTCGTTCCATTCGGTTGCACCGTGTTTGAATTAATAGGGGAATCGATTTTCACACAAAGATGGCCGCCATCCGCAAACTATTACGCTGATGACCTATTGATTTGGTCAAAGGATGCTCCCCCCATAAAGGTATGTTGTTGCAAAATTTGGTAGAGATCGGATGATTAGGTTAATCGTAATTTGATTTAAGCTTTGAACATTTGTGTGGCCGCCATTACGTTTCCGTCAAGATGGCGGCGATATAAAACATGACACTGAGGTGCCTTTTGTTAGTACTACCTCTGTACCAAATTTCGTTCCATTCGGTTGCACCGTGTTCGAATTAATAGGGGGAATCGATTTTCACACAAAGATGGCCGCCATCCGCAAACTATTACGCTGATGACCTATTGGTTTGGTCAAAGGATGCTCCCCCCATAAAGGTATGTCGTTGCAAAATTTGGTAGAGATCGGATGATTAGGTTAGTCGTAATTTGATTTAAGCTTTGAACATTTGTGTGGCCGCCATTACGTTTCCGTCAAGATGGCGGCGATATAAAACATGACACTGAGGTGTCCTTTGCTAGTGCTACCTTTGTACCAAATTTCGTTCAATTCGCATTCACCGTGTTCGAATTGATAGGGGGGGACAGACATTCAGAGTACACACACTCACACACACACACACACAGACACACACACACACACACAGACTCACACACACACATACACACACACAGACAGACACACTTTTTTCGCCCTGTGTTGATCTCATAAGTCTACTTTCATTTTTTGCAAAAATCGAAAGTAGGCTAAAAATGTACCCCAAATGACAAGAAGGTTACCGTCTCCATAAGACAATAAAATGTTTAAAATATGCATAGAATGACGAAAAACAAAGTTAATTAAGCTCCAATTATAAAATACTTTCTCGCAATAAATGAGGTCTGATCCTTCTACGAAAACGTGCATATTCTGCCTATTATAGCCTATCCCCAAGTTTGCCCGATGAAATCTACCTCCGCCTTCCGGCGTGCCGAGAGGACTTTTTTTTTAAATATGGAAGGAAAGCTCTAGCCAGGGGCTGCTTGTCTCCAATTACCCTTGTAGTTGGACGTCTCGGATGGAGTGCTCGCTGGATATCTTTCTGGCTGTACCCATTGGCGCGTAAGGCCTCGTTGAGGTGTTCAATTTCTTGTTTTAGGCACTGCTTTTCACAAATTATTTTCGTGCGGTCAGCCAGTGTTTTTATCACGCCGTATTTCTGTCGTGGGTGGTGGTTGGACGTCTTATGTAAATATCGGTCAGTATGGGTCGGCTTACGGTAAACTGTATGTCCCAAGGTTAGATCAGCGGTCTTCGTTACCATAACGTCGAGAAAAGTGATTTTCAGTTCATTTTCTAACTCCATGGTAAACTGAATGTTAGAGTTTTGGCTGTTAAGATGTTGTAAAAACAGATTTAATTGATCTTTACCATGGCCCCATATTACAAAAGTATCGTCCACATATCGTAGTCACACTTTAGGTTTCAAAGGTGCGGTCTCTAGTGCTATTTGTTCAAATTGTTCCATGAAGAAATTCGCGATCACCGGACTCAGGGAACTGCCCATGGCGACCCCATCAATTCGTTCATAGAAATCACCCTTCCACAGGAAATAGCTAGCGGTGAGGCAGTGGCGGAATAAAGCGGTGATATCATCAGGAAAAATCCGTGCGATGTATTCCAGGGCTGCCTTTATAGGTACTTTCGTGAAAAGAGAGACCACGTCAAAACTTACTAGTAAGTCACCCGCTTCTAGTAGAATAGTTTTCAATTTTTCAATGAAATGGCCGGAATCTTTGACGGACGACTGTGTACCGCCGATATGTGGTTGAAGTAAGGTAGCTAAATGTTTGGCAATGCTATAAGTTGGTGATCCAATAGCACTCCCGATAGGACGAAGAGGAACATTATCTTTGTGTATCTTAGGTAAGCCATAAAATCTTGGTGGTAAAGCTTCACTTCTGGTGGTTCCCTTCTTTACGTTTTCAGGTAGCGAAGATACCTTGATCAGGCCGTTTGTTTCACGAAGAATCCGATTGGTAGGATCTCTCAGTAGTTTGCGGTAGGTACCCGGGTCTAAAAGTTCCAAAACCTTGGCAGTGTAGTCGTCCATGTCGAAGATAACCGTAGCGTTCCCTTTGTCTGCAGGAAGAATGATTATGCTCTCGTCCAAATTGAGAGTCTTTATAGCCTTCCTCTGTTTAACATATTCTAACCTTGGTCAACCCCTACAATTATTGTCCTCAATCCTTCCTTCCATCACTAAGCTTGCTATTCCTGGGTGTCTTAGTATGTGTCCTACTAACCTATCTCTTCTCTTCATTAGCAGTCGCCAGAAATATCTCTCCTCTCCCACTCATCTTAATACCTCCTCGTTTGTAACCCTATCTACCCATCTGATCTTCTTCATTCTCCTGTAACACCACATTTCAAATGCTTCAATTCTCCTCTTTTCTGCTGCACCAATAGTCCAAGTTTCACTTCCATAGAGCGCCACGCTCCAGACAAAGGCTTTCAAAAATGATTTCCTAATACCTAAATCTATGTTCGATGTCAACAGATTCCTTTTCTGTAGAAATGCTTTTCTTGCCTGAGCCAACCTACTTTTTATATCCTCTTTGCTTCATCCATCACTGGTTATTTTACTTCCTAAGTAAGAGAAGTCTCCTACTGCCTTCAGCTTTTCACCTGCCAACTTGATGTCCATAGAGGTTTCTGATTTATTTCGTCTGCATTCCAGTATTTTTTTTTACATTTATTAATTTTCATCATGTATTCTTTTAAAACGGAGTCCATACCATTCAAAAACTCATTCAAATCCTCAGGCGTGTCGGTCAAGATAACGATTTCATCCGCAAATCTCAGAGTTGAAATTATTTCTCCTTGAATCTTAACTCCCACTTTAAATTTTTCTCAATTTCCTTCATTGCTTGTTCAATGTAAAGATTGAAAAGTATGGGTGATAAGTTGCAACCTTGCCTTACACCTTTCTGAATACCAGCTTCTCGCTCCTGTCCTTCAGCTCGAATGACTGCTGGCTGGTTTCTGTATAGATTGTATATCACCCTCCTATCCGTGTACTTTATTCCAATCGTTTTCAAAATGTCAAACAATTTAGTCCAATCAACGTTATCAAAAGCCTTTTCTAAGTCTACAAATGCCATAAACGTTCTCTTATCTTTCCTTATTCTACCTTCCAAAATCAGCCTAAGACTTAGTATAGCTTCCCTTGTTCCTACATTTCTCCTGAAACCAAACTGGTCTTCACCCAACTCCGTTTCTATCTGGCTTTCCATCCTCTTGTAAATTATTCTAGACAGGATCTTTGAAGCATGAGTAATCAAGCACCTTCACATCTGTCAGCTCCCTCACGGTTGTGTAAAGTCCCCATCCACAGGAAGGCACCTTTAACAAATCATAAAGGCTTGTGGTGCATGGATATTCAGGTTTTTTTTTAGCCTCCAATGGCCCAAATTCCTAATAGCCGCAAAAAATACTATTAGTTTATTAAATTAAATGATTTTTCTGGGAATATCTCAGAAACTGTTGGTTTTAGAGCCTTAAAATGTAGTTTTCGGGAACCCTCGAGTTTTGTTTCTGCCACCAGGGGGATTTGTCTCGTCGTTGTATGCCAAAATATAATAATAATATTAATGATAATAATATAATAAACGCAATAAAGGGATAGGGATATGAAAGACCTTCCGTTCCACACCCGCATGTGAAAATCGCGTGACAAAATTCTAGTGTACCCCTTGACCCCCTTAAGCTCATTATACGTATTGATGAATTTTACAGCTTAATTTGGTTCCGTGATAGCCTTATAGTCGTTTGCAAACTTCACAGTAATGTAATAAATGGAATAGTATTGCGTCTTACAGAAATAGATGGTCATCTGAGATTTTGTTGCCATGGTTACCAGCTTGCATTCTTTCATTAGATTATTAAATAAAATTAGTTTTCTGGGAATCTGAGATTTTGTTGCCATGGTTACCAGCTTGCATTCTTTCATTAGATTATTAAATAAAATTAATTTTGTGGGAATATCTCAAAAACTGTTGGTTTTAGGGCCTTAAAATATGATTTTCGGGGGCCCTCGAGTTTTGTTCCTCACATCGAGGGGTTGAAAAGCTTTGTCTCGTCCTTCTACGCCTATTTCAGCATGTATTTTAAGGGGGTAGGCCCCCTTTTATGAGAGGTACGGAGATGAGTTACATCAATGATTAGTGTGGTGCTTCTGATGGATATCTCTATCAAATTTTACGTTGATCCACCCAGCCGTTCTCAAGTTATAAGGACTCGAAGTTGTCCACAAACAGACAAACAAACAGACAGACAGACAAAAATCTTATTTTTGCGCGCATCCGTCATAAAACAGTATGAAACGCGCAAATAACGCAAATTTCCGTGGAAATTCAGAAAAAAACAGTCAAACCTTCATTTATATATAGAGAGAGAGATTCCAAATTAATCTAGAATGTCAGGTATTATACGTGTGCAAAGTTTAGAGTTGTTGGTTTGCATACTTTCTGATACATTGGAATTAGGATAAACAAAATAGAGAGAGCACTTATTAACAGTTGGCAGCCCTGCTGGCTTTTAAGAATACGCATAGTTATATCGGTTATGGTACACAAAGTACATACTTTTTTCTCATTTTATCAAAATGTGAAATGTGTTAGTATAGACGTTACATGCATTCAAAATTGGACTTATCAGCAGGCTTAGAATCATGTTGGCAACAGTGTTATATATGGGCTCCTGAAAATCTATCTGGAATGTTATTATCTCTGTGTGTGCCAATTTCGGAACAGTTCGCATGCATAAATTCTGAGATATCCAACATAGACCTCACATTTCAATTGGGAATTTTCTGCAGTTGATAGCACTGCTGTCGTTTTCAAATATGGACGTGAGATATTCTTTACTCATACCAAATTTGGTTTTGATAGGAGTTGATAGGGGGAAACAAACACAGGCAGACAAAAGGACACACAGACACACACACACATTTGCCCGGATCAATCTCATAAGTCTACATTTTTCTCATTTTAACAAAATGTGAAATCTAGGCTAAACATTTACTAAAACAATGGATATGTAATCTACATAAATAAGAAACAGAAACATTTGAATTTCGGTTGAACGTTGTCGTCATTTATGGATAAAATGGAGTCCTTTTATCGTAAGCCATTGATACTTATATTCACATAAATGTTTCCAGTAGAAATAATTAAGACATAAAAATAGCAGAAGTCAGCCAGTTTCTGCATTGGAGTTAGAAAGAAAAGAAACTAGGGATAAATAGCCTTGAGAAAAAGCTAGGCACGTTTGATAATTAAATGGATAACTTGCGTGGATTTGTCTATTTTGAAATATATTAAAATTGGAAGAGCTTCTGTCCCATAGGGTAGTTCCTTATTGATTCTTTCGATCAAATCTCGAGAGAGATACATGTATTGTGGTATCTTGTATTAGGTAGATTTCATTAGAAAGCTAACTATTGCAATGGGTACCATGTTTCGACTTCCGGAAAATTTCGACATATCTTCGCGTTTCACATCCCCCAGACCCCAAAACCACCGTCAGTTCAAAAGTTTATATATATATATAATTTATGTATGTATATATCTACAGCGGAGAATATGGACTTCGGAACGGTGGAGATTGCGGACGAGGCAGCCCAGTACTCAGGGAATAATGAGAGTGCACTAAGCATCAACAGCGTCTGTTTCCCATGTTAGGGGCGGCTGCAAGGGCGTCTGTTCTCCACGTAAGGGGCGGCCTGAATACTTGCTGACAGCTCTAAAATTCCTTTGAGAGTGGCGACCCCATTGTAATTAACGCTCCTGAATAAGATTCGGAGTGGCCAACCTTGAAGGCGTTCAGTCTTCACCCCTAGTAAATCTCGTTACTAGTTCTCATACGATGATAAACAACGACGCAGGTGTCACTACCCCAGGGATTATCCAATCTCCCGTCACCAATGGTGGCGCATTCAGGCCTGACCTCATCCTGCGGGGAAAGTCGGAGTTCCCCAATACTGTCAACCGATTGAGACCCAAAACTATCACACACATGGGAACTATCAATATTCAAACTCTTTGTAAGACCGGAAAACTCAAGCAATTGACCGATATCCTGAATAAACCTAAAATTTCAATAACAGCAGTCCAAGAAACCAGATTTACTGATGATGTGGCTTTTGAGTCAGAAGGTTATAGAGTAATTAAGGGGAAGCCGGCGTCTAAGAATAAACAAGGCTCTAGCGTTTTTGGAACAGCCTTTTTAATAAGACGTGATGTGATGGATTCTGTCATCGGATTCACATCAGCTAGCGAACGTATCTCCGTATTATCTCTCAGATGCGGCAACAAGGGATACTCTATTGTAAATGCACACGCTCCAGTTAATGATGACAACAAGAAGAACCCTGAAAAAGTCCAAAGTTTCTGGCAGTTGCTAGAAGACGAGATCAGTAAGATCCCCGATCACCACGTCAAGTTCCTGGTAGGTGACTTCAATGCTCAACTGGGCAAAGAACGACAGTACCAAGACATACTGGGGCCATATACATCACAAAGACGAACCAATACCAACGGCAAACGCTTAATTGAACTGTGTAGGTTGTACCAATTAAAGATCATGTCCACAGTTTTTCCTAGAAAGGCAAGATACCAGACCACCTGGCAGTCACCGAACACTGTTATGGGATCATTTCAAATCGATCACGTTGCAATCAGTGTAAAGAGTAGGAAAGAGATCATGAATGTCTGAGTTCGAAAAGGTTGGAATGTTGACTCTGACCATTTCTTCACACAAATTAAGACCAGATTATTACCTAAACGAAAGATACCTCCTACCATAATTCCACCACGGATTGATCCTCAATTCCTTATGGAGAATAGAGAACGCTTTAAATCTGACATCATGCAAAATGAAATGAAAGACTGGAACCACCTGAGGTCCACTATATGCGAATCGACCAATAACCTCGGACAACCTCGAAGGAAGCGACGCCATAGATGGTGGAATTCTGAATGTGACCTTGCAGTTGATGAGCATGCTGCAGCTTGGATGAAGTGGAACTCGACAAAACGACAAGAAGATTGGGAGAATTTCACAGTGGTGCGGAAACTGTCGAGCAAGACCATAAGGCGTGGGAAGAGATCTTACGATAGGTCAAGACTGGAAAAGTTGGATGAAGAATTTAAAATGTATAACACCAGAAACTTTTATCAGGTCTTCAAAGAGGAACTCTCTGGGTATAGACCACAATGCCTTCACTTCACGGATACAGCCGGAGAGCTGGTCAGCAGCAACCGCGTGAACGTGGAACTTTTGGCAAATTACTTTGAACAATTGCTTAATTGCGAAGAGCCCACGGACAGATTGCCTGTTGAAGATCCTCCAGAGATACACCTGGCATCTAACCCACCAAATTTGCAGCAAGTTGCTAATGCCATCAACCATCTTAAGAACTACAAGGCACCCGGGGAAGATGGAATCATTGCAGAAGCCCTGAAAGCAGGTGGAAATACGATTGCAGATGCCCTACACCAGATCTTAATCGAATGTTGGGAGACTGGCAGGATCCCTGATGACTGGAAATCAGCTGTCATACACCCTTTACATAAGAAAGGCGATCACAGTAATGTAAACAAGATGTTCAGTAAAGAACATATAGCCTACTTTCTCCTAAATGCATGGGTATTGTTATATCTCTTTGTCCTTTTCAAGGAGTATAATTGAATGTTGGTTGTAGTAGCTTGTTGAAATACAACGTGCTACAGGGATATTAAACATGAATATGAGGTGCCCTTTGCTAGTGCTACCTCTGTAAAAAATTTCATTCAATTCGGTTTCACCGTGTTTGAATTGATATGGGGAATGGATTTGCACATATACATGGCAACTACTTGCAAACTGATGACCTTGTAGTCAGTCATAAGATGCTTTCCACAAAATGGAATGTTGTTGCAAAATCTGGTAGAGATCAAATTATTAGGATGGTCGTAATTTGATTTAAGCTTTTAACATTTGGGTGGCCGTCATTCCGTTTCCGTCCAGATGGCGGCGATACAAAACATGACACTGAGGTGCCCTTTGCTAGTGCTACCTCTGTACCAAATTTTGTTCAATTCGGTTTCACCGTGTTTGAATTGATAGGGGGAATCGATTTGCACACATACTTGGCCTCCACCTGCAAACTATTGGGCTGATGATCTAGCAGTTTGGTCAGAATATGCTTCCCACATAAAGATTTGTTGTTGCAAAATTTGGTGGAGACTAGATTATTAGGTAATTACATTTTAGCCTTTAACATTTGGGTGGCCGCGATTACGTTTCCGTCAAGATGGCGGTGATATAAAACATGACACTGAGGTGGCCTTTTCTAGTGCTACCTCTGTACCAAATTTCGTTCCATTCGGTTTCACCGTGTTCGAATTAATAGGGGGAATCAATTTTCACACAAAGATGGCCGCCATCCGCAAAATATTAGGCTAATGACCTATTAGTTTGGTCAAAGGATGCTCCCTCCATAATGGTATGTTGATGCAAAATTTGGTAGAGATCGGATGATTAGGTTAATAGTAATTTGATTTAAGCTTTGAATATTTGTGTGGCCGCCATTACGTTTCGGTCAAGATGGCGGCGATATAAAACATGACACTGAGGTGCCCTTTGCTAGTGTTACCTCTGTACCAAATTTCATTTCATTCGGTTTCACCGTGTTCGAATTAATAGGGGTAATCGATTTTGATACAAAGATGGCCGCCATCCGCAAACTATTAGGCTAATGACCTATTAGATTTGTCAAAGGATGCTCCCTCCATAAAGGTATGTTGTTGTAAAATTTGGTAGAGATCGGATGATTAGGTTAGTCGTAATTTGATTTAAGCTTTGAACATTTGTGTGGCCGCCATTACGTTTCCGTCAAGATGGCGGCGATATAAAACATGACACTGGGGTGCCCTTTGCTAGTGCTACCTCTGTACCAAATTTCATTCCATTCGGTTTCACCGTGTTCGAATTAATAGGGGTAATCGATTTTGACACAAAGATGGCCGCCATCCGCAAACTATTAGGCTAATGACCTATTAGATTTGTCAAAGGATGCTCCCTCCATAAAGGTATGTTGTTGCCAAATTTGGTAGAGATCGGATGATTAGGTTAGTCGTAATTTGATTTAAGCTTTGAACATTTGTGTGGCCGCCATTACGTTTCCGTCAAGATGGCGGCGATATAAGACATGACACTGGGGTGCCCTTTGCTAGTACTACCTCTGTACCAAAATTCGTTCCATTCGGTTTCACCGTGTTTGAATTAATAGGGGCAATCCGTTTTCACACAAAGATGGCCGCCATCCGCAAACTATTAGGCTGATGACCTATTAGTTTGGTCAAAGGATGCTGCCCCCATAAAGGTATGTTGTTGCAAAATTTGGTAGAGATCGGATGATTAAGTTAGTCGTAATTTGATTTAAGCTTTGAACATTTGTGTGGCCGCCATTACGTTTCCGTCAAGATGGCGGCAATATAAAACATGACACTGAGGTGCCTTTTGTTAGTACTACCTCTGTACCATAATTCGTTCCATTCGGTTTCACCGTGTTCGAATTAATAGGGGTAATCGATTTTGACACAAAGATGGCCGCCATCCGCAAACTATTAGGCTAATGACCTATTAGATTTGTCAAAGGATGCTCCCTCCATAAAGGTATGTTGTTGTAAAATTTGGTAGAGATCGGATGATTAGGTTAGTCGTAATTTGATTTAAGCTTTGAACATTTGTGTGGCCGCCATTACGTTTCCGTCAAGATGGCGGCGATATAAAACATGACACTGGGGTGCCCTTTGCTAGTGCTACCTCTGTACCAAATTTCATTCCATTCGGTTTCACCGTGTTCGAATTAATAGGGGTAATCGATTTTGACACAAAGATGGCCGCCATCCGCAAACTATTAGGCTAATGACCTATTAGATTTGTCAAAGGATGCTCCCTCCATAAAGGTATGTTGTTGCCAAATTTGGTAGAGATCGGATGATTAGGTTAGTCGTTATTTGATTTAAGCTTTGAACATTTGTGTGGCCGCCATTACGTTTCCGTCAAGATGGCGGCGATATAAGACATGACACTGGGGTGCCCTTTGCTAGTACTACCTCTGTACCAAAATTCGTTCCATTCGGTTTCACCGTGTTCGAATTAATAGGGGCAATCCGTTTTCACACAAAGATGGCCGCCATCCGCAAACTATTAGGCTGATGACCTATTAGTTTGGTCAAAGGATGCTGCCCCCATAAAGGTATGTTGTTGCAAAATTTGGTAGAGATCGGATGATTAAGTTAGTCGTAATTTGATTTAAGCTTTGAACATTTGTGTGGCCGCCATTACGTTTCCGTCAAGATGGCGGCAATATAAAACATGACACTGAGGTGCCTTTTGTTAGTACTACCTCTGTACCATAATTCGTTCCATTCGGTTTCACCGTGTTCGAATTAATAGGGGTAATCGATTTTGACACAAAGATGGCCGTCATTCGCAAACTATTAGGCTAATGACCTATTAGATTTGTCAAAGGATGCTCCCTCCATAAAGGTATGTTGTTGCCAAATTTGGTAGAGATCGGATGATTAGGTTAGTCGTAATTTGATTTAAGCTTTGAACATTTGTGTGGCCGCCATTACGTTTCCGTCAAGATGGCGGCGATATAAAACATGACACTGGGGTGCCCTTTGCTAGTACTACCTCTGTACCAAATTTCGTTCCATTCGGTTTCACCGTGTTCGAATTAATAGGGGCAATCGATTTTCACACAAAGATGCCGCCATCCGCAAACTATTAGGCTGATGACCTATTAGTTTGGTCAAAGGATGCTGCCCCCATAAAGGTATGTTGTGGCAAAATTTGGTAGAGATCGGATGATTAGGATAGTCGTAATTTGATTTAAGCTTTGAACATTTGTGTGGCCGCCATTACGTTTCCGTCAAGATGGCGGCGATATAAAACATGACACTGAGGTGTCCTTTGCTAGTGCTACCTTTGTACCAAATTTCGTTCAATTTGCGCTCACCGTGTTCGAATTGATAGGGGGGGGGGGACAGACATTCAGAGTACACACACTCACACACACACACTCACATACACACACACACACAGACTCACACACACACATACACACACACGGACAGACACACTTTTTTCGCCCTGTTGTGATCTCATAAGTCTACTTTCATTTTTTGCAAAAAATCGAAAGTAGGCTAACAACTACCGGGGGATATCCTGCTGTCAGTAGCATACAAAGTGCTCTCCAGGATTTTGGTTGGTTGGTTCCTTAGTTTAGGGGCTGCGACAACGCGGTCATGTAGCCCCGTGTACTTTGGGTGTGTGTAGAATCTGTCTGATAACCGGTGTTAATTGTGATGACTGTATTAGTGTGTGTATCTGTTTCTTTAATTCAAGTAGGGACTGCAACATTGAATTTTCAAATAGTTCCTACTTTTGCCGCCAAGCGCCACCGTCAACAACTACTAGGCCTAGTTCAGAACTAGCTACTAGACGCCACCGCAGTCGGCTCTTGGCAACGAACGTAGCAACCTAAGAGCGTTGTTTACATTCTTAACCTATCCAATTTAGTTTCACACAGGTGTAATTAGTGGAAAGATCTTTAACATGCCATAAATCTATGACATGGGACCGCCGGCTTTACTTCCCCTCCGAAGGAAGGCATACTGAGGGATTTTAACGCTCTTAAAAAATCCGACGGCTTCGGCCGGGTTTGAACCCGCTATCTTGGGCATAGAAGCTCCAGGATTTTACTGGACAATGTAGAAAGTCAATGTGACCAAACAATTGGTGAATATCAAGGAGGATTTCGGCGTGGAAGGTCCTGTACCGAGCAGATCTTCAATCTGAAAACCATTCTCCAACTAAAACAAGTAAGGAGTACGAACATTACTGTGGTTTTCGTCTACTTCGCAAAAGCTTATGATTCCATCGACCGCCAGACACTGTTCTCAATACTCCAAGAACGAGGCGTGGATTATAAAACACGAACGCTCATCAAACAGACTCTCATGGATACAACCTCTAAGGTGAAATTCAGAGGAGAACTATCTCGGAGTTTCAAGATCAAAACCGGAGTACGACAGGGTGATGGTCTCTCGGCCATTCTGTTTAATCTGGTGCTTGATAAAGTCATCAAGACCTGGGAATGCACATTGAGGAATCTATTAATCAAACCAGTTGCCATTGGAGCTGGAACCCGAAGAATCGAGATCAGGTGCCTTGCCTTCGCAGATGACATTGCAATCTTGGCCAACAACTCTAGGATTCTGGCATAGCTGTCCAAGCCCTGCACGAGATCGCGGTGAAATCTGGATTACAGATATCTTACGATAAGACCAAGTACATTGAGAATCGGCACTCCGGAAACACCCCTTTGACGACCATACATGGAACGATTGGAAGAGTCAATCGCTTTCGTTATCTTGGTGAATGGGTCCACCCCAATGGTAGAGATGGCACCTCCTTCTTAGCAAGGCGTACCAAACTCAATGCAGCATACCAACTATCCCACAATTTGTACAAAAATAAATGCATTTCGAGGAATGCTAAGATCTGTCACTACAGAACTGCTGTCAGACCACAGTTTCTGTATGCCGCAGAGAACCTCTTGATGAACAGAAAAGGCACCATGGATGACCTGGAGAAAGCCGAAAGACGTATCCTCAGGAAAATCCATTGCCCGGGATTGCTCCCAGATGGAACCTACTGTTTGAAATCTAATTCTGAACTGTATCGACAGTTACAATCAGCCAATACCAGTATGCGAAGTAGGAGGCTAAAGTTCTATGGGCACCTACAACGAATGAACAGCAACAGGCTTACTAAGAAGATCTTCTCCTTGGTTAAAAGCTACAAGACTGGAAGCCTGTGGCTTAATGAAGTACTAAAGGACTTGGATTCGGCTGGAATTGCTGACCTTGATGTAGAAGATCGTTCTAAATTTTGTGTTATGGTAGAATCTTGGACCCCACCACCTACAGTCTCTAAATGTCGGAAGCTCCTTTCGCAGGAGAGAAAGGAGAAATTATCAGCAGGGTTCAAGAGATATTGGGAACTGAAAAGAGCAACGAAGAACTAGTCATAAGCGCTCCGTAGTGGGCTTAAATCAATAATAATAATAATAATAATATGTATATATATGTATATCAGTTTCTTGTGGACACGATAACTGCAGTAATTTTGAATCAATCACTTTGAATTTTTTACCGAATATGTATACCTATAAAGTCTCGGTCGAGTTCGTTACTGGGCTAAATCGGTCGAAGGGGGTGAAAATGGGGGGCTTTTTTTTTTCGAAAAAGGGAAATGTTGCTATAACTCTCTTAATATGTGAAATATCGAATCCGTTCAAATTTCATACTATGTGTCGGATAAAGCACAAATATTTGTGTTTAAGAGTTTTTTATAGCACCAACCATTGACCAAAGGGGTGGGAAAAAGTGGGTTTTTCGGGAAACATTAATCATATCTCTCTTAATAGGAACAATATCAAAACCGTACAAAATGGACAATATTCCACTAATAATTACCTAAAACTTTTGTCTGAAAGAATTTTTGATATGACCCACCATTACGCCAAGGGATGAGAAAAATGATTTCGGATTTATGAGAAAATGCCAGGAGCTATAAGTGGTTGCTATGGCAACACGACTAAATTGATGAGGGATGATCCATCAGACGTTGCCATGACAACGCTCTTGCACGAGATCACATTTAGTTTTCCATCTGACTAAGTGTGAAGCGGCTTCGGTGACGTAACTGGTAGCATGCTGAACTTCTATGCCCAAGGTCGCGGGTTCAAAGCCGGCCAAAGTCGTCGGATTTTCCAAGAGCGCTAAAAATCCCTCAGTATGCTTTCCTTTTGGAGGGGAAGTTCCAACGTTCGTTGCGAGTTGCTGGTTGCGGTGGCATCTAGTAGCTAATTTCACAGCTAGGTGTCGTTGACGGTAGTATCTGGTAGCAACATTAGGAACTACTGCTTGAAATTGACCGTCTGCAGTCCTCACCTGAATTACAGACTAATACAGCCATCACAATTCCCACCGTTTATCAGGCAGATTCTACACTCACCCAAAGTACATGGGGTTACATGACCGCGTTGTCGCAGCCCCTAAACTGAGGAACCAACCAAAATCTCTGGGGGAGATATAATTTTGCGTGAAGAAGTAACAGACCGTTACATAGTTACACATCAGTGTCGAAACCTTGCATAAGGACAGTGTTACCACAAGTATAACAAGTAGTTCCGTGAAGAACTAAACAGCCTATTTTCATATATCCTACTTATGTTAATTGCCACTATCAACATACAAAATTTCAGTTTGATTGCTGTAATAGATTCGTAGATATTGAGAACCGACTAAATATTTCTGATGGTCACCATGTTGGACTTTATATATGTAGGTCCTAGAATTATGTACTGTTACATGAAGATTATTGTGTACGTGTAGCATTCAAACTTCAATCGCATGATTAGGACACAAGAAGTAACAACTAGATTTTAAAATTTCGCACAGCTGCCTTCTTGTGGTCATGGAAACAATTGAAATAAATTAGATACCAGTGGATTAACATTCATTTAAGGATTTACTGTATTACGTTTCCCTGCACTCGGATGGTTAAATTGCGAGAAACGTCCATGTGAATATTTATAATTCGCGTCGCTACCATGTTCGATTTGTGATCACCAGGTTATTGAAAGTCCTATAGGTAAACTTATGTTCATAGCCCCTATGAACATAAAAATATTCAGTTTGATAGATATAATAGATTCTTAGATATGTATAGCCGTCTAAATATTTCGGATGGTCGCCATGTTGGATTGTTAAATGTATAGGTCATAGAGTCATGTACCATTAAAGGGAAATTATTGCGTAGGTTCATTATTCAAACTTCCACTTCGATCGCATGAACACGACACAAGAAATAGAAACTTAATTTTAAAATTCGCACAGCCGCCATCTTGAGGTTATATAAACAATTGAAATAAATTATATACCAGTGCATTACAATGTGTATAAACATTTTCTGAATCAAGTTTCAATGCGTTCGGAACATTGAATCGCGAGAAAGGTCTATTTAAATTTTCAAATTCGATTGGCCGCCATGTTCGTTTTGTAGTAAAACGGTTTTTGAAAATCTTATAGGTAAACTTCCAGTAGTGCCCTTTATCTCCGTACAAAATTTCAGGGTGATACCGCTAAGAGTATCAGAGATATAAAATGCCAGTGAAATATTTCGCACAGCCGCCATCATGTGGTTATGTAAACAATTGAACTAAGTTAGATGTCGGTGCATTACGAAGTGTATAAACATATACTGTACCAAGTTTTATTGCCTTTGGTTGGTTAAATCGCGAGAAACGTCTATTTAAACGTCGCAACTTCACTTGGCCGCCATGTTGGTTTTGTGTTTACCAGTTTTTCAAGAGTCACATAGGTGAACTTCTAGCAGTTCCCTTTATCACCGTAAAGAATTCCAGGGTGATATCGGCAATAGTTTCGGAGATATTGAATGCTGATGAAATATTTCGCCCAGCCGCCATGTTGGACTGGTGAGACGTAACAAAATTTGAAGGGCACGGTTGGGGTCGCCCGGAATAGTGCTATGAACTTACCGATTTTCATTGAAATCGCTCGAGCCGTTTAGAACTTATTAGGGGTACACACACACTCACCTCACACACACACACACACACACACGGACAAAAGGTGATCTCATAAGCCTAACTTTTCAAAATTGAAAATAGGCTAAAAATGGACCCCAAATGACAAGAAGGTTACTGTCATCATAAGACAATAAAATGTTTAAAATATGCATAGAATGACGAAAAACAAAGTTAATTAATCTCCAATTATAAAATACTTTCTCTCAATAAATGAGGTCTGATCCTTCTACGAAAACCTGCATATTCTGCCTATTTTCGCCCATCCCCAAGTTTGTCCGGTGAAATCTACCTCCGCCTTCCGGCGTGCCGAGAGGACTTTTTTTTACCGAATATGTATACCTATAAAATCTCGGTCGAGTTCGTTACTGGGCTAAATCGGTCGAAGGGGGTGAAAATGGGGGGATTTTTTTCGAAAAAGTGAAATATTGCTATAACTCTCTTAATATGTGAAATATCGAATCCGTTCAAAGTTCATACTATGTGTCGGATAAAGCCCAAAAATTTATGTTTGAAGAGTTTTTTATAGCACCAACCATTGACCAAAGGGGTGGGAAAAAGTGGGTTTTTCGGGAAACATTAATCATATCTCTCTTAATAGGCACAATATCAAAACCGTACAAAATGGACAATATTTCCCTAATAATTACCTAAAACTTTTGTCTGAAAGAATTTTTGATACGACCCACCATTACGCCAAGGGATGAGAAAAATGATTTCGGAATTATAAGAAAATGCCAAGAGCTATCAGTGGTTGCCATGGCAACACTACTAAATTGATGAGGGATGAGCCATCAGACGTTGCCATGACAACGCACTTGCACGAGATCAGATTCAGATTTCCATCTGACTAAGTGTGAAGCGGCTTCGGTGACGTAACTGGTAGCATGCTGAACTTCTATGCCCAAGGTCGCGGGTTCAAAGCCGGCCAAAGTCGTCGGATTTTCTAAGAGCGCTAAAAATCCCTCAGTATGCTTTCCTTTTGGAGGGGAAGTTCCATCGCTCGTTGCGAGTTGCTGGTTGTGGTGGCATCTAGTAGCCAAGTTCGCAGCTAGGTGTCGTTGACGGTAGTATCTGGTAGCAACATTAGGAACTACTGCTTGAAATTGACCGTATGCAGTCCTTACCTGAATTACAGACTAATACAGCCATCACAACTCACACCGTTTATCAGACAGATTCTACACTCACCCAAAGTACACGGGGTTACATGACCGCGTTGTCGCAGCCCCTAAACTGAGGAACCAACCAAAATCTCTGCGGGAGATATAATTTGCGTGAAGAAGTAACAGACCGTTACATAGTTACACATCAGTGTCGAAACCTTGCATAAGGACAGTGTGACCACAAGGAATCTGTGTGAGTAGCGCACAGCGAATAAAGCGCACATACAGATATTTGCGAAGAAAGCGCACAAGGGCCAATGTGACAGTTTAGGGTAGGGGTTACGTTACCAGGAAATGAATACTTGGAGCTGGTTGGAGGTGAGTCATCACGAAATACAATAGCTCAGGTTCATTCCTCCCGAGCAGCCGCCCCACCTCACCGACCCCTTCTTTGTCATTCCTGTTCTGGTGGTCCTTCAAGTCACTTCGTAAGCAGCAATAATCTGTTTTAGTGTTTTAAACTTACTAGTGTTAAAGTTATTTTTACTAGTATTGAACCCTTCAGAATAGCAGTGTTTATGTGCAAGAATCTTGATCAAGGGGTCGCGCTCAGTTCATAGTGTGATGTTTACGTCCGCCAAACAACATGCTCTACTGAGGCAAGGGTCATAGGATTAAAACTATAATTAAGAAAGTAAGGAGACAAGACGTAAAATAATAACATGATTTAATGACTAATTGTGCATAAAAAGAAAATGAACAACAATAATAAACAATATCCTCCCTGAATTTTCCCATGACAGGAACATCTATCAATGTTGAGGAGTCAGACGGATCTCCCCTTTTATAAAAATGTGGATCCATGTTCCACTACCTTGCATTTGGATTTTATGTACGCGTGATGACTAACTACGAGAAAATGAGTACTTGGATGACTGTTCGTTTACAACGGGTTAACAGCCACGGTGCTCACGAACAATCATCGCGTAAATCACCGTTTATGGATATGGGCATGACATTAATAAAAACCCTTAAATCTAATGCTGACACACGCACTACAAATCTACTATTTACAGGAATCTCCCTGAGACCCTCATTAGTTCGATGACGCACTTAACAAGCTGAGCTGCCAACCTGGCCAATTGCTCAATAAACACACAAGGAAAGACAGCATTGCACGTGACTTCACGGGTCACTGATATGGAAAATAAACATGGAATAAAACCAACAATAACAAAAGCCTGGCCGGCTAAGAATACTTTATATGAACAAAACTGCATGTTAAGGTAACCCTTCGGAGATTATCGTGATTCGTAGGCAACTCCCATTTATTTAAACAATTTTTACCATTGATCAGTTCTTATTCTGTATTTCAAGTAATTACGGAGTCAATAAGCGCTCCTCACTAATGACCTTGGTTGCAACGTTCAGACCGCCTTGTGAAACATCTCCCCGTCTTCAATACTTGTCATTTCCCAACTCCAGTGTATATAAATAACTGACCAGCTGTGCCGTTATCTCAAGGAACCAACAGCAACAAAATCTCAACCACCTCAACATATGGTCAGACAATAATCAAAATTGCCCTCGCAAGGTTACAATATGGATCTGGCACCAAGCTGACAGAAATCAGTCTAAGCTGAAAATCCCGCTTGTAATGACCACAAAATACACACAATCACACCTCTGGGAATGACATGACGATTTTCACACAGGTCTGCTGAATAGATGCTCACAAACTATTAAAACAATATTTAAAACCTACGATAGAGCTGATTGCTCTTCGTCACAAATTGCATTGCTCCAAAGGCAATAATCTCATTGAATCTGATCAATAATAAACCTTAAACAATTTAATTACCCTCCAATCTACTGTATCATTATATTAACTCAGTCCTACATCTGAAACACAACATATCTCCGAGAGACGTTTTTAACCGCTTTGCGTAACATATGCAAACACGGCCGTTCACATAGCTACGTTAGTTAAAACAACAAACAAAAACAAGAACCTTCCACTAATAACATATGCGAGCTGCTTCCATGCAAAAGGTGTGTCAGACCAAAACTAAAATACTACGTTAATCAAACAAGCAAAGTATTTACAAAAATATGTCCCATAAACCATAAGTTAATTTATCAAATAATAAAGAATACTAGGCTATATTGTACTCATCTCGCCGGCCCCGTGGTGTTGGGGTAGCGCGCCTGCCTCTCACCCGGAGGCCCCGGGTTCGATCCCCGGCTCCGTCAGGGATTTTAAAACTGACGTGAGGGTTGGAACGGGGTGCACTCAGCCTCGTGAGGACAATTGAGTAGCTATCTGACAGTGAGACAGCGCCCCGATCACGAATACCAAGATTAACGGCCGAGGGGACCCGACGCGCTGATCACGCGTCACCCCAATATCTGCAGGCCAAATGGCTGGGCAGCGGTCGCTTGGTCGGCCTTAGCCCGTCATGGGCTGGATAGTGCCAGGGGTTGACTTTTTTTTTTGTACTCATCTCTCGTTCAGTCACCCGTCAAAGAACATCAGCTGCCATCTCCCAATTGGATGGTTCTTATCTCATCTCAGCCATCTGGACGGAGTGTTGAGAATTCCAAACTTCTTCTATGGTAATCGATGTCATCTCTCGTGCTGATTCAGAAAGTTAGATTAATATACACTTGATATCTGACTACTAAATTCGCCGTTCCAGGTACTACTTTCCCCGTAACAGTTTGTTGGCGAATTATCGACGATACTGCCCCTACAAAATATAGTACTGTGACTATCTATCACTGAATTTAACACATTTACAATAACTTCTATGTCCTCATGACACGCAAAAGTATAACAGCCTACGTCCTTAGACGCACAAAATAAAGTCACAAACTTGTGTCTTCGACACACAAAATGTAATACGTTCCGTCCTCAGACGAACACAAGTAAAAAGTCTATCTGTGTCCACGACACACAAAATAATAGTACTCCGTCGACGCACAGAGTAATAATCAACCTGTGTCCACGACACACAAAATAATAGTCAATGTCTTGGCTCTTCACGCCACTTATAAATGAACTGGCCCTTGGTCTTGATGGGGGGGAATTATACAAAAATTTCTCGAAATAATGGTGGTACAGGAATGAAATAAATATCACTGAACTCGTAACATTGCACAGGTCAAGAATATGCCCATTAATCCTAGAATCGATCGTAGAGATTTTGTCTAGGCGATTTCCCGCGTGAACGCTAGTCACCGCGTACCCAAGCTGGCCTTGCCGCGCTCGTAGGCATTCATTTCTCATTGGTTCCACATTTTCTGTAACTTGGCGATTTTTAGGAGATCTTGGCGTCGTAGGAGTGTCTATTATCTTCATCAGCCACTCACGTTACTGCATCATATTTCTTCTAGGCGCGAATATTACAATGAACATACCAGAACCATGTCTCACTGCGCGTCGCTTCTATTTTTGAGGTGGCCAACACCTGTCCTTCTGACACATCGCTAGGCTATTTCCTTTCACAGCTAAAGTATTTAGCCTTTTGTCAAACTGCTTCAGGTATGTCCCCGCTGTCTCCAACAAATGCTTGAAATTTCCTCATCTCCGTCTGGCTACTTTCATGATGCTGGTGGAAATATTTATTAATTGAAGAAATAAAACATAGAATCATTTATCCAACAGAGGATAAAGGGTTCAGTATACCTAGTGTTTTGAACGTTTACTTTCTTTTTAGTATTTATACATGGTTTAGTTATATTATGGAAGTCTTAACTACTAACAAGGGTAAGCCTGCTGCACATTATAACGGATACGCATATAGGGAGTTTAGGAAGAATATAGATGGGTTAATAGTTTGTCGATGTCAGAAGGAAAGGTCAAGTAGGTGCCGTGGAATGTTAAAAGGTAAAAATTGCGAAGTTTTAGAAGTTACTGATCACTCATGTGCAGCACCGGACACAGCCAGATTGGAAGTTATGAAGAGCATCAACGTTGCAAAGAAGAGAGCCCGTGAAGAAGACACGTCCATTTCAAAGATCTACAGAGAAGAATTGGGAGAACTCCACAATAAGGGCTATAATTTTGTAACAGAAATGCCGCAACAACTCACCGCAGAAAGAAGTATGTACATACAGAGAAACAGTGCACGTGGAACCCAACAGGAGCCTAAGACTAGAGAAGAAGTAATTTTAGACGAAGAATTGCTTCAGATGAACGACGGATCAAAATTTATGTTAGTGGACGAAGGCTCAGAGGAACGGATGATCATTTTTTGTTCAGAAAAAGGAAAAGAGTGCTTGAGGAACCTACAAGGCTTTTTCATGGATGGAACGTTTAAAAGTTGTAGTAAACAGTTCGGTCAAATTTACACCATCCATGCTGATTATGGAAGCTCCGACACAGAAACTAACGTTCATCCAGTTGGGTTTGGCCTACTTCCAAACAAGAAGAAAACTACATACGTTCGTTTTTTTTCGTCATGTACTGCAAGCAGTCCCAGAATGGAATCCAAGACACATCCACGTTGATTTCGAGGCGAGTGCAATAGCTGCAATTAGAGTAGTTCTGCCATCAGTTGAAATCCATGGGTGCTACATTCATTTGAAAAAATGTCTGTGGAGAAAAATACAAGAAATTGGACTGACATGTGAATATAGAGAAAATGAAGAAATCCGACTGTCCGCTCAAATGTGTGCTGCATTAGCCTTCTTGAAAACTGAAGATGTCCAAGATGACTGGATCGAAATTCACTCACAGGCTCTTGGAAACCCGAAATTAACTCGCTTCTTCGACTACTTCGTCGAACAGTGGCTGCATAATGACGAAATTCCTATTCAATTGTGGAATTGCTATGCTAGGCGACACAGGACTACGAACGCGGTGGAAGGTTGGCACAACAAAATCAACAATCTTATTGGACGACCCAACCCCAAAATCAGAGATGTCATACTTTGTTTCAAGAGTGAAGCGGAGGAATGTTCATGTATGTACATGAGGATAGAACTGAATTTAGCAGGGAAAAAGAGGAAGAAAACTTAAATCGAGTTGGATAAGAAACTGGAAAGAACTGTGAAGAAGTATGAAGAAAATGGGGACATCAAAGCGTGTTTAAAGACCGTTTCATATCTACAAAAACTTGGCTAGACCTTCTTTCAAGAAGAAAAGCAAGACCCGAAAAGAATGTAAATAGTAAACAGTTAATATTGACGAAGCTATCCATGCTGATTTAAAACAAGTCTAAGTATACTTTAAAACTGTAAATATATTTAAAAAGTTAACATTGACGAAGCTATACTCAAGCTGATTTTAAACACGCCTAAATGATTAAAAATATTTAGTAATTAATCATTTAGCCAGTCCACAGCATGGATAAAGTGTGATGGGAATCAGAAACTAATGACTTCAACTTTTATTTTCTGTGTGCGTAACACTCCTTATTTCTAAGAAGATAGGGGCGGGATTCCTTTTGTAACTCCAAAAGGGTTGACTGTGCGCTTTTTTCGCAGTGCGCTTTTTTCGCGACACCACCACAAGTATAACAAGTAGTTCCGTGAAGAACTATATAGCCTATTTCCATATATCCTGCTCATGTTAATTGCCTCTATCAATATACAAAATTTCAGTTTAATTGCTGTAACAGATTCGTAGATATTGAGAACCGTCTAAATATTTCAGATGGTCGCCAGGTTGGATTTTTATTTTTGTACAATTACATTAAGATTATTGTGTACGTGTGGTATTCAAACTTCAATCGCATGATTAGAACACAAGAAGTAAAAACGAGATTTTATAATTACGCACGGCAGCCATCTTGTGATTATGCAAACAATTGAAATAAATTAGTTGCCAGTGGATCAACATTTGTACAAGCATTTAACGTGCAACGTTTCACGGCACTCGGATAGTTAATTCGCGAGAAACGTCCATTTAAATATTTATACTTCGCGTCGCCGCCATGTTGGATTTGTGCTCACCAGGTTACTGAAAGTCCTATAGGTGAACATATGTTCATAGTCTCTATGAACATAAAAAAATTCAGTTTGGTTGCTGTAAAAGATTCATAGATATTGAGAACCGTCTAAATATTTCGGAAGCTCGCCATTTAGGATTGTTATATGTATAGGCCATAGAGTTATGTGCCATTCAAGGACAATTATTGCCTAGGTTCATTATTCAAACTTTCACTTCGATCGCATGATTACGACAAAAGAAATATAAACTTAATTTTAAAATTTCGCACAGCCGCCATCTTGAGGTTATGTAAAGAATTGAATTAAATTAGATGGCAGTGCATTACAATCTGCAAAATCATTTACTGTACCACATTTCACTGCGCTCAGAGAGTTAAATCACGAGAAAAGTCTATTAAATTATTTCAAATTCGCTTGGTCGCCATGTTCGTTTTGTACTTCACAGGATTATGAAATATACCTAGGTAAACTTGTATCAGTACCCTTTATGACCGTACAAAATTGCAGGGTGATATCTGCAATAGTTTCGGAGATATAGAATGTCAGTGAAATATTTCGCACAGCCGCCATTTTGAGGTTATGTAAACAATTGAACTAAATTAGACTCCATTGCATTACAATGTGTATAAACAATTGCTGTACCAAGTTTCATTACGTTTGGATAGTTAAATCGCGAGAAAAGTCTATTTAAAAGTCTCAAATTCGCTTGGCCGCCATGTTGGTTTTGTAGTCACCAGGTTTTTGAAATTCTCATAGGTGAACTTTTAGTAGTGCCCGTTATCACCGTACACAATTTCAGGTCGATATCGGTAATAGTTTCAGAGATATTGAATGCTAGTGAAATATTTCGCACAGCCGCCATGTTGGATTGGTGACACGTAACAAAATTTGAAGGGCACGATCGAGGTCGCCGGGAATAGCGCTAAGAACTTACCGAGTTTCGTTGAAATCGCTCCAGGCGTTTAGATTTTATTAGGGGGGACACACACACACCTCACACACACCCACACACACACACACGGACAAAAGGTGATCTCATAAGCCTATTTTTTTTTTCAAAATTGAAAATAGGCTAAAAATGGACTCCAAATGACAAGAAGGTTACCATCATCATAAGACAATAAAATGTTTAAAATATGCATAAAATGACGAAAAACAAAGTTAATTAATCTCCAATTATAAAATACTTTCTCGCAATAAATGAGGTCTGATCCTTCTACGAAAACCTGCAAATTCTGCCTATTTTCGCCTATCCCCAAGTTTGTCCGGTGAAATCTACCTCCGCCTTCCGGCGTGCCGAGAGGACATTTATAATAGTTAGATAGCATATGTAAGGTACTTGTATAACTTGCGTAATAAAGGTGAAATAAGATTTCATTTGGTAGATAATCAGCTTATTTCAGTGGAAAGTATTAACATAACCTGTATGAGAGATGGACTGAAGTCTGTAGAGGTTATTCATTCGTTCCCTAGTGATGGAGAAATATACGTAGTAAGCTGTCCAATAATTACGAGGCACGTCCAGAAAGTAAGTTCCGTTTGGTAATAAAATTAAATTGTGTACAGATACAGAAAAATTATTTATTGCACAATATTCTACACCTCTTAAACTACTTTTCCACATAACTGCTGAACTTTTGCAGGCATTTGTCATAGCGTGGCACAAGTTTTTGGATACCTTCTTCAAAGAAGTTTGCCGCCTGTGTCTTCAACCAGTTGGAAACATCTTCTTTCAGCTCGTCATCATTGTTGAAGTGTTGACCGCCAAGGAAAGACTTGAGATGTGTGAACAGATGAAAGTCGCTAGGAGCGAGGTCAGGGCTGTACGGAGGGTGGTCAAACACGTCCCAGCCAAATCCCTGTAGGAGGTTTTTCGTCACATTTGCAGTGTGTGGTCGTGCCTTGTCGTGAAGAAAAACAACACCTTTTGATAGCAACCCTCGGCGCTTATTCTGTATTGCGCGGCGCAATTTCCTAAGTGTCTCGCAGTAAGCATCTGTGTTGATTGTTTGACCACGCGGTAAGAAATCATTGAGTAAGATGCCTTTCCAGTCCCAGAACACTGTGCACATCATTTTCCGAGGTGTCAAGATTTGTTTCTGCTTAAACATTGCTGGGGATGAAGTGTGCCTCCATTCCATTGATTGCCGCTTACTTTCAGGGGTGTCGTAAGAAACCCAAGTTTCATCTCCTGTGACTATCTGTGTCAGAAATTCTTCGCCGCCTTCATTGTAACGGGTCAAAAACTGAAGTGCACTACCCATCCGTTTTGTTTTGTGTTGCTCCGTAAGAATCTTTGGTACACAATGTCGGCAAAATGTACGAAAGTTCAGTTTTTCGGTAACAATTTCATGAATTAGTGATCGTGAGATTTGGGGAAATTCCATAGCGAGAGCACTAATTGTAAACCTGCGTTTTTCCCGGATCTTGGCATCAATCGCGTGAACCAGTTCTTCTGTAACCAAAGATGGACGACCTCTTCGTTCTTCATTGTGCACTTCACTACGTCCTTCATTGAACTGTTGGACCCATCTTCTCACCATTGAATCACTCATCGCATTTTGTCCATACACTTCGCAAATTTGCCGATAAATTTCAATTGGTTTCACTTTCCTAGCATTCAGAAAACAAATCACAGATCTGATTTCACAAGCGGCGGGATTTTCAATCAACACCGACATTGTACGAGTAAACATGCACAACAACGCGTACGTGGCTGACAGCGCTCTCCAAATGGCGCACGTTTCTTCTCCTTGATTCAGAGCGTCTACCGCGCATATGCGGAACTGCGCTGCAGCGGAACGTACAACTAGCTGAAGACACAGGCGGCACACGTCTATGAAGAAGGTATACAAAAACTCGTGCCACGCTACGACAAATGCCTGCAACATTTCGGCAGTTATGTGTAAAAGTAGTTCAAGGGTTGTAGAATTTTGTGCAATAAATAATTTTTCTGTATCTGTACACAATTTAATGTTATTACCAAACGGAACTTACTTTCTGGACGTACTTCGTATTTAGTTCTGGTTTCAGGGTTAGAACTGGGTACGCTATGCCCCGTGAGGTAAAACTGTGAGGAGGTGAGTTTTATTCGACTCAATTACACACACACACACAAAAACATAACTGCTGACTCCACAATAACATAGGTTGTCAGATTTTGTGTTTTCACGTACTTCTGTATTCGAATACTTCTTTTAAATGCCATATACCTTGAAAATTATATTTCTTGCCTGGCTGTGTAAAACTCTTCGGCTGCCACTGAGCTTGCTAAGTGACATTGTTATGATTTCAAAACTTAAGCTCACAGCACTTGTTAGCTCCACTACTGAATTGACACAGCAATGCCGTCACTCTTCGTTATCTTCCCTAGCGAACCTAAATATTTCAACACCTAAATCATTCTCTCTCTAATTATCCCTTCAGTTCAAGGGCAGATGTTATCTCCCGAACGGCTGGTCGTAGCGTAACGGGGTTTGGACAGTCAGCTTCAAACGTTTTAGCTCTGTAACATGGAGTCATAAAAATAATTGAAGAATTAATTATTTTCGTGCGCGGAGAGAAATAACGATTTCGTACGGCGCAGCGGGCCCTGCGAGTCGAGGTAACTAGGCAACGCCGCGCTATGCTATTGGCTGGCGGGAGTGAGCGAGGTAATCTGGCTCCTCCCTCATGTTCACAGTTGTTTTGGGTCTGATATAGTAGCACGTTTCCACTAGCCCTGAGAACGACAGCACTTGCAACATGTTACAGTGCTACAGAATATGCGTGCCCAGTTTGGTACAAATCTACTCACACAAACAAAGTTGACAAGGAACTTAATGACACATTTAGGCTCATTGCAGGTTCATTGAGGCCTACACCTCTTGTAAAACTCGACCAGCTTGCAGGGATAACGCTACCAGGTATTCATCGTGAGGTAGCTGCCAGTGCAGAGAGAACTAAACAGATTCATCAGCAATCCCACCCGCTATATGGTTATTGTTCCTTTCTCTCCCGGAACGATTCCTGTTACCATGCGGTAGCCAGGAGATGCTCGCTGGTTATGGTGTTCGGTTTAGCAGAATTCAAAAATATTACGTTACACACACACAATGATATTTAAACTATATATTTACACATATTAAACAACAAAATACACTGGCTGTAGCCGTGATGGCCACGATTTAGTTAGTTCCCTTTCAAGCTGCGCCATGCTTGATCTGATGTCAGTCAGCCATGTGCTGCGTGCTATGAGCAGACTGGGGTCGCGCCGGGTCACATGATCACGCGGCCGGCCCGCTGAGGCTCGAGACAGGGCGACAAGGAAGTGCTGCCAAGAGCAACGCAGCGGAGCACTGAGTAACTACCAACATACCGCCACACCTAAATGTATCACATTTAACAACTGTCAAAATGATTGATTTACATGAATCAACAGTAGTAAATTAAAGTTCTTCCACCACCAGTCCGTATGGATCGCCGAATACAAAACACACACAAGCCCCAACCAAAACAACATAGGAACAAAAATACACAACCTATAGTAATGACAATGAAATGAACATGTTAAATCATACAATAAGAAGGTTCAACACTATACACAAACAAGAAACTACACTGGTCAAAAATGAAATCTTGCGACACAAGAATAAAGTAATTAACTGAATCACAAGATGACACTGAAAGTAATTGCACATATCAGTCTTGAATTGGCAATGGACATAGTTTATGTACAGAACGCTTCAAAATTCCACTGCTGGTACGAATGGTGACTGCACGCACTCGTCCATCCTTCCCAGGGTATGTTTCCTCGACCGTTGCAAGCCTCCAAGAAAGAGGAGGAGTGTTGTCGTCCTTAACCAACACGACAGTTCCAGGCTGAAGGTTAGGCTGACTCGTCAACCATTTCTGCCGCTGTTGCAAGCTATTAAGATAGTCATTAGACCATTGTCTCCAAAACTTCTGCTGCAGCGCTTGAATGTAGCGCCATCTGGAAGTATAACAGTGCACACCATCTCTAAGGTCAGGTTCAGGGAAGGATAACAAGGGAGCACCTATTAGAAAGTGGCCAGGAGTTAAGTATGATGGTTCATCAGGGTCGTCCGATAGCCTAACGAGCGGTCGTGAGTTCAGGCATGCTTCTATTTGGCAAAGTAGGGTGTACATCTCGTCATACGTCAAGCAGGCATTGCCAGCTGTTCTTCTTAAATGGTGTTTCATGGATTTAACTCCAGCTTCCCACAAACCACCGAAGTGTGGCGAATCAGGAGGAATGAAATGCCAAGTGAATCCTTCTTGGGTTGCGTTGTTCAGCATTTCTATCTTCCACTGCTCGGACTGGTGCACTCTCAACAATTCATTTCTAGCCCCTACAAAGTTAGTAGCATTATCACTGTATAGATTTGCACACCTTCCCCTCCTGGCTGCAAATCTCCGTAAGGCGGCGAAGAAAGCCTGTGTAGTCAAGTCACGAACCAATTCCAAGTGTATCGCCTTGGTGCAAAGGCAAACGAACAACGCTACATAGCATTTTACCTTGACCTTGCTCCTGGTAGCACCCTGTTTAATGTACAGCGGGCCAGCGTAGTCAACTCCCGTGTTCAAGAATGGCCGTGATGGAGTCACTCGAGGCGATGGTAGCTGTCCCATGAGTTGAGTGGCTGTAGTGGCTCGTAGTCTAAAACACTTCAAACACTTGTGAATGACAGTCCGTATCACTTTCTTTATGCCTACTATCCAATATCTGGACCTAAGTGAAGCCGTTACATGATTAGCACCAGCATGCAGCAGACGAACATGCTCATCAGCCATAATCAACTGGGTTACATTGTGACGCTGAGGTAATATGATCTGGTGCCTTTCTGCAAATGGTTTCAACGAGTTTTGTAGGCGACCACCTACTCGTAATAAGTCGTTCCCGTCTAAGAAGGGGTTCAGATTTCTTATTGCACTTTGCTGTGAAACTGATGAGTTTGACTTCAACTCGCCTATTTCCCGTGCGAATGTCACACGTTGAGCAAGCTTGATACACGTCTGAAGGCCAGTCTCAAGCTCTTCTGCAGATAGTGGTCCCGTTTTTCTTACGTTGTGTCTTCTGGAATTGAACATAAATCTGTTGCAATAAGCCATCACTCTCTGTAGGCGACGGAGGGATGAGAACCTCGTCGTGATTTCATCTGATGGAGTAGCACTAACTAGACATTGTACCGTATCCCTACTTTCTGGAAGTTCACCTGCAGAGTCCTTCGAGTCCCTAGTGGGCCAGCTACTTAAATCCTGTAGTAACCATGCCGGACCATGCCACCACTGTTGATTACACCGCAGTCTGAGTGGTCCTTCTCCCCTTGAAAGAATATCGGAAGGGTTATCTTCTGACATCACGTGACCCCACTTGGCTCTTCCAGTCAATTGCTGTATCTCGGAGACACGGTTGGCGACGAACGTTTTCCATTTTGTTGGTTCAGCTGCAAGCCACGATAGTACAATTGTCGAGTCAGTCCACAAGAACATGTGGTCAATTTTCAGGTTTAAGGTGTTGGTAGTCTTATCAACCAGACGTGCCAACAAAAGAGCTCCACACAGTTCTAACCTAGGTAAGGACTGTTGTTTCAGAGGAGCCACTCTGGATTTTGAACATACCAACTTTACTGAAACTTCCCCGAGTTGGTTGGTGCTTCGAATGTAAACACACGCTCCATAGGCCCGTTCAGAAGCGTCTGAGAAACCATGAACTTGTATGAGGATCACCCTTCCCGCAGACAGAATCAACCTGTCGACATGAATGTTATTTAGAGCTGGAAGATCAGTGAAGATTTCGATCCAGCCTTCAAGTAACGGAGATGGTAGTGGTTCATCCCATCCTAATTTTTCTTGCCATAATTGTTGCATGAAAATTTTACACCTCACAATTACTGGTCCTATCAGCCCAAGGGGATCAAATATAGAAGCTATAATTGAAAGTACCTTCCGTTTTGTGGGCCTTCCACTGTTCTCCTTGATGTGGACCTCAAACTGGAACTTGTCAAGAAAGGGATGCCATAGTAATCCTAGCGTTCTGATGTTGTCTTCCTTATCAAATCGTAGTGGTAACTGTGATTCTCGGAGTTCTTTAGGTATAGTCTCAAGTACAGCCGCGTGATTCGACGTCCACTTGCGGAGCGGGAACCCTCCTCGTTGCAGCAACTCTTGTAGTTCTCCTCGTAGCTGTATAGCATTTTCCACAGTGTCGCTACCACACAATACATCGTCCATGTAAAAATCCCGTTTCAATACGCAAGATGCTGTAGGAAACGCATGTGCTTCTTCTTCAGCCAGCTGGGTTAGACATCTTGTGGCTAGGAAGGACGCTGAAGAAGTACCGTATGTTACAGTCTTTAGTTGGTATGTGCGTAGAAGCTCAGATGGATGTTTTCGCCACAGTATGCGCTGTAAGTTAACATCTTCGTCGTCTACTCTGATCTGACGGTACATTTTTGTAACGTCTGCCGTCATCGCAATCTGATGAGTACGAAACCTTGTCACAATTGATAGCAGATCTTGTTGAACGGTAGGTCCCACCGCCAGAGTGTCATTGAGTGAAACGCCGTTGTCAGTTTTGCAGGAAGCATCGAATACAACTCGTGTTTTAGTAGTGGTACTCTCAGCCTTCAATACTGCATGATGAGGGAGATAGCAGCTTGCATCTTCGTCCTTGCTTATATCTGGAACCAACTTCATATGACCCAGGTTCTCATACTCCTCCATGAATCTCACGTAATCTGCACGCAGATCAGGTCTCTTCTCGAATCTCTGTTCCAGTAGTCTGAATCGTTTCTCCGCTATTTTGTAAGATTTTCCAAGTTGTGGACTTTCTTCCCTTGTAGGTAATCTTACACTGAAACGTCCGCTGTCGTCCCGCTTGGTGTGAGTTGTGAAATGCTCCTCGCAATACTGCTCTTCCTTGGTTAAGTTGGTTCTTCTAGTTGTCACTTCTTCTATCGACCAGAATTTTTCCATCTTCCTGTCGAGGTCATCGTCCTGTCTAAGGAAAAATGATGAAGTGGGTGGTGCTTCCGCCTTCTTACTGGTCCGATCCTGGGATTTTATAGGACCTGACAGTATCCATCCCAGGGCGGTATTCTTCAAAATGGGTAATTCATCGCAATTTTTCCGCCACCCTTCTCGCAACAGCTGCATGAAAATCTCTGCACCGATGAGCATATCTACTGATCCTGGCTCGTTGAAGTGAGGATCCGCTAATGTGATATCTTTAGGTAGGTTCCACGATTTGCAATCAACATAGTTTGCCGGAATATTGCCAGTTATATGAGGGAGTATAGAACATGTGATAACAGTTTCAAAATTGGACACGTTAGAACTGATACGAACATCAACACTTTGAGATGCAGTGACCGCAGTGTTATTTATACCACTAATTGGAATACAGCTTCTGTGTCGTTGCAACTTAAGCTTACTTGCAAGTGACTCAGTTATAAAATGGGACTGTGATCCACTGTCGAGTAGCGCTCGGCACTGGTGAACTCTACCATTGTTGTCTGCCACTCCTATTACTGCAGTAGACAGCATTATTTGTGACTGTGGCTTGAATTTAAGTGTGCAGTAACTTGCCTTACTATGCCCTCCTTCGTCTTCTCGAATACCTCTACCAGCTAGGGCATCCCTGTCTGTAGTCGTTTGACTGTTTGTGGGACTGTCGAAATGAATTAGGGTATGATGTCTGCCTTGGCATCTCTTACACCTATCAGATTTGCATATGCTGACATTATGATGTCTAAAACAGTTAAAGCACAGACCCTTCCTTTTGACAAAATCATACCGTTGTCTTACGCTAGCCTTCAGAAAACCCTCACACCGATGTACCGGGTGATCTGCATCACAAAAATCACACTTCCCCCTTGTAGATACGTATGAGCTAATTCGACCTGGATTGTCATTGTTCCTCACATGTTGATTCTTGGGTGGATTTGCTGTGTTCCCCCTTTGTTCCCGTGCTGCCATCATTAGCTCCAACACTTGTGCCCTCTCTTCCAAAAACGTGGATACCTCAGTGAGTCTTGGAAAATTATCGCTGGGAGCCTTCATTTCATACTCTTTACGGGTAGCGGGATCTAACTTATCTAACATCAGCTGCTGAAGTAAGACTTCATGTAGCGGTACTGAAAGGTTGAGATTTTGAATAGCATTCAAATTGCTTACTAAGTGGTTGTTCAGTTTCCTAAGATCAGATGCTGTGTCTTTGTGACAATTAGGTAACGACAACAGAGCCTTGGTGTGTTGTGTTGCTATCAATTTTCTGTTGTTGTACCTCTTGCACACGATTTCCCAAGCTACTGGAAAGTTAGGGTTAGAAATAGGAATATTTTGAATCAGTTGGTGAGGTTCACCCTTAAGTGCGGACAGTAGATAGTGGAAACGTTGGATGTTTGATAGTTTTAAATTATCAACAATTAATGCCTGAAAGGTGTCCTGGAAATGTGTCCACGTCTCATATTGTCCATGAAATGTAGGGAGGTTAATGACGGGCAATCGTACCTCCAAGGAAGCCTGCTGTGAATTACCGCACGAATGCTGAGATAATTGATCGTTATTCTGCTCTGAAGTTATGCTCCGATCTATAAGTGTGGTCATTTTGGCTTCTAAATCAAAATAGTTTTCTTCGAATTGTTCCCTATCCTGTTCATGGGTTTCACTATTTTCGTCGTCATTAATTTCAAGCTTACATTGGACATGCTTATATTCTTTCCAGAGTGAAGGCAATTGCTTCAGCCTGCTACGTAATGTATTAATATCGGAGCCTGCCACAAACTTGTCTGCATATTTACTGATACGTGTCAGTGATCCTTTAATCACCGCTCGTTGCTTCACCAACAGGTTTTTCTCACTAGCCTCCATGATAAGTTAGGAAAAGGAATGAAATAAAAGGATTGACTGACCTCGGTATACTGCTATGATGTGCACTTATCTTATAATCCTTTGTGTCCTCCCCATCGTGTACAGCATGCCGCCGAGATGATGTTGCACGTGCTCCAATATTCTCGCCACAGGATGTCCGCACTCGGAAAGTACATTCAAATGCACCGGAGGACCACGTAATATTTTAGCATTACGACACTTTCACAAATCCGGCCCGGTCTGACCATGTTCCTTTCTCTCCCGGAACGATTCCTGTTACCATGCGGTAGCCAGGAGATGCTCGCTGGTTATGGTGTTCGGTTTAGCAGAATTCAAAAATATTACGTTACACACACACAATGATATTTAAACTATATATTTACACATATTAAACAACAAAATACACTGGCTGTAGCCGTGATGGCCACGATTTAGTTAGTTCCCTTTCAAGCTGCGCCATGCTTGATCTGATGTCAGTCAGCCATGTGCTGCGTGCTATGAGCAGACTGGGGTCGCGCCGGGTCACATGATCACGCGGCCGGCCCGCTGAGGCTCGAGACAGGGCGACAAGGAAGTGCTGCCAAGAGCAACGCAGCGGAGCACTGAGTAACTACCAACAGTTATGTACCAGCTACCTCAGGGTTTAGGTCCAGGAGAATCTTTCTCAAAACCACGGCAGTCTTGCGGCAACAGCAAGAAAAGAAAGAAATTAAAGTAAGTTCACCTACTGTATATGACTTTCAATAACTAGATGAGCTCACAAACAACATGGTGGCCACGCTGACTTTAAATATTTAAATAGACTTTTCTCGCGACTTCATCATCCGTGCGCGGTGAAACTTGGCACACTAAATCTTTATACCCTCTTCAGGCCGTAGGTATCATATATGATACTCCGGGTCTTTATTTTTTTACAGCGCTCTGCCGCGCTCATGACTTGCGCGACCTAATAAGGTATCATATTCCGCAGCGTGTGCGACGAGCGTTATCCTCTTCAGTCCTGAAATGCAGTTTTTGAATTTCTTTTTAAAAGATTAGGTTTCTAGGCAGGTTAAGGACCAAAAGTAAGGAGAAATTGGTTCAGAAAAATTATTACCATATTACTATAGCTTCTATAGTAGGTATCATATGTGATACTTCAGGACTCAACTCGGTTAATTTGGTAATAACCAGAAAATTACAATTTAGGTATATATTGTATCCTAATCACTAAATATTGAACAGACTATCTAAATAGCATTATACAAGATATTTATTTATCAAATCAAAGTAAAATAGTAAAGACACAAATTTTGGCTAAGTATAAAAAATAGATAAACCCGACAAAATTATCAACAATTAGCTGCAATTTTTAGTTTCGAAGATAATGTTATATCATCAGTACAACACACAGTAGAGCTCAAACAAAAATTCTGAACAGGCAGTAAAACAGGTGACAATATATTTACATTAGTTAGAAGAATAAAATAAATCATAGAAAACAAGAGACAAATTACTAGTAGAAGATATGATGAAAACATCAAGTACAGTGTACAAATTGAACACAACATTTCATTAGTACAGTGCTACTATGATAGAAAACTCTTGAAAATTGACTGATCTTACAACACATTACAACTTATTCCTTGTGGAAATCCATGAAACAATTACGTGCAGTTGTGAAGCACAGAAACACTTTACATGTTTCGCACAGCACAAAAGTCAAACTTTTACATCCTGGGTTCCTACATTTGGACCTGTTTTTCTGAATCTGGTCCATCATCTGGGGTAAATGTTGTGCTTTGTACACTCTCATCCTAGGGGAAGGCAAGACTGTTGGGGTCCTTGGCCTCTTCCTTTAGGGAGATTCTTCACATTCTTCTTCATTTTCAGGATCAATTTCTTCATTGTCATTCTCTTCCTGTTGAAAGAAGATCAAATTTTCTGCAAGGTCCAGCTTGAATAGGTAGTATGTCAGGATATCCTTTCTCTTCCATCCTTGTTTTATTGCAGCCTGTCGATACTCTAACCATGATGCAGCAATAGCAAAATCGAAGAAATAGTGGATTACCTTTACAGTCCATTTCTTTGTTCGAGACTTCATGCAATAACCCTGTTCAGTAAGTCAACCCCACCCATTTAAAGGTTGTACATTTTCACTAAGTGTGGTCTTGGAACACTAATGAATTGACCATGCTTCTTTGACCAATGTCGACATTGTTCAATTGGTTCCACACCAAATTCTGTTGATGCCATGAAGACAGCTTTGTTGTCGAACCATTTAACCACTGTGATCTTATCGTCCTTTCTCACAACCAGATCATGGGAGCCCCTGGGCTCCTTCCTCATGTCCACGACTAACCATTATTGTGCCGCAAGCCAGAATACTTCTGTGACCCAACAAGCTGTCTAACAATCCTATTGAAGTGAAATACCTATCCACGAAGATTGAGCAACCAGATGGTAATGTATCTGCCAACTTTAACACTACTCGGCCACCTATGTCAAGTTTGTCTGGTAAGGGAACCTTTTCTGAAATTATTTCCCTTCCTTTGCCCTCGTACAATAAAAAATCTAAGGGAAATCCTTCTTGAGTTGCCACAACGAAGTTTTTCAGACCTACTGGGTGAGGTTTCCCTCTAACATATTGTCTCATTCGAACCTTGCCAGTGACGGGAATCATCTGTTCGTCAATGCAAACATCTTTGGGCCTGGGATTTTCCAAGCAAGCATTCCTTATTTGATTTAACATTGGCCTAACTTTCCAAAAGCTATCCTGCTTTTGCTCCTCTGAAACGGAATTATCATCTAATACCTTTAGGTTACTTCTTAGGAAGTAAAACCTGTCCCTAGATATAGCATCGGCAATTAATGGATATCTAGTTTTCCTTTCCCAGGACATTCTCAACCTTGGAAAGCCTAATAGAGAAGAAACAAGACTAGCTCCCCAGAATTTTCTTATCTCATCTTCAGTGCAATCTAATGACCTTCTTGTAATTAAAACATGCCTGATATTCATGTTCAAACTCATATCTTGAAAGAATGATGGCTGGATGTAGCGACTGAAGTACTCGAAAGGAGGATGCACAGGAGGATGCTGATCAATGGGTGGAGCATCATTCACCGAGGGAGTCCGGAAGGGATGAAAACTGGAAGAATGATAAATCAAAATGAGGCTACACATAACTTCTGAGATAGCCTATTGCTAGCATGAAGTACCCACCTACACTGAAATTGTTCATGATATTTATTGGCATACGCAATTACGCCTAAAACACATTTTGTCATTTGTAGATCTTCAGTTAGTCAACACGATTTTGCTCACTGTTAAATGGGGCAATTAAGAATGATAATTAACTAATGTATGTAATTATTTTCAGGAGTATTTTTTATATTTTTATATTTATATTTTGTACCCCGCCCATTCAATGGTCAAAATCGGGTTGACCGACTGAAGAGTTAAAAATGAAAATTTTGTATAAGCAACACCTAAAGAATGGCTGCAAGTCTCTACATTAATACATATTTGGAGGGAGTAACTTACTCATTTTTGTGGCGCCAACCATCATTCCTCTTACGACATGCCTGAGTGGGCGCAAGCTCCTCTTCACTGTCACCTGCATCAGATTCATCAGAAAACTGGGGTTGTAGTGGAGCAATAACATTGTCATCCTCACCATCACTATCATCATCCTGCAGATTCATCTCTACTTCAGAATCATTTGGATCAATTGTAACCAATTCTTCAATCTGTTCTTGAGTCAGCCCTAAAAGGGTTAAAAATAATTTAAAATATTAAAAACTACTAAAGAAGAAACATATACGTAGCACTTACTGTGTTTACTGCAACTAAAATCATGGATAAAATATCGTGAAAACACTACGTTAATGTATTATTTGCCCGGACAGAGTATTAACTCCGTGAGATACATTTTATTCCAAAATATGTGAATTCCAGAAAAATCATTATTTAGTCCGTAGGTACCATGTGCGATACCAGGGATAAAACTTGTCACCATCACTAGAAATTAACATTTTAAACTAAACTTATATCGCTATATTAATCCAGAAGGATTATGTAACATATTTAACAAGAGCTAACATCCAATAAATAAAAATATTCCGCTACTTACCTTTGTTTATTCCAGCCATGCTGATGAGCAGACTTCCCTCTGTTTATATCCGCCTGTCTCTACCTAGCGAGTAATGCAGGAAGCCGAAACAAGTGAATAAAAGATAGGTGGGTATCCTGCGGTCAGAGGACTCCAGTTACCTCCCTTCATTTGAACCAACTGGCATTCACAGGAGCTTGGGCATCAGGGAGGGTGTCACCATCTGAACGAGTCAAAGAGCCAAGATACCTGAATTGGTCGACTCTTTGAAGATCTTGACTACCTACAAGTATGGTGCCAGGCGTCGGTGACCCACACTCCATATTCACGGTTTTCTGGACATTCAGCTTCAGTCCATTCTCAGCCAGCCTCGTATTCCACCCCTGCAGTTTCTCTTCAAGAACGTTGCGTTCTTCAGCAGCCAATAAGACATCATCAACATAGAGGTCTGCCACACTCATGTGTAACTAACTTTTTGAATGCCCCTCGCACCAACTACTGAGAAACGATATGAACACATGTACATAGACATCTAATTATACTAATAGATAAAAAGATCTTGTGATGTTTGTCTCAAACAAACCGTTCAGCCTTTATTGGACAGAACCAATTTATCAAGTATTACAATAATAGTTATTTTTTCAGGTATTTAATGCTTTAGTATTTATCAGAATTAGTAAGATTTTGCCATGCCTGTAGCGGGTTGTTGTTGGAGGGCAGTGACCATTTGTGGGTGACATTGTGGGTTTGGTAGTGTTTGGTTGGTTGGTTGGTTCCTTAGTTTAGGGGCTGCGACAACGCGGTCATGTAGCCCCGTGTACTTTGGGTGTGTGTAGAATCTGTCTGATAACCGGTGTTAATTGTGATGACTGTATTAGTGTGTGTATCTGTTTTTTAATTCAAGTAGAGACTGCAACTTTGAATTTTCAAATAGTTCCTACTTTTGCCGCCAAACGCCACCGTCAACGACTACTAGGCCTAGTTCAGAACTAGCTACTAGACGCCACCGCAGTCGGCTCTTGGCAACGAACGTAGCAACCTAAGAGCGTTGTTTACATTCTTAACCTATCCAATTTAGTTTCACACAGGTGTAATTAGTGGAAAGATCTTTAACATGCCATAAATCTATGACATGGGACCGCCGGCTTTACTTCCCCTCCGAAGGAAGGCATACTGAGGGATTTTTAACGCTCTTAAAAAATCCGACGGCTTCGGCCGGGTTTGAACCCGCTATCTTGGGCATAGAAGCTCAGCATGCTACCAACTACGCCACCGAAGCCGCCTTGGTAGTGTTTTGTAGAGCTATATGTCTTATACATTTGTATCAGATGATGCTCGCTTGACAAGCGAATCATCTCATCCAATGAAACCCCACCATTTTTTAGAGAAGTGTGTTAATGTTTAAATAATCCATGCAACATTTCCTTCAGATAATAATAAAATAATTGTCACTTTCCATTCAATCAATTTGGGCACTCTTGAGTTGGCCGAAAGAAGAGCAAATCTGTTGATTTATGGATTCCCCGTTCCATTGTTTTATAAGTAGGCATTATAATTATATTCCAGCAGATGAAGGTTATAATGATGGTTCATTAAACAAATTTTCATTCCTATCGCTTGATTAGGACACAAAAATTTTTAGAAATGGTATTTAAAATTTTGCACACCCGCCATTTTGAATTGTTGATAAAATTGAATTAATTTAGACGCCAGGTATATTGGGCCTCTATGCTCGTACGGCCACGTCATACATAGCCAAGAACAATCAGTGGCTAAACTGCCTTGTGCCTCAACCCGGATGGTAAACGACCTCGTGGGCGACCTAAGAAGAGGTGGCTTGATCGCCTTAGAGAAGACATGCGACAAGTTAATCTGTGGCCGCATGATGTCCTTGACCGACAGAAATTGAGACTGGCATGTAAAGTAGCGGGTCCTGCTCCAAAGCGGGGCAAACACTAGGAAGATGATGAGTATGGCAGACCAGGTACTGTTTATTGAATGACACACTATAATAAAAAGGGGCACAGAACATCACACTATTTTTGACATAGTCACCAAGTATCTGTAAACAACGTCGGCAGGTCTACTAGTCGTTCAATACCGTGACGATAGTAGTCCGCTCCTTGATGTACAAAACACGTCCACAAAAGAAGAATACAGTGGCCATGACTTTCCCGGCCGATGACGTAACCTTGAATTTCTTCCGCGCCGGCGAGGATGTGTGTCTCCATTCCATATGTCATAAAATAATTAGCAAAAAGGGTTTACTAAATACAGTTCTAAACTCCAAACTGATGGGAGAAGAAACAAACACCGACATCCATTTGTCACAACCGGAAACAGACGGTTATATTTAAAAAAAAACATTTGACTCGTACGGTATACAAAAACAAAAGAAGAACACTATGAGAAATACAAAAACAAAAGAAACACACTATGAGAATTTGTGAATGCAAACTCACACTTCCCCCCATTCACAAATTGCAAAAAAAAACAACGAAAAAAATACATAACTAGCCTTACACTAACAACAAACATTTGCATATCATTCCTTGTATGGTAGCAAAGGGCAACATACAGGTCATGATCTGGGCTAAAATACAGACATGGATCACATTTGCTTTGATTTAAGCCAAGCTTGACAAGTTGTGCAGTGATACAATTATGCCTACCTTTACCAGCTTGACGTAAACCGTAAATACTCTTGTTGAGTTTTAGCACATAGTCTGGGTATTATACACTGCGAAAACCTTCTGGTTGACTTACAAATACAGTTTCCTTAATTTTACTATTAAGGTATGCCGATGCAATGTCCAAGTGACAATTATCCCATTCACGCTCTACTCCTATGGCTATAAGGGTCCTAATAGTTTTCCTTTTTACCACAGGACTGTAGGATTCAAGGAAATCTGTACCCTTTATCTGACTGAAACCTTGAACTACTAAACGTGCTCTATACCTAAGTACTTCACCTTCTTGGTTTCGTTTAGTTTTATACACCCATTTGGTGCCTATGACAGTCTTGCCACCTGAATCTTCTGCAAGTGTCCACACATTATGTTTTTCCAAGAGGGCAATCTCTTGGTTCATTGCTTCAAACCATTTATCTTTGTCATCTCGTGAGGTGGCTTCTTGAAAAGACACCGGATCGTTATATTCTGACCTCAACATGACAATGCGACATTTGACCTTGACTTCATTACAACACACACACTTACTGGGACGTTTTCTCTCTCTACTCGACCTGCGTAATACTGTGTGTTCAGGCTCTGCCACGAAATTTGAAAAGTGGTATGAGGACTGGAACGGGGTCTACTCAGCCTCGGGTGTTCCAAATGAGTAGAGGGGGTTCGATTCCCACCTCAGCCATCCTCGAAGTGGTTTTCCGTGGTTTCCCACTTCGTCTTTGGACAAATGCCGGGATGGTACTGTACCCTTTTATAAGAGTATTTTCAAGGATCAAATTCCTTAATGGCTTAGCAAAAATACAATTTCGAAAAACACCAAGGTTTAAACATACATCCTTGAGTTCGGAATCAAATAATCTTTTAGAGTAAATGTCAATCAAAAACCCATCACGAAACCATGATGCTGAAGTATATTATAACGTCAAACGATTTAAATGTGAAGGAAAAATTTACTTGCAGGGAATTACATTAACACGACCATAACGGTGCAAAAATTTGATAAAATAATCATAATACTAAAACTCAAATCTTCTTCCTATATGGTGGTCTTCCCAACGATTGAAAATTTCAGAAAATTACGACGAACGGAAAAACTGACGCAGAAGCAAGAAAGAAATACTAAATCCCAACAAGACATGGATAAACTAGTTCGTCAAACGAACTCAAAAAGAAAAATCTGGGGTCAAGAAAGACAATGATTTACCTGACTTAAAACCCCGTCATCAAATAAACTAATTACACAAACTAATTGACAACTGGATACAACAAATGAAAATGCTCGACTACTACCAAAGATTGTCAGATTTATACCTGAATTTCAGATGATGGAGGGGCGTCATTCGGAACAAAATATCTCGAGTCCGTCTTCCAGAAGAATCCTGGCCTTGAGTGTAGTGACTCAACATCCTGGCGTCGAACCCAGATTCACGTCTCCCTATGACCACACCCCAGGTGGAACTATGCTTCAGATCCGGTATATTCTAGAAGTTCCCACACGAATGTTGTAGACATCATTCTTCGTTGACAATCTTGATATGATAGCATAGAAGTAACTTCAAATTGCTTCCGCGGTTTACGCACGTCTCATCCATGACTCTGAGTGAGTTACAGTTCATGGCGAAGGTATTCAGAAAATGCTCTAAAAACATATCTGGCTAGATGTACTCCACAATTACTTCACTATGTCGGAACTCCACTCGATTATACTGTGCTCCTGTATAACATTTTAAGCGTTCATTATCGTGGAGCGCGAGCACCAAAGACTTGTTCCTATCGTCGACCGCTTAGAATGCATGTTAGACTGTGGATAAAGATCAAGCAGCGTTTAATTTCCACAATTCACTTCAGTCCTGTTTTTCAAGGCGAGATGCCTGAATAGGATATCAGTAGATCCAAATCGAAACAAGACTAAAGTTTAAACAAACTTAACGAAGGTTTGAACCATACAGAGACCCTCTCGAGTGCGTATAACGAACTTCACGTACTGTGCTATAATGTGGTCACGCCAATCCACGTGAAGCAAATTCCGCCTGCATCAACTTACGAATCACACTCAGCGAGCATCACACACACTGCGGTCCCGCTCTGGTAAGCAAGCCAGCAAGAACAAGAATGTCTCTCACAGACCTCCCCAGACAACTCACCTCTCCACCAGCTACTGACGTCACTCGACCTCGAGTCTACCCACAGTCACATGGACCGATCAGGGCAAGAGAGGGCGATGGCCCCTGCGTTACGTCACATCGGATGTTGTAAACACAGCCCGCTCTGGTACACCAAATAACACCGCGCCATGTAGCGCTCTCTCAGACATCCATAATCGGAAATACAAAAACGGTCACAGTACCTTCTTCAAGGCCACGGCCGCCTCCTTCCCTCTTCCTTGCCTATCCATCCTGACCATCCATTTCCTTCCCTCATGAGGCCCCTGTTCGCTTTGCAGGTGAGGCCGCCTGGGCGAGGTGCCAATCCCACCTCACCAGTTGTATCCACTCCGATTAGATGTTCCGAGCTCTAGGACACTGCCCGTAGAGGCGAAAGTGGTGAGTTCCCTCGCTGAGACCGTGGGTTCCACCAACCTGGAGGGTAAACGACTAAGAAAAGACAGAAAAGAATCGTATGGCTTTTAGTGCCGGGAGTGTCCGAGGACATATTCGGCTCGCCAGAGATTGTAGCTGCTTCAAGCGGACACCCATGGGGTGAGCTACAAGTTCCGTTCTATTTCAAGTAGTTCCAACTTTCACTACCAGTTGTCACTGACACCTAGTGGAGAACGTTGGAACTATGATAGAGCGTTTCAACGAAATCTAACCTAGAAATTTAGCTTCACACAAGTTTAGTTAGTAGAAGGATCTTTTACATGCTATAAATCTATGACATGGGACCGCCGGCTTTACTTCCCCTCCGAAGGAAGGCATAATGAAGGATGTTAACGCTCTTAAAAAATCCGACGACTTCGGTCGGCTCTGAACCCGCTATCTTGGGAACAGCAGATACGCCACCGAAGCCGCTAATAGAACACATGAATACCGAGGATGAACCACCATGAATGGTATATTGTAAATAGTATGTTTTTTTAGCCTATTTTCAATTTTGAAAAAATAGGCTTATGAGATCACCTTTTGTCCGTGTGTGTGTGCGTGTGTGTGCGATAAAATCTAAACGGCTGGAGCGATTTCAATGAAACTCGGTAAGTTCATAGCGCTATTCCCGGCGACCTCGACCGTGCCCTTCAAATTATGTTACGTCTCACCAATCCAACATGGCGACTGTGCGAATTATTTCACTAGCATTCAATATCTCCGAAACTATTACCGATATCGCCCTGAAATTGTGTACGGTGATAAAGGGCACTACTAGAAGTTCACCTATGAGACTTTCAAAAATCTGGTGACTACAAAACCAACATGGCGGCCAAGCGAAGTTGAGACTTTTAAATAGACTTTTCTCGCGATTTAACTATCCAAACGTAATGAATCTTGGTACAGCAATTGTTTATACACATTGTAATGCACTGGAGTCTAATTTAGTTCAATTGTTTACATAACCTCAAAATGGCGGCTGTGCGAAATATTTCACTGACATTCTATATCTCCGAAACTATTACAGATATCACCCTGCAATTTTGTACGGTCATAAAGGGTACTGATACAAGTTTACCTATGTATATTTCATAAACCTGTAAAGTACAAAACGAACATGGCGACCAAGCGAATTTGAAATATTTTAATAGTCTTTTCTCGTGATTTAACTCTCTGAGCGCAGTGAAATGTGGTACAGTAAATGATATTGCAGATTGTAATGCACTGCCATCTAATTTAATTCAATTGTTTACATAACCTCAAGATGGCGGGTGTGCGAAATTTTAAAATTAAATTTTTATTTCTTGTGTCGTAATCATGCGATCGAAGTGAACCTAGGCAATAATTGTCCTTGAATGGTACATAACTCTATGGCCTATACATATAACAATCCTAAATGGCGAGCTTCCGAAATATTTAGACGGGTCTCAATATCTATGAATCTTTTACAGCAACCAAACTGAATTTTTTTATGTTCATAGAGACTATGAACATATGTTCACCTATAGGACTTTCAGTAACCTGGTGAGCACAAATCCAACATGGCGGCGACGCGAAGTATAAATATTTAAATGGACGTTTCTCGCGAATTAACTATCCGAGTGCCGTGAAACGTTGCATTTTAAATGCTTATACAAATATTGATCCGCTGGCATCTAATTAATTTCAATTGTTTGCATAATCACAAGATGGCTGCTGTGCGTAATTTTAAAATCTCGTGTTTTCTTCTTGTGTTCTAATCATGCGATTGAAGTTTGAATACCACACGTACACAATAATCTTAATGTAATAGTACAAAAATAAAAATCCAACCTGGCGACCATATGAAATATTTAGACGGTTCTCAATATCTACGAATCTGTTACAGCAATTAAACTGAAATTTTGTATGTTGATAGAGGCAATTAACATGAGCAGGATATGTGAAAATAGGCCGTATAGTTCTTCACGGAACTACTTGTTGAAAATAATGTTGCTGTTTGGAGATATATAGACCTTCTGTACTATATGTCGAACGTGAAAATTGCATGAAAAAATTCTAGGTTACCCCTTGACCCCCTTAATTGCATTGATTAATTATACAGTCTACGTTAGTTCCATGATAACCTTATAGCAATTTGCAAACTTTCACAGAAATGTAATAAATGGAGTGACATTGCTTCTTACAGAAATAGAAGGAAAGTTGTAAGCCACCCCTTAATATAATGTTCTCATGGTTACCGATTTGCATTCCATCATTAGTTAGTTAAATTAAATTAAATTAGTTTTCTGGGAATATTTCAGAAACTGTTGGATTTAGAGCCTTATAATGTAGTTTTCGAGGACCCTTTAGGGCCCCCTAGTTTTGTTTCTGGCACCGAGGGGATTTGTCTCGTCGTTGTACGCCATAATAATAATAATAATATCGTATGGCCTCGAGTGCCTGGTGCAAACTTTGCTATTTGACACCCAGAGGGTAGCTTGCATGTCGAATTTCGTAGTTCCTTGACTATGAAAGTCAAGGAGGTTAGATGTTAGATATCTAATCTCCTTGAACACAATAGCGCTTTCTAGTATAGAAATGAGGAACGGCGGAAACTTCCGAGATTAATTTTGCCATTATGAACTCGGTCTACTGAATTCAAATGGGTTATTTGACATGCCAACATCGTATGACATGCGTATCGTATTTTTGCCGCCTTTCAAAAATCACTTAACACGGTCAGGGGCGAACCTGCAATCTTGGGGTTAGTAGACCGACACGCTATCCACTCACCCACCGTGGCAAGCTATATTATAATACGCCATAATATAATACTAATAATAATATAATATAGGGAGAAATTATAACACCTATTTTTTTAAATTATTAATGCAGCCAATGGCCATGTACTTTTCTTTTCAGGACGGGTCAGGGAAGGGATATTATCAGAGAAAGAAGCATTCAATCACGCATGAGCAAAATGGAAATGGCCTACCATTTAACTAAGGACATCTATAAGAAAAGGTCAATATCCTTCAACGCAAAACTAAAACATTACTGCAGTGTCATCCGTCCGGAGGTCTTGCATGCTTCTGAATGCCTCACGATGAACAAAAAAGGCTTGGTCGAGAAACTGGAGGCCAAAGAAAGAAAAAAATTGAGAAAGATATTGGGTTCCATCAAAGACAATGGGGAATACAGAAGATGGCATAACCATGAGCTATATACTCATGTGGAGAAGATAAGTAACGTCATCCGGAAGAGAAAGATACAATTTTTTGGGCATGTGAAACGAATGAGCCCAGCGAGACTGACCAACCGCAACATAACTTACTTTCAGGAGAGGAAAACAAAATGGGCCTGGTTCATAGAACTGAATAAAGATCTGAAAGAAGTGGGGATTACACCAATAGACATTCAGGAGCGCACCCCACTCAAAAGGAAACTTCAAGCTTGCAAAGGTTTCCAAGAAAAACCGAAGCTGAAAACGGGAAAGATTTGGGTCCAGGAACGGAAGGAAGTCCACCGAGAACGAATGCGGGCGTACAGGGCAAACATCAAAGCCAGTAGGAGATGGTTGGAATGACGCGGTCCATAGATGGCCTATACGAAATAAATGAATGAATGAATGATATGGGGATAGGAATATAATAGACCTGCCGTACCACACCCGCATGTGTAAATCGCGTGAAAAACCCCTTGATCCACTTAAGCGCGTTAAACGTATTGATGAATTTTACGGCTTAATTTGGTCCGCGATAACCTTCTAGCCGTTTGCAAACTTTCACACTAATGTAATTAATGGAATTGCAATGCGTCTTACAGCAATAGATGGACCTCTGAGAATCTGTTGCCATGGTTATTGGCTTGCATTTGTTCATTAGTTTATTAAATGAAATTAGTTTTCTGGGAATATCTCAAAATCGGTTGGTCTTAGGGCCTTAAAATGTGGTTTTCGGGTACCCGAGTTTTGTCTCTCATATTGAGGGGCTGAAAATGAGCTTTGTCTCGTCCTTCTAAGCCTATTTCATCATGTATTTTAAGGGGGTAGGCCCCATTTTATGAGGGGTACGGAGAAGAGTTATATCAATGATAAGTTTCGTGCCTCTGATGGATATCTGTACCAAATTTTACGTTGATACACCCAGCCGTTCTCGAGTTATAAGGGAACAAAGTTGTCCACAGACGAACAAACAAACAGACAGACAGACAGACAGGCAGACGAAAAAAAATCGCGCGCATCCATCAAAAAAATTCTGATACGCGTAAACAACTCAATTTTCCGTAGAAATTCAGAGAAAAACAGACAAACTTTTATTTTTAGCCTATTTTCAATTTTGAAAAAATAGGCTTATGAGATCACCTTTTGTCCGTGTGTGTGTGCGTGTGTGTGTGTGTGTGAGGTGTGTGTGTGTGTCCCCCTAATAACTTTTAAACGGCTGAAGCGATTTCAATGAAGCTCGGTAAGTTCATAGCACTGTTCCGGGCGACCTCGACCGTGGCCTTCAAATTTTGTTAAGCCTCACCAATCCAACATGGCGGCTGTGCGAAATATTTCACCTGCATTCAATATCTCCGAAACTATTACCGATATCACCCTGGAATTTATTACGGTGATAAAGGGAACTACTAGAAGTTCACCTATGTAACTTTTGAAAAACTGGTAACTACAAAACCAACATGGCGGCCACGCGAATTTGCGACATTTAAATAGACGTTTCTCGCGAATTAACCAACCAAACGCAATAAAACTTCGTACAGTATATGTTTATACACAGTGTAATGCACCGACATCTAACTTGGTTCAATTGTTATCATAACCACAAGATGGTGGATGTGCGAAATATTTCACCGGCATTATATATCTCTGAAACAATTAGCCGTATCACCCTGACATTTTGTACGGAGATAAAGGGCACTACTGGAAGTTCAACTATGCAACTTTCAAAAATCGGTTAACTACAAAACGAACATGGCGGCAAAGCGAATTTGAAAATTTTAAATAGACCTTTCTCGCGATTTAATGTTCCAAACGCAATGAAATCTGGTATACGAAATGTTTATACACATTGTAATACACTGGTATCTAATTAAGTTCAATTGTTTACATAACCTAAAGATGGCGGCTGTGCGAATTTAAAAATAAAGTTTTTATTTCTTGTGTCGTGATCAAACGATCGAAGTGAAAGTTTGAATAATGAACCTACGCAATAATTTTCCTTTAACGGTACATGACTCTATGGCCTATACATTTAACAATCCAACATGGTGACCATCCGAATTATTCAGACGACTCTGAATATCTACGAATCTGTTATAGCAATCAAACTGATTTTTTTTATTTTCATAGGGGCTATGAATTTAAGTTCACCTATAGGACTTTAAATAACCTGGTGATCACAAATCCAACATGGCGGCGACATGAATATAAATATTATCATGGACGTTTCTCGCAATTTAACCATCCGAGTGCAGTGAAACTCGGTACAGTAAATCCTTTTACGAATGTTAATCCACTGGCATCTAATGTATTTCAAATGTTTCCATAACCACAAGATGACAGCTGTGCGAAATTTTAAAATCTCCTTGTTACTTCTGTGTCCTAATCATGCGATTGAAGTTTGAATGCTACATGTACACAATAATCTTCATGTAACATTACATAACTCTAGGACCTACGTATATAAAATCCAACATGGCGACCATCCGAAATATTTAGTCGGTACTCAATATCTACGAATCTATTACAGCAATCAAACTGAAATTTTGTATGTTGATAGAGGCAATTAATATAAGTAAAATATATGAAAATAGGCTGTATAGTTCTTCACGGAACTACTTGTATTTAAGTGTAACATCTTTCCGCTCGGTTGCTGGATAGTTTTGTGGGAGTGATTTTGAAACTTGGAGACGTATGTGGATCGGAACGATCTGGCAGTGGTGGATCGAACGGAAGTATGCACTAGCCGGCAGTGGTGGAAAACTGAAATATGCACTGCCCACTCAATCGATCGATCCAGCGGGCAGTGGTAAGACCCAGCTGGCAGCGGTAAGAGGAACAATGAGCGCGCGGTGTCAGAAATTGATACCATGACGTACTCTTGGCCATGTGGAATGTATATGACATACTGAACCGAAAACGCTCATGCGAACTCTGGTGTCAAGTGATTGAAACAAATGACATGGTACATGTTCGAAGTCTTCGTATCAGTATTTAAATGGTAAAATGCCTTAATATCAAACATTTAAGTAGTCGGCATTGCCGGTATTATGTTTCTGCACAATGGCTATTCAAATATTAACCCACATAACGGTAATGCAGTCATCAATATAATATAATCGTTGTGGTTATACGAGAATTGAACAAGCCTTCGTGAACTATTACTGAATACATTCTCTTTACTCACAAGAGAACCTAATCATAAGGCATTTTAAACTCAATTTCACGCAGGAACATTATCGAAACAAGCAAAATATAAATGAAACTTAATTCCGTAATGCAGTATTATTGGAACTTGGAAATAAGTCACCATCTTGTGCAGAAAATTCACGTAGTCGAATTAGCCGTGGGGTTAGTGCTGATGACTGTGAATCTAGAGATCTTGGGTTTGAATCCCGGACGGGGTAGATATTTTTGCTACCAGATTATCATTTTAAACGATATTTATCATATCAATATGACTCATTTTAACAGAATCCATATGAAATTGCGTGTTGGTCTGTGAATGAAGAGGACCTGTTTATAAGGAATATAAGGTTATGAGCGGTGTCGCGTCTATTAATCTAGTTGATCCATATCGTATTCTTTATTTGGGCGAGTGCTGGTGGAAGCTACAAATCATCTAATAAAATGAGTTCCGTATTATAAACTACAATATCTGTAAAACACTCCCTTTTACAATAGATTAATATTTGTGGCAATAATAGTATAAAATACCGGTGTATCAACAATTTCGCGTGAGGTTTCTTCTATGTCAGATGTTACACATCATATGCGACTACTGTAAGGCTCGTAATTTTTTGAATACTGAATTTGTTTTTCAAAAATTCAACAGTTCTTTGCTTAATTATTTTTGAATATAATTTCATGAATGAGGTTCATCCTCGGTATTCATGTGTTACCTACATGAAAAAATATTCCATTCTGACTGGTATTTCTTGTTAAATCGTGTTTTAGTGTGATTCATAGCGTTGAAAAATCACAAATATTGTCCTTTCAATAAATCACGTAATACGTTACACAGGGTGTCACAAAATTACGTCGACAAACTGAACCCACAGGTTCCGGCCCTTATCTGAAGCAACTTGAGATGGGACACTTATGTCCGGAAACGAACCGTTAAAGATCTGTGCGAGGTTATATTTTTAACGAGGCAAATATGCAACACCGCGTCGAGAAAGTGCGACTTTTTCTGTTTTCGTTACATACCAGCTGAGGAGGGACGCCGCCACTTCCCATCTGGTGAACTAGCTCAGTGGTATCGTTCACGGCAAAGAACGGAAAAGTTATGACCAAGAAAAACTTGTGCTGGCTCTGAGTCGAACTGCTACCAAATGGCTCGTTTCAACGAGCACGCCGCGCCGTGCACCATACCACTGAGCTAGTTCGACAGACGTGTATTGGCGGCATTCCTCCACAGCAGGTACGGAACGGAAACATTAGAAACAGTCGCACTTTCTCGGCGCGGTGTTGCGCATTTGCCTTGTTCAAAGTTTAACGTCATACAGATTTTTAACGTTTCGTTTCTGGCCATAAGTGTCAATCTCATGTTGCTTCGGATAAGGGCCGAAGCCTGTGGTTTCAGTTTGTCGACGTAATTTTGCGACACCCTGTATACCGTACTGTTCCCTTTTAGATATCAAATGAAATCCATATGTATTGACTGTTAGTATATCAGTTTTCGTAATTCTATGTTACATATTAGTGAAGTAATTATTGAATTCTTAACTCACCCACTCGAGGTGTATGAGCCCCCTTAACCGAACTGTGTCGTGTAGTGGTCCTGTTCAATGTCTGTTGGAATTACTGAATGCTCATCATGACCAAACTACACTTACAGATGCCACAACAAGACTCAACTAAATTTAACTTCGTGAATCAAGAACTGTAAAGTTGAATTAAGTATCAAAATCAACAACTTCAAATCAAATATAGGGCGTTCCGTAAGAGAAGAGCGAGCCAGCCACATGTGCATTTGGAGATAACCAATGTGCAAAGTTCGTGCTCGTGAATTGGATAAGGGCGAGGCTTCAATTTAATGTTCACTTTCCGCACGATAAGGGCGACCTCGCCAGCATGGGGCATGGAGTGAAGTTTCGCCCTAAAACTTCCCCATACGGGAGAACGCATCAGGCGTGAGCCTGGTCAAAATAGTTACTGTGGGGAAGCAATTAAACTGAAGGCGGTGCGGGATAGTGTGCATTGAAAACACAGCACCAGAAACCAACACATTAGGTAACAAGGTTTTATTGCTATGTAGCAACATTGCAAAAACACATTTCTTAATTAACATCTTTGTAAACAAATACACATAAGTGTTTAAATAGTGATGACTAGAAATAGATCAATTTTTACGGGCTGATTCATGAACCCTTTAAAATTAGAGTTTTTTGTTACATTGAGATTATCTGATGAGAAGATGCTCTCATGTAAAATTATTATTTACTAGCAGAAGTACCCGTTCTTCGAACGGTGTTCGGTGTTAACACCAGACATTATCAATTGAGCTACTGTTGTAATGGTTAGCGGTTTGTCATTCCTTCATAAGTTTATCAGAACGAAGTTAGTTTTCTGGGAATATCACACACACTGTTAATTTAAGGACCTTAAAATATGGTTTTTGGAGACCCTTTATAGACTCCCGAATTTTGTGTCTCACATTGAGAAGCGCAACATATGATTTGGTCGTCCTTCTAGGATAATTTTTATATTTCGCCTATTTTAGCATGTATTTTGAGAAGTTTTTCCCTATATCCACCCTTCTACTGCATGAAAAGTACGGTGAAGAGTTTTATAAATGACAAGCTGTACCCAGCATGCGTTGCAATGCCAATCAAAGAAAGTGTTGGCGTTGAAATTCTGTTTCTTGAAGTGCTTTTGGATACACAATATGTTAACTGCCTCTAAGCTATCGTAAAATGGATTTTCTAATTTAGAACCATTCGTGGGAGCGTGCACAAAAACTTTCAAAAGTTTCATCGCTGTCACTCATTTGTTGAATCTACTCGTACGCTACCTATTGAGAAATGTATTACTAAGTCGAAGCCCTTCCTTGGCATGTACACAATAACTCATCAAGGTTTCATCGCAATCGGATGAATGGTATGTGCACGTATAGGGGTTTTTGTTTAAACGATTCGTGCGCTGTCACTCATTTGTTGAATCTACTCGTGCGCTACCTATTGAGAAATGTATTACTAAGTCGAAGCCCTTCCTTGGCATGTACACAATAACTCATCAAGGTTTCATCGCAATCGAAGAATGTTATATGAACGCAATAGGGGATTTTGTTGAAACGCTTCGCGCGTCGTCAGCCATTTGTTGCATCTACTCTTGCGCTACTTATTGTGAAATGGATTTACTAAGTCCCCTTCCCTGGCGGGTACACAATAACTGATCAATGTTTCATCGCAATCGGATGAATAGTATATGCACGCGTACCTGATTTTGTTTAAACGATTCGCGCTCCGTCACTCATTTGTTGAATCTACTCGTGCGCTAACTACTGTAAAATGTATTTACTAAGTTAAAAACCGTCACGTAAGTGTCCACAACATCTCACCCAAGTTTCATCGCTATCGGACTAATGGGATATGAAGACATAGGGGACTGTATTGAAACGCTCCGCGTGTCGTCGTTCATTTGTCGAATCTACTCGTGTGCTACCTACTGTGAAATGTATTTACTAAGCCAGAAACCTTCCTTGGAGTGTCCACCATATTTTACATAAGTTTCACCGCTAACGGCAGAATGGTATATGACCTCATACGGGACTTTGTTGAAACGCTTCGCGCGTCGTCCCTCATTTATTGAATCAACTTGTGCGCTGCATATTGTATAGGGGATTTACTAAGCCAGAAATTTTCCATGTCGTGTACACAACATCTCACCCAAGTTTCATAGCTACGGACGAATGGTACATGTATGCATACGGGACTTGGTTGAAACGCTTCGCGTGTCGTCGCTCATTTGTTGATTCTACTCTTGCGCTACATATTGCAATATGGATGTACTCAGCCAGAAACCTTCCCTGGAGTCTACACAACATCTCACCCAAGTTTCATCGCAATCGGATGAATGGTATGTGAACGAATACGGGACGTTGTCGAAACGCTTCGCGCGTAGTCACTCATTTGTTGAACATAAACGTGCGCTTCGTATTGTAAAATGGATTTACTTAGCCAGAAACCTTTCCTGGAGTGTACACAACAATTCACCAAACATTTATCACTATCAGACGAATGGTACATGACTTTATACGGGACTTTGTTGAAACGCTTCGCGTGTCATCGCTCATTTGTTGAATCTACTGGTGCACTACCTATTGTAAAATGTATGTACTAAGCCAGAAACCTTCCCTGGAGTGTACACAACATCTCACCCAAGTTTCATCGCTATCGGATGAATGGTATATGAAATTATATGGGACTTTGTTGAAACGCTTCGCGCGTCGTCGCTCATTTGTTGATTCTACTCGTGCTCTACCTATTTTTAAAGGGATTTACTAAGCTAGAAACCTTCCCTGGAGTGCACACAAAATCTCAGCCCAGTTTCATCGCTATCGGACGAATGGTATATGAACGCAAACGTGACTTTGTTGAAATGCTTCGCGCGTCGTAGCTCATTTGTTGAATCTACTCGTGCGCTGCCTATTGTAAAGTGGATGTACTAAGCCAGAAAATTTCCCTGCAGTGTACACAACATTTTACGCAAGTTTCATAGCTATCGGACGAATGGTATATGAATGCATACGGGACTTTGTTGAAACGCTTTGCGTGTCGTCGCTCATTTGTTGAATCTACTCGTGCGCTATCTACTGTGAAATGTATTCACTCATTTTGAAACCTTCACATAAGTGTACACAACATCTCACCCAAGTTTCATCGCTATCGGACGAATGGTATATGAACACATACGGGACTTTGTTGAAATGCTTCGCGCATCGTCGCTCATTTGTTGAATCTACGCGTGCGCTACCTATTGTAAAATGGATTTACTAAGTCAGAAACCTTCCTTGGAGTGTACTCAACATCTCACCCAAGTTTCATCGCAATCGGACGAATGGTATATGAACGCATAGGAGACATACCCACAGACATACCCACAGACAAACTATCACGTTACATTGATTTTTAGCCTACTTTTCACATTTTGCAACAAGTAGTTCCGTGAAGAACTATACAGCCTATTTTCATATATCCTGCTCATGTTAATTGCCTCTATCAACATACAAAATTTCAGTTTAATTGCTGTAACAGATTCGTAGATATTGAGAACCGCCTAAATATTTCAGTTGGTCGCCAGGTTGGATTTTTATTTTTGTATTATTACATTAAGATTATTGTGTACGTGTGGTATTCAAACTTCAATCGCATGATTAGAACACAAGAAGTAAAAACGAGATTTTAAAATTACGCACAGCAGCCATCTTGTGATTATGCAAACAATTGAAATAAATTAGATGCCAGTGGATCAACATTTGTATAAGCATTTAACGTGCAACGATTCACGGCACTCGGATAGTTAATTCGCGAGAAACGTCCATTTAAATATTTATACTTCGCGTCGCCGCCATGTTGGATTTGTGCTCACCAGGTTACTGAAAGTCCTATAGGTGAACATATGTTCATAGTCTCTATGAACATTAAAAAAATCTGTTTGGTTGCTGTAAAAGATTCATAGATATTATGAACCGTCTAAATATTTCGGAAGCTCGCCATTTAGGATTGTTATATGTATAGGCCATTGAGTTATGAACCATTCAAGGACAATTATTGCCTAGGTTCATTATTCAAACTTTCACTTCGATCGCATGATTACGACACAAGAAATAAAAACATAATTTTAAAATTTCGCACAGCCTCCATATTGAGGTTATGTAATTAATTGAATTAAATTAGATGGAAGTGCATTACAATCTGCAAAATCATTTACTGTACCACATTTCACTGCGCTCAGAGAGTTAAATCACGAGAAAAGTCTATTAAAATATTTCAAATTCGCTTGGTCGCCATGTTCGTTTTGTACTTTACAGGTTTATGATTTATACATAGGTAAACTTGTATCAGTACCCTTTATCACCGTACAAAATTGCAGGGTGATATCTGCAATAGTTTCGGAGATATAGAATGTCAGTGAAATATTTCGCACAGCCGCCATTTTGAGGTTATGTAAACAATTGAACTAAATTAGACTCCAGTGCTTTACAATGTGTATAAACAATTACTGTACCCAGTTTCATTACGTTTGGGTAGTTAAATCGCGAGAAAAGTCTATTTAAAAGTCTCAACTTCGCTTGGCCGCCATGTTGGTTTTGTAGTCACCAGGTTTTTGATAGTCTCATAGGTGAACTTCTAGTAGTGCCCTTTATCACCGTACACAATTTCAGGGCGATATCGGTAATAGTTCCGGAGATATTGAATGCTAGTGAAATATTTCGCACAGCCGCCATGTTGGATTGGTGAGACGTAACAAAATTTGAAGGGCACGGTCGAGGTCGCCGGGAATAGCGCCATGAACTTACCGAGTTTCATTGAAATCGCTCCAGCCGTTTAGATTTTATTAGGGGGGACACACACACACACACACCTCACACACACACACACGCACACACACACGGACAAAAGGTGATCTCATAAGCCTATTTTTTCAAAATTGAAAATAGGTAAAAAATGAGGAAAAAGTAGACTTATGAGATCGATCCGGGAAAATGTGTGTCTGTCTGTCTGTCTGTCTGTCTGTCTGTCCTTCTGTCTGTCCTTCTGTCTGTCTGGCTGTGTGTGTGTCCCCCCCTATCAACTCCTAAACGGCTGCAGCAATCAAAACCAAATTTAGTATGAGTAAAGATGTGCACCGGAATATCTCACGTCCATATTTGAAAATGATGTCACTGCTACCAACTGCTGAAAAAACGCCCTAGAAATTTGAGCTCCATGTTGGATATCTTGCAGGGTATGCATGGGAGCTATTCCAAAATTGGCACACATGTAGATAGACTATTTCAGTTTAATTTCCTGGAGGCCAACCATGACAGTGTTGCCAAAATAATTTTAAGCCTTCTGATAGGTCCAATGTTTAAATGCATATAACTTCTACACTATCAATTGGATTTTAACCAAATTTCGTATGTAATATCTGTACATAAACATATATGACTGAGCATATTCTTAAGATCCACCAGGGCTGCCAACTGTTAATAATTGCTCTCTATATTTTTTTTATCCAAATACCAATATATCAGAAAGTATGCAAGCCAACAGCTTTAAACTATGCACTCGTATATTCTGACATTTTAGATAAATTTGGAGTAACTTATATACGTCAGTTCTACCAACATGATTATAAGCCTGCTGATAGTACCAATTTTTAAATACATGTAACTTCTATACTATCAGTTGGATTTCAACCAAATTTCGTATGAGCTATGTGTACCATAACAGATATGACTATAAGTATAGTTAAGAGCAATCAGGGCTGCCAACTGTTAATAAATGCTGTCTATATTTTTTTCCCTAATATCAATATATCAGAAAGTATGCAAGCCAACAGCTCTACTGTATACTTTGCACACGTATAGCACCTGACATTCTAGATTAATTTGGAGTAATTAATACAAGGCAGTGCTGCCAACATGATTCTATGCCTGCTGATATATCCAATTTTAAAATCCATGTGACTTCTATACTAACAAATGGATTTCATCCAAAATTGGCACAACAAGATATCATAATATTTCAGATTATTTATGACCAGCACACGCATGCCATTGTTGGCAACATGCTTTTACGCGTGCTGATAGATCCAGTGTCTAACTGCATGTAACGTCCATTGGACTTCAACCATATTTTGTATTTTGTACCTTAAGAGATGGAACTAAGAATATATTCAGTCACCAGGGCTGCCAACTGTAGTGCTCTATTAGGCTACATTATACCAAGTATATTTTGAACTAATTAGATATTTCGATATTACCAACTTAATTTCGTCATTATTCTAGATAGGTTCATATTCTGTAGAATAATCATTGGCATGAAAAGTAGGCTGTATAGTTCTTCACGGAACTTCTTGTTATATATATATAGATTGGTGTATTGACTCTCATGGTTACCATACCTAATTTTACGATACACCAAGCATCCGAACACGAGTTATAGGCGTACATAGAGATACACAGAAAGACAGACAGACAATTCTATTGTCTACAACATTACACCCAGATATCCAAATATGGGTATATCTACCACACAGTATCAAACAAAATCATCCTTACGATGAACCCGTATGTCGACGACAAAAAAAGAATAGTTAAAATGTGCTCTCAAACTAAATTCACCTAACGTGTACTTCCTGACGTGAAATAGAATTGAAAGCCTTGTAGACGAAACGCAATACACGTCACATAAAAACTGACCCTCTACGTTGTGTTATGTCTCCATACATAGGAAGTCCTCTTTCATAAATTATAAAGGCTTGTGGTGCATGCAAATTCAGGTTCTTTAGCCTCAAATGGCCCAAATTACTAAAAGCCGCAAAAAATGCTGATTCAATTCAGGAATTTTTGAAAATAATGTTGCTGTTTGGAGATATAATAGACCTTCTGTACTATATGTCGCACGTGAAAATTGCATGAAAAAAATCTAGGTTACCCCTTGGCCCCCTTAATTCCATTGAGGAATTATAGAGTCTACGTTGTTTCTGTGATAACCTTATAGCCATTTGCAAACTTTCACAGAAATGTACTAAATGGAGTGACATTGCTTCTTACAGAAATAGATGGAAAGTTGGATGCCACCCATTGAGATAATGTTGTCATGGTTACCGATTTGCATTCGTCCATTATTTTGTTAAATTAAATTAAATTAGTTTTCTGGGAATATTTCAGAAACTGTTGGTTTTAGAGCCTTATAATGTAGTTTTCGAGGGCCCTTTAGGGCCCCTGAATTTTGTTTCTGGCACCGAGGGGCTTTGTGTCGTGGTTGTACGCCATAATATAATACTAATACCAATAATATAATATAGGGATAGGAATATAATAGACCTGCCGTACCACCCCCGCAGGTGTAAATCGCGTGAAAATTCTAGAGTACCCCTTATCCCCCCGCCCTTAAGCGCATTATAAGTATTGATAAATTTTACAGCTTAATTTGGTTCCGTGATAATCTTCTAGCCGTTTGCAAACATTCACACTAATGTAATTCATGGAATTGCATTGCGTCTTTCAGCAATAGATGGACTTCTGAGAATTTGTTGCCATGGTTACCGGCTTGTATTAGTTCATTAGTTTATTAAATGAAATTAGTTTTCTGGGAATATCTAAAAAACGGTTGGTTTTAGGGCCTTAAAATGTGGTCCGAGTTTTGTCTCTCACATTGAGGGGCTGAAAATGAGCTTTGTCTCGTCCTTCCACTCCTATTTCAGCATGTATTTTAAGGGCTAGGCCCCATTTTATGAGATGTACGGAGAAGAGTTACATCAATGATTAGTGTCGTGTCTCCGATGGATATCTGTACCAAATTTTACGTTGATACACCCAGCCGTTCTCGAGTTATAAGGGAACAAAGTTGTCCACAGACAAACAAACACAGACAGAGCAAAAAATATTTTCGCACGCATCCATCATAAAACAGTCGAAAAGCGTAAATAACTCAAACTTCCGTAGAAATTCAGAAAAAAACAGACAAACTTTCATTTTATATATGTAGAGATATACTGCACCGCTCGGTGTTGACCGTGTTTTATTGCACAAATTTAGGTTTTACTCGCTAACTGATGGAGATACACGAAAAGTGATAAGGATCTTTAGGATAGAAAATTAAATGTTCAAGCTCGTGTATTCCATCAAAAGTTTGCTATTTCTTAGCGTTCTCTTTTTATTTGAAATGGAGATATGAAATTTTGAAACCAAAGGGTGTAGTGACGTCACAAATGTGGGTTTTACTCGCTAACCGTTGGAGATACAGGAAAAGTGATCAGGACCTTACGGATAGGAAATTAAATTTTAAAGCTCATATGTCCCACCAAAAGTTTACTATTTATTGCCGTTCTCTTTTTATTTGAAATGGAAATACGAAATTCTGAAACCAAAGGATGTAGTGACGTCACTAAAATGGTCACCATTTTTTAATAGTGCAAAATATCGAAATAAAAGGTATTCTATATGTAAACCTGGTAAATCACCTACATCCATGCAAAATTTCATTTAAATCGGACCAGTGGTTCTTGCGTTATTGAGTAACACACAGACAGACAGACAGACAGAAAGACAGACACACACCATCTCATTTTTATAATTAGTATGATTTATAAACTTGACGATGTGCTGAGATTAAAAGTTTATAAAACTGATGACTTATCTTTTAAAAGGAAATACTGGTGGAGCCAGCTGCATAAAATATCCTGGCTGGTTGAGTAACGTAGATTACGTGTCCCTTGGAAAGGAGACGTCCGTGGCCTCAGAGCGAGCGTGCCATGAGAAGCTGATTCCAATCTGCCATTCTTCTTCTCAGAAAGGCAAGACACCTTTAGTGTCTGGGCGGAAGTATTTTGTTCGCATGCAGTCCAGGAGACGGCCGTGGCTTCAAGTACCTGGACGAGCGATCCAACTCTGGTGTGGTTAGTTGAATAACAGCTGACAGCTGCCTCATGAAGATGTTTCCCATGGCACAGCAGAGCTGGTGAAGCGGCGAAATAGCCCAGCGGCTATGAATGAAGCGTTGAGCGGAGATGCCACCCTTGTGACATGACGTAGCAGTTGTGTAGCGTTGTGTCGAGAAGAAGAGTGCGAAGATTTTCTGATCAGAAGTGCGATCAGAGAAGTGTTCCAAAGTGAAGTGAATGTAGAACTGCAACAGGCAGCGTCTTTTTTGCGGTGGTCATAGAAACATCTCGACGGAAAAGACCGCCAGACCCACGAGTCCCGCCATTGGCTGAACGAAGGTCATGCAGACGTCACTCGACACTGACATGCAACAGGCCGAAGAGCACGCCAGTAGATGCCCTGTATGTCGTGAGTATGGCTGGCTTGAAAGAGCGAGCGACTGCAACACTCGAGGTGAGAACTTTAGAAAACTGAAGCTTATATATGTGTAAATAAATCAATAAATTAATTATAATATAATAAAGTATTTAACATGTTAACTTGTCTTGAAGTTTTCGGGACAAAGAAAAAGCGAACAGTAAAACAGGGCTGTCGCGAAGAAGTAAACATATACACAACGTATACTGTCACGAAAGTGACCAGGGCACCCTTGCATTATAGAGCATAATGGCAGCTACCTGATGCGTAAATTTAAAGGAAAAAATACAACTCACGGTGGGCTCGCCCTTCTCATACGGAACGCCTCATATAGGGCATGTACAACAGAACAATTAACAGAATATATATAAGCCCGTAATGACATACAAGCAACAATAACACTTTTTTCCCACAGACTTCGATAATAACAATTCCAAACCAACTACGACACAGTACATTCAAGATTACGGTACTTGGAAATCGAGATACACAATTTATATTGAACAATGCTAGTATATTAGCCTACTTTCGATTTTTGCAAAAAATGAATGTAGATTTATGAGATCAACACAGGGCGAAAAATTGTGTGTCTGTCTGTGTGTATGTGTGTGTGTGAGTCTGTGTGTGTGTGTGTGTGTGTGTGTGTGTGAGTGAGTGGTGAGTGTACTCTGAATGTCTGTCCCCCCCTATCAATTCGAACACGGTGAAACCGAATTGAACGAAATTTGGTACAGTGGTAGCTCTAGCATAGGGCACCTCAGTGCCATACTTTATATCGCCGCCATCTTTACCAAAACTGAATGGCGGCCACTCAAACGTTCAAAACGTAAACTCAAATTACGGCTAAACTAATCATCCGATCTCTACCAAATTTGGTGACAACATACCTTTATATAGGACGCGTCTTTTACCCAAACTTCAAGGTCATCGACCTTGCCATTTCAGGATGGTGGCCGTGTGAATTATGCAACCATTATAATCAATTCAGATTATCAAGCCTAGGGTGGTTTAAGCTATCCTGAAGGTCGTGATCCGTTATTTATTATAATTTAATGTTATAATATTATTCTGTATGACTGGCTTAAAAGAGCTGAGCTGTATCTGCCACACGACAAGATGACAGCTGTCCTCATGAGCCTGTCTTATATTTCAGTAGTTTTAGTATGTTGTATGCGATATACCCTACTGATACAATAATATAAACTTTGTATGAAATGATCTATAATGAAGATGTACTGCAGTGAAGAAATAGTTTATTTCAAGTCATTATTTGCCAACAGGTTGAATTTAATAGATCAGTTAAGATCGCCATGATGTTACGGATATGTTTAGCTCTGGGCTAGCGTGTTAGCCTGTCACGCAGTTGACTGGGGATCGAATACTGCTACAGTTGACTATTTTTTTTTCTTGAATTCTTTTACAAATGATGTGCACAAACTCTTTTCACAGATACTGAATAAAATGTCATTTAGCTCAAAGGGGAGGCTAATGTATACACTCGTTTATTAATAAAATCACAGTCCCAGCATTGCACATAAACAGAATACATTACGAAAAGGAGAATAGAAGAATTAGATACACGTTGTTATCAACCACAGCCTTCTTAATGTCTCTGTACGGTGCTGTCCTCTTGTGGGTTATGTGGGTAGTATTGTTCCAAATATACCGCTGTGTCAATACCTGGCCTCCTAAAGTATGGCAATTTTGTAATACTGGTAGTTCGACTATTAGCCACGATCGCGCTCCGATTACCTTTAATGATAGAACGTACAAGGCACTGCCGGCAGGAAGTTAGGTCCTCATTTGAGTACGTAATTCAATTGCTTATATGAGGACGAAGCGTCCTGCTGGCAGGACCGTTCTTTTTTCCATTATATAGAGGGAAATGTAACGAATCAGCGCATGCAAGTCTGAAGTTGGTAGCTCTGACCGTTCAGTAATGGCGGCGATTATACGTAATGGTGACTGTGTTTATGTTTTTGCTACCTATTTCGATGATCCAAACAGCGGAGATGCATGGAGTCGCTCGTTATTTGCTAGTAATTATGATATCAGTAAATGCCATGGTACTGTAGTTTAAATTACGTGTAGTTGTGCAACTGTGCAGTGGGATATTGACAAAAACACAACTAGGCTTTTTTTATTTATTTATTCTCGAGTGATGGACGCGCCGTCGCTCATACATTTATTTAGTCTCTGTACTATAAGAAAACACGTTTATACTTTATACGTTTATATATTTTAGAGTCAATATGTTGTTAAGAGACAGTTATTGTATTAGTCAATATGAGTCATATTGAATATTTTAGAATATTTACAGACTTTTATTGTTTGCCCAGTACCAGAACTGCAATATTATTACGCTCTGATAACCCAAAGTACTGCCGGAAGGACGCGTCCTGCTGGAAGGCCAGTTCAAACATTTGCCATAAGGGTCCAAAGTCCTGCTGGAAGGACGCACCGCTGTGTACAAAAGTACTTCCGGAAGGTCCTTCTAGCAGGACGAGTGACTGTACGCTCTATCATTAAACACTGCCAGTTGGATCGCCTCCCTCCTGGCTACTTTAAACTGCCTACTCGTTGAACACCCAGAGGCGTACTAGATAAATATGAATTCACTGCTAGGTCGCAGCACCAACCTACTGTGATTGGCGCGGATTTTTTAAGGGGAAGGTACCCAAAACGATAGATCCATAAGTTTGCAGGCTGGCTTAATATAGAGATTAACGGACGTGAATGCATTACAATAAGTTAGTAGTTTTGTTATTCAATCATCATAAAGTATATAATATTGATTTTGACACTTACCGGCTAATTATCAATATAAAAGAAAACAAACACTACATGGTGGTAGAGGTGGTTTTAGGGATGAGGACAAAGAGTTATAAATATACCCATACATTTAGGAGAAAGTAGGCTATATGTTCTTTGCTGAACATCTTGTTTTTGCTCTTTGGATTTGAATACTTGAATCTATTTCCTAATATAAACTGTAAGGATGTCCATTTCAAAATTTATGTTAACTCACATTGTAGTTCTGTTCACCAAGCACCTAATTTAGTGTTAAGCTAATTAACCAAGCTGAAGAAGGCCCCACTGAGGGCCGAAACCATGTTTCATTAAAGAAGTAAATATATTAAGTATGAACAGCCGTTTCAAAGCGAATAAAAATAATCGGACGAGTCAGATATCGACGCTGGATCGTCACAGCAAAATGTTAGTTATAGTTAGTTACCCTTGTTTTAAGGGGCGGAACTAAAATGTTAAAACATCATAAAACGAGTGAGACTGAAGTTTTATACGATTTATGTAAGGGAAGAAAAGTGAGAGACTGAATTTTTATACGATTTATGAAAGGGAAGTAAAGTAGGCATTTTAGTTTCGAAACTACTTCAAAATTAAAACTAGGCCCCTGGTATTGGGGTAGCGCACCTACCTTTCATCCTGAGGCCCCGGGTTGGATTTTGGGCTCCGTCAGGGATTTTTGAAACTGGCGTTAGGGCTGGAACGGGGTGTACTCAGCCTCGTAAGGGCGATTGAGCCTGACAGAGGCAAAGCCCCTGTCACGGATACGAAGATTAACGGCCGAGAGGACCCGACGCGCTGACCAAGCATCACCCCATAATCTGCAGGCCAAATGGCTGGGCAGCGGTCACTTTGTAGGTCTAGGCCCTTTATGGGTTGTAGCACAAAGGGGTTTGATTTTGAGAGTATTACCCACTTACTGTATATGCCTACAAATTTTACCGTCAAATCAATTATAGGCTATATATTAACAAGTAGTTCCGTGAAGAACTAAATAGCCTATTTCCATGTATCCTACCTATGTTAATTGCCTCTATCAACATACAAACTTTCAGTTTGATTGCTGTAATAGATTCGTAGATATTGATATGATTGCCATATTGGATTGTTATACATGTAGGCCATAGAGTTATGTACTGTTAGACGAATATTATTGCGCAGGTCTATTATTCAAACTTCAATCGCATGATTAGGGCACAAGAAATAAGAAATAAATTAAACGAGATTTTAAAATTTTGCACAGCCGCCGTCTTGAGGCTATGAAAACAATTGAAATAATCAGATGTTAGTGGATTAAAATGTGTATACGCACTTACCGTACCAAGTTTCACTGCGCTCAGATGGTCAAATCGCGAGAAACGTCCATTTGAAGTATTAAATTTCGCATCACCGCCATGTTGAATTTGTGCTCATCAGGTTATTGAAAGTCCCATAGCTGAACAAATGTTATTAACATTTATCAACATACAAAATTTCAGTTTTACTTCTGTCATGTATTAGTAGATATTGAGAACCGTCTAAATATTTCGGATGATCGCCATGTTGGATTTTTATATATGTAGGCCATAGAGTTATGCACTGTTACTTATAGATCACGATTATTGGGTAGGTTCACTATTCAAACGTTGACGTCGATCGCATGATTAGGACAAAGCACTGCCTTGTATTCCAGCAGGTCGAACAGAAACATGCATCATCTCATTTCCCTGACCTCCTAGTTCCTTTCATCTCAATCAGATAGCAGCAGTCGTAGTCTGAGGGCGAGAACAACACTGAATAGAGGGTGAGGAAAGTTACACTTCGAACCCTACAAATTGGCCTCACCGGTCAACATAGAGGTGAACATATGATGATAGAATGCCATCTATATATTGGATATCTACTGGAGATAGCATATTCCACACCCAAAGGGCCATGTTATCATCTCAGTTGGAAGATGTTTATGCAAAAGATTCACATGAAAGTAGCTTAATCCGCCTCCCAGTATTTTTAGAGTAGACAGTTTATGTTTTAACTTATTCTTCGTCACATTTTTAAACAGTAGCATTGCGCTGCATGGACGTGTCTTCAAAAATATAACCTTGTTTTAGTATTGTAACAAACATCTGCTACTTAGAAAGCAATGTCACTGACGATAAAAGGTGCACCACAGAAACCAAAAGGAGAATTGCTCTCGCTAAACAGGCCTTCAGCAATAAGAGATGATGTTGATCAGGGGCGGATCTAGGGGAGGGCGAGGAGGGCGACCGCCCTGGGCCCCGCGGTCCAGGGGGCCCTGCTCCATGGATTATTTTTTAATTTAATTAATTAATTAATTAATTATACTTTTCAAACTAATTTATAATTCATATTCCTTTACTTAGCGCTGCTATGACCTCCCATGACCGTTTAGCAAGTTTAGATTTCAGTGAAATGATAGAAGACTTCAGCCGGGAAAAAAATTCGCAAAGTAATATTTTAATATTTCATAGTTTACATATTCTTCCTCAAGGGGACCTTTCTTTCATGTTATAAAAAAAAAATACTGCAGTGTATTCAAAATATTTAACTATTCTTTATTTTATTATTATTGCCAAACGATTTTCCATTTGAGTTGATATTTTTTAAATTCTTATTGTTGTTGGCCCCAACTTATCATATCGCCCAGGGCCCCGCAAGGCCTGGATCCGCCACTGATGATGATGATCATGATGATAGTAATGATATAAATCTCTTACTCCTTAATGACATGAAAGTCGTTTCGACAGCCTGCCTGTGATGAATTATTGAATATGTGTCAGATCTTAGGATAACTGAGTAGGTATATTGTGCACATTACGCTTGTCAAGTCTAGGGATGATTAATAAGTGCATTGACATGCATTTGAAAACAATATGCCATTATTAGCAGTCAATTTGTGTCCATATTAGTGTTCAGACGTATACCAGGTAGTTCTGTCCAAAGAAAAGAATTTAATCCTTCTTTCAACCAACTTAAATACAAATCTATTTCCATATCGACATGCATTTTCTTGTTGGCGACATATTTTCTATCAGCAGACCTTTACATTTTCTTGTAAAATTGTTTGGTATTATTAGCAACATACAAAGAAATCGTGAAGATGGGGGGAAAAGAACACGTTTTGGGAAGATTTATTTCACTTGCTAGCATAACATTACTTTATTCATTCTTTACAAGCCTATTTCGGCAACACAACTTTTATACAACTTGGATCGTCATCGCATTTCCCACAACTTTGCTCGCGTTCGCATTTACTTTAACATAGCTTAATATCTTATAACTTCCTACTTCATTTTCATGGTGTTCGATTTCCACCTATTTCTTCTAGCATATTACTTTTATCATTTGCTGAATAGCGTTATCATATCATTATTTTAAGTTATCCCCAACTATCCTTCAATTACTTTAATTATACCACATACTTCATTTATTTCAATTATTTAATCATTTCAACTCGAGTTTATTATTATCATTTTTATAAATATTCATTACTTCAGTATTTACTTGCGGAATACCATTGTTGACTTTAACATTTATTATTTCGGAGTATAAAACTCAATATTTATTATTATTATTCTAACGGTGCTTATTTCAATTACGTTACTTTCATTTATCTGGCATATATTTTACTTGCCATTTACATTGTTGTATTCGATTCCTCCTTTCAGATCTCATTTCATTATCAGTTAACCATTTTTACGGGCGTCCATTATTATTATTATTACTTTTTTCACTTTTATAATTATTCTTCACATTTTTGCAAACCGTCTTGGCGGTTGCCCTCTGACATCTTAACGTTATTTGATTATTCATTGTGCATACATTTCATACATAAATTCACTGAATGGCATTATGATACATTCACTTTTATATTATAGACATTTTTGACTCACCCCTTTTTCTTTCAGCTCATGACGTGATTTCTGGATGGGTTCACCCAAACATGGTTTCATTAACTCTTCATCACTACACTCAAATAGACCTTCTTCAATTTCTGGCCTCTGACTTTACACACGAATACATTTTGATACATTTTACACTTCGTTACTATATTTAGACACTAAAAGAAAAATCACTTAATTATTATTTACACTTTTCACACGGACCAAATCTCAGCGTACGATGAAGGTAACCTCACGTTGCTGATGATCCTAGTAAGTCTCTTTCCGTACTGGTTTGAACGTGTGACTGCTCCTATCTTTCCTATATTTTAGGTAAGTCTTTTTCTCTACAGCTTTGTACGTAGCTTTTTCCTTCCTATTTTACTAGTATCGTGCCTATCTTCCGCTCGAGTACTGTTTTATGGAGCTTCTTCACTTATTACTGTTATTTTTCCATTTACTATAACTCTATACATTACTTTTATTGTGCTCCTGGCGCAATCTTACAATTGGTTTTTCTTCTATTTTTGTCTTCCGTCAATACTGTATACTATAGTGTTTTTGTTCCCTTTAAATGTTCTACTTCCTCGAACCGACGTCCTTTGACGCTTACAGTTTCTAGCGTGCCTTTGAATTTGATAATCCGACAATCTGAACGTTACTTGATCTCGAACTAATATGAATTTTGCTACGCTTCACTTGCAACTTACTAATTTGCCTAGCGCACTCGTCTTATATTTTTGCCCTTTCTGAGGCTCGAACTTTGATGTATTTGATTACGGTTCCTAGCGTAACTTTTCACCGAGGCTTGATCTGGTATGATCGTACTGAGTAACTTTCCCTACATGCCTATAGTAAGGCCTTGTCTATACAGACGGACTTTAACTATAGCGTGCCTCTCCTAAATATCTGGTAGACTGACTGACTCCAGCGCGACGTGCTCTTCTGCACGGCTCTCTCGCAGACTGATCGACTTGATGATTTTGCTCTGGCTTTAAGCCTATTTATTCATTTTGGGTAAGGAATTAGTCCCTACTCGCTTCGGGAGTTAAAATCCTGAATCCTAGCTCCAATCTTGTTTAAATTTTAATCCCAAGTGTAATTGATAATAGTATTACAATTGCCGGCTGGTGGAAAGAAAATGGTTCGCTGGATTATTTATAATTAATTAAAATAGTTATTGTCCCCTCGTCAGGGCCGACCTCATTCTTCGTTTCCTCCGCAAGTATTAGTCCGCTCGCATTCCGATTACATTTTTCTGAGTTGGCATTATTTGAAGTGTCTAATTTCAGGTCTGCCAACTCTTCGAATTTTGTTGTCCCTGATTCTTCCCTAACTTCAGATTCAATAACTTTGAGAGCTTATTTTGTTATATTTCTCCTCGGGAGTTTCCTTCTTTCTTTACTTGATTTTTTTTGCTGATTTCACACTCTGGAAGTTCCCCTTTCAAGTGGCTCTCGAGTAAATAGTTCTACCATAAAAGTCATACTTGAGAAGCAATAATTTCCCTGAAGTTGCTGTTTCATTGGATTTTCGAGTGTTACTTATGGCCTCTTGACTATGCATTCCCCTAGCTCCTTTATGGTTTTCTTAATGGCCTTTTCCTTTTAAGCTGTCAAACTAAGAGGAGTTTATGTGTTTGGACTGACCACCTGCACCCTCTAGCAATGTCTCTGTTTCTGTTTTCTGAGTAAAATCTCTTCGTTACTTCTCGTGGTCTTTATACAATTCTCAAATATCTTCTTATGAACGGTCCGGGGTTCAATTTGTGCCAATCCCAAATGTGCGCATTATATACTGTTCCTTTTTATATATCAAATGAAATCTCTATATCTTGACTATACGTATACCAGTTTTCATAACTCTATGTTACATATTAGTGAAGTTATTGTTTAATTCTTAACTGTGTGCAAAAACTCCCACTCGAGGAGTATGAGACCCTTAAGATTACTTGGAAATCGACATAGAAAATTTATATTGAACAATACTATTATATTTATGATTTTTGGATTTGAATACTTGAATATTTTTCCTAAATTAAATTGTAAAGACATCGATTTCAAAATTTATGCTAACTTATATTGTAATTCTGTTCACCAAACACCTATTGTATTATTAAGCTAATTAACACTTAAAGGGCTGATAATTATTGAAAATATTTTATTGGAATTCACTGTATTTAATTCCATTTTAATTATTTTAGCGTACCGTTATTATAATAATTATTTTTTAAAATTTTTATTTTCTTTAACATCTGTTCATATTTATTTTGATAATTTAAATTTTATATTATTTTTATAATGTCTAAATTAAGATTATAAAATTATTATAATTTTAATTTTCATGAGCTTATTTAATTTTAATATTAAAGCATATTTATTTTAATTCTAATATTTACTGTTAATTTTAATTGTTGGGGAAGATGACCTCGTAGTTCCGCCCCTTAAAACAACAATAACAAACAAACTAACTAATTTTAATTGTTATTATTTTCAAAAATATTTTTATCAAGTACCTTAGATTTAATATTTGGTTTTAAGAAATAATAACACATAAAAAATAACTCGCTGATATTTGGCTGAAAGATTAAACAATCAGTACTTTTGATATATATAGTTACAGTAGTAGGTGGTAAATATACAGACCACTGACCTTTAAGGGTTAATCAAGGTGAAGAAGGCCCCAATGAAGGGCCGAAGACATGTTTGAATAAAGAAGTAAACATATTAAGTATGAACAGGAGTTTCAAAGCCAATTTAATTAGTTTTTATTTATTTATCGTATGGCTTTTAGTGCCGGGAGTGTCCGAGGACATGTTTGGCTCGCCTGAGTCTGTAGCTTTCAAGTAGTTCCAACTTTCGCTACCAGATATCAATGATACCTAGTGGTGAACGTTGGAACTTTGATAGAGCGTTCTGACGAAATCTAACCTAACAAATTTTGCTTTACACAAGTTTAGTCTGTGAAATGATCTTTTACATGCCATAAATCTATGACATGGGACCGCCGGCTTTACTTCCCCTCCGAAGGAAGGCGTACTGAAGGATTTTTTACGCTCTTAAAAAATCCCACGAAATTAATACGTAGAATCAAGCATTTTACAATATGGTTAATGTTTTTGCCTCATATGAAGTACTACTTACACATCTAAATCTAGATTCTAATATCATATCTTCAATGTTGTGGTTGTGTGCGTTTTTCAACACAATGCGCCGATGACTTGAACAAGTATTTGATACAAGCAGATATACCAGTTCATCGAATGACCTTTGGTAGTCTTCTTGTCGGCCAATTCGTAATGCCAAATCCTCAATGTGGTTATGCCAAATGAATGTTTATCAACTAATATCATAACTGAACTACCGGTACAAAATTTAATGAACTTAGATATCTCAATGGTAATGATTTGTTAGCGTTCTCTGACAGTGAAGTAGATGAGAGAGAACCAAGTTAGTCTTCGAATAACTATAATATTCCAAACTATACAATAACGTATAGTGTAGTGTAGGATAGTGTAGTGTAGTGAATAGTGAGGTATTTACTACACCAGACTGTAATGGATGTTGTTCAGTGTTTTGAATGGTTTGATGCAGCACTCCATGCCTCCCTGTCCTGAGCTAATCGTTTCATCTCTACATAGCTACCACACCCTACGTCTGAGGCAATCTGTTTAACATATTCTAACCTTGGTCTACTCCTACAGTTCTTGTCCTCGACCCTTCCTTCCATAACTGAGCTTGCTATTCCTGGGTGTCTTAGTATGTGTCTTCTCTTCATTAGCAGTCGCCAGAAACATCTCTCCTCTCCCACTAGTCTCAATACCTCTTCGTTTGTAACTCCATCTACCCATCTGATCTTCATCATTCTCCTGTAACACCACATTTCAAACGCTTCAATTCTCCTCTTTTCTGCTGCACCAATATTCCAAGTTTCACTTCCATACAGTGCCACGCTCCAGACAAAGGCTTTCAAAAATGGCTTCCTAATACCTAAATCTATATTCGTTGTCAACAGATTCCTTTTCTGTAGAAATGCTTTCCTTGCCTGAGCTAACCTACTTTTTATATCCTCTTTGCTTCGTCCATCACTGGTTATTTTGCTTCCTAAGTAACAGAATTCTCCTACTTCCTTTAGCTTTTCACCTGCCAATTTGATGACCATAGAGGTTTCTGATTTATTTCGGCTGCATTCCAATATTTTTGTTTTACATTTATTAATTTTCATCATGAATTGTTTCCTCAAGACGGAGTCCATACAATTCAAAAACTCATTCAAATCCTCAGGCGTGTCGGCCAAGATGACTATGTCATCGGCAAATCTCAGAGTTGAAATTATTTCTCCTTGAATCTTCACTCCCACTTAAACATTTTCTCCAATTTCCCTCATCGCTTGTTCAAGGTAAAGATTGAAAAGTATGGGTGATAAGTTGCAGCCTTGCCTTACACCATTCTGAATACCAGCCTCTCTCTCATGTCCTTCAGCTCGAATGACTGCTGGCTGGTTTCTGTATAGATTGTAGATCACCGTCCTATCCCTGTACTTTATTCCAATCGTTTTCAAAATGTCAAACAATTTAGTCCAATCAAGTATTTAAAATTGTTACAGCGTTCACATTCTATTCTCAGTTTCATATTTTTAGCCTACTTTCGATTTTTGCCAAAAATGAAAGTAGACTTATGAGATCACTACAGGGCGAAAAAAAAGTGTGTCTGTCTGTGTGTGTGTGTGTGTATGTGTGTGTCTGTGTGTGTGTGTGTGTGTGTGTGTGTGTGTGTGAGTGTGTGTACTCTGAATGTCTGTCCCCCCCTATCAATTCGAACACGGTGAATGCGAATTGAACGAAATTTGGTACAAAGGTAGCACTAGCAAAGGACACCTCAGTGTCATGTTTTATATCGCCGCCATCTTGACGGAAACGTAATGGCGGCCACACAAATGTTCAAAGCTTAAATCAAATTACGACTAACCTAATCATCCGATCTCTACCAAATTTTGCAACGACATACCTTTATGGGGGGAGCATCCTTTGACCAAACCAATAGGTCATCAGCGTAATAGTTTGCGGATGGCGGCCATCTTTGTGTGAAAATCGATTCCCCCTATTAATTCGAACACGGTGCAACCGAATGGAACGAAATTTGGTACAGAGGTAGTACTAACAAAAGGCACCTCAGTGGCATGTTTTATATCGCCGCCATCTTGACGGAAACGTAATGGCGGCCACACAAATATTCAAAGCTTAAATCTAATTACGACTAACCTAATCATCCGATCTCTACCAAATTTTGCAACAACATACCTTTATGGAGGGAGCATCATTTGACAAATCTAATAGGTCATTAGCCAAATAGTTTGCGGATGGCGGCCATCTTTGTGTCAAAACCGATTCCCCCTATTAATTCGAACACGGTGAAACCGAATGGAATGAAATTTGGTACAGAGGTAGCACTAGCAAAGGGCACCCCAGTGTCATGTTTTATATCGCCGCCATCTTGACGGAAACTTAATGGTGGCCACCCAAATGTTCAAAGCTTAAATCAAATTACGACTAACCTAATCATCCGATCTCTACCAAATATTTGCAACAACATACCTTAATGAAGGGAGCATCCTCTGACAAATCTAATAGGTCATTAGCCTAATAGTTTGCGGATGGCGGCCATCTTTGTGTCAAAATCGATTACCCCTATTAATTCAAACACGGTGAAACCGAATGGAATGAAATTTGGTACAGAGGTAGCACTAGCAAAGGGCACCTCAGTGTCATGTTTTATATCGCCGCCATCTTGACTGATACGTAATGGCGGCCACACAAATGTTCAAAGCTTAAATCAAATTACGACTAACCTAATCATCCGATCTCTACCAAATTTTGCAACAACATACCTTTATGGAGGAAGCATCCTTTGACAAATCTAATAGGTCATTAGCCTAATAGTTTGCGGATGGCGGCCATCTTTGTGTCAAAATCGATTACCCCTATTAATTCGAACACGGTGAAACCGAATGGAATGAAATTTGGTACAGAGGTAGCACTAGCAAAGGGCACCTCAGTGTCGTGTTTTATATCGCCGCCATCTTGACGGGAACGTAATGGCGGCCACACAAATATTCAAAGCTTAAATCAAATTATGATTAACCTAATCATCCGATCTCTACCAAATTTTGCATCAACATTCCATTATGGAGGGAGCATCCTCTGACCAAACTAATAGGTTATTAGCCTAATATTTTGCGGATGGCAGTCATCTTTGTGTGAAAATCGATTCCCCCTAATAATTCGAACACGGTGAAACCGAATGGAACGAAATTTGGTACAGAGGTAGCACTAGAAGAGGCCACCTCAGTGTCATGTTTTATATCACCGCCATCTTGACGGAAACGTAATCGCGCCACCCAAATGTTAAAGGCTAAAATGTAATTACGACCAACCTAATAATCTAGTCTCTACCAAATTTTGCAACAACAAATCTTTATGTGGGAGGCATATTCTGACCAAACTGTTAGATCATCAGCCCAATAGTTTGCAGATGGTGGCCAAGTATGTGTGCAAATCGTTTCCCCCTATCAATTCAAACACTGTGAAACCGAATTGAACGAAATTTGGTACAGAGGTAGCACTAGCAAAAGGCACCTCAGTGTCATGTTTTATATCGCCGCCATCTTGACGGAAACGGAATGACGGCCAGCCAAATGTTAAAAGCTTAAATCAAATTTCGACCATCCTAATAATTTGATCTCTAACGGATTTTGCAACAACATGCCTTTTTGTGGAAAGCATCTTATGACTGACTACAAGGTTATCAACCCAATAGTTTGCAAATAGCGGCCATGTATGTGTGCAAATCCATTCCCCAGATCAATTCAAACACGGTGAAACCGAATTGAATGAATTTTTTTACAGAGGTAGCACTAGCAAAGGGCACCTCATATTCATGTTTAATATCCCTATAGCACGTTGTATTTCAACAAGCTACTACAACCAACATTCAATTATACTCCTTGAAATGGACAAAGAGTTATAACAATACCCATGCATTTAGGAGAAACTAGGCTATATGTTCTTTACTGAACATCTTGTTCTGTAATTCATTATACTTTCTCCCAAATGTTAGCATATATATGGTTTACGACTGTTTAATCGTCAGTCCAATCTCTGCCCCGAATTCCTCCAGTTTCCCCAACTTCTCTTTAAAATAATGTTTCCTACTAGATAATACATTGATATCATCTTCATAAGCAAGATTTTACGTCACTCGGATAAACATGTAATAGAAACCTGAAATTATGTACATGCAAGTGATAAATTGTATACCTACGTTCAATTGACATATTAAAAAATAGCCATTTCTCATCAGAACACCCGTTACAGCAAGTATACAAGGTGTCCATGAAAGAAGTTCCAATATTTACCGAAGAGTTCGTATTTGACAGAAGAAGAAGAAAACGTATCTAAGTATTGGTCGTAAACTTAACATCTTTGGTAACAGTTGAGGAGTGTTGAATCTTCTAACAGTACTTAAATTAGCCGATATACCTTTTGTAATGTTGAATAATGATTGAAGAGCCCGACGCAAAAAAAAAACAAAAAAAACCAGAAAGCTCCACTTTATGGTCAACTAGCAGTAGTACCCGGCTTCACCCGGTGGAATGATGATAATATTTCAGTCTCTTTAACACTCAACGTCATAAATTATATTTATTTATGTATTCATTTCTTACATTATCAAACCCAGTGACAATGTGTATACTTAAGTCACTATGGGAAGGCTCTGTAAAATAATGATCATTCTCGTGATATTTGTCTTTAATCCGAGTCGAGATATGTCGTTAACTGTCCCAGAATTCGTGACATCTCAGTCGTAGAAGACTATATGTGGTGGTGATTAGAAATATAATGGACTTAAAATCTATGTCATTTGCCCCCAATGACGTTGAGGGCGTAACATCTAGGTAATTTGCCCTACTGATCAGGATGATATTGAAAATTCCTACATAACTGATATATGAAACTTAGAAAATAATAGAAAAAGTTATTTTTAGGACTCACATTTCGGGAAAGAATTGATTATTTTTTGCCAAAGAGCTCACACTTAGATCGCTATCTGGTTAAAAGTTTCGTCTTGTTAAGGTTTAAACTGAACGATAAATGTCTGAAGCAATTCCTCCAAGAGAAGCTTCCAGATTTCTCAGTCGATATATCGTTAACGTTCCTGAGCATCCAGTTGTCTTTTCTTCTGACGCAAAACATCTTCTACATAGTGATGATGAACATAGAAACGACTACTGGTACATATGACTTATCAACGAATGGGAAAAATTGATACTTTAAAGGAATGAAAGGAATAAAATAGAAAAGAGATGTACGATATACCATAACACTCGCTGTGAATTTTCTACGTGACCGGTTTACATGTTTCGGTACAGGTTCTCAAGAAGAGGAACCAGATCATTGGCATAAATGAATACAGTAACAGTAGATTAAATAGTATCCTAGACAGATGACACGCAAAGTAACACGGCCTAATATACGATGTAATGGTTGAACTTCAGAGAAATGTTTCATCTCACTTCGCAGTTGTTATTTAATAAATACTAACATGTTTGTAGCTAACATTGAAATTAATGGAGTGCGTTAGGATAAACGATATTCCTTGTTTTTCCCCTCTGGTGTATAAATAAATAAATGTTTAGGTGTGCCCACTCTTGAGCAAGCTACGTATAACTGATCATGAGAGAAGCATGGACTTTCCAGATTAAGGCCTGCTACCTTGAGTGACTGTCCTTGGGCCTTGTTTATGGTCATTGCAAATGCAAGACGTGCAGGGAATTGCACTCGCTTGAAATCAAAAGGCATATCAGTAGGGATCATAGGAATTCGGGGAATGAAGATATCTTCTCCTTTGGCATGGCCTGTCAATACGACTACTACTGAACGGGTATATCAAACTTACAATCTAATGGAAATACACATTTTAAAAATCGCAGGCGATGAAGACTGAGGTGTTACTTAGTAGTATAATGGACGTAACATCTAGGTCATTTGCCCTTTTGATGAGGATGGTAATGAAAACTACTGTTGAATTGACACGACAAACTTGCAAACTACCGTGGTAGAAAGAAATATTTCAAAATTCACAGGCGATGAAGAGTTTTTGTGTGTGGTGATTAGTGGTATATTGGGCGTAACATCTAGGTCATTTGCCCTTATGATAATAATAAGGTAATGAAAAATGACTACTAAACGAACATGGTGTAATTTTAAATCTGATATAGGTAATTCAGATTTCTACCTTCGATGTCTTCCAATGTCTGAACGTTATTTTCTGGCTTAGGCCTATACTCGATGCGTGTAGTGAAAGAGCTTATCGAGTGCTGCTCGGGTCCAAGCTGCACGAACCTGAGAATATCGCAGATGATGACGATATTATTATGATGACAGACGTTCGGGTGGGGGGTTCCCGGTCCTATTCACATTGACCGGTGAATCAATCATTCTTTCGTAACACTACAGTGGTTTGAGCAAAGACGCAATATGAACATCAGCATAGTCAGCAATACCAGGTAACACGGCGGGGTCTGGACATTTCTCTCATGTCACCTCGCGATGAATCAGCAAGCTATTCTCACACCTGCCCCCCCCCCCCCCCTCCCCACTCCAGCCACCAGGGTCTCACAACTTGTGGGACGTGGGTTTGCGACCACGGGACCCCAGCTGAGTCCGGCATTGCTTCTACTTACTGGTGCCGGGCTCCTTTCAGTTCTCTTTCCTGTCAGCCTCCCTTGGTCAAACTCATGTTCTCTTCCGACCCCGATGGTATCAGGGTATCCGAGGCCTAGCGACTCTTTCACTTTCCCGCCTTAATTGGCCCCTGTCTAATCATTCCTGATAGCCTCATTCTTCGAGGTGTCAGCCTCCTTTTTCTTTTCTTAATATCTCATGTCTTCTGCTCAAGACCCTCAAGGAGGCAGGGTGTGAGTAGCCCCACCACTTCTGTGGCACCCTGGATAGTGCTACATCCTCAAGGCCTCATGGCTGGTGAGTTCGGGAGCTGGCAACCCTGAGGGTTTCCTGAGCGGGTCCGGTTTTACCCCTTTTTTCCATTGCCTTTGGGACGGACCCTGTCCTCTTTCCGGGAATGGAGTGGTCTGTCCGCAATTTCAAGCAGACAGTGTTACTCGCAGGGTACCAAAGGGTAAGTATACACATTTTGGTTCTGATCGGTGAAACGGTGTAGATTTATGCCAAAGGGCCTAAATGCAGGGAATGGGGTGATCTGTCCGCAATTTCAAGTGGACAGGGTTACCCGCAGGGTTCGAAAGGGTAAGTATAAACATTTTGGTCCGGATCGGTGAAACGATATAGATTTTTGGCAAAGGGCCTAAATGCAGGAAATGGGGTGGTCTGTACGAAATTTTAGGTGGACAGTGATATTCACAGGGTTACAAAGGGTAAGTATACACATTTTGGTTCAGATCGGTGAAACGGTGTAGATTTGAGCCAAGGGGCCTAAATGCAGGGAATGGAGTGGTCTGTCCGCAATTTCAAGCAAACTGTGTTACTCGCAGGGTACCAGAGGGTAATTATACAAATTTTGGTTCTGATCAGTGAAACGGTGTAGATTTGTGCCAAAGGGCCTAAATGCAGGGAATGGAGTGGTCTGTCCGAAATTTCAAGCAGACATTGTTACTCGCAGGGTTCCAGACGGTAAATAACAACTTTTGGTTGAGATCTGTGAAACGGTGTAGATTTGGGCCAAAGGGCCTAAATGCAGGGAATGGAGTGGTCTGTCCGCAATTTCAAGCAGACTGTGTTACTCGTAGGCTACCAAAGGGTAAGTATACAAATTTTGGTTCTGATCGGTGAAACGGTGTAGATTTGGACCAAAGGGCCTAAATCCAGAGAATGGGGTGGTCTGTCCGAAATTTCATGTGGACAGGGTTACCCGCAGGGTTGCAAAGGGTAGGTATACAAATTTTGGTTCGGATCGGTGAAACGGTGTAGAAGTTTGCCAAAGGGCCTAAATGCAGGAAATGGGGTGGTCTGTCCAAAATTTTAAGTGGACAGTGTTATTCACAGGGTTACATAGGGTAAGTATACAAATTTTGGTTGAGATCGGTGAAGCAGTGTAGATTTGGGACAAAGGGCCTAAATGCAGGGAATGGGGTGGTCTGTCGGAAATTTCAAGTGGACAGGGTTACCCGCAGGGTTCCGAAGGGTAAGTATACAAATTTTGGATCAGATTGGTGAAACGGTGTGGATTTGTATACATAACAGATAGACAGACAGACAGACAGACAGACAGACAGACAAACATTGAGCTTTATATATATAGAAGATAGAAGATAGAAGATTTCGTTTTCTGCTGCAAGCTATCAGAAAAAAAAAAACTGTAGTGCTCCACTGATTTGGTGCGTAGTGGAAGTGTAAATGAGGCTGTCGGGGTTGTTTTAACTCTTTCTGCCGGCTCATGAACACAGACAGCTGGAGCAGACTGGCTCTTGCAGTGGATATCACACTAATATATAACAAGTAGTTCCGTGAAGAACTATACAGCCTATTTTCATATATCCTACTTATGTTAATTGCCTCTATCTACATACAAAATTTCAGTTTGATTGCTGTAATAGATTCGTAGATATTGAGAACCAACTAAATATTTCGGATGGTTGCCATGTTGTATTTTATATATGTAGGTCCTAGAGTTATGTACTGTTACATGACGATTATTGTGTACGTGTAGCATTCAAACTTCAATCGCATGATTAGGACACAAGAAGTAACAAGGAGATTTTAAAATTTCGCACAGCTGCCATCGTGTGGTTATGGAAACAATTGAAATAAATTAGATGCCAGTGGATTAACATTCCTATAAGTATTTACTGTACCAAGTTTCACTGCACTTGGATGGTTAAATTGCGAGAAACGCCAATGTGAATATTTATATTTCGTGTCGCCACCATGTTGGATTTGTGACCACCAGGTTATTCAAAGTCCTATAGGTGAACTTGAGTTCATATCCCCTATGAACATAAAAAAATCTGTTTGATTGCTATAATAGATTCGAAGATATTCAGAGCCGTCTAAATATTTCGGATGGTCGCCATGTTGGATTGTTAAATGTATAGGCCATAGAGTCATGTACCATTAAAGGAAAATTATTGCGTAGGTTCATTATTCAAACTTTCACATCGATCGCATGATTACGACACAAGAAATAAAAACTTAATTTTAAAATTCGCACAGCCGCCATCTTGAGGTTATGTAAACAATTGAACTAAACTAGATACCAGTGTATTACAATGTGTACAAACATTTCCTGTAGCAGATTTCATTGCGGTTGGAACATTAAATCGCGAGAAAGGTCTATTTAATATTTTCAAATTCGCTTGGCCACCATGTTAGTTTTGTAGTTAATCGGTTTTTGAAAGTTTTATAGATGAACTTCTAGTAGTGCCCTTTATCTCCGTACAAAATTTCAGGGTGATACCGCTAATAGTTTCAGAGATATAGATTGCCGGTGAAAGATTTCGCACATCCGCCATCTTGTGGTTATGTAAACAATTGAACCAAGTTAGATGTCGGTGCATTACAATGTGTATAAACACATACTGTACCAAGTTTTATTGCGTTTGATTGGTTAAATCGCGAGAAACGTCTATTTAAAAGTCACAAATTCGCGTGGCCGCCATGTCGGTTTTGTAGTTACTAGTTTTTCAAAAGTCACATAGTTGAACTTTTAGTAGTTCGCTTTATCACCGTAAAATAATCCAGGGTGATATCGGGAATAGTTTCGGAGATATTGAATGCTGGTGAAATATTTCGCCGCCATTTTGGATTGGTGAGACGTAACAAAATTTAAAGAGCACGGTCGGGGTCGTCCGGAATAGTGTTATGAAGTTACCGAGTTTCATTGAAATTGCTCCAGCCGTTTAGAAGTAATTAGGGGACACACACACTCTCTTCACACACACACACGGACAAAAGGTGATCTCATAAGCCTATTTTTTCAAAATTGAAAATAGGCTAAACATGAGATGGTGTGTGTCTGTCTTTCTGTCTGTCTGTCTGTCTGTGTGTTACATAATAACGCAAGAACCACTAGTCCGATTTAAATTAAATTTTGCATGGATACAGCTGATTTACCAGGTTTACATATAGGATACTTTTGATTTCGATATTTTGCACTGTTAAAAAATGGCGACTATTTTAGTGACGTCACTACACCCTTTGGTTTCAAAATTTCATATTTCCATATCAAATAAAAAGAGAACGCTAAGAAATAGCAAACATTTGATGGCACACACGAGCTTTAAAATTTAATTTCCTATCCAAAAGGTCCTTATCACTTTTAGTGATCTCCAACAGTTAGCGAGTTAAACCCACATTTGTGACGTCACTACTCCCTTTGGTTTCAAAATTTCATATTTCCATTTCAAATAAAAAGAGAACGATAAGAAATAGTAAACTTTTGATGGGACATATGAGCTTTAAAATTTAATTTCCTATCCGGAGGGTCCTTATCACTTTTCGAGTGTCTCCAACGGTTAGCGAGTAAAACCCACATTTGTGACGTCACTACACCCTTTGGTTTCAAAATTTCATATCTCCATTTCAAATAAAAAGAAAACGCTAAGAAATAGCAAACTTTTGATGGCATACACGACCTTTAACATTTAATTTTCTGTCCGAAAAATCTTTATCACTTTTCGTGTATCTCCAACGGTTAGCGAGTAAAACCTAAATTTGTATAATAAAACACGGTGAACACCGAGCGGTTACAGTATAAAAACAAGATGTTCAGCAAAGAACATATAGCCTACTTTCTCCTAAATGTATGGGTATATGTATGACTCTTTGTCCTCATCCCTAACACAATCACCTCTACCACAATGTATTGTTTGTTTTCTTTTATATTGATAATTAGCCAGTAAGTGTCAAAATCAATATTGTATACTTTATGATGATTGAATAACAAAACTACTAACTTATTGTAATGCATTCACGTCCGTTAATCTCTATATTAAGCCAGCCTGCTAAGTTAAGAATCTTCCGTTTTGGGTATCTTCCCCTTTAAAAATCCACGCCGATCACAGTAGGTTGGTGCTGCGACCTATCAGTGAATTAATCTTTATGATGTACGCCTATGCACTGCCATCGTAATGTACTACGATGGCAGTGGCCTAAGGGTGTTGAATGAGTAGACAGTTTAAAGTAGCCAAGAGGGAGGCGATCCAGCTGGCCGTGTTTAAAGGTAATCGGAGCGCGATCGTGGCTAATAGTTGAACTACCAGTATTACAAAATTGCCATACTTCAGGAGGCCAGGTATTTACACAGCGGTAAGTTTGGAACAATATTACCCACATAACCCACAAGAGGACAGCACCGTACAGAGGCATTAAGAAGGCTGTGGTTAATGACAACGTGTATCTAATTCTTCTATTCTCCTTTTCCTAATGTCTTATGTTTATTTGCGATGCTGGGGCTGTGATTTTATTAATAAACGAGTATATACATTAGCTTCTCCTTTGAGCTAAATGACATCTTATTCAGTATCTGTGGAAAGAGCTCGTGCACATAATTTGTAAAAGAATTCAAGAAAAAAAAAGTTAACTGCATCAGTACTCGATCCCCAGTCGACTGCGTGACAGACTAACACGCTAGCCCAGAGCTAATCCTATCCTTAACATCTGGTGTTCTTAACTGACATTAGATACAACCTGTTGGCAAATAATGACTTTATATAAACGATTTCTTCACAGCAGTACATCTTCATTAAAGATAATTTCATACAAAGTTTATATTATTGTATCAGTAGGGTATATCACATACAACATACTAAAACTATTGAAATATAAGACAGGCACATGAGGACAGCTGCCATCTTGTCGTGTGACACAGACAGCTCAGCTCTTTTAAGCCACTCATACAGTATAATATTATAATATTAAATAATAATAAATAACGGATCACGACCTTCAGGATAGCTTAAACCACCCTAGGCTCGATAATCGGAATTGGTGGGTCTTAAGCCATTGATTAAAATGGTTGAATAATTCACACGGCCGCCATCCTGAAATGGTACGGCCGATGACCTTGAATGTTGGATGAAAGACGCGTCCTATATAAAGGTATGTTGTCACCAAATTTGGTAGAGATCGGATGATTAGTTTAGCCGTAATTTGATTTTACGTTTTGAACGTTTGAGTGGCCGCCATTCTGTTTTGGTAAAGATGGCGGCGATATAAAGTATGACACTGAGGAGCCCTTTGCTAATGCTACCTCTGTACCAAATTTCGTTCAATTCGGTTTCACCGTGTTCGAATTGATAGGGGGGACAGACATTCAGAGTACACACACTCACACACACACACACACACAGAGAGAGACTCACACCCATACACACACACAGACAGACACACTTTTTTTCGCCCTGTAGTGATCTCATAAGTCTACTTTCATTTTTTGCAAAAATCGAAAGTAGGCTAATGAAAGTTTGTCTGATTCTTTCTGAATTTCTACGGAAATTTGAGTTATTTACGCGTTTCAGACGGTTTTATGAAGGATGCGCTCAATAATAATTTTTTGTCTGTCTGTCTGTTTGTTTGTTTGTCTGTGGACAACTTTGTTCCCTTATAACTCGAGAACGGCTGGGTGTATCAGCGTAAAATTTGGTACACATATCCATCAGAGGCACGACACTAATCATTGATGTAACCCTTCTCCGTACCTCTCAAAAAGGGGGGCCTACCCTCTTAAAATACATGCTGAAATAGGCAAATCTCATTTTCAGCCCCCTCAATGTGAGATAAAACTCGGGGGCCTAAAGGTTCCCCGAAAACCGCATTTTAAGGCCCTAAAACCAACCGCGTTTGAGATATTCCCGGGAAACTAATTTCATTTAATAAACTAATGAACGAATGCAAGCCGGTAACCATGACAACAGATTCTCGGAGGTCCATCTATTGCTGTAAGACGCAATGCAATTCCATTAATTACATTAGTGTGAAAGTTTGCAAATGGTTAGAAGGTTATCACGGAACCAAATTAAGCTGTAAAATTCATCAATATGTATAATGCGCTTAAGGGGGGAAACGGGTTCTCTGGAATTTTTTCACACTATTTACACCTGCGGGTGTGGTATGGCAGGTATATTATATTCCTATCCCTATAATATATTATTATTATTATAATTATATTATGGCGTACAACGACGAGACAAAGTCCCTCGGTGCCAGAAACAAAACTTGGGGGCCCCAAAGTGTCCTCGAAAACTACATTATAAGGCTCTAAAACCAACAGTTTATGAAATATTCCTACAAAACTAATTTAATTTAATTTAATTTAACAAACTAATGAAGGAATGCAAATCGGTAACCATGACAACAATATCTCAAGGGGTGGCATCCAACTTTCCATCCATTTCTGTAAGAAGCAATGTCACTCCATTTATTACATTTCTGTGAAAGTTTGCAAATGGCTATAAGGTTATCACGGAACCAACGTCACTGTATAATTGATCAATGCAATTAAGGGGGTCAAGAGGTAACCTAGAGCTTTTTCATGCAATTTTCACGTGCGACATATAGTACAGAAGGTCTATTACAGTATATCTCCAAACAACAACATTATTTTCAAAAATTCCTGGCATTTAGGAATTTGGGCCATTTGAGGCCAAAGAACCTGAATTTTCATGCACCACAAGCTTTTATAATTTATGAAAGGGGTCTTTCTGTGTATGGGGACCTAACACAACGTAGAGGATTAGTTTTTATGTGAAGTGTACTGCGTTTCGTCAACAAGACTTTCAATTCTATTTCACGTCAGAAAGTACACGTTAAGTGTATTTAGTTTGAGAGCACATTTTAACTAATCATTTTTAGCCTATTTTCAATTTTGAAAAAATAGGCTTATGAGATCACCTTTTGTCCGTGTGTGTGTGCGTGTGTGTGTGTGTGTGAGGTGTGTGTGTGTGTCCCCCTAATAAAATCTAAACGGCTGGAGCGATTTCAATGAAACTCGGTAAGTTCATAGCTCTATTCCCGGCGACCTCGACCGTGCCCTTCAAATTTTGTTACGTCTCACCAATCCAACATGGCGGCTGTGCGAAATATTTCACTAGCATTCAATATCTCTGAAACCATTACCGATATCGCCCTGAAATTGTGTACGGTGATAAAGGGCACTACTAGAAGTTCACCTATGAGACTTTCAAAAACTAGGTGACAACAAAACCAACATGGCGGTCAAGCGAAATTGAGACGTTTAAATTGACATTTCTCGCGATTTAACTATCCAAACGTAATGAAACTTGGTACAGAAAATGTTTATACACATTGTAATGCAATGGAGTATAATTTAGTTCAATTGTTTTCATAACCTCAAAATGGCGGCTGTGCGAACTATTTAACTGACATTCTATATCTCCGAAACTATTACAGATATCATCATGCAATTTTGTACGGTGATAAAGGGTACTGATACAAGTTTACCTATGTATATTTCATAAACCTGTAAAGTACAAAACGAACATGACGACCAAGCGAAATTGAAATATTTTAATAGACTTTTCTCGTGATTTAACTCTCTGAGCGCAGTGAAATGTGGTACAGTAAATGATTTTGCAGATTGTAATGCACTGCCATCTAATTTAATTCAATTGTTTACATAACCTCAAGTTGGCGGCAGTGCGAAATTTTAAAATTAAGTTTTTATTCATGTGTCGTAATCATGCGATCGAAGTGAAAGTTTGAATAATGAAGCTAGGCAATAATTGTCCTTGAATGGTGCATAACTCTATGGCCTATACATATAACAATCCTAAATGGCGAGCTTCCGAAATATTTAGACGGTTCTCAATATCTATGAATCTTTTACAGCAACCAAACTGAATTTTCTTATGTTCATAGAGACTATGAACATATGTTCACCTATAGGACTTTCAGTAACCTGGTGAGCACTAATCCAACATGGCGGCGACGCGAAGTATAAATATTTAAATGGACGTTTCTCACGAATTAACTATCCGAGTGCCGTGAAACGTTGCACGTTAAATGCTTATACAAATGTTGATCCACTGGCATCTAATTTATTTCAATTGTTTGCATAATCACAAGATGGCTGGTGTGTGTACTTTTAAAATCTCGTTTTTACTTCTTGTGTTCTAATCATGCGATTGAAGTTTGAATACCACACGTACACAATAATCTTAATGTACTCGTAATAGTACAAAAATAAAAATCCATCCTGGCGACCATATGAAATATTTAGACGGTTCTCAATATCTACGAATCTGTTACAGCAATTAAACTGAAATTTTGTATGTTGATAGAGACAATTAACATGAGAAGGCTATATGAAAATAGGCTGTATAGTTCTTCACGGAACTACTTGTTTTTTTCTGCCGACATACGGGTTCATCGTAAGGATGATTTTGTTTGATACTGTGCTGTAGATATACCCAAATTTGGATATCTGGGTAATATGTTTTAGACAATAGAATTGTCTGTCCGTCTTTCTGTGTATCTCTATGTACGCCTATAACTCGAGTTTGTTTGATACTGTGTGGTAGATATACCCAAATTTGGATATCTGGGTAATATGTTTTAGACAATAGAATTGTCTGTCCGTCTTTCTGTGTATCTCTATGTACGCCTATAACTCGAGTTCGGAAGCTTGGTGCATCGTAAAATTTTGGTAACCATGAGAGTCAATACACAAATCATTTATAAAACTCTTCACCGTACTTTTCATACAGTAGAAGGGTGATTATAGGGAAGAACTTCTCATAATACATGGTAAAATAGGCGAAATATAAAATATCCTAGAAGGACGACCAAAGCATATGTTGCGCTTCTCAATGTGAGACACAAAATTCGGGAGTCTATAATGGGTCTCAGAAAACCACATTTTAAGGTCCTTAAATTAACAGTGTGTGTGATATTCCCAGAAAACTAACTTCGTTCTGATCAATTATGAAGGAATGATAAACCGCTAACCATTGCAACAGTAGCTCAATTGATAATGTCTGGTGTTAACACCGAACACCGTTCGAAGAACGGGTACTTCTGCTAGTATTTCAATATTCGGCGATAAGGCAAGAGATAATATATTTTCCACAAGATTATCGTGCCCTGGCACAGAGTGCATTCTTCATGATGTAACACTAACAATGTTTATGGACTACAAAACTCACTTCAAAACCTTCTTCCAACCAAAGGTCATTACTCGTTGACAGTGTCAATATATAGATACGTTGAATACAACAGAAATTGACGGTCGTGCAGTGTCAACGCGAGTATCATGGTAGGAGATTTCTTTGTTTCGAGAAAGCAGGAGCTACTATTTCCTTATCAGACGGTTCAAGTCTTCTGCAACTTAGTGTCTAAGAAGTAAATACAAATAAGGCAAAGGATGCAGCTTTAATGTACATTGCAATTGACTATTTTTGGTTCTACAACCAGATAGTTTGAAATGGGAGTGATAGTGCACTCGGTGCTGGTTAATTATGAACTTCCTCTGAACCGCATATACATATTAATGATATCTCACAGTATGTCTGCTATATAAAAAATATATGTTACAGCGGTAACTCAGTTAAATAGTACTGTTTATTGCGTGGTCTATACCTAATTTACCGGGGCACGAAACAAGCCAGCTCCAGCTGTTGTGTGAATAAACTGGGGAGGGGGGGGGGGGCGAGTCCAGTAATACAACCCGTATCATTTCCAGTTCAATGTTTCTGGCACCATTTCTTCTAGCTAGTATACGTAGATAACCCTTACTTTTTCGTCATTTTGTTACTTTATTCAGTTTTTGTGTCTCCTGAAAACTAATATATTTTGGAGCTGTCAGGTCCTTTGCACCGGGCTCTTCAATTGTGGAAATGTTGTGATAATAGATGTTATCTCCCCCGCTGTCTATAACCCACCCACCATCTCCTTTTTAGATCACGACACGACACGATAGTAATAATCCATTTGTGTCTGCCATAATACGCGTGAATTATGGGACAAATACAATATTGCCAACCCCGCACATACGGTACAACTCATTCAGGCCTTTAGTTTTTGCCTTGACCAATAATTGCCTGTTTTTTGTCACGCACAGTGTGAGTACTCACGCATTAATAACCTATATACAGACTTATCATGTTGCCAATACAAGGTGTATTTTATCCCATATGTTGGTAACAGTAATGTGACGTCAATGTTTGCGCATCGGTAACAATTGAAGAGACCTCATGCACCAAACAAACATGGCAATATTGTCGTTGAATGAGCAAGAAACAAAAACACATATTCGCATAATTTAGCACATATTATCAGTGCAGTAGTTATAATGGACAGTAATTTCAATTTGTAATGACTCCCAAAATATGAAAATAAGGTAAGTAAATCATGAAAATGAAATATATTTTCCAAGTGATAGTGTTAAATCCAAGTTCACCACTCCTGAACAATTACTATATCTTCTGAGTTATGGTCTTATTTTGTACGAGCATAATATTGCACTCCAAGTGCTTTGGCACGAAACAAATGAGAAAGTAATGTACGAAAGGCATATGTTGCACAGCAAGCGCTTTGTCACGAAACAAATGAGAAAATATTGTACGAAAAGCATATGATGCACTACATGCGCTTTGGTACGAATCAAATGAGAAAATATTGTACAAAAGGCATAAGCTTATATTGCACTCCAAGAGCTTTGGCACGAAAAAAAATGAGAAAATATTGTGCGATAGGCATAATTATGTTACTCTTCAAGCTCTTTGGCACGATACAAATGAGAAAATATTGTACGAGAGGCATATGTTGTACTCCAAGCGCTTTGTCACGAAACAAATGAGAAAATATTGTACGAGATGCATAAACTTATATTTCACTCCAAGAGCTTTGGCACGAAACAAATGAGGAAATATTGGACGAGAGGCATATGTTGCATTCCAAGCGAATTGGCACAAAACAAATGAGAAAAAATGGGCAAGATAAGTTCCTGGTAGTTAAGTTAACGAAGAATGCTTATAGGATTTTGTTTTCCATCTATTGTTGCATATTAACTTTTCTGTAAATTTTGGAGCCTTTTTCCATGACACGTCTGTATTATTACATTTCAAATTACAAAGCAAGCAGGTTCATTGAGTCAATCACTTTTCTCATTGTCAAGTAAGTGACAAACAAATGCAGCTACTATATTATAATTTAAAACAAATCCCTCTCGGCACTCCGGAAGACTCCGGTGGATTTCACCGGGCAAAGAAAAATGCTTCTAATTCACTAAATTTGAAAATTGTTGTATACTGTACCTACCAAAGTTCCACATGTTTATCATACGAGAAACCCCATCTGCTTATAATTTCGAAAATATTTTTCTCACCCCTTGGGGTGACGGCGGGTCATATCAGAAAGTCTTTCACACAAAAGGTTTAGGTAATCTTTTTAAACGGGTTTGATTTTGTGTTTATTAAAGGAGGTATCATTTCTTCTCACAAAATTCCATTTTTCCCAACCCTTTGGTAAATGGTTGGCACTATCAAAAATTTTACTGAAATATGTGTTTGGCCCTTATCCGAGGAATGGGTTTGATTTGTTAAGAAAGAAGCAACAGTGCCACATCCACCCCTCATGCAGAACCAAAATCTAGGAAGTTGAGCATGCAAGCACCATCAAACAACACGTAGGCTCTGGAAGATACGAAACAGTACCTGGAAGATAATAACATTATCCTTGCAATGTATACCATTCACACTGCTATATCTGCAGCTATGATCCCAGCTAGACCCAGGTCGGCGAAGCCATGGTTCGACGTAAAAACGAACCTTAGTCGCGCTATCACTGGCAAAACTCAAAATAGAAAAGATCAACTAGAGGCATATGCGAGAAAAATAAAAAAAAACTACAAAAACTACTGAGGGACAAAAGCGCTCAATGGTTGGAAAGACAGGCGTTAATGGAAGCTGCAGAAGCTCGCAATGACCCCTACAGTATACAGCTCTTAGGAGGAGATGTAACAGAACACCCTGAGAAATTCACATGGAGACCTGGGGAGATCACTTCTCAAGGATACTAAGTATTTCAAACTCAAGCATACCAATTATTATTAGGCCTTCATCATCTAAAGAAAACATTTCTCACAAATGGAAGTAAAACGTGTAATCAATTCAACAAAAATTAAGAAAACAACCCGACCAGATGGGATCGCCAATGAAATCCTGAAAGATTCTGCAGATCTGCTGATTGGCATATGGGCAGACCTTTTCAACAAAAGAATGGCTCTCGCTGTTGTACCAGATTATTGGAGGAAATCAACAATCAAGGTCCTGTATGAAGGAATAGGTGAAGATACTGACCCAATTTCATATAGAGGAATAGCCTTGGAAAACAAACTACTAACAAAAAGACTCATAACTTCTGTCGACTTGCAAACACCCGAACAGCAATTCGGGTTCAGAGAAGGAAGATCCACAATACAAGCCGTAAACATTATGATGAGCGACATTCATGAGGCACTAAGACATCCAAATGGCAAATATCATGCTGTATTTATAGATTACACCAAGGCTTTTGACCTACAAAGAAGAGAAAAACTGCTACATAAACTGGAATCCATGATGGGAGAAAACAGCATATGACAAATAATTAGAAACATCCTGGCATGCAACAAAATAGAAATAAAGGATGGAACCACAACATCTACAGAAATCGATCAGACCATCGGAGTACTTCAAGGTGACCCAATGAGCCCATCCTTTTTAAAATTGTCACAGCAGACGTCACAAGGGTCCTTAAGAAACCACCTCAATCTCATTATATATGTATATACTGTATATGCGGACGATATGGTCCTAGGATCACCGGACAAGAACGAACTACAAGAATCTCTGAACGAATTATGTGAATGGGTGACGGAGAATGAATTAATGATCAATCAGAGCAAGGCAATGCACATGATATTCCGAAAAGGGGAAAAATCCTGCAGCTAAGGACAGAGTGACACTATAAGAAAAAGAGATAGGTAAATTCGTACAAATACTTCGGTATAACCCTACAAACAGCATGCAATTCTTTTAGTATACAGATAAAAGACAGAGAAACCGCCTACATAAAGGAAATATACGACACAAAAAATGTAACGGTTCTCTCTTTACAAACTGCCATGGCATTATTCCACGTGTAAATAAGCCCGGCCCTAAATATGGTATTGAAGTGATTTAGGAAAAACTATCCATAACGGATCGAAAAACATAGAGAAAGTAAAAGCCAGATTCTTAAAAAGGACTCTAGGAGTAGTAAAATCAGCCCCATCCAGACTCGTCTACGAATTAGCGAGAGAAACTTTCTATGTACAGGACCTACGAATCTCTGACAAACACTAATCAAACGATGACACTTATCGAGACCAGGGTAAAGAATCGCCAAGAAATACATCCAGAATTTTAGTCTACAGACGCAATGATCGACAGGAGATGGGCGAACGAAAATCAAAAGCCAAGGAATGTCCTCACCGGAGTCGCGATTCACGGCTTCCACCACAAAATTTGTCAAAACAAGAAGTTTTATGAGCCAAAAGACAATTGCGTGTGTGTAGTGTGCAATCAACCTTGTGAAAGATACCATTTGACTGTATGTGCTAAGAGGGAATATCCTTTGCTGAATATATCAAGAGTTAACTATATTGCCATAATGCACATGTTCTTTGCAATTAATATCTAATGCTCGTTTGTATTAAGAATGTTATAGCGATATTTCATTTTTTCGAAATAAGCCCTCCATTTTCACCCCGTTGGTCCGATTTTCCCCATTAACGAGCTCGATCGAGAATTTAATATATATAAAAATGAAAGTTTGTCTGTTTTCTCTGCATTTTCACGGCAATTTGCGTTATTAACACGTTGGTTGGTTGGTTGGTTGGTTGGTTGGTTCCTTAGTTTAGGGGCTGTGACAACGCGGTCATGTAGCCCCGTGTACTTTGAGTGTGTAAAATTTGTCTGATAACCGGTGTTAATTGTGATGGCTGTATTAGTGTGTAGCCGGCCCCGTGGTATTGGGGTAGCGCGCCTGCCTCTCACCCGGAGGCCCCGGGTTCGATCCCCGGCTCCGTCAGGGATTTTAAAACTGACGTGAGGGTTGGAACGGGGTGCACTCAGCCTCGTGAGGACAATTGAGTAGCTGTCTGACAGTGAGACAGCGCCCCGATCACGAAAACCAAGATTAATGGCCGAGGGGACCCGACGCGCTGATCACGCGTCACCCCAATATCTGCTGGCCAAATGACTGGGCAGCGTTCGCTTGGTTGGCCTTAGCCCGTCATGGGCTGTATAGTGCCAGGGGTTGACTTTGTTGTTGCATTAGTGTGTGATGTCTGTGATTCAGTTAAATAGTTCCTACTTTTGCTACCAAATGTTACCGTCCACGACACCTACTGTAGCTGCGGGCTTGGCTACTTGACGCCATCGCAGCCAGAATCAGGTGGTGAACGTTTGAACTAATAGAGCGTTATCAAATTTAACCTACAAATTTTGGCTTCACACAAGTGTAGTTAATGGAGGGTTGTTTTTCATGTCTTAAATCTTTGACATGGGACCGCCGGCTTTACTTCCCTTCCGAAGGAGGGATTTTTAACACCCTTTAGAAATCCGACGACTTCGGCCGGGTTTGAAACCGCGACCTTGTACATAGAAGCTCAGCTTGCTACCAACTACGCCACCGAAGCCGCCTATTAACACGTTTCAGACTGTTTTAGGACCGTTGCGCAAAAAAAGTTTTTGTTTCTGTCTGTATGTCTGTCTGTCTATCTGTCTGTGTACAAGTTTGTATGCTTTTAACTCGAGAACGGCTGGGTGCATCGACGTACAATTTGGTACAGATATCCATTATAGGAACGCCACTATTCATTGATGTAACTCTTCTCCATACCTATCATAAAAGATGGGCTATCCTCTTAAAATACATGCTGAAATAGGCGTAGAAGGACGAGACAAAGCTCATTTTCAGCCCCTCAATGTAAGAAACAAAACTCGGCAGTTGAAAGTGATTGGTCATCAATGACGGTAGTCATCGTGTCCATAAGAAAGTGATATATATAGATAGATACAGTACAACATTATATATAAACATTTGAAGTGACGGTGGTTTTGGGGTTCGGAAGAAGTGAAACTCAAAGATACGTCAAAAGTTTCCGGAAGTCACAACATGTCACCCATTGCAATAGTTAGCTTTATAAAGAAATCTACTTAAAACCCAATCTAATCATGTTTGTTCCCATTAAAACTTCAGGTAAGACGTTCAATAGTTCCCATTTCGTTTGATGTTTCCACTACTTGTTCAACAAATAATCACATACGGTATTTAACGTTATCCATTCTAACAGCTTATACGGAGATGGTGTTTGTCTGTCTGTCGTCCTGTCTGTTACTCAATCACGCATTAACCACTGGTCCAATTGAAATGACATTTTGCGTGGATGTAGCTGAACTACCAGGTTTACACAATTAGTGTTAGAATGGGGGTTCAGCGTCACTTAGGAAGTTGTGAGCCCCTGGCGGCCTTGGGAAGGAAGGAGTGATGAGAGGAGGGCGTGCGTAGATTCGTTTTTTTCGTCTGATTGTGCTAATTACGGGGATGTAGGTGTAGAAAAGGTGAAAATATGGTTTTGGGTCTAAAAATGCGTTTTCACATTTTTGCTAATTTTTGGAAAACCGAAAAAGTAATCATGACGCGTGTCATATTATTTTTTGATGTCGTCCTCTTTACGGGGATGTATGTGTTGAAACGGTAAAAAGCTGGAAACATAGCTTTTGGTCCAAAAATGGGTTTTTGTGATTTTCCCTAATATTGAGAAAAATGAAAAAGTGATGATGACATATGTGATATAATTCTTTTCGTCTCGTCGTCCTCTTTACGAGGATGTAGGTATTGAAAAGGTGAAAAGCTGGAAACATGGTTTCTTGATGGAAAATGTGTTTTTTGTTATTTTTCAAAATATTTGGAAAACGAATCAAGTGATTTTTATGACGGGCATGTTGATGTTTTCGTCTCGTTGTCCTCTTTACGGGGTTGTAGGTACTGAAAAGGTGAAAAGCTGGAAACATGTTTTTTTGATGGAAAATGTGTTTTTGTTATTTTTGAAGATATTTGGAAAACGAATCAAGTGATTTCTATGACCACCATGTTGATGTTTTCGTGTCGTCGTCCCATTTACGGGGTTGTAGGTATTGAAAAGGTAGAAAGCTGGAAATATGTTTTTTTGATGGAAAATGTGTTTTTCTTATTTTTCGAAGATATTTGGAAAAGGAATTATGTGATTTCTATGACGGCCATGTTGATGTTTTCGTCTCGTTGTCCTCATTACGGGGATGTAGATGTTGAAAAGGTGAATAGCTGGAAACATGTTTCTTTATGGAAAATGTGTTCTTATTATTTTTGAAGATATTTGGAAAACGAACCAAGTGATTTCTAAGACGACCATGTTGCTATTTTCGTCTCGTCGTCCTCTTTACGGGGATGTAGGTGTTTAAAAGGTGAAAAGATGGAAACATGTTTTTTTGGTCGAAAATGCGTTTTCATTGTGTTTCCAGATATTTGAGGAAAACAGGAAAAACCGTAAAGAAACCAGATTTGAAGTCTCGTTGTGTTGGCACAGGCACTGTGATGTTGCTAAAAAATGTTAATTGCTCACACAGAGAGAGATAGTTTTGTTGAAGAGAGAATTTCAGGCTTTGAAGCCGTCCACTGCGAGCTGGCAGGCAAGCATGGGCCCCTTATCATTTTTCGTGCTCTACAGCAAGAGAGATAAGAGACAGGTATCATTATACAGTGCGGCTTTATACTGAGTATGTCATAGTCTTGGTTCATAATGGATTTATAAAGCAGCGCAAAGTTTGATACGACGGGTGGGTGTATAACATGGTGATAAAAGATTCACATGGGGTTGAACAAAGAGGACATTGAACATGTAAAAAAACAAAAGGGATGGATTAGTGAAAGGTAAAGTGATACATCTTTTTCGAAAGGGAATTTTTTTCTAAATAACTAAATAAATAAATAAATAAATAGAGTTATATTACAAAAAATTATGTTTATTGACCCATGAATTAAACTTGGAAGGAAACCCTAACCACTTTACAAAATATTTTGCACCTTTGACTTTAATTACTCGTTCAATGAGAAAATCGTTGGGATATATTGTTTTTTGCACTTCTTCATAATAGAATCGTCCTTGAATGGGTTGACCGCTCTGATCCTCTAAGAGATAGGTCGCTGGTTGACCTAGCTTGACTTGGCGAATTTAAAAAAATTCTGTTGACCACTCTGGAGTGTACGATTTTGAAAACACACTTCTATGTTTACTGATGCGAACAAAATCCCCAATTTTAAGGCGATGTCGCCTTGGGTCAACCCTTTTTATAGGGTTAAACAGTCCATTGAGTCTGGGTAGGTTCTTGGTGACGAGACGTGGTTTCATGCCAATAGTGGAATGAATCGTGTTGTTGTATCGTGACACAAGTTGAGGTAACCAGTCTATCCATCGATAGGAACCATGTATTGTAAATTCTTTCCACATATAACTTTTTAATGTTCGATTGAAGCGTTCAACTACGCTAGCTTTGAGATTGCTATACGTGGTGTAATGGTGAATTCAGGGTGTCTACCAACTCATCTTAAAAGAATTCCCTGATTATTCCCTGATTTTTCCAGAATTAATGAGAGAATTCCCTGAGTAAAAGAATGCTAAACATTCGCCCGGGAACGGGAAGTGTGATGAAACGCACGCTATTTTTGGTTGGTTTTAAGCGCTCTCCAGGAACAAGAAGCAAAATGTAATCTAGGAAAGCAAAAGGAAAATAGAATTAAGTTTTATGTTTTCTGTTCTCGGAAATTCCAGGATCCAAACAGATGTGAGCAATGGCGGCACAAGGGAAACAGTTGTGAAAATAAATTTATTTCAATAAGTGAACTTGTTGTCCAGTAAAATAAGCAAGGTCTATTAAGTCATACTGCTTTCACTACAGTAAATGCCTCCAATAAAAGGGACAAAGGAAGGTTGAATACACACATCAAGGTGTCACCATATGAGTGGAATCATCTTAGACCAATATTTAATTTGTAAAACCTTTCATTACCATTGAAATCACTAATCTACGTCGCAGGTATGATATTCGGTAGCATAAGTCTGAATATAATAAGCCTATACAGTAATTTACACATATCCAAGGGACGAAGGGAGGCATATTCAAAGTTCTCACTCTGAATTAGGTCCACCTCGTCATGACAGATGTAATTGAGTAATCATCATCCAAGTCCCACTCCAGCCACCCGGGTGTGGTTTACAAGCCTCCTCCACTCCTTTCTGTCCCTCCATTTTTCCTGTTCCATCACTTCTGCCACATCCAACCCAGCTTCTCCAATGTCCTTCAAAATTTGGTCCAACCACCTTCTTCTCGGTCTTCCAACTGGTCTCTTACCCTTGACTTCTCTTTCTAATTCCCTTTTTGCTACTCTTTCTTTACCCATTCTTTTGAAATGTCCGAACCAACGTAACCTTGCTTTCTGTATCTTCTGATTTGACGGTTCCATATTTAACTCTTCTCCGATTTCAATATTTTGAATTCTATCCCTTGTTGTCTTTTTAGCTGAAGTTCTTAAAAATTTAACTTCTACTGCTTGTATCTTACTATTTTGCCTTTTATTCGTTACCAGTGTTTCCAGTCCATATGTTACAATTGGTATGAAATACTGTTTATATAATATTAATTTCGTCAATTTAGTAATTTATAAATACATTTAAATGAAGGAAATCATTATGAATGATGTTTCGACAGGCCAGAACACACCATTATCAGTCTAAAATAATTTAACCTAGTCTGTTTGATAATACAAGGCCGAGTTTGAAAGGTGTTACAAACACATTTCCTGGGTGCAATTAAAAACAAAATAGGACATAAGTTCTAGCCTAGCCAAGGAACGTAGGAGCAATAAATATGCATTTAAGGGCACTAGGCATATCCATCATATTACATAAACATCAAACATTTTCCTTGTTCCCGTTCCAGTCGTTAACCAGAGCCCCCGTTCTCATTCCCGGGCCAATCGTGAACCAGCCTGAACATAACTGGCAGCATCTACAAGGTAAAGATGATCACATTAACAACCTCATAGTGATCATGAGCTTCCGTTAAGCCTTTTGATCACTACAGTACAAAGTACAAATGAAATATTCGTAAGCAGAGCGAGAGGTTATTTGCCTCGATGCACAAGAGTAGACACAGGTCGAATAGCACACGATATAATAGGGGGTACAGAGGAGTGCGTCAGGCCTCGGCAGCCGGCACAGTTCATATCCTCGCCGCTAGATGGGGGCTTCAATCATTCCGTTCCTGACCCGGTCGGAGACTGGAAGCAGGCTGTGGATTTTAATTTCATAATAGGGGGTAGCACAACCACGTGTTTGAACGACTACGTATTTTAGGGGCTAAATCATATATCAACAGCAGCACAAGAACACCCTGGACAATTATTGCACACCATAAGTTTTCACTATAGATTTAGCACACAATGGCACAAATGTTATATTTTTCGTAAACTTCAAACAGCACACTAAAGCATTAACAGTAGAACTACAGCAGACAATAATCAAAAAATACCGGGATGGAAAAGCCGCGCAAACAGTATTGTCAAACCAGGTCTAACACATGTTGCCCGGGCGCGCGCTAACACTTGACATGACAATACACATGGTAAAACCTCACTTCCTGTACCGAAAGCACTATCGAGACAATATACCGCAATATATGCGCTTTTGAAGCTTACACTGAGCAAACCGTTAAAAATATCAATATACTATGAGTGTAAGAATTGTTCAGTTCTATAAAAAAAAAAGTCCGCGAGAGCTTATATCTATCTTCAATACATCGCCCACTATAAGTGTTTTTAGATTGGACGGGAGGGGGATTTGAGTTTCATGCACCTCGCCATTCTTAAATTACGTCTGACAAGAATTCGTTGTACATGCTATCTCCATGATAATATAATTAATAGTCCAGTCAGTGATTTCAACCCATCATGCAGAGACGTAAAACGGATATAGGCCTAGGTCGTAGTTCATTGACATCGAAAAAAAAAGCGCTTGTCACGTAATGCATTCATAACTGTTTCCGGGCGAAGCTAGTATATTATACTCTGTGAGCTGCCAGAATAGGATTGACAGTTCTCGTCTCTCCATGTGGTCTGAGAACGAGATTGCCAAACTGTACAAGCCAGAGATAAAGCTGACCAGGCACTGAGGCACGTGGGCGGTAATATTGCAACGCAGAGTATTATGACATAAACTATGCGAACCTGGATTGGTCAAGAGGCAGAGCGGTGATGAGTGACGTGGAATTTCCGCTGAAATGTCAATCCTATTCAGGCAGCTCACAGAGTATATTTATAAACAATACTAAATGTAAAATATTTTGTCGCCAAAGTTGCTATATCCACCGACAAAATCGCTAAATTGGCGATACTGATCGCAACGAACAAAATGCTCAAGGCCCAATAAAATGGCGTAGTTGGCTCCTGCGCAGGAAGCGAACGGAAAAGTTGCCACATCATACGTTCAGTTGACCTTGAGAAGGCACTGCTCATTGGCTGAGCACTGTCATCCGGGTGTCTACTGTAAGGATGAAGTAAAAATTAGTTACTTTTTAGTTACCTTTTAGTCAATTTTAGTTACCTTTTAATTCAAGATACGTCTGTGGTCTGCAAGCAAAGGGGCTCATCACGCGGTGAAGATAAACAACAATGAACTGTGTTTAATGCTGTAAATAAAATAAATAATAAAAATATACTATATATTAATTATCAAATTAGTTGTTTCAGCTAATATGTTGTCTTGTGCACAATACGTTGTTTTAATATCAAGAGGTTGCTCTGCTCTTTACCGTTTGGCGAGATTTCCTTTGTCCCCGCGGTAGATCACGAAGAATTGTATGCGACGTTACGTGATCGTCGCCAAATTCTGACTTTGCAGTCAAGTACGGAGAAATATCGAGATGTTACACAATTGGCGCTGGTCTCAGCCGTTTGACGAGATTCCCGCAGTTTTCACGATAGAACACGAAGAAAAATCGCGATTTAGATAAACGGTGTCACTTTTGGTCATTCGACGAGATTTCCATTGTCCTTGAGGTCGGGCACGAGATAATATAGCATTATTACGCAATCGGCGCCACTTGCTGTCCGTTTGACAAGAATCCAGTTGTCCTAGTCATTGAAGGCGGAGAAATATCGCGATGTAACGCAATCGCTGCCGCTGTCGGCCGTTTTACGAGATTCACGTTGTCCTCGCGATATTATGCAATCGGCGCTGCATCCAGCCGTTCAACGATTGCCTGCCTATCTGCCCTGACAGAATGGTGGAGGCAGGCTCAAGGTTGGGCATGGTTAAAATTCACGAAAAGTAATGGACATGTTGTATGGTCGGCGCCGTGATTCCCGCAGTCCCTATGCTGTGGTTGGGAGTTCATTAGTTCAGGGTGGATCACGAGGGAAAATTAGTATCGCGATGCAGCGTAGGCAGTCATTTCTAAGTGGGTTGATGCATTTCTCGCTCCCCGTACGCTTTTAAGTATACGGTCATGGTAAAAGTGGCGAGTAGGTTTCGGAATGTTTCGTGATGAATGCCCAATCACCTTTGACAGGATTCCCGCAGCCCTCGTGGTCACAAGTTCACGATAGGGGACGGGATTTATCATTTTACGCAACTGACGTCGATCTCGGTCCGTTTGACGAGATTCGCGCAGGCAAGTCATGAGGTCAGCCAGTCTTCTTGAGGATGTGATTTTGGAGGATGAACGTTCGAAGTAGGTACCGTATCTAATATTACGAATTATTCTGAGAGGATTGCACGAATAATACGACAAGAGGGCACATTCTCTTTCGAATGCGAATCACGAATTATACAAGTTATCGAAATAACCAGTTAGATTATATATCCGATGGAACCAAAGTTCGAAGGAAAAATCGACATATAACTGAATTTCGAATTAACCATACCGGATGTCGCAAATTTACGAGACAGATTTTTAAAATACCGGTAGGTTATTATGTATTTCGAGGCTATTTCGTATTTTTTGTTTCGAAACGGTAACATTTCGCAAGATAGCAACATTAAATTATTTCACGTTATTTTTGGAATTCAATTTGACTCAAAATTTAGAGGTCAATAACTGAAATAAGAGGTTTCTGTTTAGTTTCGGAGGTTTTCGCGAACAAACGTCTCGAGAAAAGTCAGGTTTCCTAATAAAACAGAAAAATATTTCACACAAAACTAGAAAGTATTCTTGATGCCGAAAATGTACGTTGAATTGATGTAGCCTATACCACACAAGGTGTCCACAGTATGCATTTCCTCTAGCTCAGGCACGACGAAGTATAGCTTATGAAATCGGCGCCGCTTGCGTGAAACTCGCTCCATCGCAATCTCTGAGCCTAGCGGCGCGAGTTTAAATGATTCAAGCCGCCTACAGAAAATTTTCGTTACCGTTTGTAAAATTCGTTGCTTTTTCGTCACTTTCGTCACCCGTTTGTAAAATTCGTTACTTTCGTTACCGGTAGACACCCTGGTCATCAGTAACGAGCGATCACTTCCCGCGAAATTCGAAAGTATTGCTTCCACTTTTACGGGATATAGACAAATGGAGAAAAATCCCTGATTAACAAAGAAATTCCCTGATTTTTCCCTGATTATTCCAGAAATTCATAATTCCCTGAGAATTCCCGGTTTTCCCGGTTTTCCCGGGTCGTAGACACCCTGACCTTAGATTTGAGAAAACTGTAGAAATCCTTGTTGAAAAATTCTTTCCCCTGGTCGGTTTGTAACAAGTTAGGTTGACGTTTTGATTGTTCAATAATATGTTGAAAGGCCTTTGTGACTAAGACACCAGTTTTATTTTTACCGGTTGAACAAAAGGCATTTTGGAAGAGACATCAATGACGGTCAACATATATTGTACACCATCGTTAACGTTTGAATAAGGTATCATCTCAACCAAGTCTGCCTGCCAATGTCCATCGATTCCTTTGGAAATGACACGACGTCGTTCATAAATGCGTCGGGCTGGTTTATATAATTCATGAGCGATGTCCACTTTGATGGGGGATGGCCTATAAGATAGTTTTAGCATCTCGGAGTTGTTGTTCAATGTGGGCGATTTCTGCCTCATGTCCAGTGTGACCAGCTGGTTTTGATGCATGCAGCAAGAATAAGCGCTCTACTAACTGATTGGGATTTTTCCAAATGGTTATATCTATGTAGGGTTTTAATTTCTTAAACCTTACACCAGAGGCAGAGTGATGTTTTTGATTACCAAACATGTTTGCAATGATGGTTTTATATTTTTGGGATATATTGGCATTGAGCTGCTGAGAGGATTTATAGTTTCTTTTGTGAGCGTTGGTGCATAATAAAATGGATTTATATTTAGCAAGGTCCTCGGACGTAAAATCTTGTAAAGAGGGGGTGCGAGAGAATACAGCTTTAACAGACCTGATGTTAATTTATAGTCGATCTTTTTAATGACAGCTTTCGTACGAGCAAATTTAATGGATGAATCCCCAATTTTAAAACTATCATTCTCATAGCGAACACCATACGTGTTATCTATCTTTCCAATAAATAGAAGGGTCAGATACGGTTCCAGTGTTGCCCCATAATGTTTGATTAAAATGTTTTTGAGTTGAGCTTTATTTTGAGGGGTTGCCAAGGCATGTGAAAACGGAGATGATGTGGAGGAAGACGGTGTTGCCGCTATGACGGATGATTTTTGTTTTGTTTTTAGAAACTGTTGAAGGGGTGAGGATTTTTTCTTTCAGGACTAAATATGGTTTAACTTTCACTTTCACTTTGTTTATATTGTTCTTCTTGTTGTTGTTGTTGTTGTTCTTCTTCTTCTTCTTCTTCTTGTTCTTCTTCATGTTCTTGTTGACTAACATTGAGGAGGAGGAGGATTTTACCTGTCGTGTGGAATCTGTTTGAGAAAATTTTGAACTTGTTAAGGGTTTGGTTTGAGAGGTAGTAGCAGCAGCAGCAGCAGAAGCATTTGGTTTGAACAGCATGGGATCAACCGATGATGGAGCATGTTTTTATCATGGGCAAAGGATTGACGTTTTTTAAACGTTGTAATTCACGAAATTTATGTCGAATCGTATTTCGTGCCTGAATAATACGCTGCATGATTTGAACATGACGAGCCTTGATTAATTTAGATGATGATGCAGGCTCAGGAACACATTTTGTAGCCTATGTGAAACAAGGTTCCACAGTATGGTACTTTGACAGTTATGGAAATTTACCAGCCCCGATCGAGTTGCTACGTTATTTGGGAAACCGGGTAAAGATATTCTATAATATGAAGCGTCAACAAACCTTTGACAGTCATGAGTGTGGACGTTTGTGTTTACATTTAGATAGATTTCATTAGAAAGCTAACTATTGCAATGGGTACTGCACCAGAATTTATTTAAGGCCATTAACAAAGAACCAATCTGGATATGAACTAAGACCCAGGAAAAATAAAAGAGTGGATTAAAATCTTTTATTCTTAAAATACGTGAGATATGGGAAAATCTGTATAGAAATTAATGAAATACTATGCATCTTATACAATTATAGAAGGCAAGAAAGAAGGAATGATTTAAATATGAATATATATATTATACGTCATGAAGGGGAGGTCTACATTGTAAGAGAACATCACGCCACATGAAGCGAGAGTTACGTCATGAAGGAGGAGAAGGGACGAAGGTCGAACTACGGACTGGGAAAGGAGAGGTGGTAGAAGTTACATCACACCACGAGAGGGGAGGCAGAGTGAGTAACTTGCCGAGCGCAGAGAGCCGGACAGAGCAGTTCTTTCCAATTTGAGATTTTATCGAGTAAAGACCTCGAGAAGAAGCTAGTATTTGTTACAATAGTGCCACGCTTTATGAAAGTTGGAATAAGACGAGTGCAGTACAGTAGACTGTAACTTGCGGAGCAAGCTCCGTCGTGAAATAATTCAACTTGTGCGTGCGTAACTTCCTACTGCTGAATGAAATATAGTGATGGTTGCCATCTTGATCCTTCTGATACAAGACTGCGCTAATACAAATTCGTGAAGCGTCCGTTTCTACTATGAATGTTCTTTCAAAATCTGGGTACTCTAATTTGATGTTGTTTCTGAGCCTTTCCTTTGCTTGAATGAAAGCATTCTCGTCAGCTGCATCCCAATTCCATCTATTGTTTTTCTTTAGAAGCTCATGTAATGGTGCCATGATCTCTGAATAACGTGGACAATGACTACTGAAAAACTGACTAAGACCCGCAAAAGCTCGGATGTCTTTGATCCTCTTGGGTTTGGGAAACTTCAATATCGCTTCTATCTTGTCTTCATTCGGGTGGTAACCGAATCTGTCTATAGTATGACCAAGAAAGTTGATCTTTTCTTGAAAGAAATGGCATTTATTCAATTTCACCTTGATGTTTGCACTTCTGAGGTTTTCAAATAGCTTCTTCAAATGCATGAAATGTTGCTCTGGAGTTTCTGAAGATATTATAATATCATCCACGTAGCAAATGGCAAATTGTTTCACTTCATCACTCAACTTATCATCCAAGGCTCTGATGAGTGCTGGACTTGAATTTACCAATCCATAAGGTACTCTCTGATATACATAACAGGTTTGATTGAACATGAACCCTGTATAACATTTGCTGTCTTCTGTAAGCTCTATTTGATGAAATGCTGCAGTTAAATCAATCACTGAGAAACAGGTTTTATTCTTGAATCTCCTCAGTAGTTCTCTGATTTTTGGTGGCCTGTCAAATTCTTTCAACACAACAGTATTTATGCCCCTGGCATCAAAACATAGTCTCAGACTTCCATCTGCTTTCTTCACAACTGTGAGTGGGTTTAAATAAGGAGTGGCTTGCTTTCTGATAATACCGTCCTTTTCCATGCCTTTTATTAGCTCTGTCACTTCTGATTGATATTTCTCCGGTATTGGATACAATTTCTTCTGAAAAGGTGTATCATCTGCGAGCTTGATCTGATATTTATATCCTCTGATAATGCCTGGTTTATCATCAAATACATCTGCAAAAGTCGTGACCAATTCTTCTAATTTCTCTCTCTGATCTTCAAAGTTCTCAATTTTTCTGCCATAGTGAGGTATCCCTTCTGCTTCAACTTCCATGACTATTTTTACTAGATTTTCTTCTGTAGTTTCGTCAATCAGACTACACTCATTCTCCTCCTTCTTCGTGTCCTCTGGTGGATATTGGCCTTCATTAAATCTTATGACTCCGTTACGCAAGTCAATCACAGCTCCTGTCTTCGTTATAAAATCAATACCTAGAATAGCATCGAAATTTATCTGGCTCAAGACTATGAATATCTGCTCATATTTGTATTCATTTAAGGTGAATTCCATTAATGCTTGGATTTTACACTTCATGGTCTTATCATTGAATACACCCCTGACTTTAATAGCTGAAACGGGCATCGCTGTAAGTGAATTTCCATCCTTCAATCTGTGAAAACAGTTCTCTGATAAAATTGATGCTGTCGCTCCCGTATCTAGTAGTGTTCTCAGGCATACACCTTCTGATACGATCTCTATAATGGGTAACCTCGCTACTCTTCCTGTTTTCGGCTCTTCTATTTCATACAGGAGATCTTCGTTCGTGGCTTGATATAACTCGTTTATCTGGATTACATGTCTGGTTACGGTGCTGTTCTCATCCTCATTTACTTTTTGGAATTTGAAGTTTTTTTGTACCCCTCCTGGGTCTTCATTACTCCGATCTCTGCTTGTTCCGGGCTGAGATTCCTGATTCTGGTTACGCTGTCCCTGATTTTGGTTTCTTGCGTTTCTTTCTTCCCTTTCTCTGAGATTCCTTAGGTATTCTTGACTTTCTCTCTCTCTATCATCGTAATACCTCCTCACATTGTTGTTGTTTCTCCAACCTTGATTCTGTTGACTTTGCTGTTGTTGCTGACTCGAATAATTGTTCGTATTCCTCCAGTTTTGATATCCCCGATATCCATAATTATTCGCTGGGTTATTTCGATTGTAATATCCCTCTCTACGATAATCATTGTTTCTGTTGTGGTAGCTATTTCTCCATCTTTGATATTCGTCCCATCTTTGATTTTGGTATGGTCTTCCTTCTCTAGGTCTCTGATAACCTGGTTGAAAACGATTTTGTCCATACATTCTTGATCTAGTTGGACCTACTCCATTTTTATTCTCTTCCGTCTACTGCGTTTGATCTATGTGGATGGTGTGAATCTCTCTCTGTTCCTGATTTCCTCCTCTCTGGTTCTGGTTTCCAGTTGAGTTGTTGGACACATTAGACGTGTGATCCAGTCTCCTCAAAATTCCTGCCATCCCCTCTAATGTTTTTACATTTGCCGAAATGAGGTGCCTTCTAACTTCCGTTGGTAACTGGCATGAAATAGCATGAACTAAGTCTTCTTCCGTCAATGGAGGTTGCAAATACTGCAAGCGTGCTAATTGTTTCGTAAAGAAACTTGCGTACTTCGTTGGACTAGAATAAGCATACTTTTTCGAGTAAATTTCGGCTCGTATGTCTTGTTGAAGTTCCTTGCTACAAAATCGCTTTTGTAGAGCAATAGCGAATTCTTCAAATGTCTGATAAGTACACCTGAAAGCTCTGTGCCAAACTAATGCTTCTGAGTCCAAGTATTTCTCAACGACCCTTATATGTCTTTCACGAGGTATTCTGTTGTCCTCTAAATACGATTTCATGTCTCTAAGAAATTCTACAGCAGTGATATTTCCTACTCCGCTGAATTTGTTAGGCTTTTCGTCATCATTCTTAATCACGATAACGTTGGCATTTGACCTACTCTGGTAAGGTTCAAAGTCTCCTCCAAGTTCCCCTGTTTCCGTCTGAAATGGCTCTCGACTGAAGTTATAATTGGATTTCGGAATCTGCTGTTGACTAACCACGCTTTCCTTATCCTCTTCTATCTTGTCTGTCCTAGCCTCTAATTTCCTGATTTCTTCCTTCAATTTCTCATCTCTTTCTTGAAAAAATCTAGTTAAGTCCTTCCTGATGTCCTCCCTGACTTCAGCTCTTAACTTAGATGAAAATGTAGCATCCCCAATCGTGAGTGACCTTAATTGCTGTTCCAATTCGCTGGTTTCCTTTTCCTGCTTCGATCGAATTTTCGCCAGTTCTATGTTTATTTTCATCGACTGTGCGTTTAACCTTGTCAAATTCGTCTGAGTTACTTAAATCTGTTTTATTTACAACTAGCTGAAGTACCCGTACTTCGCTACGCGTCATAAATAAATTAAAATGTGAAGGTGACAGTCAAAACAGGGGATAGGCGAGATGCTGCGCAGAGGGATATTAAGGATGGAACATTTTGTCCAACTACACCGCTCGGCGTTGACCGTGTTTTATAGCACAAATTTAGTTTTTTCTCGCTAACCGTTGGAGATACCTTTCGGATAGAAAATGTAATTTTAAACCTCGTATATGCCATCAAAAGTTTGCTATTTCTTAGCGTTCTCTTTTTATTTGAAATGGAAATATGAAAGTTTGAAACCAAAGGGTGTAGTGACGTCACTAAAATGGTCGCCATCTTTAAATAGTGCAAATTATTGAAATCAAAAGTAACCTATATGTTAACCAGGTAAATCAGCTACTTCCATGTAAAATTCATGTAAATCGGACCAGTGGTACTTGCGTGATTGAGTAATACACACACACCATCTCATTTTTAGCCTCGCTTCGCTCGCGTCATAGTCGTGTCATATTGTTATTGAATGAAATGCAGGTTTAACCCCGTTAACACCCCTTTAGAACCTGAATATCCAAAAATCCAACCTTAGTTGACATTTTCGACACACAACAAACATATCCCCAAAATATCATTCTTCTAACTTTAATAGTTTTGGTTGGTCGATTAGAGTGAACCTCCAAAAATACTGGAGGTTTTTCTTCCAGAATGTCACCCCTCCCCATAGGCCCCTTAAATTGTATTTATGAAAAAACGGTCGAACACCTATTTATTTATTTATTTATTTATTTATTTATTTATTTATTTATTTATTTATTTATTTATTTATTTATTTATTTATTTATTTATTTATTTATTTATTTATTTATTTATTTATTTATTTATTTATTTATTTATTTATTTATTTATTTATTTATTTATTTATTTATTTATTTATTTATTTATTTATTTATTTATTTATTTTTAAGCTGATTGATTTCCTCCGAGTTTCGAACACCTCGCTTATGTCGTTTAAGAGATACACGCTCCGTTAGGAATCTTTCAAACCCCACTTTTCATCCCTTTCACCTTATAATATACACTACATCGAAAAACCATTAGACATGTGTCAGCTTATTTTAATGATTAGAATATATGCCAAGTATCACATCCCCAAATGAAACCACTCGTGAGATATTTTTATTCAATGAAATACACATTTACCCCTTAACACCTCTTTAGAACCTGAATATCCAAAACTCTTTCCTTAGTGGACGTTTTCGACATACAACGAACATATCCCCAAAATTTCATGTTTGTAACATCAATAATTTTGGCTGGGCGATGATGAGTGAGTGAGTCAGTCAGGACATTTTCTTTCAATTATTTTTGATAATTTCACCCCTCCCCATGAACCCCTTAAATTGGATTTATGAAACAAACGGTCGAACACCTATTTGCTTATTTAAAGCTGTTTTCCCCCTGAGTTTGATGAGTGAGTAAGTGTGTCAATCAGTTAGGACACTTTCTTTCCTTGTTTCTTTTCCCCAGAATTTCACCCCTCTCCAAGGGCCCCTTAAATTGGATTTATGACAAAACGGTCGAACACCTCTTTACTTGTATTTAAAGCTGTTTTTCCCGTCGAATTTCAAACTTCTCGCCTATGTCGTTTCAGAAATACACGCTCCGTTAAGAATCCTTCAACACCCAATTTTCACCCCTTTCACCTCATAGTATACACCACATCGAAAAACCCTTAGACACATGCCTGCTTATTTTTAATGATTAGTTTATATGCCGAGTATCACATCCACAAATGAAACCACTCGTGAGATATTGTTATTCAATGAAATGCAGGCTTAACCCCCTTAAGACCCCTTTATAACCTGGATATCCAAAAATCCTCCCTTAGTGTACGGTTTTGACATACAACGAACATATCCCCAAACTGCCATGTTTCCAACTTCAATATGTTTGGCTGGGCGATGATGAGTGAGGGAATGAGTCAGGACATTTTCTTTATTTTTTTTTCTTCAGAATTTCACCCCTCCTGATGAACCTCTTATATTTGATTGTTCAAAAAACTGTCGAAAAACTATTTACTTACCTTAAAGCAGTTTTTCCCCCTAAGTTTGATGAGTGAGTCAGTCAGTCAATCAGTTAGGACACTTTCTTTCCTGCCCCCCCCCCTCCCATAATTTCACCCCTCCCCATGGGACCCTTAAATTGGTTTTATGAAAAAACTGTCAAACACATATTTACTTATTTTTATCCTGATTTTTTTCCCGCTGAGTTTCCAACTCCTCACCTATGTCGTTTAAGAGATACACGCTCCGTTAGGAATCTTTCAATCCCCACTATTCACCCCCTTTCACCTCATAATATACACCACATCGAAAAACCCTCAGACAGGTGTCTTCTTACTTTTTAATGATGAGTTTTTATGCCGTCTATCACATTCCCCATTGAAACCAATCGGGAGATATTGTTATTCAATGAAATGCAGGTTTAACCCCCTTAAGACCCCCTTTAGAACCTGATTATCTGAAAATCCTCCCTTAGTAGACGGTTTTGACAAACAATGAATATATCCCCAAACTGTCATGTTTCTAACTTCAATAATTTTGGCTGGGCGATGATGAGTGAGTGAGTGAGTCAGGACATTTTCTTTCAATTTTCTTTTTTCACAAATTCACCCCTCCCCATGAACCCCTTAAATTTGATTTAAGGAAAAAAACTGTCAAACAGCTATTTACTTACTTACTTACTTAATTTTCCCCTGAGTTTGATGAGTGAGTCAGTCAGTCAATCAGTTAGGTCACTTTCATTCCTGTTCCCTCCCCCCCCAGAATTTCACCCCTCCCCGTGGGCCCCATAAATTGGATTTATGAAAAACCGGTCAAACACATATTTACTTCTTTTTATGTTGATTTTTTTCGCTGAGTTTCAAACTCCTCGCCTATGTCGTTTAAGAGATACACGCTCCGTTAGGAATCTTTTAATCCCCACTTTTCACCCCTTTCACCTCATAATATACACCACATCGAAAAACCCTCAGACACATGTATTCTTATTTTTAATGATGAGTTTATATGCCGAGTATCACATCCCCCAATGAAACCAATCGGGAGATATTGTTATTCAATGAAATGCAGGTTCAACCCCGTTAAGACCCCCTTTAGAACCTGATTATCTGAAAATCCTCCCTTAGTAGACGGTTTTGACAAACAATGAATATATCCCCAAACTGTCGTGTTTCTAACTTCAATAATTTTGGCTGGGCGATGATGAGTGAGTGAGTGAGTCAGGACATTTTCTTTATATTTCCTTTTTTCACAAATTCACCCCTCCCCATGAACCCCTTAAATTTGATTAAAGAAAAAAACTGTCAAAGAGCTATTTACTTACTTACTTACTTACTTACTTAATTTTCCCCTGAGTTTGATGAGTGAGTCAGTCAGTCAATCAGTTAGGTCACTTTCTTTCCTGTTTCCCCCCCCCCCCCCCAGAATTTCACCCCTCCCCGTGGGCCCCATAAATTGGATTTATGAAAAACCGGTCAGACACATATTTACTTCTTTTTTATGTTGATTTTTTTCGCTGAGTTTCAAACTCCTCGCCTATGTCGTTTAAGAGATACACGCTCCGTTAGGAATCTTTTAATCCCCACTTTTCACCCCTTTCACCTCATAATATACACCACATCGAAAAACCCTCAGACACATGTATTCTTATTTTTAATTATGAGTTTATATGCCGAGTATCACATCCCCCAATGAAACCAATCGGGAGATATTGTTATTCAATGAAATGCAGGTTTAACCCCGTTAAGACCCCCTTTAGAACCTGATTATCCGAAAATCCTCCCTTAGTAGACGGTTTTGACAAACAATGAATATATCCCCAAACTGTCGTGTTTCTAACTTCAATAATTTTGGCTGGGCGATGATGAGTGAGTGAGTGAGTCAGGACATTTTCTTTTAATTTTCATTTTTCACAAATTCACCCCTCCCCATGAACCCCTTAAATTTGATTTAAGAAAAAAAACTGTCAAACAGCTATTTACTTACTTACTTACTTAATTTTCCCCTGAGTTTGATGAGTGAGTCAGTCAGTCAATCAGTTAGGTCACTTTCTTTCCTGTTCCCCCCCCCCCCAGAATTTCACCCCTCCCCGTGGGCCCCATATATTGGATTTATGAAAAACCGGTCAAACACATATTTACTTATTTTTATGTTGATTTTTTCGCTGAGTTTCAAACTCCTCGCCTATGTCGTTTAAGAGATACACGCTCCGTTAGGAATCTTTTAATCCCCACTTTTCACCCCTTTCACCTCATAATATACACCACATCGAAAAACCCTCAGACACATGTATTCTTATTTTTAATGATTAGTTTATATGCCGAGTATCACATCCCCCAATGAAACAAATCGGGAGATATTGCTATTCAATGAAATGCAGGTCTACCCCCTTAACATCCCTTTAGAACCTGAATATGCAGAAATCCTCTCGGAGTGAGCATTTGCGTCCTTTGAGGAAGCTGCATACCAAATTTCATTCCAATCCGTTCGGTGGTTTCTGAGATTTCGTGATGAATGAATGAGTGAGTGAGTGAGTGGTATTTGACGAATATATAGTAGAAGATGGTGTCAAGTCTTTGTTATGCTAAACTCGGTTGACAGTGCTGTGTGAGTAGTTGAGTAACTAACGGGATTTCAAGTAAAGATCCTCATTTTCTATACCGGTATTGCAGAGCGCAACTGGCATCCAGTCGGCCGTGTCTGGACTTGAGCTATGTTGCCATGGAAACTATCTGCCTTGCCATTCCTTCATGAGTATATTTTATGATTTGATTTGCCTGTGCTTGAGTGCAAAAGGGCCGAAATCAGAAGAATGAGAAAGACTATCGAAAATTCATGTAGCCAGCGGTTCGTTCTGGGTCCTAAACTATGTGTATGCAAAATTTGGTTGAGATTGGTGGAACGGTGTAGATTTGTATACGGAACAGACCCACCCACATACCCACATTCACATTCTTTCACTTTTATATATAAGATATCTGTCAGCGTGGCTACGTTATTGATTTGCAACGTATCTATCCACTTGGATAAATCTTCACGTACCTTACTAACATTTATGTTTGAACATAATTCTATGGCGTTAATGTCACTAGATATTTTATGATGGATTTCAGATACAATTTTAGTTGTGACTGTTACGACCTCCTCCTTCATGTCCGTAACTGCCTTAACAATAGAAGCATTTATATCCACATTAATACCCTCTTCAATCAGTTTACTTTGACCTTCCAACTTGACCTGTAATTCACCAACAGTGTCATTTAGACTGTCAAGTTGCTCCTTGAGTCTGTTCTGAGCTCCTGAAATGTGTACATGATTTGTAGTGTTTTCTTCCTTAATGGAGCTAATACTAGCCTGTAATTTCTGTTCTAGCTCTATCATGTGATTACTGTTAGCTAATTTTACTTCTAACACTTGACTTACCATGTCGGATCTTAAATTTCCTACTTCTGTCTTTGTAATATTAATGTCCTGTTTGACTTGATCAAATGAAGTTTTTAATTCTTCCTGTGCATTTTCTGCCCTTTCTAAAATTTTCTGAGCCTTTTCCTGATTTTTCTTGGCCTCATCATGAATTTCCCTAGCTTCTTCCTGCGCTATTTCCTGGTTTTTCCTAACCTCCTCATGAATTTTCCTAGCTTCTTCCTGTGCTTTTTCCTGATTTTTCCTAACCTCTTCCTGTGCTGCTCTTATTTCGGCTTGGATTTTTCTATCTTCTAATCTAGCCTGCTCCTGACTTAATCTATCCTCCTCGCGAGCTTTTTCTTGAGCTAATCTTATCTCTGCTCGTATCCTATTTGCCTCTTCTTCTACTTTCCTGTCTTCCTCTCGTGCTCTTTCTAATGTTAGCCTAATCTCCTCCTGTGCTTTTTCTTGAGCTAACCTGATTGCTTCACGTTCTTTCCTATCCTCTTCTCTAGCTAACCTAGTTTCTTCCTGTGCTCTTTCTAGTGCTAACCTAGTTTCTTCCCTTTCCTTTTCTCTGGCTAACCTAGTTTCTTCTTTTTCCTTTTCTCTAGCTAGTTTATCTTCCTTTCTGGCCTTTTCTAAAGCTAACTTAGCTTCTTCCTGTGCTAATGTTATACTAGCCTTAGTAAGTGTTTGAACAACCGACAATTCTGCCTTAACTTCCGATTTCACCGTAGCTACTGATTTCTGAATCTCGGCTTTCATCTGTTTAGTGTTATTGTGTGTTAATTGGTGGAGGGCTTCAAGATCTTTGGTCAACGTACTTTGACCTTCCTTCATTGTTTCTAGCATCGTTCTAATGAACGTCATGTCGTTCGCTGACATAATTTCTTCTTTCTTGAGAATAAGGGAAGTATCAACTACAAAAATTACAAGTGAATATCCAGATTGACCAACGTATACATTTTATACTAGTGATGGAACATATTGAACATCTTAATACTACTTAAGTCTATTTAAATCGCGAGTTATCTCGTATATTTTATTGTCCCATTTTACTGAACCGACATCATTACATTCTATCATCCCACTTAACCTATGTTTAACAACATGAATTTACTTTTAAATTTAATATTACATGACCAATTGTCGTTAGCTGGTTCGAGAAATATGCCTCACAACTGGAATGTACTCCACTAATCTGCTGATGTTGTGTTCACCTCAACAATCATTAAATTCGGGATCGGCATTTTTTTTCAAAACTTATATGGCCTCACTCTCGAGTGCTTCCAAACTGCCTCTCTTGAGTGTCTCTTTCGAGTCGCTCCTCTTTCGAGCCCCCCACGGATGGGCCTGCCATTTAAATAATATACTATCTATATGCGCCCGAATTCACCAATCAGTACCTATATCCGCTGCACTGTAAAGGATTGCAGACATGTAAATACCCAGCTCACAAACTTACCCTTGTCTGCTAAGTAAAAATTGGGAATTTCAGGAACACACAGGATAGATATTATTCGTAAGAAAATAGTACTACCAGCCTAGGTACAAATTTCTACTATCATTTACATTTAGTGCAAATCGAGAAACTCCAATCTCGAGGGGTGATAAGGTTAATCTATAGTGAGCGCCTGTATCTATACCTAGCAGTACTATTTTCGGCGATGACGACAGTGAAAACGATGTCAGCTAAGATAAAAATTGACAATCGCTAAGGAGCGCCAGCCGTTTATTGTGCTAAGAAATGTACAATAAAACTGACTTCCTGCCTGAAAATGGTGTCTCCTTGACACTGAAATAAAAATAATCTCCAAAAATAAATTGCACGTGGCACTGATGTAATTAGAAAATCTGAAACGGCGTGATTTTATGCATTACCCTATTTTATACAAATCCGTTTCATCTCTGAACCGTAGTTCCATATCTAAGAAAAAATATTCAACATTAACTATGTTCATATTTACACTAATTCATGGTTCGCACAAATCTACACTTTATTGTGTCGAAAGATTAAATTGTCTATCTTTCAAATGAGTCTTTACCTACTCAACTTCCGTAACAATCAAACAAACACACACCGCAACTCTATCGGTTGAAAGTATAAATACTTGTCTATATCAATAGAACATAAGTGCCAAACATTTAAGCTAAGCACTGTACTGACTTTGTCTTTTCCCATTTGATTATAAATCTTGAAAAATTTCTGAAATTCTTTACTGTGTTAATAATTCTCTGATAAACGTGAATACTAGAAGTGCATGGCATTTGACCTTCATTTCACACTCCTCTCCCAAAATTATACAACAATCACATTCTTTCTTAAACACCCTGTACAGAATTTTCCTTTAATACACTCAAATAACTTCACAATCGCTGCGATCAATACTAGAAAAACTTGAGACTCCCTCAGCCTCCTTTCGTAAAAATACGTAACTCATTTACGTCTACATATCCTTTCTTGCACGGTATTTCAAATCTAAACTTCCATTTCAATGCATTTTCTTACTAACTTTAACACTCTTCTCGATCCTTATACAACTTCGCCTCGTGCTTATAATTTCACTTCTGCAATAATTATTTCAGTACATCTACTTTTGGATCATCCTGTGATTAACTTTCTTAACTCTTTCTTTTTCTCCACGTGTTTAAATTCAGTTTTACATTATTACAACCTTTGAAGAATTATCAGTAAGAATTCATATTTTTAACAAACGAAATAAGTTTATCTTCCTTCCGTGAATATATTTGTTTAACAAATTTATCTAGGCTTTTTAATGCTCTAAATAGCTTGCCACGGTGGGTGAGTGGTTATAGTGTCGGACTACCAACCCCAAGATTGCAGGTTCGCCCCTGGCCATGGTAAGTGATTTTTGAAGGCGACAAAAATCACGACACTCATGTCATACGTTGTTGGCATGTTAAAGAACCCATTTGAATTCAGTAGGCCGTGTTCAATGGTAAAATTAATCTCGGGATTTATCCGCCAACACAAAGTTCCTCCATTCTCTACTTGAAAGCGCTGTAGTGTCAAGGAGTTTAGATATCTAACCTCCTTGACTTTCATAGCGTTCAAAGGAACGACGAAATTCGACATGCCAGCTACCCTCTGGGTGTCAATTAAGAAAGCTTGCACCAGGCACCCGAGGCCATACGATATTATTATTATAATGCTCTAAATTTTCATTTGACATATGTATATAAAAGTTCTGGTAATACTTTCGTTAATGGAAAATGTGGTTCATCAAGTTACAGCATAGATCTACATATCTATCTGTCTCTTTACTGTGAATCTAATATTCATTAGTTTAATCATCTATCAAACATTTTATAATTTTTTTATCAGACTTTGTGTCGTATAACAATTCAATTTCGTTCATAATTGGTTGAAAATAAATTTCTGTCACTCGAATCAACATCATGAGTTATCGAAATATTTGACACTTCGTGACATAACTTTTTAAATATGCGGTTCAATATACTTTCTTTAATTCATTCACAATTATACTCCTTCTTTAATTCGTTCAATATTATACTCCTTTCAAATAGTTCACTATACATTCTTTAAATAGTTCACTATACATTCTTTAAATAGTTCATTATACCTTCCATCACTGCGCATAAAACAGATTGCGGAGCAAGCTACATTTATCACGCAGAACAGCACAGCATATAGCTGAATATCACAGTGTTTCAGTACAAAGCTGTTATACTTCGAATAAAAACATTTCTACAAGAAGAGATTCACGATTATTACGTTTGAACTCATACGTGAACATTATATAAAAATGCAAGTCATAAATCAGCAACGGGGAAGTCAGAACAATTTCATCAGTGAAATGAGAATAACCATGTGCTAAGCTACAGCATAGGGAAGTGGAAACTACGAAGATGAACAGTTGAATTCCAGAATTCACATTTATGGAAGGCGCAGCAGAACATCCACGTGATGCGCAAAATCACAGAACGAACCTCTACTTTTCAACAAGAGTTCCTATACATCTGGTATACTCGCAAACACTTGTATGAACGACGATTTTCAACCTTGAGAAGAGATGTCAATACTGAAGAGATGGGGAATCGAAGGAAGAGCCAGACGACGTGCAGTGAACGAGAGAGAAGGAGAGGACGGAGCAGGCTGTTTCACGGCGAGGTCGCTCACCCGAGCATGTCACCGACCTTGTTCCACTGGGGGAAGCATCCAGCTGGTTTCCGACACAACCGGTCTACATAGCTGTGGGCGATGCTCGAACAAGCTTGGTTTGGCAGGCGAGACGAAGGTATTCCCAAGACCAGATTCAACTCAAGGTAGAGAAGAGATTGCTTTATATTTCGTAGAATTGTAGTTATGTTCTGTGTTTATCCTTATTGACCAACCGTACAATTTTGTCAGTATAATTAAAATTATGTAGATTTTGAAGTAGTATATTTTTCGTATTTTTCTTAGGAGTCATTTTTCTTGTTTTTTGAAAATTTCAGTCACTTGGACGAAATTTTGCATAGCGCTGTTATTAACGTTAAAATCATTTCAGAGTAAAATCGTGTAGAATTATTGATATTTGCGTTAGATTTAATCTAATTAAATCTGTTTTATGCGCAGCGATGGAAGGTATAATGAACTATTTAAAGAATATATAGTGAACTATTTAAAGAATGTATAGTGAACTATTTGAAAGGAGTATAATATTGAACGAATTAAAGAAGGAGTATAATTGTGAATGAATTAAAGAAAGTATATTGAACCAAATTTAAGTACCGCATATTTAAAAAGTTATGTCACGAAGTGTCAAATATTTCGACAACTCATGATGTTGATTCGAGTGTCAGAAATTTATTTTCAACTAATTATGAACGAAATTGAATTGTTATACGACACAAAGTCTGATAAAAAAATTATAAAATGTTTGATAGATGATTAAACTAATGAATATTAGATTCACAGTAAAGAGACAGATAGATATGTAGATCTATGCTGTAACTTGATGAACCACATTTTCTAGTAACGAAAGTATTACAAGAACTTTTATATACATATGTCAAATGACAATTTAGAGCATTAAAAAGCCTAGATAAATTTGTTAAACAAATATATTCACGGAAGGAAGATAAACTTATTTCGTTTGTTAAAAATATGAATTCTTACTGATAATTCTTTAAAGGTTGTAATAATGTAAAACTGAATTTAAACACGTGGAGAAAAAGAACGAGTTAAGAAAGTTAATCACAGGATGATCCAAAAGTAGATGTACTGAAATAATTATTGCAGAAGTGAAATTATAAGCACGAGGCGAAGTTGTATAAGGATCGAGAAGAGTGTTAAAGTTAGTAAGAAAATGCATTGAAATGGAAGTTTAGATTTGAAATACCGTGCAAGAAAGGATATGTAGACGTAAATGAGTTACGTATTTTTACGAAAGGAGGCTGAGGGAGTCTCAAGTTTTTCTAGCATTGATCGCAGCGATTGTGAAGTTATCTGAGTGTATTAAAGGAAAGTTCTGTACAGGGTGTTTAAGAAAGAATGTGATTGTTGTATAATTTTGAAAGAGGAGTGTGAAATGAAGGTCAAATGCCATGCACTTCTAGTATTCACGTTTATCAGAGAATTATTAACAGAGTAAAGAATTTCAGAAATTTTTCAAGATTTATAATCAAATGGGAAAAGACAAAGTCAGAACAGTGCTTAGCTTAAATGTTTGTCACTTATGTTCTATTGATATAGACAAGTATTTATACTTTCAACCTATATAGTTGCGGTGTGTGTTTGTTTGTTTGATTGTTACGGAAGTTGAGTAGGTAATGACTCATTTGAAAGATAGACAATTTAATTTTTCGACACAATAAAGTGTAGATTTGTGCGAACCATGAATTAGTGTAAATATGAACATAGTTAACGTTGAATAATTTTTCTTAGATATGGAACTACGGTTTAGAGATGAAACGGATTTGTATAAAATAGGGTAATGCATAAAATCACGCCGTTTCAGATTTTCTAATTACATCAGTCCCACGTGCAATTTATTTTTGGAGATTATTTTATTGCAGTGTCAAGGAGACACCATTTTCAGGCAGGAAGTCAGTTTTATTGTACATTTCTTACCACAATAAACGGCTGGCGCTCCTTAGCGATTCAGTCAATTTTTATCTTAGCTGACATCGTTTTCATTGTCGTCATCGCCGAAAATAGTACTGCTAGGTATAGATACAGGCGCTCACAATAGATTAACCTTATCACCCCTCGAGATTGGAGTTTCTCGATTTGCACTAAATGTAAATGATAGTAGAAATTTGTACCTAGGCTGGTAGTACTTTTTTCTTACGAATAATATCTATCCTGTGTGTTCCTGAAATTCCCAATTTTTACTTAGCAGACAAGGGTAAGTTTGTGAGCTGGGTATTTACATGTCTGCAATCCTTTACAGTGCTGCGGATATAGGTACTGATTGGTGAATTCGGGCGCAGTACCATATTTCGAATTCCGGAAAATGTCGACACATCTTCGCGTTTCACATCCCCCAGACCCCAAAACCACCGTCAGTTCAAAAGTTTATATATAATTTATGTATATATTTTGCCCGCTGGCCGAGGGTTTCGGGGAGCCACCGGTTTCAAATGACCCTTCCGAGACCCTCTTCCAGTTAACACACAAAGGGGACGATACATTCATAGGCTGGTGTAGCACAAAAGCCTGCACTCGGGGGTGTCAGGAATTAGTGAGGTTCGATCTTTAACCAGCTCAGAGGAATGCATCGATAACAAAACTAAACAAGATAAGAGAGGTCAGTCTTATGTTAAAATTATAAATAAATTTTTATTCAGAACAGATCCCTAGCCTAGCATGAGAGTTGCAAACGGCTAGTCCGATACTATTCTGCCCTGAAAGAAAATATAAAAAAGTCCTAAACAAGGTCTAAATTACTCTCATGGTCCTAATACAAAATTCGACAAAATGAACAAGCTAAGAGAATGGCACGTAAGATCGGCCCTAAGCAATTACATCGAAATGACTTACGGGTGGATCAAACATCAAAAGAATCTACAGCAAAGCAAGACATATACTTGTTTACAAATACTAGAACATTTATATTTTTTTAGTAGCAAGGGGAAATGTATCCTATGCTATGATGATGCCATCTCTAACATTTATCTTTAGAGGTAAGTGTTTAGCTAGTCCTAAATATCATTAATTAATAAACGAGATGCGTTTTTTACTAGGAAAATCAAGCTATGTGCACAATGTTGCTGAATTAAAAAATGCTATGCTAATACAACACAAATGCATAGAATAATTCAGCACTCCTATGGTTGTGCAATTGGCACTGCCTGCGTACTCGATTTGTTACTGCTTGTAACAAACGGTCATAGTGTCAATGTGTTAAGAAAATAGAAAATATAGGAAAGCCAGCAAATGCGATAGTAATTAAACAATTACATCGACATATATTGCTACTAATCTGATGTGTGTGCTTCTGTTATCACATCACCAATTAGTTGTCGACTATTCAGGTGAAAATGTATCAAAATGTATCTAAAATAGCTTAACAATATCTAAGTGTTAACATTTGGTCCAGAAAAATAGTTTATTTTTAATGTTTATAAATTTTATTTAGATTCAGGGGGAATTATAAGATTTGTTAGTTTTCAAAATCCTATTTTTGATTATTAAGCTTCACACAATTATTTATCCCTGACAGTATTGTTGTTTAGTTTATGGACCTTTAAAAGCGTACAGTGCATTCAGGTAACGTGTGTATCCAACTTAAGCAAATGACTCAATAATTTAATAGTTTACGAGACACCCTGTGTCTTCACCAATATTTCATCATACTTATTAGACATCCTATGTCTTCACCAATTACTTTACTCTTATTTCGGATTCATTGATCCAGGCGCCCTCGGTTTTGGTACGACTTTAAATAGTTCATTACCACCGATATAACCACAATAACAATATCGGAGGTATTTATCCACCGTCACGACTGATATAATACTCTTATAACGTTAATTTACAAAAGTGTGGATTCCTAATTGATACACGTTTGAAATGCTGTTAATAAAGATTATGTGCACAGAAAGCACATCCTGACAACGCTTTAAGTAAACATGAAGGTTTCTGATACAAGCTAAAAGTGTGTGTGAGCATTCATAAAATTGCCTCTTCCCTGAATAAGGTCGAACCTGCGTTCATTTGGTTACAAAATACAGTTGCATGCATTGCCTGTGTGGCTTCTCTTAAAGAAATAAACCTGTTTTCAAGTATTGATCTGGCCAACAAATGTGAATAACGGAACTCTGCATTCCACTTGTAATAATGTCATGAATCTCACAGCATTCTAAACAAAATATTGATCCACTGCCTAGAATCGAGTGTGCTGTGTAGTGAACTTGGCTCGTAACCTTGGCCTTGATTTAACATTTGTCAAACTAGTTTATTTGTCATCAGCCTGACAAAATAAAAGTTGATAATAACTGTTTTGAAATGGTACGAAATGAGCATTGAAAATCCAGCCTTCTTGGCGTCTATAAATGTTTAACAAAACTATTGTTTTTCACACGCGTCTAATAATTAACTAGCTGCATTGTGCACTGAATAAATGAAAACAAATTAACTTAATCTACTGTTTTCCAACTCTTACAATACGCTATAAATATTTGATCTGACTTACAGATGCAGCGTCACTTGGTTCGAGTCCCGCCATGAGATGTTATATGCGGTCTCGTGTATGGCTTTAGATTACCATCTCATTGCGTCTGGACATCTTCCGTCGCCAATTCCCCACGCATGATTTAGAAATCACATGCCACCGCATGGTTGGGGTTGTATCTGAAGATCTGCTGGTTTAGCATGATTGTAATGTTAGCGTAGATAATAACGTAGCACATAATTAAAGAAAACGTTCGCGCACTGCAGCTAATATGCGGTAAAAATTGCCAATTTTCACTCCGCCACTGGCTCTAGCCTTGTCGCTTGTGCGACACTCACTCGTGACTTTGCACTGATACACACATCAAAAAAAGTTTTGCATCACCTCGGTTCCAAGAGTTCCGGAACCGTTAAATACAAAGGGAATAGAGATCAACACAAACAACATTTCAGCTCGTTTTATTGCTCATGAGACCCACACATTGCATGTTGTACCATCATACAGCTAGACTTTCAGCATTTGTGGTCCAGATTGCAGTACACACCACTACCTCTAATACCCAGTAGCACGTCCTCTTGCATTGATGCATGCCTGTATTCGCCGTGGCATACTATCCACAAGTTCATCAAGACACTGTTGGTCCAAATTGTCCCACTCCTCAACGACAATTCGGCGTAAATCTCTCAGAGTGGTTGGTGGGTCAAGACGTCCATAAACAGCCCTTTTCAACATATCCCAGGCATGTTCGATAGGGTTCATGTCTGGCGAACATGCTGGCCACTGTAGTCGAGCGATGTCGTTATCTTGAAGGAACGCATTCACAAGATGTGCACGATGAGGTCGAGAATTGTCGTCCATGAAGACAAATGCCTCTCCAATATTCTGCCGATATGGTTGCACTATGGGTCGGAGGATGTCATTCAGGTATCGTAAAGCCGTTTCGGAGCCTTCCATGACCACCAGTGGCGTACGTCGGCCCCACATAATGCCACCCCAAAACATCAGGGAACCACCACCTTGCTGCACTCGCTGGACAGTGTGTCAAAGACGTTCAGCCTGACCAGGGTGCCTCCAAACACGTCTCCGACGATTGTCTGGTTGAAGGCATATGCGACACTCATCGGTGAAGAGAACGTGATGCCAATTCCGTGGGGTCCATTCAGCATGTTGTTGGGCCCATCTGTACCGCGCTGCATGGTGTCGGGGTTGCAAAGCTGGACCTCGCCATGGACGTCGGGAGTGAAGTTGCGCATCATGCAGCCTATTGCGCACAGTTTGAGTTGAAACACGACGTCCTGTGGCTGAACGAAACGCATTATTCAACATGGTGGCATTGCTGTCAGGGTTCCTCCGAGCGGCAATCCGTAAGTAGCGGTCATCCACTACAGTAGTAGCCCTTGGGCGGCCTGAGCGAGGCCTGTCATCGACAGTTCCTGTATCTCTGTACCTCCTCCATGTCCGAACAACATCGCTTTGGTTCACTCTGAGACGCCTGGAAACTTCCCTTGTTGAGAGCCCTTCTTGACACAAAGTAACAATGCGGACGCGATCGAACTGCGGTATTGACCTTCTAGGCATGGTAGAACTACAGACAACATGAGCAGCGTACCTTCGTCCTGGTGGAATGACTGGAACTGATCGGCTGTCGTACCCCCTCCGTTTAATAGGCCCTGCTCACGCATGGTTGTTTACATCTTTGAGCAGTTTTAGTGACATCTATGAACAGTCAAAGGGACTGTATCTTGGATACAATATACACAGTCAACATCTATATGCCGGAGATCTGGGAACCGAGGTGATGCAAAACTTTTTTTGATGTGTGTATTTACACAAAAATATTAACAGAAAATTAAATAAAAAATACTGCCCATCCGGCAAATAAAGATTGTACTTGTAGGTTTTGTACAGTTATACAGTTAATTAAGTACGCAGTTTATATAACACTGAAGTGTGTGTGTGCGAGTGAGACCATGCGGTCGTAAAGTTTACTTCACACAAGTTCGTCATTTCACCTCGGATAATGAAAATATTTCACAGTTTATGTAGTGATGAATGTCTTCACTCTTTAAACTATTAAGCAATGCCATGCTGGCTATCCATAAGAAAAATATCCACAGATTTGTCATGCCACATGGTTTCCTTCACGGACGTGCTTTCACTTGTGCTCCAACATGCACATGTTGTCTCATCCAAAGACAAATAGGAACTGGTGTTACCAAATATGGCGTGCTCTCAGTATATGAGCTGGCCGCGTAAATTGATAGTTTCTTTGATTTACGAAGTATGCTGTACTTCAAATATGCAGAATTACTTGGTTATAATTATAGTTGATTTTTGGAATGTGCAAAATATGTAAAAATATGATCCCACGCGATATTACTTCAGCTTCTTCCCGCCGCTCGCAGGGTATGTTCAGTTACATTTCAGCATAAGTTTTAGTCTCTCTTATCTGAGCAAACACATGCGTCAACGGGCGCAATATATACCAGCTGAAGTACCCGTTCTTCGAACGGCTTTTAGTACTTGCTGGCCTAAATCATTAATATAAATAATCACACATTCCTAGTTATGTTATTTGAATGTTACCAACTACAGTACATGTGTATACTACATGCATTTTCACCCACCAAATTATTAATCAGAGGTAGGAAAGTGAAAATCCTTAGCCTGCTTTCAGTCGACCGACCAGGTCAGGGAATGGAATGAATGAAATCCCCATCTAACAGCAAAGATATGAACTGTGCCGGCTGCCGAAGCCTGTCGCACTCCCCTGGGGCAATGATTAAATGAATGACGGATGAAATGAAATGATAGTGGAGATTGTTGCTGGAATGAAATTGTGACGGGGAAAACCGGAATACCCGGAGAAAAGCCTGTCTATCTCCGCTTTGTAGGTGAGAAAGTGCGTGTATATTGGAAATAAATATCAGCTTCTATGTAGTAAAAGTTAAATAACCTGTCTTAAATATTGAACACATATCGTTTAACGTCTTCATACTATATTTAAACATATAAACATTATGCTAAAAATACATCAAACTTGATAGCAATTATCATATCCGCAATGAGTAATATTGCGGAAAGTACGTACCGTCATGATAAAGAGTAACAGTAACGGAACAAACATCAATCATCCCAAGTAATAATAACAAAAAAAAAAATAATCACAGAAAAAAATTCTAAGTTTATGCCGTGATTTGTGCGAGATTACGTCTAGTAACTCCGAGATGGTTCATTAGTGGGCTCTTGTGGTTTATTTGCGGACTACCAAAGGAGTAGCAAACTGTACGATAACTCAAATCTTATTTAGAACACCTCAGCTACTATAATGCGAGTGCTAAAGGCTAAAACAGTTTTTCACCTGCCTATAAAGGCTTCAAAAATGATTGTATATTGAATTTCAGGGCCAAGGAAATATAACGCAGCAACTTTTCTAGGTTTACGCCGTGTTTTGTGAGTTTTTTTTTACTGGCTGTGAAAGTCAAAATACCTACTTTATTGAAATAAATTTGCCCAGTTCTGCAGTAAGATTAATAAACTAATGTGACAGTCGTTAGTCACCGACACATTCGTCTGTGAACTTAGGTTACTGATTATAGTAAAAAAAAAGCAGAAAAATATTGGCCAACTGAAATATTTATTTAACGAAAAACAAATCGTCATTTAGACCTTCACGGCCCGTGTTATTATTCATAATGTTGAATTTTGGGCTTATGCCGTGTTTTATTATATTGAAATTCGACGCGTTTCGAAAGAAACCATATCTTTCATCGTCAGGAATAATCTGGAATACGACAATGTTGCTAAGAGAAAGCAACGAAGAACATATAGAAGGTGCCCAAAGATGGACGCCATTATAGCCCCATGTTAGGGACAACGGAAAGCAGCAGTGTATTACTTTCTCAGGGTTCTGATAATAGGTAGCCAGGATCCACTGAGATTGTAGCCGGTGTCGCGGTAGAAATTATCTGGGTGTTTACGTATTTCAACCGCCTCCCAGATGATTCTGGGACGATATTGCTTTATACGGGCAAGAACATCCACTCCTTGGAACATGACATCATGGCCAGGTGTTAATGCATGATCGGCAACAGCTGATTTATCAGGTTGAATGAGCCTGATACATCTATTATGTTCCTTAATGCTGGTGCATATTGTTCTCGAAGTCTGCCCGATGTAAACCTTGCCACAAGTACAGGGAACTCTGTAGATACCCGGTTGTTGCAATATAGGCAAACTGTCCTTAGTTGGTCGCAGGAGTTGCCTAATCTTAACAGAAGTTCCAAATACAGTCCGTATGTTGTATCGACGTAGGATTTTAGCATTACGATCCGTTGTGTTATGTATGTACGGAAGGTAAGCAGTTCCTCTTACATCTCTTTTCTCAACTGACGTCCTATTATTATTTGTTGGTTTCAGAACCGTAGAAATCAAAGCCTTGCTATAACCGTTGCTCTCAAAGGTGGTTCGCAGGGTGTTAATTTCTTCTTGTAAAGAAGACACTTCACAAATCCTCCTAGCCCTGGTAGTTAGAGTTGTAAGGATACCATGTTTCTGGGCAGGGTGATGGTGAGAACTTGCGTGGAGATATCTATTGGTGTGTGTTGGCTTACGAAAAACGCTGTGTCCTAAAGATCCATCCTCTTTCTTGGTGACGAGAACATCTAAAAAAGGTATTTTGCCGTCAGATTCCTTTTCCATGGTGAAATAAATAGAAGGGTGCTGGAGATTAAGGTGATCCAGGAAATGGCTAAGATTTTCCTCACCTTCCGTCCAAACAACGAACGTGCCATCCACATAACGCCACCAGATCTTCGGTTTGAAAGGAGCCGACGACAAAGCTTTCTCTTCAAAGATCTCCATGAAGAAATTAGCCACAACAGGAGAGAGAGGACTACCCATGGCCACACTATCAGTCTGCTCATAAAAATTCCCATTCCATAGAAAGTAGGAGGAGGTCATGCAGTGATAAAAAAGTCTTGTGATGTCTTCAGGAAAAAAGCCATTAATGAGAGACATAACACCATCAATAGGTACTCTCGTAAACAGAGACACCACGTCGAGACTCACTAGAATATCACCCGGCTGAAGTGTTATAGCTTTGAACTTTTCCACGAAGTGTGTGAAATCCTTAATGTACGAAGGCGTGTTACCCAGAAGCGGCTGAAGTAGTCTACCTAAGTATTTGGAAAGGGCATATGTAGGAGAACCAATCGTACTAACAATAGGTCTAAGAGGAACATCTTCCTTATGTATTTTAGGAAGACCATAGAGTCTCGGAGGAATAGCATCCCCTGGAAGGAGAGTCTTCGCTGCATCCGCTGGAATAGATGATTGCTTGATCAATTTGACGGTGACATTTGAGTAGCGAGTAGTAGGATCACGACTATTAATCCTATATACAGGATCTGATAACAAAGACGAGATCTTGGAATCATAATCAACCTTATCCAATACCACTGTCGCGTTACCCTTGTCAGCGGGGAGAACGATAATATCAGAATTGTCCCTTAGATCTTTAAGTGCCCGGCTTTCGCCTTGTTTTAAGTTGGTGTTAGGTGGCTTAGCGGTCTTGAGAACTCGGGAACATTCTTGCCTGGCTTCCTCGGCCTCTTCAGGTGTGAGGTGATGTACCGAGGATTCTACGGATGTAATAAGTTCTTCAATAGGAATTCTTCTAGGCGCTACAGCAAAATTGAGACCTTTAGCGAGAACTGCCTGTTGGGTATCACTTAGGGGCTTGCTGGACAAATTTACGACAACCTTGTTAGCATCAAGTCTAATGGCTTGAGATTTCTGCAACTGACATAACCTATCATATTTGGAAATATGTCTGTCCCTCACCTGATCTAGAACGCTGTTAGCTTGCACTGAAGAAATACGATCTAAGATCTTCCATAATTCCTCACTTACGAAGTTTGAGAGGCATAGATGTAGCTGTAGTAACTCCCTCGAAATAAAATCCAACTGCTTACGGGTATGCTGTAACCTCTCTATCAATAACGCCTTGCTTGCACGGCGATAGATTCTCGTTGCCTTAGGTGTTCTGAAGGAATGCTTCAACATAACAAAATTCGGTAGAATATCATGATCCCGGCATCTTAGGAGAAAAGCGAGTGAAGAGATTAGACACACCTTCTTGCGTCGTAACCTACTAAATCTAGACATCAGTCGGAAAATATCCTCCCCATAGAGGTTTCTAATATTGTCATTTAGACTTTCACGGCCCGTGTTATTATTCATAATGTTGAATTTTGGGCTTATGCCGTGTTTTATTATATTGAAATTCGACGCGTTTCGAAAGAAACCATGTCTTTCATCGTCAGGAATAATCTGGAATACGACAATGTTGCTAAGAGACAGCAACCAAGAACATATAGAAGGTGCCCAAAGATGGACGCCATTATAGCCCCATCTTAGGGACAACGGAAAGCAGCAGTGAATTACTTTCTCAGGGTTCTGATAATTGGTAGCCAGGATTCACTGAGATTGTAGCCGGTGTCGCGGTTGAAATTATCTGGGTGTTTACGTATTTCAACCGCCTCCCTGATGATTCTGGGACGATATTGCTTTATACGGGCAAGAACATCCACTCCTTGGAACATGACATCATGGCCAGGTGTTAATGCATGAACGGCAACAGCTGATTTATCAGGTTGAATGAGCCTGATACATCTATTATGTTCCTTAATGCGAGTGCATATTGTTCTCGAAGTCTGCCCGATGTAAACCTTGCCACAAGTACAGGGAACTCTGTAGATACCCGGTTGTTGCAATTTAGGCAAACTGTCCTTAGTTGGTCGCAGGAGTTGCCTAATTTTAACAGAAGTTCCAAATACAGTCCATATATTGCATCGACGTAGGATTTTAGCAATACGATCCGTTGTGTTATGTATGTACGGAAGGTAAGCAGTTCCTCTTACATCTCTTTTCTCAACTGACGTCCTATTATTATTTGTTGGTTTCAGAACCGTAGAAATCAAAGCCTTGCTATAACCGTTGCTCTCAAAGGTGGTTCGCAGGGTGTTAATTTCTTCTTGTAAAGAAGACACTTCACAACTCCTCCTAGCCCTGGTAGTTAGAGTTGTAAGGATACCATGTTTCTGGGCAGGGTGATGGTGAGAACTTGCGTGGAGATATCTATTGGTGTGTGTTGGCTTACGAAAAACGCTGTGTCCTAAAGATCCATCATCTTTCTTGGTGACGAGAACATCTAAAAAAGGTATTTTGCCGTCAGATTCCTTTTCCATGGTGAAACAAATAGAAGGGTGCTGGAGATTAAGGTGATCCAGGAAATGGCTAAGATTTTCCTCACCTTCCGTCCAAACAACGAACGTGTCATCCACATAACGCCACCAGATCTTCGGTTTGAAAGGAGCCGACGACAAAGCTTTCTCTTCAAAGTTCTCCATGAAGAAATTAGACACAACAGGAGAGAGAGGACTACCCATGGCCACACCATCAGTCTGCTCATAAAAATTCCCATTCCATAGAATGTAGGAGGAGGTCATGCAGTGATAAAAAAAAGTCTTGTGATGTCTTCAGGAAAAAAGCCATTAATGAGAGACATAACACCATCAATAGCTACTCTCGTAAACAGAGACACCACGTCGAGACTCACTAGAATATCACACGGCTGAAGTGTTATAGCTTTTAACTTTTCCACGAAGTGTGTGGAATCCTTAATGTACGAAGGCGTGTTACCCAGAAGCGGCTGAAGTAGTCTACCTAATTATTTGGAAAGGGCATATGTAGGAGAACCAATCGTACTAACAATAGGTCTAAGAGGAACATCTTCCTTATGTATTTTAGGAAGACCATAGAGTCTCGGAGGAATAGCATCCCCTGGAAGGAGAGTCTTCGCTGCATCCGCTGGAATAGATGATTGCTTGATCAATTTGACGGTGACATTTGAGTAGCGAGTAGTAGGATCACGACTATTAATCCTATATACAGGATCTGATAACAAAGACGAGATCTTGGAATCATAATCAACCTTATCCAATACCACTGTCGCGTTACCCTTGTCAGCGGGGAGAACGATAATATCAGAATTGTCCCTTAGATCTTTATGTGCCCGGCTTTCGCCTTGTTTTAAGTTGGTGTTAGGTGGCTTAGCGGTCTTGAGAACTCGGGAACATTCTTGCCTGGCTTCCCGGCCTCTTCAGGTGTGAGGTGATGTACCGAGGATTCTACGGATGTAATAAGTTCTTCAATAGGAATTCTTCTAGGCGCTACAGCAAAATTGAGACCTTTAGCGAGAACTGCCTGTTGGGTATCTCTTAGGGGCTTGCTGGACAAATTTACGACAACCTTGTTAGCATCAAGTCTAATGGCGTGAGATTTCTGCAACTGACATAACCTATCATATTTGGAAATATGTCTGTCCCTCACCTGATCTAGAACGCTGTTAGCTTGCACTGAAGAAATACGATCGAAGATCTTCCATAATTCCTCACTTACGAAGTTTGAAAGGCGTAGATGTAGCTGTAGTGACTCCCTCGAAATAAAATCCAACTGCTTACGAGTATGCTGTAACCTCTCTATCAATAACGCCTTGCTTGCACGACGATAGATTCTCGTTGCCTTAGGTGTTCTGAAGGAATGCTTCAACATAACAAAATTCGGTAGAATATCATGATCCCGGCATCTTAGGAGAAAAGTGAGTGAAGAGATTAGACACACCTTCTTGCGTCGTAACCTACTAAATCTAGACATCAGTCGGAAAATATCCTCCCCATAGAGGTTTCTAATATTGTCATTTAGACTTTCACGGCCCGTGTTATTATTCATAATGTTGAATTTTGGGCTTATGCCGTGTTTTATTATATTGAAATTCGACGCGTTTCGAAAGAAACCATGTCTTTCATCGTCAGGAATAATCTGGAATACGACAATGTTGCTAAGAGAAAGCAACGAAGAACATATAGAAGGTGCCCAGAGATGGACGCCATTATATCCCCATGTTAGGGACAACGGAAAGCAGCAGTGAATTACTTTCTCAGGGTTCTGATAATAGGTAGCCAGGATTCACTGAGATTGTAGCCGGTGTCGCGGCTGAAATTATCTGGGTGTTTACGTATTTCAACCGCCTCCCTGATGATTCTGGGACGATATTGCTTTATACGGGCAAGAACATCCACTCCTTGGAACATGACATCATGGCCAGGTGTTAATGCATGAACGGCAACAGCTGATTTATCAGGTTGAATGAGCCTGATACATCTATTATGTTCCTTAATGCGAGTGCATATTGTTCTCGAAGTCTGCCCGATGTAAACCTTGCCACAAGTACAGGGAACTCTGTAGATACCCGGTTGTTGCAATTTAGGCAAACTGTCCTTAGTTGGTCGCAGGAGTTGCCTAATCTTAACAGAAGTTCCAAATACAGTCCGTATGTTGTATCGACGTAGGATTTTAGCAATACGATCCGTTGTGTTATGTATGTACGGAAGGTAAGCAGTTCCTCTTACATCTCTTTTCTCAACTGACGTCCTATTATTATTTGTTGGTTTCAGAACCGTAGAAATCAAAGCCTTGCTATAACCGTTGCTCTCAAAGGTGGTTCGCAGGGTGTTAATTTCTTCTTGTAAAGAAGACACTTCACAAATCCTCCTAGCCCTGGTAGTTAGAGTTGTAAGGATACCATGTTTCTGGGCAGGGTGATGGTGAGAACTTGCGTGGAGATATCTATTGGTGTGTGTTGGCTTACGAAAAACGCTGTGTCCTAAAGATCCATCCTCTTTCTTGGTGACGAGAACATCTAAAAAAGGTATTTTGCCGTCAGATTCCTTTTCCATGGTGAAACAAATAGAAGGGTGCTGGAGATTAAGGTGATCCAGGAAATGGCTAAGATTTTCCTCACCTTCCGTCCAAACAACGAACGTGTCATCCACATAACGCCACCAGATCTTCGGTTTGAAAGGGGCCGACGACAAAGCTTTCTCTTCAAAGTTCTCCATGAAGAAATTAGACACAACAGGAGAGAGAGGACTACCCATGGCCACACCATCAGTCTGCTCATAAAAATTCCCATTCCATAGAAAGTAGGAGGAGGTCATGCAGTGATAAAAAAGTCTTGTGATGTCTTCAGGAAAAAATCCATTAATGAGAGACATAACACCATCAATAGGTACTCTCGTAAACAGGGACACCACGTCGAGACTCACTAGAATATCACCCGGCTGAAGTGTTATAGCTTTTAACTTTTTATTAGGGGACACACACACACACACACACTCCTCATACACACACACGCACACACCCACTGACAAAAGTTGATCTCATAAGCCTATTTTTTCTAAATTGAAAATGGCTAAAAATGAGATGTTGTGTGTCTGTCTGTGTGTCTGTCTGTGTGACTTCAGTCTCTATCAAGATCCATCCTCTTTCTTGGTGACGAGAACATCTAAAAACACGCCTTCGTACATTAAGGATTCCACACACTTCTCTTAGCAACATTGTCGTTTTCCAGATTATTCCTGACGATGAAAGACATGGTTTCTTTCGAAACGCGTCGAATTTCAATATAATAAAACACGGCATAAGCCCAAAATTCAACATTATGAATGAAAAACAAATCGATAAAAAGGATGAAAGCATACCGTTCATAGTAGAAAGCACTATAACATTGTGAAACAGCGTAAAGATCCAAATACTCACATACAATAACCGGCACAAAGAGTATAAAATTATACTCAAAATCACGTCTAGTTTCGGACCACACAAACTACCTCTATAAATAAAACAGTTCATGCAGAGACTAACATAGACTAACATCGCTTGGCGTTGACCGTGATTTAAAATATATATTTAGGTTTTACTCGCTAACCGTTGGAGATACACGAAAAGTGATAAGGACCTTTCGGATAGAAAAATACATTTTAAAGCCCGTAGTGCCATCAAAACTTTGCTATTTCTTAGCGTCCTCTTTTTATTAGAAATGGAAATATGAAAATAGTCGCCATTTTTAAATAGTGCAAAATATCGAAATCAAAAGTAGCCTATATGTAAGCCTGGTAAATCAGCTACATCCATGCAAAATTTCATTTAAATCGGACCAGTGGTTCTTGCGTGATTGAGTAACAGACAGACACACAGACAGACACACACTCAGACACACAACATCTCATTTTTAGCCATTTTCAATTTTGAAAAAATAGGCTTGTGAGATCAACTTTTGCCAGTGTGTGTGTGCGTGTGTGTGTGTGTGTGTGTGTGTGTTTCCCCTAATAACATTTAAACTGCTGGAGCGATTTCAATGAAACTCGTAAGTTCATAGCACTATTCCGGGCGACCCCGACCGTGCCCTACAAATTTTGTTACGTCTTACCAATCCAACATGGCGGATGTGCGAATTATTTCACCAGCATTTAATATCTCCGAAACTATTCCCGATATCACCCTGTAAATTTGTACGGTGATAAAGGGAGCTACTAGAAGTTCACCTACGTGACATTTGAAAAACTGATAACTACAAAACCAACATGGCGGCCACGCGAATTTGTGACTTTTAAATAGGCGTGTCTCGCGATTTATCCAAGCAAACGCAATAAAAGCTGGTACAGTATGTGTTTATACACATTGTAATGCACCGACATCTAACTTCGTTCAATTGTTTACATAACCACAAGATGTCGGGTGTGCGAAAAATATCACTGGCATTCTATATCTCTGAAACTCTTATCGGTATCAACCTGAAATTTTGTACGGAGATAAAAGGCACTACTGGAAGTTCATCGATAAGACTTTCAAAAACCGATTAACTACAAAACAAACATGGCGGCCCAGCGAATTTGATAATTTTAAATAGACCTTTCTTGCGATTTAATGTTCCAACCGCAATGAAATTTGGTACAGGAAATATTTATACACATTGTAATACTCTGGTATCTAATTTAGTTCAATTGTTTACATAATCTCAAAATTGCGGCTTTTCAAATTTTAAAATTAAGTTTTATTTCTTGTGTCGTAATCATGCGGACGATGTGAAAGTTTGAATAAAGAACCTACGCAATAATTTTCCTTTAATGGTACATGACGCTATGGCCTATACACTTAACAATCCAACACGGCGACCATCCGAAATATTTAGACAGTTCTGAATATCTACGAATCTATTATAGCAATCAAACTGATTTTTTTTTGTTCATAGAGGTTATGAACTTAAGTTCACCTATAGGACTTTAAATAACCTGGTGATCACAAATCCAACATGGCGGCGACGCGAATTATAAATATTCACATGCACGTTTCTCGCAATTTAACCATCTGAGTGCAGTGGAACTTGGTACAGTAAATCCTTATATGAATATTAATCCACTGGCATCTAATTTATTTCAATTGTTTTGCTAACCACAAGATGGCAGCTGTGCGAAATTTTAAAATCTCCTTGTTATTTCTTTTGTCCTAATCATGCGATTGAAGTTTGAATGCTACACTTACACAATAATGCTCATGTAACAGTACATAACTCTAGGACCTACATATATAAAATCCAACATGGCGACTATTCGAAGTATTTAGTCGGTTCTCAATATCTACGAATTTATTACAGCAATCAAGCGGAAATTTTGTATGTAGATAGAGGCAATTAACATAAGTAGGATATATGAAAATAGGCTGTGTACTTCTTCACGGAACTACTTGTTATATATTAGTACTAGCAGAAGTACCCATTCTTCGAACGGTCTACGGTATTAATAACCATATATTATCAATAGAGCTACTGTTGCAATGTTTAGGGGCTTGGAACCTTTTTGTTGGCAAAGAAAAATTATTAGTTAAAATGTGCTGTCAAACTAAATTTACCTAACGTGTTCTTCCTGGCGTGAAAATAAAATTGAAAACCTCGTAGACGAATCGCAATACACGTCACATACGAACCGACCCTAATCCTTGTGTCAAGTGCCCAACTACAGGAAGACCCCTTTTATAAATTATAAAGGCTTGTGGTGCATGAAAATTCAGTTTTTTTTTAGCCTCCAATGGCCCAAATTCCTAAAATCAGCAAAAGACTGTCTACTATTTCAAATCAGGAATTTTTGAAAATAATGTTGCTGTTTGGAGATATAATAGACCTTCTATACGACATATCGCACGTGTAAGTCGTGTGAAAAATATCTAGGGTACTCCTTGAACCCCTTAAGCGCATTGATGAATTTTACAGTTTTAGTTGGTTCCGTGATAACCTTATAGCCATTTGCAACCTTTCACAGAAATGTAATAAATGGAGTGGCATTACTTATTCCAGAAACAGATGGAAAGTTGGATGCCACCTCTTGAGATACTGTTGTCATGGTTAGTGGCTTGCATTCCTTCTTTAGTTTATTAAATTAAATTAGTTTTCTGGGAATATCTAAGAAACTGTTGGGTTTAGAGCCTTAAAATATAGTTTTCGGGGACCCTTTACGGCTCTTGAGGGGCCCCGAGTTTTGTTTCTGATACCAAGGGTTTGAAAATGAGCTTTGTCTCTTCGTTGTACGCCATAATAGTGATAATAATTAAAAGATTAATAATAATAATATAACGATATAGGGATAGGGATATAATAGACCTTCCAGACCATACCCGCACGTGTAAATCGCTTTAAAAAATTCTAGATTACCCCTTGACCCCTTAAGCGCATTATATGTATTGATGAATATTTCAGCTTAATTTGGATCCGTTATAACCTAATTGCCGTTTGCAAACCTTCACAGTAATGTAATAAATGGAATTGCATTGCGATTTACAAAAATGGACCTCAGAGATTCTGTTGCCATTGTTACCGGCATGCATTCCTTCATTAATTTATTAAGTGAAATTAGTTTTTTGGGAATATTTCAAATAATGTTGGTTTTAGGGCCTTAAAATGTGGTTATCGGGGTCCTTTTAGGGCTCCCTAGTTTCGCTTCTCACATTGATGGGCTGAAAATGAGCTTTGTTTCACCCTTCTACGCCTATTTCAGCATGTATTTTAAGGGGGTAGGGCCCCTTTCATGAGAGGTACGGAGAAGAGTTACATCAATGATTAGTGTGGTGCCTCTGATGGATATCTGTATCAAATTTTACGTTGATTCACCCAGCTGTTCTCAAGTTATAAGGACTCGAAGAAGTTGTACACAGACACACAAACACACAGACAGACAGACAAAAAAATTATTTTTGCGCGCATCCGTCATAAAACAGCCTGAAACGCGCAAATATCGCAAATTTCCGTGGAAATTCAGAAAAAACAGACAAACTTTCATTTTAGGTAGATTTCATTAGAAAAGTTTATATATAATTTATGTATATATGTATCTATCTATATATATATATATATATATATATATATATATATAACGATATATATATATCAGTTTCTTGTGGACACGATAACTGCCGTAATTTTGCACCAATCACTTTGAATTATTTACATAATATGTATCCCTATAAAATCTCGGTCGAGTTCGTTAATGAGCAATATCGGTCGAAGGGGGTAAAAATGAAGGGCTTTTTTCGAAAAAGTGAAATATCACTATAACTCTCTTAACATGTGAAATATCGAATCCCTTTAAAGTCCATATTATGTGTCGGATAAGTGCCAAAAATTTATGATTAAAAAGTTTTTTGATAGCACCAACCATTGGCCAACGGGGTGGAAAAAAGTGAGTTTTTCGGGAAACATTAATCATATATCTCTTAATAGGCACAATATCAAAACCGTAAAAAATGGACGATATTCCCCTAATAACTACCTAAAACTTTTGCCTGAAAGAATTTTTGATACAACCCACCATTACGCCATGGGATGAGAAAAACAAGATGTTCAGTAAAGAACATATAGCCTACTTTCTCCTAAATGCATGGGTATTGTTATAACTCTTTGTCCTTTTCAAGGAGTATGATTGAATGATGGTTGTAGTAGCTTGTTGAAATACAACGTGCTATAGGGATATTAAACATGAGTATGAGGTGCCCTTTGCTTGTGCTACCTCTGTACCAAATTTCGATCAATTCGGTTTCACCGTGTTTGAATTGATAGGGGGAATCGATTTGCACACATACTTGGTCACCATCTGCAAACTATTGGGCTGATGTTCTTGCAGTTTGGTCTGAATATGTTTTCCACATAAAGATATGGTGTTGCAAAATTTGGTAGAGACTAGATTATTAGGTTGGTCGTAATTACATTTTAGCTTTTAACATTTGGGTGGCCGCGATTACGTTTCCGTCAAGATAGCGGTGATATAAAACATGACACTGAGGTGCCCTTTGCTAGTGCTACCTCTGTACCAAATTTCGTTCCATTCGGTTTCACCGTGTTCGAATTGATAAGGGGAATCGATTTTCACACAAAGATGGCCGCCATCCTCAAAATATTAGGCTGATGACCTATTAGATTGGTCAAAGGATGCTCCCTCCATAAAGGTATGTTGTTGCAAAGTTTGGTAGAGATCGGATGGTTATGTTAGTCGTAATTTGATTTAAGCTTTAAACATTTGTGTGGCCGCCATTACGTTTCTGTCAATATGGCGGCAATATAAATCATGACACTGAGATGCCCTTTGCTAGTGCTATCTCTGTACCAAATTTCGTTCCATTCGGTTTCACCGTGTTTGAATTAATAGGGGGAATCGATTTTGACACAAAGATGGCCGCCATCCGCAAACTATTAGGCGAATGACCTATTAGATTGGTCAAAGGATGCTCCCTCCATAAAGGTAAGTAGTTGCAAAATTTGGTAGAGATCGGATGATTAGGTTAATCGTAATTTGATTTAAGCTTTGAGCATTCGTGTGGCCGCCATTACGTTTAAGTCAAGATGGCGGCGATATAAAACATGACACAGAGGTGCCCTTTGCTAGTGCTACCTCTGTACCAAATTTCGTTCCATTCGGTTCCACGGTGTTCGAATTAATAGAGGGGATCAATTTTGACATAAAGATGGCCGCCACCCGCTAACTATTAGGCTAATAACCTATTAGATTGGTCAAAGGATGCTCCCTCCATAAACGAATGTTGTTGCAAAGTTTGGTAGAGATCGGATGGTTATGTTAGTCGTAATTTAACTTAAGCTTTGAACATTTGTGTGGCCGCCATTACGTTTCTGTCAAGATGGCGGCGATATAAAACATGACACTGAGGTGCCCTTTGCTAGTGCTACCTCTGTACCAAATTTCGTTCATTCGGTTCCACCGTGTTCGAATTAATAGGGGGAATGAATTTTGACATAAAGATGGCCGCCATCCGTAAACTATTAGGCTAATAACCTATTAGATTGGTCAAAGGATGCTCCCTCCATAAAGGAATGTTGTTGCAAAGTTTGGTAGAGATCGGATGGTTATGTTAGTCGTAATTTAACTTAAGCTTTGAACATTTGTGTGGCCGCCATTACGTTTCTGTCAACGTGGCGGCGATATAAAACATGACACTGAGATGCCCTTTGCTAGTGCTACCTCTGAACCAAATTTCGTTCCATTCGGTTTCACCGTGTTTGAATTAATAGGGGGAATTGATTTTCACACAAAGATGGCCGCCATCCGCAAACTATTAGGCTAATGACCTAGTAGTCTGGTCAAAGGATACTTCCTCTATGAAGGTATGTTGTTGCAAAATTTGGTAGAGATCGGATGATTAGGTTAATCGTAATTTGATTTAAGCTTTGAACATTTGTGTGGCCTCCATTACGTTTCCGTCAAGATTGCGGCGAGATAAAACATGACACTGAGGTGCCTTTTGTTAGTACTACCTCTGTACCAAATTTCGTTCCATTCGGTTGCACCGTGTTCGAATTAATAGGGGGAATCGATTTTCACACAAAGATGGCCGCCATCCGCAAACTATTAGGCTGATGGCCTATTGCTTTGGTCAAAGGATGCTCCCCCCATAAAGGTATTTTGTTGCAAAATTTGGTAGTGATCGGATGATTAGGTTAGTCGTAATTTGATTTAAGCTTTGAACATTTGTGTGGCCGCCATTACGTTTCCGTCAAGATGGCGGCGGTATAAAACATGACACTGAGGTGTCCTTTGCTAGTGCTACCTTTGTACCAAATTTCGTTCAATTTGCATTCACCGTGTTCGAATTGAAAGGGGGGGGGGGGCAGACATTCAGAGTACACACAATCACACACACACAGACACAGACACACACACACACACACACAGACTCACACACACACATACACACACACACAGACTCACACACACACATACACACACACAGACAGACACACTTTTTTCGCCCTGTGTTGATCTCATAAGTCTACTTTCATTTTTTGCAAAAATCGAAAGTAGGCTAATGATTTCGGAATTAGAAGAAAATGCCAAGATCCATCAGAGGTTACCATGACAACGCTTCTAAATTGATGAGGGATGAGCTATCAGATGTTGCCATGACAACGAGATCACATTTAGTTTTCTATCTGACTATGTGGGAAGCGGCTTCGGTGACGTAGCCTAGCTGGTAGCATGCTGAAATTCTATGCCCAAGGTCGCGGGTTCAAAGCCAGCCGAAGTCGTCGGATTTTCAAAGAGCTATGTAAATCCCTCAGTATGCTTTCCTTCAGAGGGGAAGTCCAAAGTTCGTTGCAAGTTACTGGTTGCGGTGGCATCTAGTAGCCAAGTTCACAGCTAGGTGTCGTTGACGGTATATTTTGTACCAACATCAGGAACTACTGCTTGAAATTGACCGTCTGCAGTCCTTAACGGAATTACAGACTAATACAGCCATCACAATTAACACCGTTTATCAGACAGATTCTACACACACCCAAAGTACACGGGGTTATATGACCGCGTTTTCGCAGCCCTAAACTGAGGAATCAACCAACATCTCTTCGGGAGATAAAATTTGACGTGAAGAAGTAAATGACTGTTTGATAGTTACATAATAGTTCCAAACCTTGCATAAGGACGGTAATAATAATAATATCGTATGGCCTCGGTTGCCAGGTGCAAGCTTTGTAATTTGACACCCAGAGGCTAGCTTGCATGTCGAATTTCGTTGTTCCTTGAATCACTATGAAAGTCAAGAAGGTTAGATATCTAAACTCCTTGAACATTATAGCGCTTTCTAGAAGAGAAATGAGGAACTTTGTGTTGGCGGAAACTCGCGAGATTAATTTTGCCATTATGAACACGGCCTACAGAAATCAAATGGGTTCTTTGACATGCCAACATCGTATGACATGCGTATCGAATATTTCCGCCTTTCAAAATTCACTTACCACGGCCAGGAGCGAACCTGCAATCTTGGGGTTAGTAGACCGACACGCTATCCACTCACCCACTGTGGCAAGCTATGAGGACGGTGTGACCACAAGTATAACAAGTAGTTCCGTGAAGAACTATACAGCCTATTTTCATATATCCTATTTATACTAATTGCCACTATCAACATACAAAATTTCAGTTTGATTGCTGTAATAGATTCGTTGATATTGAGAACCGACTAAATATTTCGGATGGTCGCCATGTTGGATTTTATATATGTAGGTCCTAGAGTTATGTACTGATACATGAAGATTATTGTGTACGTGTAGCATTCAAATTTAAATCGCATGATTAGGACACAAGAAATAACAAGGAGATTTTAAAATTTCGCACAGCTGCCATCTTGTGGTTATGGAAACAATTGAAATAAATTAGATGCCAGTGGATTAACATTCGTATAAGGATTTACTGTACCAAGTTTCGCTGCACACGGATGGTTAATGTGCCGTTTCTTGGCACTTATCTCTGATCGAACGTACAATTTATACTTTGGCATGGACATTTGAATCGAGCGGCGGAGTTAGTTGTGGCTGGCCTCGATAGGTAGCGTATCTTGCCGGTGCTGCCTAGGACAGGGATTGTAGTTTCTCCCTCTGTCCGATAGGAAGAGCTATGTTCTAGCGATAAGTATTTGACCATCTCGACGTTGACTTTTATGGTTTTGGAAGGCTGGTATTTTTCGAGACATGTATGATTTTCGTACTGATGTTGTTAGGCCAGTCATCATGGATCTACGTGGTTTTATAAATACATAAGAAGTAAACTGAAGTTCTACGGTATGTGAAAATATTGAATGATATTATCCCTCTTCGTCAAGTTATTGGCTGATTACTAATTGTAATCTTACTGGAGATAAACGTCAGGATATGATTCGTATATTATGGAATTAAGGTAGGCTATTTTGTCATCGTAAGTACTTGTGACTGTATCGACTGGCAAGGTAAATGTATTTATATTGTATTATCCTACGTTGCATGATAAGGGCCTTCAAGGTTATACATTCTAACTTAATGTCATCCTCGTGTATTCACATTGGTAGGCTAACTGACACTCATATTTGTTTTGCGTAATTAATGTTTTGTTTTCTGTTTTCTGTTAATTTGTAAATGCATTTTAATTACAAGTAGTATGCCTTATGGTCTGTGGAAAATTTATTAATGTAGGACTTGTTTTGATGTTCTATAGCGCTAGTACGGTGATCGTTTTTCTTCTGTTTTTCATGATGGCTACTGTCCTATTGTTTTTAACTATGTGTGATCATCTGTTGTTAATATTTGGGAGATTTTTGGTAGCCATTGAGGTGAAAAGACGTAAATTGAATTAGCTCCGTATATTTTGTGTTGGAAGACATTAATTCTTCGGTTTTAGGCAACGTATTATATTGAATATTGTAACATACGTAGGCCTGGCTTTGTAACATGTATTGTCTCGGGAATTAAATAATTAATTATTTATTGGTGTGAAATGTATGAAATATGGTATGATGCATTATGCAGGGGCATAGGGAAGCTATTGAATATTTAATTCGTCGTTCTCTTGATATTTGGCTTGGATTCTCACTAATGACAACAGATGATTGGTTGAAAGCACCGCTTATTTACTTCATTGTAACAACATTGGCTGGATTACTAAAATATTTATTACAGTCAACTGGAAGGAACATATATTTGATGTCAGAATCCACATCTTGTTTTGTAAGTGTTTTGGTTTATATTGTATGCATGTTTATTGTGAATATATTATGTTTTTACCCGATCACCTTAGTATTATTTCTGGGTTCCGAGGTTCGAAGATGGTCTCAGACAATTGCCCTCTGAGTATGAACTTACTATGGTCCAGTGCCTTCCCTCACAAAGGCCATTACTTTAGTAGTGGGTCAGTTAAATTGCGAGGAACGACCATGTGAATATTTATACTTCGCATCGCCGCCATGTTGGATTTGTGATCACCAGGTTAGTTGAAGAAGGTGAACATAAGTTCATAGCCCCTAAGAACATTAAAAATTGCAGTTTGATTGCTATAATTGGTTCGTAGATATTCAGAGCCGTCTAAATATTTCGGATGGTCGCCACCTTGGATTGTTAAATATATAGGCCATATAGTCATGTACCATTAAAGGAAAATTATTGCGCAGGTTCATTATTCAAACTTTCACTTCGATCGCATGATTACGACACAAGAAATATAAACTTAATTTTAAAATTCGCACAGCCGCCATCTTGAGGTTATGTAAACAATTGATCTAAATTAGATACCTGTTCATTACAATGTGTATAAACATTTCCTCTACCACATTTCACTGCGCTCAGTGATTTAAATCACGAGAAAAGTATATTAAAATATTTCAAATTCGCTTGGCCGCCATGTTCGTTTTGTACTTAACAGGTTTATGAAAGTTACATAGATAAACTTGTACCTGTACCCTTCATCACCGTACAAATTTTCAGGGTGATATCCGTAATGGTTTCGGAGATATAGAATGACAGTGAAATATTTCGCACAACCGCCATTTTGAGGTTATGTAAACAATTGAACTATCTTAGACCCCAGTGCATTACAATGTGTATAAATATTTGCTGTACTAAGTTTCATTACGTTTGGATGGTTAAATCGCGAGAAAAGTCTATTTAAATGTCTCAACTTCGCTTGGCCGCCATGTTGGTGTTGTAGAAACCAGGTTTTTCAAGAGCTCATAGGTGAACTTCTAGTAGTGCCCTTTATCACCGTACACAATTTCAGAACGATATCGGCAATAGTTTCGAAGATATTGAATGCTGGTGAAATATTTCGCACAGGCGCCATGTTGGATTTGTGATACGTAACAAAATTTGAAGGGCACGGTCGGGGTCGCCCGGAATAGTGCTATGAAGTTACCGAGTTTCATTGAAATCACTCCAAACTTTTAAAAGTTATTACGGGGAAACACACACACACCTCACACACACACACACACACACACGCACACACACACGGACAAAAGGTGATCTGATAAGCCTATTTTTTCAAAATTGAGAATAGGCTAAAAATGGACCCCAAATGACAAGAAGGTTACCGTCCCCCTAACACAATAAAATGTTAAAAATATGCATAGTAAGACGAAAGAAAAGTTAATTGAGCTCCAATTACATTGTAAAATACTTTCTCGCAATAAATGAGGTCTGATCCTTCTACGAAAACCTGCATATTTTGCCTATTATAGCCTATCCCCTAGTTTGCCCGGTGAAATCTACCTCCGCCTTCCGGCGTGCCGAGAGGATTTTTTATAGAGAGAGAGATGATATGTATATATATATATCTATACATATCAGTTTTTTGTGGACACGATAACTGCCGTAATTTTTCCCCAAATACCTTGAATGTTTTACATGACAAGTATCCCATTAAAATCTCGGTCGAGTTCGTTAATGGGCAAAATCGGTCGAAGGAGGTGAAAATGAAGGGCTTTTTTTCGAAAAAGAGAAATTTCGCTATAACTCTCTTAATACGTGAAATATCGAATCCACTCGAACTTCATGAAATGTGTCGGATAAGTGCCAAACGTTATGCCAAATAAGTTTTTTGATAGCACCAACCATTGACCAAAGGGGTGGAAAAAAGTGGGGTCATCGGGAAACATTAATCATATCTCTCTTAATAGGCACAATATCAAAACCGTACAAAATGGAAAATATTCCCCTAATAATTACCTAAAACTTTTGTCTGAAAGAATTTTTATATGACGTACCATTACGCCAAGGGATGAGAAAAATGATTTGGGAATTAAAGAAAATGGCAAGTACCATCAGAGGTTACCATGACAACGCTTCTAAATTGATGAGGGATGAGCTATCAGAGGTTGCCAAGACAACGCCATTGACGAGATCACATTATTTTTTAGCCAACTTTTCACACTTTGCAAAAATGAGGAAAAAGTAGACTTGTGAGATCGATCCGGGAAAATGTGTCTGTCTGTCCTTTTGTCTGTCTGTCTGTCTGACCTTCTGTCTGTCTGTCTGTCTGTCCTTCTGTCTGTCTGGCTGTGTGTGTGTGTGTCCCTATCAACTCCTAGATGGCTGCAGCAATCGAAACCAAATATAGTATGAGTAAAGATGTATACCGGAATATCTCAGGCCCATATTTGTAAAAGATGTCAGTGCTACCAACTGCTAAAAGAACGCACTAGAAATTTGAGCTCCATGTTGGATATCTTGGAAGGTATACATGGGAGCTATTCCAAAATTGGCACACATGTACATAATACTATTTCAGTTTAATTTCCAGGAGGCCATACATGGCCGTGTTGCCAAAATAATTTTAAGCCATCTGATCGGTCCAATTTTAAATGCATATAACTTCTACACTATCATTTGGATTTCAACCAAATTTTGTATGCAATATGTGTACATAAGCCGGTATGACTGAGCGTATTCTTAAGAGCCACAAGGGCTGTCAACTGTTAATAATTGCTCTCTCTATTTTTATCCAAATACCAATCAATATATCAGAAAGTATGCAAGCCGACAGCTTTAAACTATGCACACGTATATTACCTGACCTTTTACATTAATTTGGAGTAACTTATATACGTCAGTTCTACCAACATGATTCTAAGCCTGCTGATAGGACCAATTTTTAAATACATGTAACTTCTATACTGTCAGTTGGATTTCAACCAAATTTCGTATGTGCTATTTGTAACATAACAGATATGATTATAAGTATTCTTAAGAGCAATCAGGGCTGCCAACTGTTAATAAATGGAGTGTATATTTTTTATCCTAATATCAATATATCAGAAAGTATGCAAGCCAACAGCTCTATACGTTGCACACGTATAGCAGCTGACATTCTAGATTAATTTGGAGTAATAAATATAAGTCAGTGCTGCCAGCATGATTCTATGCCTGATGAAAGCTCCAATTTTGAAATACATGTAACTTCTATACTAACAAATGGATTTCATCCAAAATTGACACAAAAAGATATCATAATATTAATTATTATTTCTGACCAGCACACGCATGGCATTGTTGCCAACATGCTTTTACGTGTACTGATAGATCCAATGTCTAACTCCATGTAACGTCCTTTGGACATCAACCACCTTTTGTATTCTGTACCTTAAGAGATGGAATTAAGAATATATTCAGTCACCAGGGCTGTCAACTGTATTGCTCTATTAGGCTACATTATGCCTAGTATACAGTATTTCGTACTAATTAAGACATTTCGATATTACCAACTTAATTTCGTCATTATTCTAGATAGGTTCATATACTGTAGATTAATCATCGGCATGAATCGTAATTTTAAGAAAAGTCGGCTCTTTAGTTCTTCACGGAAATTCTTGTTCCATCTGACTATGTGGGAAGCGGCTAACTGGTAGCAAGCTGAACTTCTATGCCCAAGGTCGCTGGTTCAAAGCCGGCCAAAGTCGCCGGATTTTCTAAGAGCGCTAAACATCCCTCAGAATGCTTTCCTTCGAAGGGGAAGTTACAAAGATCGTTGCAAATTGCTGGTTGTGGTGGCATCTAGCAGCCAAGTTCACAGCTAGGTGTCGTTGACGGTAGTATTTGGTACAAAATTAGGTACTACTATTTAAAATTGACCGTCTGCAGACCTTACCTGAATTACAGACTAATACAGTCATCACAATTAACACCGTTTATCAGACAGATTCTACACACACCCAATGTACACGGGGTTACATGACCTCGTCGTCGCAGCCCCTAAACTGAGGAACTAACCAACATCTCTTCAGGAGATAAAATTTTGCGTGAAGAAGTAACTGACCTTCAGATAGTTATACATCAGTTCCAAACCTTGCATAAGGACAGTGTGATCACAAGTATAACAAGGTGTTCAGTAAAGAACATATAGCCTACTTTCTCCTAAATGCATGGGTATTGTTATAACTCTTTGTCCTTTCAAGGAGTATAATTGAATGTTGGTTGTAGTAGCTTGTTGAAATACAACGTGCTATAGGGATATTAAACATGAATATGAGGTGCCCTTTGCTAGTGCTACCTCTGTAAAAAAAATCATTCAATTCGGTTTCACCGTGTTTGAATTGATCCGGGGAATGGATTTGCACACATACATGGCCGCTATTTGCAAACTATTGGGCTGATGACCTTGTAGTCAGTCATAAGATGCTTTCCACATAAAGGCATGTTGTTGCAAAATCCGTTAGAGATCAAATTATTAGGATGGTCGAAATTTGATTTAAGCTTTTAATATTTGGGTGGCCGTCATTCCGTTTCCGTCAAGATGGCGGCGATATAAAACATGACACTGGGGTGCCCTTTGCTAGTACTACATCTGTACCAAATTTCGTTCCATTCGGTTTCACCGTGTTCGAATTAATAGGGGCAATCGATTTTCACACAAAGATGGCCGCCATCCGCAAACTATTAGGCTGATGACCTATTAGTTTGGTCAAAGGATGTTGCCCCCATAAAGGTATGTTGTTGCAAAATTTGGTAGAGATCGGATGATTAGGTTAGTCGTAATTTGATTTAAGCTTTGAACATTTGTGTGGCCGCCATTACGTTTCCGTCAAGATGGCGGCGATATAAAACATGACACTGAGGTGTCCTTTGCTAGTGCTAGCTTTGTACCAAATTTCGTTCAATTTGCGCTCACCGTGTTCGAATTGATAGGGGGGGACCGACATTCAGAGTACACACACTCACACACACACACACACACACACACAGACAGACTCACACACACACATACACACACACAGATAGACACACTTTGTTTCGCCCTGTAGTGATCTCATAAGTCTACTTTCATTTTTTTGCAAAAATCGAAAGTAGGCTAAAAATGAACCCCAAATGACAAGAAGGTTACCATCCCCATAAGACAGTAAAATGTTAAAAATATGCATAGAAAGACGAAAAAAAGTTAATTAAACTCCAATTGTAAAAAACTTTCTCGCAATAAATGAGGCCTGATCCTCCTACGAAATCCTGCGTATTTTGCTTATTATAGCCTATCCCCTAGTTTGCCCGGTGAAATCTACCTCCGCCTTCCGGCGTGCACCGAGGATTTTTTTTATATAAGAGGTTGCGTTAAGCTAACAGTTTCATCATTATGAATGTCAAAGCCAAGACCTTTACCGTGCACAGCCGTTGGCCTGAAGTGTTCCTGGATTTTCCCCCCATTGAAATGCATTCCCAACAATTCTATGTGCTAGGATTAATTTCTTTGGAAAGTTACAACAGAATTTACAATATACAACTGGATATTAATGACAAATTTTATTATCGTGATTATATGATGAGACTACCCCCTGGAGGTTATACCATATACGATGGGCATGAAGCCATTAGCGTGTCGATGATAAAACAATTTGGTGTCAATCCATTTGCGGAAGGGACACACAAATTTGAACTTACAGCCAATAAGATTACTCAACGCTGTCGTATTTTCTCTACGTTTATCATTGACTTTGAAACACGAGTTCATTCTATTGGTCCTTTACTAGGATTTAAACCAAGAGTGTTGGCAGCTCACCAACCCCATGATTCAGATTATCCAGTGAAATTCATCGAGGACCATCACATTTCTGTGACTTGCAATATTATTAGAGACGTATTTACGAATCAAGAACAAAGCCATTCCCTGTATGATTTTACTGTCACCTCCCCTTGTGGCTATATTATTCGTGAAATCCTTCAGTGGTTCTATATCATCCTGTGTGTGTTAGTGATATTAGTAATATTACCTTACGCTTAATGAATAGAAAGCAACAACTGATTGCTTTGGATGCCAACACCCCTGTGACCTACACGTTGGTTTTAAAGACGCTGTGAAATTTATCTATAAAGCAACAACAACGCCTACGAGGTCGGTTAGTTACCCGCCGTGTATGAAACGAGTAAACCGACAACGTTTACAACGCATTGGTTATACGTCACACCCCAATCATGAACAAGGAGCAGTTGCAAGTGTTAAATCCCATACAAGTGGAAGATGGCGTCGTGCGCATTGATATGCATTCCTACCAACCTCAAGCAACAGGACTGAATAACAATGACGAGATTCAATTCATCATTAACAATCAAGATATTTTTACTCTACCTCATGAAAGTGTCCTTCAAATTTAGGGTAAACTGATGAAAGCAGATGGCAACACACCCACAATGTCTGCGTTGGCGAATCATGGTTTGCCTTCTCTGTATTCTAAAGTACGTTATGTGATAAATGATATTGTCATAGATATGACTCGAAATGTGGGCATGACTAGTCTTATGAAATTATATCCTTCCTATAGCGAGGAGGAAAGTAAAACGCTTTCTATGGCAGGATGGTGCCCCAACAGTAGCAATGACTGGCTAGTTCACAGCGATGGCTCTTTTACAGGCTTCCTACCCTTAAAATTACTCCTTGGCTTTGGCGAAGATCACAAACGTATTATTTTAAACGCAAGACAAAGTTTGTATCTGGTGAGAGACCCCAGTGATTATAATGCAATAAAAGGAGACTCCGACCGAGTGATAGTCTCAAAAATTCAACTGCTTCGATTACTATGGAAAGTGCCCCATGTGACTCTATCGAATCGTAAAAAGCTAAGCATGTTAAATTTGGTGCAAAATGATAATGCCTTGCCGATCGCCTTCCGAAGTTGGAGTCTACATGAGTACCCCTTGCTACCTACCACAGACACTCATAGTTGGAGTGTAAAATCTTCTCGCTCTACTGAGAGACCCCTCTATGTTATTATTGGTTTTCAAAACATTAGAAAATACCAACAAAGCAAGGATGTCACCTTGTTTGATCACATTCACTTGAGAAATATACGACTATTTTTAAATAATGTTTGCTTTCCCTATGAGGAGTTGGAACTCAATTTTTCAAAAAATAAGTTTGGTCCCCTTTATGATATGTTTTCTAAATTTCAATCGTCTTATTATGAAATACAGGATTGCTCTAAGTTGTCGCCACAAGGGTTTAAAGCAAAAACATCACTGATTGTTTTCGACTGTTCGTATCTAGAAGAATCTATGAAAATCACCACCTTGATTTAAGGGTAGATTTTGAAACACAAGAAAATATACCAGACCATACCAGTGCCTACTGTTTGATTATTCATGCCAGACAAGTAAAATATCATCCTTTGTCCAATTATGTCACCAGCATGTAAGCCACCTGTGGTCAGGTGAAAAAAATCATCATTCATAGGATTGATGATAAGCGTCTTCATGCACACTATCTGTTGCGCTCTGGCACTGTGCACACACACAACAACAACAAACATCATTTGTCCCTCAATAAGCAAAAACAACAACAACAACAACAACAACAATAATAATAATAATAATTTTGTCTATACATCAAAGAGTGTCTTTATAAGCCTGAGCGTTTATTGCCTAAAGTTGTAGATAGTGTTGGATAAATTAACAAAAATATAATAATGTTTGTAGGAGGTACGCGATAACTGTTGAACCAACATCAACAGCCAATTTTTGTGTGTGTCATGGTCCATATGACGTAAATAGGTATACTCTTGTAAATGACCATGATCATCGATAAGAAAAATTTGTGTTTTGGTGCGTATGACGTCCATCAATAGTGCTTGATGAATTTCTTGCCACAGACCACGTCCGTCAAATCAAGTGGTTTTTAACACTGGAAGAAGCAACAACTGTTTTTGCTGCATATACAGTCGAGTGTCTGCCATATGATGATTAGTATGATGGTACATGCTCATGTTTTCTAAAAGAAAGAAAAAATAAACCAAAGCTAACATTTTAAACTATTTTTTAAGCTATAAATAAACCAAGAACTTATTTAATATTTTTATATTTTAAATTAAAAAAAGAATGGTTGATTCCTACCACAGGGTAGAGGGGTTGTTGAATCACATCAAGAACGTGCTAGAACATCATTATACAAAACAATTAAAACGTATTTATAGGGATAGGGTTGAATCACTTACGCATCTGCTAATGAAATGGCGCATATTATTACTTGTTATATGGGAGTTTCAAGGATTTGTGGCAACAGTTTTCCTAACACATTAACAAAAACGTAGGCCTGTGGACAATGTTCACATGAGCACTGCATCACCTTTCGGTAAAACGTATGTAAAACAAGCAAATGATTGTCCCACAGTGTGTAGCCTACTTCTAAACGTTGACATTCATTTTCATCATTTTCAGTCAAAACATACATTTGGAAATTATTTAATAGGAAATGTTTTATCAAAATTAAGTGTGAATCATTTTCAAGATCTCTTGGAGGTAAATGTATGCCTCTGTTGTCAATGAGAATTAGCATATAATTCCCTTGTTGAATGACCTGCATTCGTTTGCCCTGTTGTTGTGCACATTCACACTGCATTCTGTAAAATAAATAAATAAATAGTATCAACAGATACTTTCATCAAACATCAGAATGCTGTTGGTAACCTATAAAAAGGCAAAGTTAACACGCTATGCATTTAATAACCATGTCTATATCCAACAAACCAAAAAAGAAACAAAATAAAAAACTACAAATTTAAACCAGTGTGTGTGTCCATCAACATGAATACACGATAAACTTAAACAAACAAAAAAGAAATAGCCAAATGTATTCTAAACGTCAAGTAGGCACCTGAAAGCCGAATGTAAACAAAAAAAGCCATAATCATGACATGATGTTGTTAGTTTCTAACAAATCTCATTCTATGAGGCGAATATTGATTGATAGGTAAGCTAAGACAAAGTTGGCGAAATGCTTGTTGCCGATACAAAGTGATTCGTTCCTCAGCAGGAAAGTTATAAAAATGAAAACAAAACATTTGAGAAGTTATTGGAAAAAAACATTAAACATGGGTTTTGTACATAATGTACACCAAAAATCAGCAAAATTATCCTCGTCAGCCAATTTAACAATCACTTGATTCATTGTTAAACCGTACCATGCTTTATGAATCTCATGCGTGGATACATTATTTTGAAAGCCAAAATTTAGCATACAGGATTTACAATAGTGATGCCCTGGGTCATGAAACAAGACATCATCATTATCATCATAATCAATGATGCTGTCATAAAAAGTGGTATCAATGCGTACTTTGATGTTTCTATATTCCGAAGGATAGGCCACACGTTGAGGATTATGATACACCATCGTGGCATATTCATTGAACGTTGTGTGTTTGGTGACGATAAAACAATCTTCATCATGGCTCATCATTGAATCTGAAACGTAGTCGTTGACGTTTACTAACTAAATAAATAAAAAAATACTATGTACATATACACTGTATATCCCCTAAGTGAATAGCAAAAAGAAAAGAAAATACAAGAAGTTCCGTGACGAACTAAAGAGCCTACTTTTCTTAAGATGTAAGATTCATGCAAATGATTAATCTACTGTATATGAACCTAACTAGAATAATGACGAAATTAAGTTCGTAATATCGAAATGTCTAATTAGTTCTAAATATACCTGGTATAATGTAGCCTAATAGAACACTATAGTTGGCAGCCCTGGAGAGTGAATATATTCTTGGTTCCATCCCTTAAGGTACAGAATACAAAATTTGGTTGAAGTCCAATGGACGTCACATGCAGTTAGACATTGGATCTATCAGCACACGTAAATGCATGTTGGCAACAATGTCATGCGTGTGATAGTCAGAAATAATCTGAAATAATATGATCTATTGTTGTGCCAATTTTGACTGAAATCCATTAGTTAGTATAGAAGTTACATGTATTTAAAGTTGGACCTCTCAGCAGGCTAAGAATCATGTTGGTAGCACTGACGTATATAAGTTACTCCAATGTAATATAGAATGTCAGGTACTATAAGTGTGCATAGTTTAAAGCTGTCGGCTTGCATACTTTCTGATATATTGGTATTTGGACAAAAATAGAGAGAGCAATTATTAACAGTTGGCAGCCCTGGTGGCTCTTAAGAATACGCTCAGTCATATCTGTTTATGTACACATACTACATACAAATATTTGGTTGAAATCCAATTGATAGTGTAGAAGTTATATTCATTTAAAATTGGACATATCAGAAGGTTTAAACTTATTTGGGCATCACTGTCATGTATGGCCTCCAGGAAATTAAACTGAAATAGTATTATCTACGTGTGTGTCAATTTTGGAATAGCTCCCATGCATAGCTTCCAAGATATCCAACATGGAGCTCACATTTCTAGTGCGTTTTTTCAGCAGTTGGTATCACTGACATAATTTTCAAATATGGGCGTGAGATATTCCGGCATACATCTTTACTCATACAAAACTTGGTTTCGATTGCTACAGCCGTTTAGGAGTTGATAGGGGGGGACACACACACAGCCAGACAGACAGACAGAAGGACAGACAGACAGAAGGACAGACAGACAGAAGGACAGACAGACACACATTTTCCTGGATCGATCTCATGTCTACTTTTTCCTCATTTTTGCAAAATGTGGGAAGTAGGCTAATAAGCAAAACACAAATAAATAACCATCTGTCTGTTGACTTCTTTAGCTGTAGGCCACAAGCATAACATGTAACAGGTTAAAAAAAACTGTTCAGATATTTGACTAGTGTTGTTTTCAAATATATCACCACTTATAACACTAGTCATAAAGTGAGATTGTCCACAGTAAAAGCAGCAGATTATTTTTTGTTCTTGCTTATGGCCTACTAAGCCACGACCTAGTGTGGTCTATTAAGTCGCATGCCTACTGAGGGTGGATGGTCACTTTGCTGAAACATGAGGCCTATTAAGCCACGACCTAGTGAGGCCTATTAAGCCACAACCTAGTGAGGTCTATTAAGCCGCACCTAAAATGCCAACATGCTTTTAATCTAGCCTGTGCACAGTTAGCCATGCAAACGTTGATGCATGACTCTCTTTATGCGTTGACAGTCAAATAGCACAAGACATACAGTTTATGTACAACTATTTACAGGCATTCACACATCCATGCATACATCCATGCACACAGGTTAAAAAACAAAAATTATATGATACACTACAATTTCTTATTTTTATTCCGAGGCTCGAGATGCCATCACACATGTTACAGAAACCAAACCAAACACTCGTTGTGTTGTACAACAATAGCAACAACCATTACTGGTTGTAACCAAATGGGACGCTTGTCATCATATCCTTACAAGACTGTCTCTTGTCGTCCAACAAAGCGAGTGTTTGTTTTCGCGGTTTCATTAAAAATAAATCATGGTTTTTAGATAGAATCCTAAACTGACTATGTGTCATGCCTGTGTGGGTCTGAAGGACGTGTAAATAATCATCCACACAGAGGCGTTTAACCACGTGCTGGCTAATCCCTTTGGCTCGCATAGATTCACATCGATCCACCTGCCGAAAACTATACATTTTCGGTGCAAGCCCAACAAACTCAGTCATCATGGTGTCTGAACACTCATCTATCTTTAAATCAATTTCTTTTTTGTTCAGACGAGGGATATCGAACATGTTCTTCTCACTAATCGAGGACGTGTCAAACCATTTTGGATTTTCTTTGATAACGACGTACAGGTTACAGTCACGAATATGGTAAATAAAACTATCCGTGTCCGTATATAACAAGGAAATGCTACCAAATCGCTGCATTGCAAAACCATAATGAAATTTATACATGTGCTATTTTGAAAAGTCTAAAATGACTTGGCCTAAATAGATAGGTTTATGCATGACCACTTTAGTTTTGGCAAGTTCATTAGTCAGTAGATCATGATCAATAATGTTCAAAGATTTGAAATTTGGTTTTGCAATATATTCTGAGCTCCCCATCCGCCATGCCATGTGTTCACAAATTTTATGTCCCTATACTGCCGTACATTTTCCAGACTCTTGCCATAGATACAATTATTCATCAGTTTAAAAAATTATTTGAAATGGCTGAGTGGCACTTTGTCTGTGACTAGTATTTAAATCCATATACGGTTTCAACCACCGTTTCTGACCGAAAGAGATACCTCTATGGATTTTTATTTCAGGGTTAAGCCCTGGGCTAAACATTCCACCAGCATGTCAATATGCAACACATAGTGATTTTTATCATACAAGGTACCCATCAATTTTTTATGATTGCCCTTACTCTCGGGTGGCACCGTTTTCTCTATGCAAAAGGGAAATCACCATGTCGCTGTCTGAGATCGGGGGGATAAGCTAAATCAACGTCAAGGACATATCCTACGTCCTGTTGCTTGCTGGCGCTATGCACATTAAAATCTTTAATTTCATCCTCAGACAGCCAGACAAAGTTTATGTACGGCAGTGGTCGGCTCATAGCATGACCGTATAAATTGTTTACTTCGAAATACATTAGGTAGGATTCTGGTTCTTCGGGACAATAATCAGGCATGTAATAATATAATAATAATAATAATAATAATAATATCGTATGGCCTCGTGTGCTGGGTGCAAGCTTTATTAATTGACACCCAGAGGGCAGCTTGCGTGTCGAATTTAATGCTCCTTGGAGCGCTATGAATGTCAAGGAGGTTAGATATCTAAGCTCCTTGACGCTATACCGCTTTCTAGTAGAGAAATGAGGAACTTTGTGTTGGCGGAAAATCCCGAGATTAATTTTGCCATTATGAAATTGGCCTACTGAAATCAAATGGGTTCTTTAACATGCCAACAATGTATGGCATGAGTATCGTGATTTTTGTCGCCTTTCAAAAATCACTTACCATGGCCTGGAGCGAACCAGCAAGCTTGGGGTTGGTAGTCCGACACTATAACCACACACCCACCGTGGCATGCTAGCCATGTAATGATTATTTGCCTTGGCATGTCGATGATTGAGCGATACAAACTCCCCACGAATCCCTTTTTCCATCATCAGTACCATATCGGGATCCGTCAGAAAATCAAGCTCAATTTGGGTAAATTTGAGGGCAGCGTCCCAACTTAACCCTGGACTGGTATAGTAGTGCGAGGTGTAGAATAATTTAAATTGCATTCCCTATGGGTGGCACCTCTAAAATTCCCTGTCCTGTGGCAGTGATCTCTTACTTTTTTCTCCGCCTAAAATAGGCTTTTCTCATGTGTGGCAGGTGGTGGCTTGATCATATTCTTTTTGCTGTACGTCATTCATATGAATTGGTACAGAGTTGCCCAAACTTTTTTCTACTTCGCCCGCTAAAACCACCATTTGATCTACAAACCACCGTGCACAATCCGAACCTTCGTGACTTGCTTACTCACATTGGGATTTATCATAGTGACAGACAACATAATAGCCTACAGCAAAAGGCTCATGTTTCTGCAATGGATAGGTTGAGCTTGTATGGGGACTTTGTTCACATCCCTGAAGGGGAACAGTGGGGGCCTCAAAATCGGCATTAACAGTAAATGGTACCATGTCATGTTTATTAGTGGCTTTAAATTTCAAGACTGCGTCATTCCCTTCGGGCAAAACTAGCTTTACAGCCGGCTGCCCCTCACAGTCTCCCGTATGTCGTTCCAAAAGTTCATCAGTTGTAAAATACTGAAGGCAGCGCTCGCAAATGTATTTTGCACACTTATGATTGGACACTTGGCTGCTTACCAATCTACTTAAATTCTTTACCCAGCAATAATGGCTTTTACCCCCATGAGACAAGAGTAATAAGTGAATGTGATATTGTTTTGTCTCATTGGTGGCATACAAGGGGCCCACAATATTGGATCCCTCGTCGCCATACACCATGAAGGAGAAATTTGGATTAACTCTCTCAAATAAATGAATTTTATCTAAAGGCATGGGAAACGAAACACGCTTCAGATTGAGAGTTTGTTTCATGTGGTTAAACAATTCTTTGTACTGCCTTGGTCTATCACCACGTTTGTCTTCACAGGGTTGCCCACAGCTAACTATACTCCATAAAAAGCAGTAATCGTCCTTATTGCGTATGTTGATCACTGCCTTTTTCCTTGCAATCCAGCTCGGTGTGGGAATATAGCTACTTCCTGCATTTAATGGATTGCATTTACAAATATTGATTTGCAAATACGCAATGCTATTGAGGGCCAAGCCACTGGGACCCTGATGCAGCTTATCAAATTTTGTGATAAGCGCTTGAACAGCTTTCTCCTGATGCCACGTTTCCAAATGATCGGCTATCAGTACTTTCTCCATTTTTGTACAAATGTTGAAGGTGTGTTTCTTTTCAACATTATTTTATCAACATAAATTCACATAGTAGTTCGAAATTTATTTTTAAAGCCTGATGCAATCTTAAGCCTTGTTCACATTCACTCAAAAAATTGGGAAACATAATTCAACAAAATCTTTAGGGGACAGACAGTGATTCATATTGTAAATTCGGCCGGAGCATACTCGCGTTTTGAAACATTTGGCCAAAGGCTGCCAAACTAACACTTCACTCTCTGATATAGACATAATTATAAAATGGAATAATAAACGGGCAAACCTTACCTTAGAATAGGTTAATCCAAAACCAGCAATTCCACACGGACACACTTGTTGTTGTTATTCAATTAATGACACACAATCACACACGCATGCACACAATGGTTGTAGCAATTTGATTTTCATCCTATACAATTGGCCCCAGCAGGAGACGATCACTAACAAGGTTAATTTTCAGTTTCAAACGATTTATCTGAAAAGCAAACCAATAAAATTCTTTATTAGTCATGGTTATATTCAGTAAACATAAGCATTCATTCATTCATTCATTCATTCGTTCATAGCAGTTGCTAAAAAGAAAAGGATTCAAGTGTGCACACATAAATAAAACACTCACTCAAAAATAACAAGGTAATTTACAAAGAAAAGAAATAATATATATTGATAGCTCACCTTTTTTTAAAATATCGCAAGCGTGAAGGTAGTTAAAACCCGTTCACTCAATACACGTCTTAATTCTGAAACAATAATAAATACACGCCATAAGTTTATAAATTTCTATGAACTAAATGGCACTCATTTAACAACAACAACAATAAAATTAATGGAACAACATGTACTCACCATATAATGAATTATAATCCTTTAAGAAAATGTGCTCTTTGCCGCCACTGTCACTGCTCTCTCTCTCTCTCTCTCTCTCTCTCTCTGTCTGCTTTCCCAGACTTGATGTGTTTTTTTTTTGAATTTTCTTGCTTTTTGAAAATCTGCAACAAACAAAATCCAAAAAAATACAATCTGTCACTAACTTACTTTCCACGCATACACAAAATAACAATAAAACCAATCATGACATAATTAACAATAATGAACCTACCTTATTACAAGTACGGTCACGGTTCACGTAATTTTTACTAAGAGCTTAAAGAACTTGCATCGGTCGTCTTCAAAGGTGATCACAAGAATAACGACTATCTCTTACTCACAGTGCGTACATGTCTCTTCAACAAGTTGCAATGTTAACACATTACTTTTTTGTTCCTACGTGTAGGATGTAATGCAACGCTCTGGTCAGAATGATTCTCACAACCACAGCAAAATCTGCGTGTTTGGGAAAAGCAATGCTCAGCTTCTCGACAGAGCTGTTGGTCCTTCAACAAAAGATCGAGTTACTTCAGTGTGTTAGATAACAGCACCTGCGTGTGAACTACAAGCTCTTATCTCTCTTGCTGCAGAGCACGCAAAATGAAAAGAGCCCATTCTTGCCTGCCCGCTCGCAGTGGACAGCTTCAAAGCCTGCAATTCTCTCTTCAAAAAAACTATCTCTCTGTGTGTGAGAAAAAAACATTTTTTTAGTAACATCACATTGCCTGACACGCCAACACAACGTAACTTCAAATCTGGTTTCTTTAATTGTTTGCATGTTTTCCTCAAATATCTGTAAACATAATGAAAACGCATTTTCGGCCAAAAAAACATGTTTCCTGATTTTCACCTTTTTAACACCTACATCCCCGTAAAGAGGATGACGAGATGAAAATAGCAACATGGTCGTCATAGAAATCACTTGGTTCGTTCTCCAAATATCTTCAAAAATAACAAAACACATTTTCCATCAAAAAACATGTTTCCAGCTTATCACCTTTTCAACACCTACATCCCCGTAAAGAGGACAACGAGACGAAAACATCAACATGGCCGTCATAGAAATCACATCATTCGTTTTGCAAATATCTTGAAAAATAACAAAAACACATTTTCCATCAAGGATACATGTTTCCAGCTTTTCACCTTTTCAACACCTACATCCCCGTAAACAGGACAACGAGACGAAAACATCAACATGGCCGTCATAGAAATCACATAATTTGTTTCCCAAATATCTTCGAAAAATAACAAAAACCATTTTCCATCAAAAAACCATGTTTCCAGTTTTTTTTTTACCTTTTCAATACCTAAAGTCAACCCCTGCCACTATACAGCCCATGACTGGCTAAGGCCGACCAAGAGACCGCTGCCCAGCCATTCGGTCTGCAGATATTGGGGTGACGCGTGATCAGCGCGTCGGGTCCCCTTGGCCGTTAATCTTGGTTTTCGTGATCGGGGCGCTGTCTCACTGTCAGACAGCTACTCAATTGTCCTCACGAGGCTGAGTGCACCCCGTTCCAACCCTTACGTCAGTTTTAAAATCCCTGATGGAGACGGGGATCGTATCCGGGGCCTCCGGCTAAGAGGTAGGCGCGCTAACCCAACACCACGGGGCCGGCTTTTCAATACCTACGACCCCGTAAATAGGACGACGACACGAAAACATCAACTTGGTCGTCATAGAAATCACTTGATTCGTTTTCCAAATATCTTCAAAAATAACAAAATCACATTTTCCATCAAAAAACATGTTTCCAGCTTTTCACCTTTTCAAAACATACAACCCCGTAAAGAGGACAACGAGACGAAAAAATCAACATGCCCGTCATAGAAATCACATGATTCTTTTTCTGAATATCTTGAAAAATAACAAAAATATTTTCCATCAAAAAACCATATTTGCAGCTTTTTGCCTTTTAAATACCTACATCCTCGTAAAGAGGACAAGACGAAAAAAAATAATATCAAACACGTCATTATCACTTTTTCAGTTTTCCCAATATTAGGGAAAATCACAAAAACCCATTTTAGACCGAAAAAAACATTTTTCCAGCTTTTTACCTTTTCAACATCTACATCCCCGTAAAGAGGACAACGATATCAAAAAAATAACATGACACACGTCATGATCACTTTTTCGGTTTTCAAAAATGTGAAAAACGCATTTTTAGACCCAAAACCATATTTTCACCTTTTCAACAACTACATCCCAGTAAAGACCACAATGAGACGAAAAAAAAAAAGAATCTACGCACGCCCTCCTACCATCACTCCTTCCTTCCCAAGGCCGCCAGGGGCTCACAACTTCCTAAGTGACGCAGAAAGCCCATTCTAACACTACTTATACATAGGCTACTATTATTTCGATATTTTGCACTATTTAAAAATGGCGACCATTTAAGTGACGTCACTACACCCTTTGGTTTCAAAATTTCGTATTTCCATTTCAAATAAAAAGAGAACGCTAAGAAATAGCAAACTTTTGATGGCACATGCGAGCTTTAAAATTTAATTTCCTATCCGAAAGGTGCTTATGACTTTTAGTGTATCTCCAACGGTTAGCGAGTAAAACCTACATTTGTGACGTCACTAAACCCTTTGGTTTCAAAATTTCGTATTTCCATTTCAAATAAAAAGAGAACGCTAAGAAATAGCAAACTTTTAATGGCCTACACGAGCTCCAACATTTAATTTTCTATCCGAAAGGTCCTTATCACTTTTCGTGTATCTCCAACGGTTAGCGAATAAAACCTAAATTTGTGCAATATAACACGGTCAACACCGAACGGTGCAGTCTATCTCTATCTATCTCTTATATAAAAATTCCTCTCGGCACGCCGGAAGGCGGAGGTAGATTTCACCGGGCAAACTAGGGGATAGGCTATAATAGGCAAAATATGCAGGTTTTCGTAGGAGGATCAGACCTCATTTATTGCGAGAAAGTATTTTACAATTGGAGGTTAGTTAACATTTTTTCGTCTTTCTATGCATATTTTTAACATTTTACTGTCTTATGGGGATGGTAACCTTCTTGTCATTTGGGGTTCATTTTTATTAGCCTACTTTCGATTTTTGCAAAAAATGAAAGTAGACTTATGAGATCAACACAGGGCGAAAAAAGTGTGTCTGTCTGTGTGTGTGTATGTGTGTGTGTGAGTCTGTGTGTGTGTGTGTCTGTGTGTCTGTGTGTGTGTGTGAGTGTGTGTACTCTGAATGTCTGTCCCCCCCTATCAATTCGAACACGGTGAATGCGAATTGAACGAAATTTGGTACAAAGGTAGCACTAGCAAAGAACACCTCAGTGTCATGTTTTATATCGCCGCCATCTTGACGGAAACGTAATGGCGGCCACACAAATGTTCAAAGCTTAAATCAAATTACGACTAACCTAATCATCCGATCTCTACCAAATTTTGCAACAACATTCCTTTATGGAGGGAGCATCCTTTGACCAAACTAATAAGTCATCAGCGTAAGAGTTTGCGGATGGCGGCCATCTTTGTGTGAAAATCGATTCCCCCTATTAATTCGAACACGGTGCAACCGAATGGAACGAAATTTGGTACAGAGGTAGTACTAACAAAAGGCACCTCAGTGTCATGGTTTATATCGCCGCCATCTTGACGGAAACGTAATGGCGGCCACACAAATGTTCAAAGCTTAAATCAAATTACGATTAACCTAATCATCCGATCTCTACCAAATTTTGCAACAACATACCTTTATAGAGGAAGCATCCTTTGACCAAATAACTAGGTCATTAGCCTAATAGTTTGCGGATGGCGGCCATATTTGTGTGAAAATCAATTCCCCCTATTAATTCAAACACGGTGAAACCAAATGGAACGAAATTTGGTACAGAGGTAGCACTAGCAAAGGGCACCTCAGTGTCATGTTTTATATCGCCGCCATCTTGACAGAAACGTAATGGCGGCCACACGAATGTTCAAAGCTTAAATCAAATTACGTTTAACCAAATCATCCGATCTCTACCAAATTTTGCAACTACATACCTTTATGGAGGGAGCATCCTTTGACCAATCTAATAGGTTATTAGCCTAATAGTTTGCGGGTGGCGGCCATCTTTCTGTCAAAATTGATTCCCCCTATTAATTCGAACACGGTGGAACCGAATGGAACGAAATTTGGTACAGAGGTAGCACTAGCAAAGGGCTCCTCAGTGTCATGTTTTATATCGCCACCATCTTGACTGAAACGTAATGGCGGCCACACGAATGTTCAAAGCTTAAATCAAATTACGATTAACCTAATAATCCGATCTCTACCAAATTTTGCAACTACATACCTTTATGGAGGGAGCATCCTTTGACCAATCTAATAGGTCATTCGCCTAATAGTTTGTGGATGGCGGCCATCTTTGTGTGAAAATCGATTCCCCTTATCAATTCGAACACGGTGAAACCGAATGGAACGAAATTTGGTACAGAGGTAGCACTAGCAAAGGGCACCTCAGTGTCATGTTTTATATCACCGCTATCTTGACGGAAACGTAATCGCGGCCACCGAAATGTTAAAAGCTAAAATGTAATTACGACCAACCTAATAATCTAGTCTCTACCAAATTTTGCAACATCATATCTTTATGTGGGAAACATATTCAGACCAAACTGCAAGAACATCAGCCCAATAGTTTGCAGATGGTGGCCAAGTATGAGTGCAAATCGATTCCCCCTATCAATTCAAACACGGTGAAACCGAATTGAACGAAATTTGGTACAGAGGTAGCACTAGCAAAGGGCACCTCATATTCATGTTTAATATCCCTATAGCACGTTGTATTTCAACAAGCTACTACAACCAACATTCAATCATACTCCTTGAAAAGGACAAAGAGTTATAACAATACCCATGCATTTAGGAGAAAGTAGGCTATATGTTCTTTACTGAACATCTTGTTATACTTGTGATCACACTGTCCAAATGCAAGGTTTGGAACTAATGTGTAACTATCTAACAGTCGGTTACTTCTTCACGCAAAATTTTATCTCCCGCAGAGATGTTGGTTGGTTCCTCAGTTTAGGGGCTGCGACAAGGTGGTCATGTAACCCCGTGTACTTTGGGTGTGTGTAGAATCTGTCTGATAAACGGTGTTATTTGTGATGACTGTCTGTAATTCAGGTAAGGTCTGCAGAGGTCAATTTTAAGTAGTAGTACCTAATTTTGTACCAAATACTAACGTCAACGACACCTAGCTGTGAACTTGGGTGCTAGATGCCACCGCAACCAGCAACTTGCAACGAACGTTGTAACTTCCCCTCCGAAGGAAAGCATGCTGACGGATTTTTAGCGCTCTTAGAAAACCGGTGACTTTGGCCGGCTTTGAACCAGCGACCTTGGGCATAGAAGTTCAGCATGCTACCAGTTAGCCGCTTCCCTCATAGTCAGATGGAACAAGAAGTTCCGTGACGAACTAAAGAGCCTACTTTTCTTAAAATTAAGATTCATGCCATAGATTGATCTACAGTATATGAACCTATCTAGAATAATGACGAAATTAAGTGGGTAATATCGAAATGTCTTAATTAGTTCGAAATAAGGTATACTAGGCATAATGTAGCCTAAGAGAGCAATACAGTTGGCAGCTCTGGTGACTGAATATATTCTTACTTCCATCTCCTAAGGTACAGAATACAAAATGTGGTTGAAGTCCAAAGGACGTTACATGGATTTAGACATTGGATCTATTAGCACACGTAAAAGCATGTTGGCAACAATATCATGCGAGTGCTGGTCAGAAATAATCTGAAATATTATTATATCTTTTTGTGCCAATTTTGGATGAAATCCATTTGTTGGTATAGAAGTTACATGTATTTAAAAATTGGTCCTATCAGCAGGCTTAGAATCATGTTGGTAGAACTGACGTATATAAGTTACTCCAAATTAATGTAAAATGTCAGGTAATTTACGTGTGCATAGTTTAAAGCTGTCGTCTTGCATACTTTCTGATATATTTGGATACAAAATCGAGAGCAATTATTAACAGTTGGCAGCCCTGGTGGCTCTTAAGAATATACTCAGTCATATCTGTTTAAGTACGCATATTACATACAAAATTTGGTTGAAATCCAATTGATAGTGTAGAAGGTATATGCATTTAAAATTTGGACTTATCGGAAGGCTTAAAATTATATTGGCATCGCTGTCATGTGTGGCCACCTGGAAATTAAACTGAAATAGTATTATCTACATGTGTGCCAATTTTAGAATAGCTGCCATGTATACCTTCCAAGATATCCAACATGGAGCTCAAATTTCGAGTGCGCTTTTTTAGCAGTTGGTAGCACTGGCATCTTTTTCAAATATGGGCCTGAGATATTCCGGTATACATCTTTACTCATACTAAATTTGGTTTTGATTGCTGCAGCCGTTTAGGAGTTGATAGAGGTGGACACACACACACAGCCATCCAGCCAGACAGACGGACAGACCGACAGACAAACAGACACATTTTCCCGGATGGATCTCATAAGTCTTCTTTTTCCTCATTTTTGCAAAGTGTGAAAAGTAGGCTAAAAATTAATGTGATCTCGTTAATGGTGTTGTCTTGGCAACCTCTGATAGCTCATCCCTCATCAATTTAGAAGCGTTGTCATGGTAACCTCTGATAGCACTTGGCATTTTCTTATTTCCGAAATCATTTTTCTCATCTCTTGGCGTAATGGTGGGTCATATCAAAAATTATTTCAGACAAAAGTTTTAGGTAATTATTAGGGGAATATTTTCCATTTTGTACGGTTTTGATATTGTGCCTATTAAGAGAGATATGATTAATGTTTACCGAAAAAACCACTTTTTTCCACCCCTTTGGTCAATGGTTGGTGCTATCAAAAAACGTATTTGACATAAATTTTTGGCACTTATCTGGCGCATATTATGAACTATGAATGGATTCGATATTTCACGTATTAAGAGAGTTATAGCGAAATTTCACTTTTTCGAAAAATGCCCCCCATTTTCACCCCCTTCGGCCGATTCTTCCCATTAACGAACTCGACCGAGATTTTATAGAGATACATATTATGTAAAAAATTCAAAGTGATTGGTGCAAAATTACGGCAGTTATCGTGTCCACAAGAAACTGATATATATATATATATATATATATATATATATATATATATATATATATATATATATATATAGATAGATAGATAGACACATATATACATAAATTATATATAAACTTTTGAACTGACGGTGGTTTTGGGGTCTGGGGGATGTGAAACGCGAAGATATGTCGAAATTTTCCGGAAGACGAAACATGGTACCCATTGCAATAGTTAGCTTTCTAATGAAATCTACCTAAAAACAAGTGTCCTGACTGACTGACTGACTTAATGACTCACTGACTCATCATCGCCCAGACAAAACTATTAAAGTTAGAAACACGAAATTTTGGGGATATGTTCGTTGTAAGTCTAAAACGCCCACTAAGGAAGGATTTTTGGATATTCAGGTTCTAAAGGGGTGTTAAGGGGGTACACCCGAATTTCATTGAATAACAATATCTCCGGCTTGGTTTCATTGAGGGATGTGATACTCGGCATATAAACGCATCATCAAAAATACGAAGACATATGTCTGAGGGTTTTTCGATGTGGTGTATATTATGAGGTGAAAGGGGTGGAAAGTGGGGGTTGAAGGATTCCTAACGGACCGTATATCTCTTAATCGACATAGGCGAGGAGTTTGAAACTCAGCGGAGAAAAATCAGCTTAAAAATAAGTAAATAAGTGTTTGACCGTTTATTCATAAATCCAATTTAAGGGGCCCATGGGGAGGGGTGAAATTCTGGGGGGAAAATCAGAAAAAAGTGTCCTAACTGATTGACTGACAGACTCACTCATCAAACTCAGGGGGGAAAACTACTTAAAGATAAGTAAATGGGTGTTCGGCAGTTTTTTTAATAAACCCAATTTTAGGGGTTCATGGGGAGGGGTGAAATTCTTAAAAACGGAAATTAAAAGAAAAAGTCCTGACACACCCACCATCGCCCAGCCTAAATTATTGTAGGCCTAGTTAGAAACATGATATTTTGGGGGATATGATCATTGTATGTCAAAATCGTCCACTAAGGGAGGATTTTCTGATATTCAGGTTCTAAAGGGGTCTTAAGGGGGTTAAACCTGCATTTCATTGTTTAACAATAACTCCCGATTGGTTTCATTTGAAGATGTCATACTCGGCATATAAACTCATCATTAACAAGTAGTTCCGAGAAAGAACTATACAGCCTATTTTCATATATCCTTATGTTAACTACCACTATCAACGTACAAAATTTCAGTTTGATTGCTGTAATAGATTCCTAGATATTGAGAACCGTCTAAATATTTCGGATGGTCGCCATGTTGGATTTTATATATGTAGGTCCTAAAGTTATGTACTGTTACATGAAGATTATTGTGTACGTGTAGCATTCAAACTTCAATTGCATGATTAGGACACAAGAAGTAAAAACGAGATTCTAAAATTTTGCACAGCTGCCATCTTGTGGTTATGGAAACAATTGAAATAAATTAGATGCCAGTGGATTAACATTCGTATAAGGATTTACTGTACCAAGTTTCACTGCACTCGGATGGTTAAAATGCGAGAAACGTTCATGTGAATATTTATAGGCTACTTCGCGTCACCCCCATGTTGGATTTGTGATCACCAGGTTATTTAAAGTCCTATAGGCGAACTTAAGTTCATAGCCCCTATGACCATAAAAATCAGTTTGATTGCTATAATAGATTCGTAGATATTCAGAGCCGTCTAATATTCCGGATGGTCGCCATGTTGGATTGTTAAATGTATAGGCCATAGAGTCATGTACCATTAAAGGAAAATTATTGCGTAGGTTTATTATTCAAACTTTCACTTCGATCGCATGAATACGACACATGAAATAAAAAAATAATTTTCGAAATTCGCACAGGCGCCATCTTGAGGTTATGCAAACAATTGAACTAAATTAGACACCAGTGCATTACAATGTGTATAAACATTTCCTGTACCAGATTTCATTGCGTTTGGTAGATTAAATCGCGAGAAAGGTCTATTTAAAATTTTCAAATTCGCTTGGCCGCCATGTTCGTTTTGTAGTTAACTGGTTTTTGAAAGTCTTATAGATGAACTTCCAATAGTGCCCTTTATCTCCGTACAAAATTTCACGGTGATACCGCTAATAGTTTCAGAGATATTGAATGCCGGTGAAATATTTCGCACATCCGCAATCTTGTGGTTATGTAAACAATTGAACGAAGTTAGATGTCGGTGCATTACAGTGTGTATAAACATATACTGTACCAAGTTTTATTGAGTTTGGTTGGTTAAATCGCGAGAAACGTCTATTTAATAGTCGCAAATTCGCGTGACCACCATGTTGGTTTTGTAGTTACCAGTTTTTCAAACGTTACATAGATGAACTTCTAGTAGTTCCCTTTATCACCGTAATAAATTCCAGGGTGATATCCGGAATAGTTTCGGAGATATTGAATGGTGGTGATATATTTAGTACAGCCGCCATGTTGGATTGGTGAGACGTAACAAAATTTGAAGGGCACGGTCGAGGTCGCCCGGAATAGGGCTTTGAACTTACCGAGTTTCATTGAAATCGCTCGCCGTTTAGATTTTATTAGGGGGGGGGGGCACACACACCTCACACACACGCACACACACGGACAAAAGGTGACCTCATAAGCCAATTTTTTTTTTTTCAAAATTGAAAATAGGCTAAAAATAAGAAGACACGTGTCTGAGGGTTTTTCGATGTGGTGTATATTATAAGGTGAAAGGGGTGAAAATGGGGGTTGAAGGATTCCTAACGGAGCATGTATTTCTTAAACGACATAGGCGAGGAGTTTGAAACTCAGCGGAAAAAAATCAGCTTAAAAATAAGTAAATCGGTATTCGACCGTTTTTTCATAAATTTAATTTAAGGGACCAATGGGGTGGGGTGAAATTCTGGAGAAAGAAAAGGAGAGAAAGTGTCCTAACCGACTAACTCACTCACTCATCAAACTCATGGGAAATCGTCAGCTTAATAATAAGTTAATAGGTGTTCGAGCGTTTCTTCATAAATCAGATTTAAGGGTCCCATGGGGAGAGGTAAAATTCTGGTAAAAATATTTGAATGAAAATTACCTGACTGACTGACTCACTCATCATCCCCCCCAGCGAAAACTATTGAAGTTGGAAAAATTAAATTTTGCGAATATGTTCGCTGAATGTCGAAAAAATCAACTAAGGAAGGATTTTTGTTTATCGGGTTCTGAAGAGGTGTTAAGGGGGTAAACGTGCATTTCATTGAATAACGATATCTCATGAATTGTTTCTTTGGGGATGTGATATTCGGCATGTAAACTAATCATTAAAAATAAGCAGACATATGTCTAAGGGTTTATCGATGTGGTGTATATTATGAGGTGAAAAGGGTGAAAATTGGGGGTTGAAGGATACTTAACGGAGCGTGTATCTCTTAAACGACATAGGCGAGAAGTTTGAAATTCAGCGGACAAAAACAGCTTAAAATATAAGTAAATAGGTGTTCGATCGTTTATTTTTTCATAAATCCAATTTAAGGGACCCTTGGAGAGCGGTGAAATTCTGGGGGGAAAACAGGAAAGAAAGTGTTCTAACTGATTAACTCACTCACTCATGGGGGAAGAACTGCCTAAAAAGAAGTAAATAGGTGTTCGACCGTTTTTTTTCTTTCATAAATCCAATTTAAGGGGTTCATGAGAGGGGTGACATTCTGAAAAATAAATGAAAGAAAATATCCTGACTTACTCACTCACTCATCATCGCCCAGCCAAAATTATTTAAGTCAGAAACATGAAATTTTGGGGTTATGTTCGTTGTATGTCGAAAACGTCCCCTCAGGAAGGATTTTTGGATATTCAGGTTCTAAAGGGGTGTTAGGGGGTAGACCTGCATTTAATTGAATAACAATATCTCCCGATTGGTTTCCTTGGGGGATGCGATACTCGGCATATAAACTCATCATTAAGAATAAGAAGAAATATGTCTGAGGGTTTTTCGATGTAGTGTATATTATGAGGTGTATGTGTGAAAAGTGGGGGTTGAAGGATTCCTAACGGGGCAAGTATCTCTTAAAAACAGTGGCATAAAGTATGAAACTGAGGGGGAAAGTCCGCTTGAAAAATAAGTAAATAGGTGGTCGACCGTATTTCATAAATCATATTTAAGGAGCCCATGGGGAGGGGTAAACTTCTAGGGAAAGAAATCCACTAAGGAAGAATTTTGGGATATTCACTCATCATCCCCCAGCCAAACCTATTGCAGTTAGAAACATGAAATTTTGGGGATATGTTCGTTGTATGTCGAAAACGTAAACTAAGGATGGATTTTTGGATATTCATGCTCTGAAGGAGTGTTAAGGGGGTTAATCTTGCATTTCATTGATTAATAATATCTCACGAGTTGTTTCATTTGGGGAAGTGATATTCGGCATATAAAATAATCAATAAAAAATAAGCAGACATATGTCTAAGGGTTTATCGATATGGTGTATATTATGAGGTGAAAGGGGTGAAAATTGAGGGTTGAAGGATTCTTAACGGAGCGTGTATCTCTTTAACGACATTAGCGAGAAGTTTGAAATTCAGCGGAAAAAATTAGCTTAAAAAATAAGTAAATAGGTGTTCGACCGGTTTTCTTTCATAAATCCCATTTAAGGGCATGGGGAGGTGTGAAATTCTCAAAAATAAATGAAAGAAAATGTCCGGACTGTCTCACTCACTCATCATCGCAACTACATTGCGTACTTCAGCGATAGCACTGGTACTTTCAACAGCTGAGTACTGTTCCTCAGTTTGGGTCAACAGCTCTCATGTTAAAAAGGTGGATATAGTCCTGAATGAGACAATGCGTATTATTAGTGGCACAATAAAATCTACCCCTCTTTTCTGGTTGCCTGTGCTTAGTCACATAGAACCGCCTAGAATTAGAAGACTGAACAACTTGGTCAGGGAATACAACAAGATATTGGCCAATCCTGAACTCCCATTCATGAAGATGCTAGCACCAGATATAGCCGTCTCAAGTCAAGATCTCCACCTATTCGAACAGCATAGGAACTGGTTAGGAAGGTTTATGATCCAAAAGCTGATTGGCAAAAAGACTGGAACAGCATAGCTCCAATGAAATGACAGGCATTGTTCAACATTCAAAATCTGCGAGCTGGATTTGATTTGCCCCGCAAGACATGGGTAACTCTCAACTGAGTCCGCACTAACCACGGGAGATGCGGATCAATGATGTTTACGTGGGGTATGTGATCTTCCCCAACCTGTGATTGTGGTGCAGTTAGACAGACTATGAACCATATGTCACTGAGTGTATTAGTAGGGCATTCACTGGATCAACACAGGACTTTGTAATAGACTCTACTGAAGCCATAAGATGGCTAGGAAATTTAGACATTAATCTTTGAACACCCTTTCCCTTGCATGATTGTTACAGTTGTAATGTGTTACCTATTGTATGTATGTATATTGTTTATATTGTTTGTTTTGTGTTGTACCATACGCTAATAATAATAATCGCCCAGCCAAAATTATTGAAGTTAGAAACATGACATTCTGGTGATATGTTCGTTGTATATCGAAAACGTCCACTAAGGAAAGATTTTTTGGATATTCAGGTTCTAAAGGGGTGTGAAGGCGGTAAACGTGCATTTCATTGAATAACAATATCTCACGAGTGGTTTCGTTTGGGGATGGGATACTTGGCATATAAACTAATCATTAAAAATAAGCTGACACATGTGTAATGGTTTTTCGATGTGGTGTATATTATGAGTGAAAGGGGTGAAAAGTGGGGGTTGAAGGATTCCTAGCGGAGCGTGCATCTTTTATCGACATAGGCGAGGAGTTTGAAACTCAGAGGAAAACAATCAGCTAAATAATAAATAAATATATAATTAAATAAATAGGTGTTCGACCGTTTTTTCATAAATCCAATTTAAGGGGCCCTTGGGGAGGGGTGAAATTCTGGAAGAAAAACGTCCACTAAGGAAGGATTTTTGGATATCCACTCTCATCGATCAACCAAAACTATTAAAGTTATAAGAATGATATTTTGACATGTTTGTTGTGTGTCGAAAACTTCTACCAAGGATGGATTTTTGGATATTCAGGTTATAAAGGGGTGTTAACGGGGTTAAACCTGCATTTCATTGAATAACAATATGACACGAAAGGTCCTTATCACTTTTAGTGTACCTCCAACGGTTAGCGAGTAAAACCCACATTTGTGACGTCACTAAACCCTTTGGTTTCAAAATTTCGTATTTCCATTTCAAATAAAAAGAGAACGCTAAGAAATAGCAAACTTTTAATGGCATACACGAGCTCTAACATTTAATTTTCTATCCGAAAGTTCCTTATCACTTTTCGTGTATCTCCAACGGTTAGCCAATAAAACCTAAATTTGTGCAATATAACACTGTCAACACCGAGCGGTGCAGTCTATCTCTATCTATTATATATAATCCAAAATTGACTCATCACCGCAGGGCTCAAACCACTAGACCTAGAAAGCTGAAATTTTGCATGTTGGTTGATCCTAGTATGTAGAGGCTCACTAAGAAACGGATTTGAAAATTCAATTTGTAAGTGACTTTTTTCGGCCCTTTGGCACTGAGCAAGGACAGTCGGTACAAAGGTCGGATTTAGCTCATTTTAAGCCACCAGATACGAGTAATAATACTCGGAGGTCCTGTAGGGAACCCGTAACACACTTTTTAAGTTCCTAAAATGAACGGTTTCGGAGATATTCCCAAATAACTGTGTTCCCTCTGAGAAACCGATCAACGTTACTATGGCAACCGCTGAAATTTCGCAGACCGGGGATAGTTTTCTGGCAATATCTCGAAAACCGTTCGTTTTAGGGCCTTAAGACGCGGGGTTCGGTTCCCACTTCTAAACACGAGCATTGCTCCTCGCATTGATACGCGTAAAATGAGATATATTTTATTTATAGAGGTGGCTTTTGGGGTCGGATACGATCGTGATTTTGAGTGTAATTTCATAATCTTTGAGCTGGTTATTGTAAGCGAGCTTTTAGATCTTTACTCTAATTTACAATGTTAAGATGCTTTCTATTTTGCACGGTATGCTTTCAATTTCTTTATAAATTTGTTCTTTGTTAACTGAATATTTTTGTTTGCCAATTTTGATCTGCTCTTTTTCGATTTTTACCATGATCAGCAACCCATATTCCCAGTCGAATGTGTCGTATTCTACCGGCTATCACGGTTATTTTTATTTTTTCGCAATTATTCTTACTGAGGAATTGGGCACCTTTATTTCAATAAAGTTGGTATTTTGTCTTTCACGGCCATTGAATCCCCGGACAAGTCACGGCTAAAACCTAGAAAAGTTGCTGAGTTGGACTAATGGTGCAGCAGAAAAGAGGAGAATTGAAGCTTTTGAAATGTGGTGATACAGGAGAATGATGATCAGATGGGTATATAGAGTAATAAATGAAGAGGTATTAAGACGAGTGGGAGAGGAGAGATGTTTCTGGCGACTGCTAATGACGAGAAGAGATTGGAGGGTAGGACACATATTAAGACACCCAGGAATAGCAAGTTTAGTTATGGATGGGAGGCTCGCGGACTAGAACTGTAGGGGTAAACCAGGGTTAAACAGATTGCCTCGGATGTAGTGTGTGGTAGCTATGTAGAGATGAAACGATTAGCTCAGGAGAGGGAGCCATGGAGAGCTGCATCAAACCAGTTTAAAAACTGAAGACAAACAACAACATTCAGGAATTTTAATTACTTAGAGAGGCATGTAAGGCAAAAGGGTGGTTGGAGAATTTCAATCCCTGGGATGTAACACTGGAAGAGACTGTATAACGTACATCAGCGGCCAAGGAGAGAGATATTTAACTATAGGTCTATTATTAGCGATATGTTGACGTTCAAATCTAATATATAAAAGTGAAAGTCTGTATGTATGTATGTATATATGTTGGTTCCGTATACAAACCTACACCGTTCCACCAATCTCAACCATATTTTGCATACACATAGTTTAGGACCCAGAAGGAACCGCTGGCTACATGAATTTTCGATAGTCCTTCTCATTCCTCTGATTATGGCCCTTTTTCACTCAAAAACAGGCTAATCAAATCATAAAATATACTCATGAAGGAATGGCAAGGCAGATAGTTTCCATGGCAACATAGCTCAAGTCGAGACACGGCCGACTTGATGCCAATTGCGCTCAGCACTACCGGTATAGAAAATGAGGATCTTTACTTGAAATCCAGTTAGTTACTCAACTGCTCACACAGCACTGTCAACCGAGTTTAGCATAACAAAGACTTGACACTATCTTCTTTCTACTATATATTTTTCAAATACCACTCAATGAAATCTGGTATGCAGCTTCCTCAAAGGCCGCAAATGCCCACTAAGAGAGAAATTTTGGCTATTCAGGTCCTAAAGGGGTGTTAAGGGGGTAGACCTGCATTTAATTGAATAGCAATATCTCCTCATTGGTTTCATGGGGGGATGTGATACTCGGCATATAAACTCATCATTAAAAATAAGAAGACATGTGTCTGAGGGTTTTTCGAAGTGGTGTATATTATGAGGTGAAAGGGGTGGAAAGTGGGGATTAAAAGATTCTTAACGGAGCGTGTGTCTCTTAAACGACATAGGCGAGGAGTTTGAAACACAGCGAAAAAAAATCAACATAAAAAGAAGTAAATATGTGTTTGACAGTTTTTTCATAAATCCAATTTAAGGGGCCCATGGGGAGAGATGAAATTCTGGGGGGGGGGGGACAGGAAAGAAAGTGTCCTAACTGATTGACTGACTGGCTCACTCATCAAACTCAGGGGGAAAAAACTGCTTTAAAGTAAGTAAATAGCTGTTCGACAGTTTTTTTTTTCATAAATCAAATTTAAGGGGTTCATGGGGAGGGGTGAAATTCTGAAAAAAGAAAATTGAAAGAAAATGTCCAGACTCACTCACTTACTCACTCACTCATCATCGCCTAGCCAAAATTATTGAAGTTGGAAACATGACAGTTTGGGGATATGTTCATTGTATGTCAAAACCGTCTACTAAGGGAGGATTTTCGGATATTCAGGTTCTAAAGGGGTCTTAAGGGGGTTAAACCTGCATTTCATTGAATAACTATATCTCCCGATTGGTTTCATTGGGGGATGTGATACACGGCATATAAACTTATCATTAAAAAGTAACAAGACACGTGTCTGAGGGTTTTTCGATGTGTTTATGAGGTTAAAGTGGTGGAAAGTGGGGATTGAAAGATTCCTAACGGAACGTGTATCTCTTAAACGACACAGGCGAGGAGTTTGAAACTCAGCGGGAAAAAAATCAGCATAAAAATAAGTAAATATGTGTTTGACCGCTTTTCCATAAATCCAATTTAAGGGGCCCATGGGGAGGGGTGAAATTCGGGGGGAGGGACAGGAAAGAAAGTGTCCTAACTGATTGACTGACTGACTCACTCATCAAACTCACGGGAAGAAACTGCTTTAAAGTAAGTAAATAGCTTTTCGACAGTTTGTTTTTCATAAATCAAATTGAAGGGGTTCATCGGGAGGGGGGAAATTCTGAAGAAAAAAAAATTGAAAGGAAATGTCCTGACTCATTCACTCACTCATCATCGCCCAGCCAAAAATATTGAAGTTGGAAACATGACATTTCGGGGATATGTTCGTTGTATGTCAAAACCGTACACTAAGGGAGGTTTTTTGGATATTCGGGTTCTAAAGGGGTCTTAAGGGGGTTAAACCTGCATTTCATTGAATATCAATATCTCACGAGTGGTTTCATTTGTGGATGTGATACTCGGCATATAAACTAATCATTAAAAATACGCAGACATGTGTCTAAGCGTTTTTCGATGTGGTGTATTATTATGAGGTGAAAGGGCTGAAAAGTGGGGGTTGAAGAATTCCTAATGGAGCGTGTAGGCCTATCTCTTAAACGACATAGGCGATAAATTTGAAACTCAGCGAAAAAAAATCAGCTTAAAAAGTAAGTAAATCGGTTTTCGACTGTTTTTTCATAAATTAATTTCAGGGGCCAATGGGGTGGGGTGAAATTCTGGGGAAAAAAAGGAGAGAAAGTGTCCTAACCGACTGACTCAGGGGAAAAAGACAGCTTAAGAAATAAGTTAATAGGTGTTCAAGCGTTTTTTAATCAATCCAATTTAAGGGACCCATGGGGAGGGGTGAAATTCTGGTAAAATAAATGAAAGAAAATGTCCTGTCTGACTCACTCACTCATCACGCCCAGCGAAAACTATTAAAGTTGGAAACATGAAATTTTGGGAAGATGTTCGCTGTATGTCGAAAACGTTAACTAAGGAATGATTTTTGTTTATTCGGGTTTTAGAGACGTGTCAAGGGGGTAAACGTGCATTTCATTGAATAACGATATCTCATGAGTTGTTTGTTTGGGGTTGTGATATTCGGTATATAAACTAATCATTAAAAATAATCAGACATATGTCTAAGGGTTTATCGATGTGGTGTATATTATGAGGTGAAAGGGGTGAAAATTGGGGGTTGAGGGATTCTTGACGCAGCGTGTATCTCTGAAACGACATAGGCGTGAAGTTTGAAATTCGGTGGGAAAAAACAGCTTAAAATACAGGTAAATAGGTGTTCGAACGTTTTTTCATAAATCCAATTTAAGGGGCCCTTTGAGAGGGGTGAAATTCTGGGGAAAAAAATACAGGAAAGAAAGTGTCCTAACTGATTGACTCACTTACTCACTCATCAAACTCAGGGGGAAAACAGCTTTAAATAAGTAAATAGGTGTTTGACCGTTTGTTTCATAAATCCAATTTAAGGGGTTCATGGGGAGGGGTGAAATTATCAAAAATAAATTAAAGAAAATGTCCTGACTGACTCACCCACTCATCATCGCCCAGCCAAAATTATTGAAGTTAGAAACATGAAATTTTGGGGATATGTTCGTTGTATGTCGAAAACGTCCACTAAGAAAAGAGTTTTGGATATTCAGGTTCTAAAGAGGTGTTAAGGGGGTAAACGTGCTTTCCATTGAATAACAATATCTCACGAGTGGTTTCATTTGGGGATGTGTTACTTGGCACATATACTAATCATTAAAAATAAGCTGACACATGTCTAATGGTTTTTCGATGTAGTGTATATTATGAGGTGAAAGGGATGAAAAGTGGGGGTTGAAAGATTCCTAACTGAGCGTGTATCTCTTAAACGACATAGGGAGGAGTCTGAAACTCGGAGGAAATCTATCAGCTTAAAAATAAATAAACAAATGAATAAATAAATAAAATAAATAGGTGTTCGACCGTGTTTTCATAAATGCAATTTAAGGGGCACATGGGGAGGGGTGAACTTCTGGAAGAAAAACGTCCACTAAGGAAGGATTTTTGTTGTTTGCTCTCATCGACCAACCAAAACTATTAAAGTTAGAAGAATGATATTTTGGGGATATGTTTTTTTGTTGTGTGTCGAAAACGTCTACTAAGGAGGGATTTTTGGGTATTCAGGATCTAAAGTGGTGTTAACGGGGTTAAACCTGCATTTCATTGAAAAACAATATGATACGACTATGACGCGAGCGATGCGAGGCTAAAATTGAGATGGTGTGTGTCTGTGTATTACTCAATCTCGCAAGAACCACTGGTCCGATTTACGTGAATTTTACATGGAAATAGCTGATTTACCTGGTTAACATATAGGTTACTTTTGATTTCAATACTTTGCACTATTTAAAATGGCGACCATTTTAGTGACGTCACTACACCCTTTGGTTTCAAACTTACATATTTCCATTTCAAATAAAAAGAGAACGCTAAGAAATAGCAAACTTTTGATGGCATATGCGAGGTTTAAAATTACATTTTCTATCCGAAAGGTATCTGCAACTGTTAGCGAGTAAAACCTAAATTTGTGCTATAAAACACGGTCAACGCCGAGCGGTGTAGTTGGACAAAATGTTCCATCCTTAATCTCCCTCTGCGCAGCACCTCGCCTATCCCCTGTTTTAACTGTCACCTTCACATTTTAATTTATTTATGACGCGTAGCGAAGCACGGGTACTTCAGCTAGTCATCAATAAGTATGGCCAAATTACATCCAGAAAAACTTAAGTAAGAATACTTTTAATTCACCATTTTCCGATAGATATGCCATTCCAGTGTGCAAGAGTGCAGTTCCCTCTTCAAACAATATTCGCAATTTCTTTAACAAAGCGCAATGACACACACTTAACAGTAGCACGTGTACATTTAGACAAAACCATTTTTTCCCATGGGCAAATGTATGTGGCGTGCTCGCGAGCATTCGGACAACAAAATCGTTATTTCTCAGCAGAAGACGGAAAAACCAAAAACGCAATTTTAAAATGTGTTAACATAATGTAACATCGAACCCTGCAGACTTTCACAACTCTATAAAATTCCCACTTTGCTGCTCATATCAATACACTGCATGTATCAGAATATTCAGAATTAGAATGGACCCACCTATAGCCACGATTGCTGTAATAGAATAGACCAATTATCAGCTATAATACATCGTACCCATTGTCTTGAACGCGGGCGAAGCCGCGGGTACCTGCTAGTATATATTTAAAAATGAAAGTTTGCCTGTTTTTTTTCTGCATTTCTACGGACATTTGAGTTATTTACGCGTTTCAGACAGTTTTATGATGGATGCGCGCGGAATTATTTTTTTGTCTGTCTGTCTGTCTGTTTTTTGTATGTGGACAAATTTGTTCCCTTATAACTCGAGAACGGCTGGGTGTATCGACGTAAAATTTGGTACAGGTATCCATCAGAGGCACGACACTAATCATTGATGTAAGTAGTGGCTTTTGGGGGGTTCACAGCCCTCCTCCTCCTCACCTTCCTCACAAGATGGCGGCGGAACGATATCTCTCGAACGCATGGTCGGATTTTGACGAATGTGGAGTTGCTGAACACAAGCTGACACCCCCTTTCCAATGGACAACATATTTCAACCCCAAAATAAAACCTACCCCTGCAAGGGGGTGAAATTGTATTTTTTAGAGAATCTCGCTTTCCAAGTGCAACATGTGAGAGTTTGAATGCCAATATGAGATTAAGCGTTGTTCTACACAATAGACAAGTGTACGGTGGATAGCCACTATGAATTAACATGCTTGTTTTTTGTTTTTAAGCATGCCCACTCATCGCTTTAGTAAGAGGGGGGGGGGAGTGGTTCCCTATGGACGGGTCCTTGTTGACAGGTTATTGTTGGCGGTTCATTGTTGACAGGTCATTGTTGACAGGTCCTTGTGGATGAGTCCCTTTTGACTGGTCCCTACGGACTAGCCCATGGATTCATGTAAATTATGTCAACGGGCCTAACTACATTTGCGTGTGTAAAGCAGTGTGTTGAACTGACGTTATTCACTAGTCCCCACTACTATAATGTGATAACGATATGAAAGGAAAGTGACGAAATATAGGTGAACATGTGCGAGTTGACATTATTACCGTCCTCCTGTGAAAACCACATGTAAGCTAACAAGTCACATTCTGTTTTGGTTCGTGTAAGTGTAAAACTTGATAGATAGAGGACATGTCAAGGGGTAAGTGCAAAACTTGGTGGATGATTATGTTCTAGTGCTAGGGTTAATGAACACACCCTAGTACACGGGCCATATGTAATTTGTGGACAGGCCAAGAGACCAAACTTGGTGGATGGAAGTGTCATTTTTAGTTGAAAGAGAATAATGCACATTCTTAAGATGTTATAACTAAGGAGATGGTACGTGCAGTAAACCGACTTGTTATTTCCTGTGTCATATTACAGAAATGACAGAGAGCGCATAATTCTGTTGCTATGACTAACGCAGCAGTAATTTGAAACCCCAGGTGTTCATCAAGACAATGGGTGATGATCATACAAAGTTAGCAGTCATTTGATATTACACAGGTGTTCCTTCTGGTGTCATGTTGCTGACATGGCAGAGAGCGTACAGTTCTATTGCTATGACTAACGCTGCAGTAATTTGAAACCCCAGGTGTTGATTAAGACAATGGGTGATGATCATGCAAAGTCCACAGTAATTGGTTACCACACAGGTGTTCCTAGTGTACATTGGATTCTCAGCTGTATTGGGAAAGGAATTGCAATGATCTGCAAAACTGCTGACACGAGCGATGAGAGTTTATATAAGTGAGGTGTCATATATTTCCCTACTGTCAGTCTTTATTACTCGCTTTGAATGAAGAGTGCTCTATTACTGCTCATGAGTTGTAAAAAGCCTTTCGGTAGAAAATCATTAAATTATTTTGCAAGGTAAGTACTTATTATTAATGGATTGTAGTCTTTTATAACTAATTGATGTTGAAGTTATTGATTGGAATGTATTTATTTATTGATCGATTGATTGATTGATTGATTGATTGATTGATTGATTTGTTTACTGATAATTGGGTACCTGTAGGTTACCAGATTCCTATAATCTGTTCATTCAGTGGCAGCAGTTGATAAATTATAAAAAGGTAAGTGCCCCTCTAATAACTTTTAAACAGCTAGAGTGATATTTTCCAATGTTCACCACTACATGTCAGTGAAAATGGTATATTTGGCAGTCAAAAGTTGGAACTACTTAACCATGATGTGTAAGCTAAATTTGTAGGTTAGATTTTGATTACCGCTCTATTAAGTCCGAATGTTCATTGCTAGGTGTCAGTGACAGAGGGAATATTTAAAGACTTAACCTCAGTTCACCTAACATAACCTAACTTTACCTAACTTAACCTTGTCACGTGTCATGTTTTACAAGTTTAGACTTGCTTTATGACTGTCTATGACGTCACCCTTAGCTCACTTAACTGGTGGCTGCTGGTTTCTATCACGTGACATGTTCTACAAGTTTAGACTTGTTTTAAGACTGGCTATGACGTCACACTTAGCTCACATAACTGGTGGCTGCTGGTTTCTATCACGTGACATGTTCTACAAGTTTAGACTTGCTTTAAGACTGGCTATGACGTCACACTTAACTCACTTAACTGGTGACCGCTGGTTTCTACCACTCTATTAAGTTCCAATGTTCACCGCTAGGTGTCAGTGACAGTGGTATATAGTAACCCCCCAGTTAGAACTACATGAAGTTAGACTTGCTAGGAGTTCACAGATGATCGATTTAAATACCCTGCTATAACCATTGACTGGAATGTAATTATACTATTTATATTTTACTTTGTTTTATCTTTTTATTAACATTTATGATTTCTTTCTTTTATAGGTAATTTCGAAAGTGATCATCATGTTTAAGTGTGGTGAATGTAAGAAACAGTTCTCAAGACCTGACAACCTTCAACGACACGCAAATGCTAAACATGACATTAAAATGTTTATGTGCAGTCATGGTGCTATCACATTTAACAGACAAGATAATCTTGCACGCCATGTAAATTTAATACATGTTAGTTCAGCACCATTTTCGTGTTCAGTTTGCGAACTTGGTTTTTCTGCTGTAAAGCGATATCAATCCCACATGGTTGAAGTGCATGGAGAACAACAGGAATTGAAATCTATAAAACCATCAACTAGCACGGACCTTTAAACAAATGTGATGCTCAAAAGCGTAAACGTTCTGAAGATTGTGAAAATAGTTGTGCAACAAAAAGAAAGAAGAATGGTGAACCTTCGATAACACATTGTGATGTATGCAATATTGATATACCTTCTTCAATCATTCATGGACATTTACGCAGTATTCATCATAAAAATAACGCTTGCCATGAAATAAATTCTGGAAATATTCAACAAATTGGTAGTGCATTTAAAAGTCGAATTGCTAGTTACAGACTTCATAGTGAAGAAAAAACTCAAAGTAATGAATCATTTTTAAGAAATGTTCAACCTAGAGTGTTTGGCATGGTAGGTAATGTTTTATTAGAGCATAAAACATTTAAAATGAATTTTGAACTCTTTGAACTATATGTAAAAACTGGGAGCGAAGGTGAAATTACGGATATCAAATCCTTTAATACAAAAAATATAATTGTTAGTGAATCAACTAATATGAGTGATATATACCAAAATATGTCAAGTGCTATCATTGTGAAAAGTGAAGATTTCCAGGAAAGGGAGTCAGGCTTGACTTTGGTTGAAGTACTTCATTTAGAAACCAACATGAATATATACAACCCCCTTCGAGGATCATCATACATTGATTTACCAGCATGGATCAAACGGAAGAAAGCTGTTGTGAACGTTATCAAAAGTGATGACGCATGCATTGCATGGGCTGTAACCTCAGCTCTCTATCCAGCAGTCGAGCATCGGTATAGAACATCGTCTTATCCTCACTATTCCTCAGTGTTAGATTTAAAAGAAATGGAATTTCCTATGGTGATAAAAGACATTAAACATATTGAAGAGCTGAACAATGTAAGTATTAATGTTTATGGAATTGAAAATAAGAGTATAGTAGGTCCTCTATATTATACTCAGGAAAAAAGAATGCTCATGTAAATTTACTGTACATAACAGAAGGTGGAAATGCCCACTATTGTTGGATAAAACATTTAAGTAGACTTGTTGGTAGTCAAGTATCAAAACATAAATCTAAGAAGTGGTTGTGTGAAGGTTGTTTGCTATATTTCAGAAAAGAGGATCAGCTAACTCAACATCAAAAATGGGGTAGTAATCATATTTGTACGGTATTACCGACTCCTAAAAATAACATTCTAAAATTTAAGGATTATGAGAAACAGCTTCGAGTACCGTTTGTTATATATGCTGACTTCGAGGCTTTGCTAAAACTATTTAATAGATGTTCATCGAATCCAGACCAACCTTTCACCAACACTACTCACATTCATGAAACTTTTAGCTTTGCATATTATATTAAATGTAGTTATGATGACTCTTTAAATAAGTTTGAGCTCTATAGAGGACCTGATGCACCTAAGTTTTTATGGAAAGGCTTGAGAAAGATGCCATCCGTATATCCTCTATTTTAAATACGATAATTCTAATGAAGCCACTAACTTCATCAGAGCAAATGAATTTTGAAACTGAAACTAATTGTTTTATATGTGGTGAATGTTTATATACAGACAGGGTTCACGATCATGACCATTTAACAGGAAAATAATGTGGTGCTGCTCACCAAGAATGTAATTTAAATTATAGAGTAAGTATATTCATTCCGGTCATTCTACATAACGGTAGCAAACACGATAACCACTTTATCGTTAAAGAATTTGGAGCTTCAGATGTGAAAATTGATGTGATTGCAAATAATAAGGAACAATACATATCGTTCACAAAATACATCAAAACTGTCAATAAAAAAACTATAAAACTGCGATTTTTAGATTCATTCCGCTTTATGCCGAGTAGTCTTGATAAGCTGGCTAGTAATTTAAAATCTGATCAGTTTCATGAAATTCAACGTGTCTTTCCTAAAGAAGATGATTTTAATTGATTCGTCAAAAGGTTATATTCCCTTATGAATATATTAACTGTGTGGAAGGTCTTGAGGAGTGTTTTTTACCACCGAAAGATGCATTTTAAAGTTCCTTAAAAACAAGTCATATCAGTGATCAGGAATATTTACATGCACAACGTGTATGGACACAGTTCGACATTCAAACTTTAGGAGAATTTACAGACATATATTTGAAGACAGATGTGTTGTTATTAGCAGATGTTTTTGAAAATTTTCGGAATGTTTGTATGAAAACTTATGACCTTGATCCTTGTCAGTATTTCACTGCTCCTGGGTTATGTTTCAGTTCAATGTTGAAAAAAACGAAAGTAAATTTAGAATTAATGACTGATATAGACATGATCAATTTTATAAAATCATCAATTCGAGGTGGATTAAGCCAATGTAGTGGACGGTACTCTAAAGCGAATAATAAATACATGCCTAGCTACAACCCTTGTGAAGAGTCAAAGTATATTGTCTACCTGGATGCAAATAACCAATATGGTTTGGCTATGAGTCAATATCTACCACTGAAAGATTTTCGCTGGCTGACACAATCTGGAATTGATGTCTTACATGTTAACACTCTAAATGATAACGATGATAAAGGATATATTTTAGAGGTAAATCTTGAGTACCCTAAAGAGATACATGATGATCATAATGATTTACCATTCTGTCATGAGACTATGAAATTTCCGTATATCACATCACGAACGAAAATGTTAATTGCTAATGTGAATGATAAATGTAAATATGTAATACATTATCAAAACTTGAAACAGTGTCTAGAGCATGGAATGAAATTAACTAAAATTCATCGCGTATTTCAATTTCATCAGTCAGCATGGATCAAGCCGTATATTGATCTAAACAATAATTTAAGAACACAGTCAACAAACGCGTTTGAAAAAGATTTTTATAAACTCATGAATAATAGTGTTTTTGGAAAGACTGTGGAGAATGTTGATAAGCGAGTTGATGTAAAGCTGATAACAAAGTGGGAGAATGATGGTAAAAGGTATGGTGCGAGCAACTTAATAAGCAAGCCTAACTTTCATAGCTGTTCAATTATTCATGAGGATTTAGTTGTAATACAAATGAATCGTCTTAAAGTAACTTACAACAAACCTATATATGTGGGTTACACCTTTCTGGAATTGTCAAAAACACTTATGTATGAATTTCACTATGATTATGTAAAGAAAAACTATCTTGATAATGCTAAATTACTCTACACAGACACAGATTCTTTTATTTATGAGTTTAAAGCTGATGATTTTTATGAGGATATCAAAACTGAGCTAAATAGGTTTGATACAAGTGACTATCCCGAGGATAATATTTACCATTTACCTCTTGTAAACAAAAAGGTTCTTGGGAAATTTTAGGATGAAGGTGCTGGTGTTATTATAGACACCTCAGTAGGCACAAAATCTAAATCATACAGCTATATGACAATTGATGATGTAGTAGTAAAAAAATTTAAAGGAGTGAAAAGGAATGTTGTTAGTAAAGAGTTAGATATAAGTGATTATAAGAATTTTATAGTCAGTAACCCACCTATATTATATATGAAAATGTGTGTATTTAGAAGTAAAAATCATCAGCTGTATACTAATTTGATGAACAAAGTTGCTCTAAGTAATGAAGACAACAAACAATTCATTATACCCAGCTCATTTGATACTCTCGCTTGGGGAAACAGTCGCATTGACGACTATTACTTTACTTAAGTCTGATGTTCATTATATTGTATTGACATTTGTAGTTGTATGTTTATATTGTAATATATTTGTAAAAACCCTAAGTATAATGTATAATGTGAGGCTACTGTAGTTTAGTAAAAAAAGAACATAAGTTATACATTTTAGTGTAAAAATGTTTGCTTTTTATATTACGGAAAAGATTTTCAAAATGTACAGCTGTATGTGAACTAAACAAGGGGAATGTAAAAAAATGTAAAGTGGAAATTGTAAATATCCATATGTGAAAAAATGAAATGGCTATCACCATTTTAAAATGAAAAGACACAGTGATTTGGTAAACCTTGTTTTTATTTCACAACAATAACAATAATGTACGAAATGTGTGAACTAAACAAGGGAATGTAAAAAATGAAAAGTGGACATTGTAAATATCCATGTGTGAAAAACATGAAATGGCTATCACCATTTTTAAAATTAAATGATATAGTGATCTGGTGAACCTTATTTTTATTTCACAACAAAAAATGTACAGAATGTGTGAACTAAACAAGGGGAATGTAAAAAATCTAAAGTGGAAATTGTAAATATCCATGTGTGAAAGAAAAAAAGAAATGGCTATCACCATTTTTAAAAATAAAAGACATTGTGATCTGGTAAACCTTGTTTTTATTTCACAACAAATAGGGCTTTACAAAATAGAATACAAAGAAATACCAATTCCTCAATTCTTTTCATTGTTCATGTCCACTCATCATTAATTTTCCTTTTATAGCCAACCTCTTTCCCACTGAGGCATTATAGGATGTCAAACGTGGTTTAGCTCTTTTCTACAATACTTTATCCGCCACACGTCTTAAAGCATAATGTGTATGACGATAAGAAAGGTCGTGTTCTTTACATGCTTGATCCAAAGAATTAATAGATATTCACGTAGCATAGGGTCTTGCGACCATAATTTTGTACATGTTGCCAGATTTCTTTCACGGTATTGACTGTCACATAATAAATGAACAACTTGGAGAATACTAATAATTCTTCTTTGGTAAAACTATCTGCATATCGAGGGCAGATAACCTTGCAGTTCCACCCTTAAAACAACAACACTACCTCTTGCATAGTATGTGATGTTGATGGCTCCTGAGACGTGGAAGATGGATTAAACATAACTTTTACAACAAGTTGCTCAATAAACAATGCTCAATCTTGAGTCACAGATTTTTTTTTCATAAAACGTGATAGCAAAACACTATTGATTATCATTCAGCATTAGAGTTCTATATGAAATAGATAAGAAAAGGGCCATACTATACATTTATATAGGTAATAAACGGATCATACTATACTCTCAACTACCCTAGTTTCAACTACGTTTCAAGGTCACTCTCTTGAACATTGTCGGAGACTATCGAAAAACACCTATGTTCACACGACACTCTCTTGCGGCGCGCACGGGCATGAATAATTCAGGATCATGTTAATGGCTTATGTGGATGGCTTAGGTTGGTGGCTTATGGCGGTTGTTTATGGTGGCTTACGTTGGTGGCTTACGCTGATGGCTTATGGTGCCTTACGGAGGTGGCTTATGGCGGTGGCTTATGTTGGTGGCTTACAGTGGTGGATTATGATGGCTTATGGTGGTATTACAGGCTCGCCAAGTAGCCCTACCTGTGGCCAGCTGACCATACTATTACCGTGTATTAAGTGTAAAGACGACAAACATGACCACGTAAAACCGTGAGTTCATGTTTCGCTGACGTAATCGTATGTTTCCACGCACTTCCCTAGCCTAATCTAACAAGATGGCGGCCGTAGATTTACTTAACCTAACCTAACCTAACTTAACCTAAACCTACGAGATGCAATTAAAAAATTTCAAGAAGGTGGTCATAGCTTAACTGAACCTAGCCTAACCTAACCTAACCTACACCTACGAGGTGTGATCATAAAGTTCCAAGATGGCGGCAGTAGTTTTACTTAACCTTGTCTAATCCTACGAGGTGTGATCAAAAAGTTCCAAAATGGCTGCCGTAGCTTAACTTAACCTTTGATTGATCCCTGTTGATTGACCCCTTTTGATTGATCTCTGTTGAAGTATCCCTTTGGACTGGCCCTGTTGACTAACCCCTTTTGAACGGGTCCTTTTTGAAGGGAGTCATTTTTAAACGGGTCCCGGAGGACGGGTCCTTGTTGACGGGTCCCTGTGGGCGGGTCCCTTTGACATAATTTTGATAAAATGCATGGGCCGGTCCATAGGGATCAGTCCAAAGGACCTGCCCACAGGTATTAGTATTCTCCAAGTTGTTCATTTATTATGTGACAGTCAATACCGTGAAAGAAATCTGGCAACATGTACCAAAATCATGTTCGCAAGACCCTATGCTAAGTGAATATCTATTAATTCTTTGGATCAAGCATGTAAAGAACACGACCTTTCTTATCGTCATAGTCATTATGCTTTAAGACGTGTGGCGGATAAGGTATTGTTGAAAAGAGCTAAACAACGCTTGACAACCTATAATGCCTCAGTGGGAAAGAGGTTGGCTATAAAAGGAAAGTTAATGATGAGTGGACATGAACAATGAAAAGGATTGAGGAATCGGTATTTCTTTGTACTCTATTTGTAAAGCCCAATTTGATGTGAAATAAAAACAAGGTTTACCAGATCACAATGTCTTTTATTTTTAAAAATGGTGATAGCCATTTCTTAATATTCCTTTTTTTTCACACATGGATATTTACAATTTCCACTTTACATTTTTAACATTCCCCTTGTTTAGTTCACACATTCTGTACATTTTTTTGTTGTGAAATAAAAATAAGGTTCACCAGATCACTATATCTTTTAATTTTAAAAATGGTGATAGCCATTTCATGTTTTTCACACATGGATATTTACAATGTCCACTTTTCATTTTTACATTCCCCTTGTTTAGTTCACGCATTTTGTACATTATTGTTATTGTGGTGAGATAAAAACAAAGTTTACCAAATCACTATGTCTTTTAATTTTTAAAATGGTGATAGCCATTTCATTTTTTCACATATGGATATTTACAATTTCCACTTTACATTTTTTTACATTCCCATTGTTTAGTTCACACATTCTGTACATTTTTGAAAATCTTTTCCGTAATATAAAAAGCAAACATTTTACACTAAAATGTATTACTTATGTTCTTTTTTTACTAAACTACAGTAGCCTCACATTATACATTATACTTAGAGTTTTTACAAATATATTACAATATAAACATACAACTACAAATGATAATACAATATAATGAACATCAGACTTAAGTAAAGTAATAGTCGTCAATGCGACTGTTTCCCCAAGCGAGAGTATCAAATGAGCTGGGTATAATGAATCGTTTGTTGTCTTCATTACTTAAAGCAACTTTGTTCATCAAATTAGTATACAGCTGATGATTTTTACTTCTAAATACACACATTTTCCTATATAATATAGGTGGGTTACTGACTATACAATTCTTATAATTAATTATATCTAACTCTTTACTAACAACATTCTTTTTCACTCCTTTAATTTTTTTACTACTACATCATCAATTGTCATATAGCTGTATGATTTAGATTTTGTGCCTACAAAGGTGACTATAATAACACCAGCACATTCATCCTTAAATTTCCCAAGAACCTTTTTGTTTACAAAGGGTAAATGGTAAATATTATCCTCGGGATAGTCTCTTGTATCAAACCTATTTAGCTCAGTTTTGATATCCTCATAAAAATCATCAGTTTTAGACTCATAAATAAAAGAATCTGTGTCTGGGTAGAGTAATTTAGCATTATCAAAATAGTTTTTCTTTACATAATCATAGTGAAATTCATACATAAGTGTTTTTGACAATTCCAGAATGGTGTAACCCACATATATAGGTTTGTTGTAAGTTACTTTAAGACGATTCATTTGTTTTACAACTAAATCCTCATGAATAATTGAACACCTATGAAAGTTAGGCTTGCTTATTAAGTTGCTCGCACCATACCTTTTACCATCGTTCTCCCACTTTGTTATCAGCTTTACATCAACTCGCTTATCAACATTCTCCACAGTCTTTCCAAAAACACTATTATTCATGAGTTTATAAAAATCTTTTTCAAACGCGTTTGTTGACTGTGTTCTTAAATTATTGTTTAGATCAATATACGGCTTGAGCCATGCTGACTGATGAAATTGCAATACGCGATGAATTTTAGTTAATTTCAATCCATGCTGTAGACACTGTTTCAAGTTTTGATAACGTATTACATATTTACATTTATCATTCACATTAGCAATTAACATTTTCGTTCGTGATGTGGTATACGGAGATTTCATTGTCTCATGACAGAATGGTAAATCATTATGATCATCATGTATATCTTTAGTGTACTCAAGATTTACCTCTAAAATATATCCTTTATCATCGTTATCATTTAGAATGTTAACATGTAAGACATCAATTTCAGATTGTGTCAGCCAGCGAAAATTTTTTAGTGGTAGATATTGACTCATAGCCCAATCATATTGGTTATTTGCATCGAGGTAGACAATATATTTTCACTCTTCAAAAGGGTTGTAGCTAGGCATGTATTTAGTATTCGCTTTAGAGTACCGTCCACTACATTGGCTTAATCCACCTCGAATTGATGATTTTATAAAATTGATCATGTCTATATCAATCATTAATTCTAAATTTACTTTCGTTTTATTCAACATTGAACTGAAACTTAACCCAGGAGCAGTGAAATACTGACAAGGATCAAGGTCATAAGTTTTCAAACAAACATTCGGAAAATTTTCAAAAATATCTGCTAATAACAACACATCTGTCTTCAAATATATGTCTGAAAATTCTCCTAAAGTTTGAATGTCGAACTGTGTCCATACCCGTTGTGCATGTAAATATTCCTGATCACTGATATGACTTGTGTTTAAGGAACTGTAAAATGCATCTTTCGGTGGTAAAGAACACTCCTCAAGACCTTCCACACAGTTAATATATTCATAAGGGAATATACCCGTTTGACGAATCAAATTAAAATCATCTTCTTTTGGAAAGACACGTTGAATTTCATAAAACTGATATGATTTTAAATTACTAGCCAGCTTATCAAGACTACTCGGCATAAAGCGGAATGAATCTAAAAATTGCAGTTTTATCGTTTTTTTTATTGTCAGTTTTGATGTATTTTGTGAACGATATGTATTGTTCCTTATTATTTGCAATCACATCAATTTTCACATCTGAAGGTCCAAATTCTTTAACGATAAAGTGGTTATCGTGTTTGCTACCGTTATGTAGAATGACCGGAATGAATATACTTACTCTATAATTTAAATTACATTCTTGGTGAGCAGCACCACGATTTTTTCCTGTTAAATGGTCTTGATCGTGAACCCTGTCAGTATATAAACATTCACCACACATAAAACAATTAGTTTCAGTTTCAAAATTCATTTGCTCTGATGAAGTTAGTGGCTTCATTGGAATGATCGTATTTAAAATAGAGGATATACGGATGGCATCTTTCTCAAGCCTTTCCATAAAAACTTCAGGTGCATCAGGTCCTCTATAGAGCTCAAACTTATTTAAAGAGTCATCATAACTACATTTAATATAATATGCAAAGCTAAAAGGTTCATGAATGTGAGTAGTGTTGGTGAAAGATTGGGCTGGATTCGATGAATATGTATTAAATGGTTTTAGCAAAGCCTCGAAGTCAGCATATATAACAAATGGTACTCGAAGCTGTTTCTCATAATCCTTAAATTTTAGAATGTTATTTTTAGGAGTCGGTAATACCGTACAAACATGATTACAACCCCATTTTTAGCCTATTTTCAATTTTGAAAAAATAGGCTTATGAGATCACCTTTTGTCCGTGTGTCTGTGTGTGCGTGTGTGTGTGTGTGTGTGAAGTGTGTGTGTGTGTCCCCCCCTAATAATTTCTAAACGACTGGAGCGATTTCAATGAAGCTCGGTAGGTTCTTAGCACTATTTCGGGTGACCCCTACCGTGCCCTTCAAATTTTGTTATGTCTCACCCATCCAACATGGCGGCTATGCGAAATATTTCACCAGCATTCAATATCTCCAAACCTATTTCCGATATCACCCTATAATTTATTACGGTGATAAAGGGAACTACTAGAAGTTCACCAATGTGACTATTGAAAAACTGGTAACTACAAAACCAGCATGGCGGCCACGCAAATTTACGACATTTAAATAGACGTTTCTCGTGATTTAACCAACCAAACGCAATGAAACTTGGTACAGTATATGTTTATACACATTGTAATGCACCGACATCTAACTTCGTTCAATTGTTTACGTAACCACAAGATGGCGGCTGTGCGAAATATTTCACCGGCATTCTATATCTCTGAACCTAGTAGCGGTATCACCCTGAAATTTTCCACGGAGATAAAGGGCACTACTGGAAGTTCATGTGTAATATTTTCAAAAACTGGTTAACTACAAAAAGAACATGGCGGCCAAGCGAATTTGAAAATTTAAAATTGACCTTTCTAGCGTTTTAATGTTCCAAACGCAACGAAATCTGGTACAGGAAATGTTTATAGACATTGTAATGCACTTGTATCTAATTTAGTTCAATTGTTTACATAACCTCAAAATGGCGGCTGTGCGAATTTTAAAATTAAGTTTATATATTTTGTGTCGTAATCATGCGATCGAAGTGAAAGTTTGAATAACGAACCTACGCAATAATTTTCCTTTATTGGTACATGACTCTATGGCCTATACATTTAACAATCAAACATGGCGACCATCCGAAATATTTAGACGGCTCAGAATATCTCCTAATCTATTATAGCAATCAAACTGATTTTTTATGTTCATAGGGGCTATGAACTTTAGTTCACCTATAGGACTTTAAATAACCTGGTGATCACAAATCCAACATGGCGGCGACGCGAAATATAAATATTTACATGAAAGTTTCTCACAATTTAACCATCCGAGTGCAGTGACATTTGGTACATTAAATCCTTATACGAATGTTAAATCACTGCCATCTAATTTAATCAATTGTTTCTATAACCACAAGATGGCAGCTGTGCGAAATTTTAAAATCTCCTTGCTACTTTATGCGTCCTAATCATGCGATTGAAGTCTGAACGCTAACTCTAGAACCTACATATTTAAAATCCAACATGGCGACCATCCGAAATAATAAGTCGGTTCTCAATATCTACGGATCTATTACAGCAATCAAACTGAAATTTTGTATGTTGATAGAGGCAATTAACATAAGTAGGATACATGAAAATAGGCTGTATAGTTCTTCACGGAACTACTTGTTGATGTTGAGTTAGTTGATTCTCTTTTCTGAAATATAGCAAACAACCTTCACACAACCACTTCTTAGATTTATGGTTTGATACTTGACTACCAACAAGTCTACTTAAATGTTTTATCCAACAATAGTGGGCATTTTCACCTTCAGTTATGTACAGTGAATTGACATGAGCATTCTTTTTTACCTGAGTATAATATAGAGGACCTACTATACTCTTATTTTCAATTCCTTAAACAATAATACTTACATTGTTCAGTTCTTCAAAACGTTTAATGTCTTTTATCACCATAGGAAATTCCATTTCTTTTAAATCTAACACTGAGGAATAGTGAGGATAAGATGATGTTCTATACCGATGCTCTACTGCTGGATAGAGAGCTGAGGTTACAGCCCATGCAAAGTATGCGTCATCACTATTTATAACGTTCACAACAGCTTTCTTCCGTTTGATCCATGCTGGTAAATCAATGTATGATGATGCTCGAAGGGGGTTGTATTTATTCATGTTGGTTTCTAAATAAAGTACTTCAACCAACGTCCAGCCTGACTCCCTTTCCTGGAACTCTTCACTCTTCACAATGATAGCACTTGAAATATTTTGGTATATATCACTCATATTAGTTGATTCACTAACAATTATGTTTTTTGTATTAAAGGATTTGATATCCGTAATTTCACCTTCGCTCCCAGTTTTTACATATAGTCCAAAGAGTTCAAAATTCATTTTAAATGTTTTATGCTCTAATAAAACGTTACCTACCAAGCCAAACACACTAGGTTGAACATTTCTTAAAAATGATTCATTACTTTGAGTTTTTTCTTCACTATGAAGTCTGTAACTAGCAATTCGACTTTTAAATGCACTACCAATTTGTTGAATATTTCCAGAATATCTTTCATGGCAAGCGTTATTTTTATGATGAATACTGCGTAAATGTCCATGAATGATTGAAGAAGGTATATCAATATTGCATACTGAACCCTTTATCCTCTGATGGATAAATGATTCGATGTTTTATTTCTACAATTAATTAATATTTCCACCAGCGTCATGAAATGGCCAGACGAAGATGAGGAAACTTCAAGCAGTTGTTGGAGACAGTGGGGACATACCTGCAGCAGTTTGACAAAAGGCTAAATACTTAAGGATTGTGAAAAGAAAGAGCCTAGCAATGTTTCAGAAGGACAGGTGGTGGCTACCTCAAAATAGAAGGGACGCGTGATGAGACACGCTTATGGCATGTTCATTGTACTATTCGCGCCTAGAAAAAATATAATGCAGTAACGTGAGTGGCTGATGGTACTACTGGACACTCCTACGAGGCCGAGGTCTGATAAAAACCGCGAAGTTAACGGAAAAGTGGAACAAATGGGAGATGAATGCTTACGAACGCGCCAAGTCTAGCTTGGGCACGCGACAGCTAGCATTAACGCGGGAGATCGGCTAGACAACATCTCTACGATCGATTCTAGAATTAATGGGCATATTCTTGACCTGCGCAATTTTACGAGTTCAGTGATATTTGTTTCATTCCTGTACCACTATTATTTTGAGAATTTTTTATATAATTTCCCCCTCTATCGATACCTAGGGCCAGTTCATTTATAAGTGGCGTGAAGAGCCAAGAAATTGATTACATTTTGTGCGTCTGAGGACGTAGGTTACTACTACATTCTGTGCGTCTGAGGACGTAGGTTACTACTACATTTTGTGCGTCTGAGGACGTAGGTTACTACTACATTGTGTGTGTCGGAAGACACAGGTTATTATTACATTTTGCGCGTCTGAGGACGTAGGCACTTGTACTTTGCGTGTCATGAGGACACAGCTTTTTATTAATATAAATGTGTTGTAAATTCAGTGTGATAGATAGTCACAGTACTATTTTGTAGGGACAGTATCATCGACAATTCGCCAACAGACTGTTCTGGGGAAATAAGTACCTAAAACGGTGAATTTAGTAGACAGATATCGAGTGTGTAATAATCTATAACTTTTTGCATCAGCACGAGAGATGACATCGCTTATCCTGGAAGAAGTTTGGAACTGTCAACACTCCGTCGAGATGTTTGAGATGAGCTAAGCAGCATTAAGTAGGGAGATGGCTGCCGATGTTCGCTGACGGGTGACTGGCCGAGGATGAGTACTGAATAATATTCTTATTATCTGACAAGTTAACTTATGGTATATGGGACATATTTTGTTTGTAAATATCTTGCTTGCATTGATTAACGTAGTGTATTTAGTTTTGGTCTGACACACCTTTTGCATGGAAACAGCTCGCACAATTTTTCATAGTGGTAAGTTCTTGTTTGTTTGTTTTAACTAACGTGGCTATGTGGACAACCGTGTTCGCATATGTATACGTAATGCGGTTAAGAAACGTCTCTCGGAGATATGTTGTGTTTCAGAAGTAGGACTGAATTAATACAATCATACTGTAGATTGGAGGGTAAATTAATCTTTGAAATGTTTATTATTGATCAGATTCAGTGAGTTTATTGCCGTTGGAGCAATGTGAGTTGTGGCAAAGAGCAGTCAGCTCTCACGTAGGTTTTAATATTCTTAAATAGATTATGAGCATCTGATTCAACCGACCTGTGTAAAAAGTGTTATGTCATTCCCAGCAGTGTGTGTGTGTCGAGATAACGGGACAGTTGGTCAAGTTATTTTTACACACTGGTGCTGGACGATGACAAGATTGAGGAAGGGGGGAAGCTGTTTTCACAAGGCGGGCTGAATAGATTGCATCGAGGTCATTAGTGGAGTGCTTGTTGGCTCCGTAATAATACTTGAAATACAGAATAAGAACTGATCGATGATAAAAATTGTTTAAATAAATGGGAGTTGCCTACGAATCACTATAATCTCCGAAGCGTTAGCTTAACTTGCATTTTGGTTCATATAAGGTAATCTCAGCCGGTGAGGCTTTTGTTGTCGTTGGTTTCATTCCATGTTTATGTTCCATATCAGTGACCCGTGCAGTCACGTGCGATGCTGTCTTTTCCTTGTTTGTGTATTGAGCAATTGGCCGTGTTGGCAGCTCATTTGTCAGATGCGTCATCGCACTGAAGGAGATTCTCGAGGGAGATTCCTGTAAATATTACAATTTAGATTGTGTGTCAGCATTAATTTTAAGGGTTTTTATTAGTGTTGTGTCCTATATCCGTAAACGTTGATTTACGAGATGATTTTTCGTAAGCATCGTGGCTGTTACCCGCTGTAAACGAACAGTCATCCAAGTACTCATTCCTCGTAGTTAGTCATTACGCGTACATAAAATCCCAATGCAAGTTAGTGGAACTTGGATCCACATATTTTTATGAGGACGAGATCTGTCTGACTCCTCAACGTTGATAGATATTTCTGTCATGGGAAGATTCAGGGAGGAATATTATTGTTGTTGTCTATATTCATTCTTTTTTTGCACAAATAGTCATCAAATTATGTTATTATTTTACGTCTTGTCACTTTCTTTCTTAAATTATAGTTTTAATCCTATGACCCTTCCCTCAGTAGAGCATGTTGTTTGGCGAACGTAAACATCACACTATGAACTGAGCGCGACCCCTTGATCATGATTCTTGCATATGAACACTGCGATACTGAAGGGTTCAATACATCACAATGTGTTATCGAAGGTTCACCATTCTTCTTTCTTTTTGTTGCACAACTATTTTCACAATCTTGAGAACGTTGACGCTTTTGAGCATCACATTCGTTTAAAGGTCCATGCTAGTTGATGGTTTTAGAGATTTCAATTCCTGTTTTTCTCCATGCACTTCAACCATGTGGGATTGATATCGCTTTACAGCAGAAAAACCAAGTTCGCAAACTGAACACGAAAATGGTGCTGAACTAAAATGTATTAAATTTACATGACGTGCAAGATTATCTTCTCTGTTAAATGTGATATCACAATGACTGCACACAAACATTTTAATGTCATGTTTAGCATTTGCGTGTCGTTGAAGGTTGTCAGGTCTTGAGAACTGTTTCTTACATTCACCACACTTAAACATGATGATCACTTTCAAAATTACCGATAAAAGAAAGAAATCATAAATGTTAATAAAAAGATAAAACAAAGTAAAATATAAATAGTATAATTACATTCCAGTCAATGGTTATAGCAGGGTATTTAAATCGATCATCTGTGAACTCCTAGCAAGTCTAACTTCATGTAGTTCTAACTGGGGGGTTACTATATACCACTGTCACTGACACCTAGCGGTGAACATTGGAACTTAATAGAGTGGTAGAAACCAGCGGTCACCAGTTAAGTGAGTTAAGTGTGACGTCATAGCCAGTCTTAAAGCAAGTCTAAACTTGTAGAACATGTCACGTGATAGAAACCAGCAGCCACCAGTTATGTGAGCTAAGTGTGACGTCATAGCCAGTCTTAAAACAAGTCTAAACTTGTAGAACATGTCACGTGATAGAAACCAGCAGCCACCAGTTAAGTGAGCTAAGGGTGACGTCATAGACAGTCATAAAGCAAGTCTAAACTTGTAAAACATGACACGTGACAAGGTTAAGTTAGGTAAAGTTAGGTTATGTTAGGTGAACTGAGGTTAAGTCTTTAAATATTCCCTCTGTCACTGACACCTAGCAATGAACATTCGGACTTAATAGAGCGGTAATCAAAATCTAACCTACAAATTTAGCTTACACATCATGGTTAAGTAGTTCCAACTTTTGACTGCCAAATATACCATTTTCACTGACATGTAGTGGTGAACATTGGAAAATATCACTCTAGCTGTTTAAAAGTTATTAGAGGGGCACTTACCTTTTTATAATTTATCAACTGCTGCCACTGAATGAACAGATTATAGGAATCTGGTAACCTACAGGTACCCAATTATCAGTAAACAAATCAATCAATCAATCAATCAATAAATAAATAAATACATTCCAATCAATAACTTCAACATCAATTAGTAATAAAAGACTACAATCCATTAATAATAAGTAATTACCTTGCAAAATAAGTTAATGATTTTCTACCGAAAGGCTTTTTACAACTCTTGAGCAGTAATAGAGCACTCTTCACTCAAAGCGAGTAATAAAGACTGACAGTAGGGAAATATATGACACCTCTCTTATATAAACTCTCATCGCTCGTGTCAGCAGTTTTTGCAGATCATTGCAATTCCTTTCCCAATACAGCTGAGAGTCCAATGTACACTAGGAACACTGTGGTATCCAATTACTGCTGACTTTGCATGATCATCATCCATTGTCTTGATAAACACCTGGGGTTTCAAAGTACTGCAGCGTTTGTCATAGCAATAGAACTGTGCGCTCTCTGCCATGTCAGCAACATGACACCGGAAGGAACACCTGTGTAATATCCAATGACTGCTAACTTTGCATGATCATCACCCATTGTCTTGATGAACACCTGGGGTTTCAATTTACTGCAGCGTTAGTCATAGCAACAGAACTGTGCGCTCTCTGTCATGTCTGTAATATGACACGGGAAATAACAAGTCGGTTTACTGCACGTACCATCTCCTCAGTTTTAACATCTTAAGAATGTGCATTATTCTCTTTCAACTACAAATGACACATGTACTAGGGTGTGTTCATTAACCCTAACACTAGAACATATTCATCCACCAAGTTTTGCACTTACCCCTTGACATGTCCTCTATCTATCAAGTTTTACACTTACACGAACCAAATCAGAATGTGACTTGTTAGCTTACATGTGGTTTTCACAAGGAGGACGGTAATAATGTCATCTCGCACATGTTCACATGTATTTCGTCACTTTCCTTTCATATCGTTATCACATTATAGTAGTGGGGACTAGTGAACAACGTCAGTTCAACACACTGCTTTACACACGCAAATGTAGTTAGGCCCTTTGACATAATGTAAATAAATTCATGGGCTAGTCCGTAGGGACCAGTCAATAGGGACTCATCCACAAGGACTCGTCCACAAGGATCTGTCAACAATGACCTGTCAACAATAACCTGTCAACAAGGACCCGTCCACAGGGAACCGTTCCCCCCCCCCCCACCCTCTTACAAAAGCCATGAGTGGGCATGCTTAAAAAAACAAGCATGTTATTTCATAGTGGCTATCCACCGTACACTTGTCTATTGTGTAGAACAAAGTTAAATTGATATTGGCATTCAAACTCTCACATGTTGCACTTGGAAAGCGAGATTCTCTAAAAAATTACAATTTCACCTCCTAGTAGGGGTAGGTTTTATTTTGGGGTTGAAAAATTTGGCCATTGGAAAGGGGGTGTCTGCCTGAGTTCAACAACACCTCATTCGTCAAAATCCGACCATGCGTTCGAAAGATATCGTGCCGCTGCCATCTTGTGAGGAGGGTCGATGAGGAGGAGGGCCGTGATCCCCCCCAAACACCACTACTGATGTAACTCTTCTCCATACCTCTCATAAAAGGGGGCCTATTCCCTTAAAATACATGCTGAAATAGGCTTAGAAGGACGATACAAAGCTCATTTACAGCCCCTCAATGTGAGAGACAAACCTCGGGGGCACCACATTTTAAGGTCCTCAAACCAATCGTTTTTGAGATATTCCCACAAAACTAATTTCATTTAATAAACTAATGAACGAATGCAAGCCAGTAACCATGGCAACAGATTCTCAGAGGTACATCTATTGCTGTAAGACGCAATGCAATTCCATTAATTACATTAGTGTGAAAGTTTGCAAACGGTTATAAGGTTATCACGGAACCAAATTAAGCTATAAAATTCATCAATACGTATAATGCGCTTAAGGGGGGTCAACGGGTTCTCTAGAATTTTTTCACACTATTTACACCTGCGGGTGTGGTACGGCAGGTATATTATATTTCTATCCCTATAATATATTATTATTATTATTATTATTATTATATTATGGCGTACAACGACGAGACAAAGCCCCTCGGTGCCAGATACAAAACTTGAGGGCCCTAAAGGGTCCTCGAAAACTACATTATCATCATTCATCATTTTCTTCGGGCTTATCCCAATTAATTGGGGTCGCCGGAGCCAAACTGGCTCATTTTTGTTTTGGCCGGGGATTGAAGACCGGATGCCCTTCCTGACGCCACGTGATTTTTTAGGTGAAAATTTCACCCAGCAGTCACCGGGATTTGATCCCCGGCCGTCCGGCTGAAAGACGAGCAGCTAAGCCACTGCGCCATCGCGCTCCCCCCTCGAAAACTACATTATAAGGCTCTAAAATCAACAGTTTCTGAAATATTCCTACAAAACTAATTTAATTTAATGTAATTCAATTTAACAAACTAATGAAGGAATGCAAATCGGTAACCATGACAACATTATCTCAAGGGGTGGCATACAACTTTCCATCTATTTCTGTAAGAAGCAATGTCCCTCCATTTATTACATTTCTGTGAAAGTTTTCAAATGGCTATGAGGTTATCACGGAACCAACGTAGACTGTATAATTCATCAATGCAATTAAGGGGGTCAAGGGGTATCCTGGAATTTTTTCATGCAATTTTCACGTGCGACATATAGTACAGAAGGTCTTTTATATCTCCAAACAGCAAAATTATTTTAAAAAATTCCTGAATTGAATCAGCATTTTTTGCGGCTTTTATGAATTTGGTCCATTTGAGGCTAACGAATCTGAATTTTCATGCACCACAAGCCTTTATAATTTATGAAAAGGGTCTTCCTGTGTATGGGGACCTAACACATCGTAGAGGGTCAGTTTTTATGTGACGTGTATTGCGTTTCGTCTACAAGGCTTTCAATTGCACTTCACGCCAGGAAGTACACGTTAGGTGAATTTAGTTTGAGAGCACATTTTAACTAATCTTTTTATTTTATTTTGTCGACATACGGGTTCATTGTAAGGATGATTTTGTTTGATACTGTGTGGTAGATATGCCCATATTTGAATATCTGGGTGATATGTTGTAGACAATAGGATTGTCTGTCTGTCTTTCTGTGTATCTTTATGTACGCCTATAACTCATGTTCGGATGCTTGGTGCATTAGGTATGGTAACTATGAGAGTCAATACACCAATCATTTATAAAACTCTTCACCGTACTTTCCATACAGTAGTAGGGTGGATATAGGGAAAATCTCTCAAAATACATGCTAAAATAGGCGTAATATAAAAATTATCCTAGAAGGACGACCAAAGCATATGTTGCGCTTCTCAATGTGAGACACAAAATTCGGGAGTCTATAAAGGGTCTCCGAAATCCACATTTTAAGGCCCTTAAATTAACAGTGTGTGTGATATTCCCAGAAAACTAACTTCTTTCTGATAAACTTATGAAGGAATGACAAACCGCTAACCATTGCAACAGTAGCTCAATTGATAATGTCTGGTTGACACCGAACACCGTTCGAAGAACGGGTACTTCTGCTAGTATTTATATACATACATATATACATATACGGGTACTTCTGCAAGTAATGCATAAAGAAAGTGCACGTCGTCGCTGAAGTCGCAATACCGTGTATTTGACAATGCTCTTCGTCCAATATTCTCTTCATGATTAGCCATGCCTCCCAGCCGTGTGTGAATGTGCTGTCCAGCAGAACAATTCATGTTAGGTTCATATTCCTGTGAGTCGATACTAATAGAAATTGAACTATTAATAGATGTACTGTCGAAATAGTACATTAGGCAACGACGATGTCGAAATGTAAATATTTTACGTCAGAAAACTGTATCATAATGATGGTCATTATAGCACTGTTTTTCATTACGAAACAGTTTCTCCAGCCAATCAGACCTCATTCATTGACCAATTAGGTAGGAATACCTTCACGCATGCGCTCAAAATTCAACATGTCGGACATGAATTACATGATTTGAAAGTTGAAATTGGATTGTAATTACAATCCCAAACACAAAGACAAAATCAGCACGAACCTTTACGGTAATAAGAAAATACTATGACATGTGCAAGAAATTTGTGAATCTACGTCCAGAAGTTACATAAGTTCTACATAAATTACCAACATTGAAAGTGCTCCGCCCCACATGTTCGCGTAAATAAACTGGCGAATATGAGACAAGAAATAGCACTGCACCTTAATATCCCCAACGCCAATTTCTACACAGCGCACTGCTTTCAAACGACTTCGGTGACAATATTAGGGAATGCTAGTTCTGATCGGCACTAGACATCATGCAGGCTGTAAACAATAGCATTGCCAAGCAAAGTAAATGGATGGTCTCTGTTTTCGAAAGACTTTGACCCACGCATGCGCTCTGTTCAGTCAGCAAACCACCCAGCGCGCTCTGTTCACTAACTGAAGTTACAGAATCCCACATATATTTATGAATATTTATGTTAAAACATATAATAAAGTTATAATAATCGTCGAACATAAACAGTCGTATGCAACTCGCCTATAATGGTAATTAAGATACTCGTGTCTTAATTATTGCCATTATAGGTTCGTTGCAAAATGTACTATTATGTTCAACCCTGACTATTATGTGTCAGAAAACTGTATCATAATGAGCCTCATTATAACACTATTTTCCATTATGAAACAGTTTCTCCCACCAATCAGAGCTCAAGAAACTGTTGTGTGACCAATTCGGTAAGGATACCTTCGCGCATGCGCTCAAAATCCGCTGTAAACAATAGGTGTTCTGTGTTAACAAGCAAAGTCTCTGCGTCTGGAGTGCCTTGACCCACGCATGCGCTCTGTTCAGTCAGCATAGCCAGCACGCCCTGTTCACTAACTGAAACTCACATATATTTAGGAATATTTATGTTAAAACATACAATAAAGTTATAATTATCGTCGAACATAAAAAGTCGTATGTAACTCGCCTATAATGGTAATTAAGACACTCGTATGGAAATTATAAAAAACCCTTACGCTCGTTTTATAAACATACTCGTGTCTTAATTATTGCCATTATAGGCTCTTTGCATAATGTACTATTATAATTTCCATACGAGTGTTTCAATTACCATTATAGGCGAGTTGCATACGACTGTTAATGTTCGACGATAATTACAACTATTTTATGTTCGAACATAAATATTCATAAATATCTGTCGAGATTTCGCCAGTTTTATGTACTGAACAGAGCGCATGGGACGCAGAGAATACCTTGTATTCGACCATGGCCTCCTCAAATACCCCACTATGACACTAGCTACGCACTGAAATTTTAAATAGGGGGCCATGGAAGTCTGCGCAGGTGCGATGCTACCCTTACCTAATTGGTCACACAACTGTTTCTCGAGCTCTGATTGGTGGGAGAAACTGTTTCATAATGAAACAAGATGTTCAGAAAAGAACATATAGCCTACTTTCTCCTAAATGCATGGGTATTGTTATAACTCTTTGTCCTTTTCAAGGAGTATGATTGAATGTTGGTTGTAGTAGCTTGTTGAAATACTACGTGCTATAGGGATATTAAACATGAATATGAGGTGCCCTTTGCTAATGCTACCTCTGTACCAAATTTCGTTCAATTCGGTTTCACCGTGTTTGAATTGATAGGGGGAATTGATTTGCACACATACTTGGCCACCATCTGCAAACTATTGGGCTGATGTTCTAGCAGTTTGGTCAGAATATGTTTCCCACATAAAGATATGGTGTTGCAAAATTTGGTAGAGACTAGATTATTAGGTTGGTCGTAATTACATTTTAGCTTTTAACATTTGGGTGACCGCGATTACGTTTCCGTCAAGATAGCGGTGATATGAAACATGACACTGAGGTGCCATTTGCTAGTGCTACCTCTGTACCAAATTTCGTTCCATTCGGTTTCACCGTGTTCGAATTGATAAGGGGAATCGAATTTCACACAAAGATGGCCGCCAACCGCAAAATATTAGGCTAATGACCTATTAGGTTGGTCAAAGGATGCTCCCTCCATAAAGGTATGTTGTTGCTAAATTTGCTAGAGATCGGATGATTAGGCTAATCGTAATTTGATTTAAGTTTGAACATTTGTGTGGGCGCCATTACGTTTCTGTCAAGATGGCGGCGATATAAACCATGACACTGAGGTGCCCTTTGCTAGTGCTACCTCTGTACCAAATTTCGTTCATTCGGTTCCACCGTGTTCGAATTAATAGGGGGAATCAATTTTGACATAAAGATGGCCGCCATCCGCAAACTATTAGGCTAATGACCTATTAGATTGGTCAAAGGATGCTCCCTCCATAAAGGAATGTTGTAGCAAAGATTGGCAGAGATCGGATGATTATGTTAGTCGTAATTTAACTTAAGCTTTGAACATTTGTGTGGCCGCCATTACGTTTCTGTCAATATGGCGGCGATATAAAACATGGCACTGAGATGCCCTTTGCTAGTGCTACCTCTGTACCAAATTTCGTTCCATTCGGTTTCACCGTGTTTGAATTAATAGGGGGAATTGATTTTCACACAAAGATGGCCGCCATCCGCAAACTATTAGGCTAATGACCTATTAGATTGGTCAAAGGATGCTCCCTCCATAAAGGTATGTAGTTGCAAAATTTGGTAGTGATCGGATGATTAGGTTAATCGTAATTTGATTTAAGCTTTGAACATTCGTGTGGCCGCCATTACGTTTCAATCAAGATGGCGGCGATATGAAACATGACAATGAGGTGCCCTTTGCTAGTGCTACCTCTGTACCAAATTTCGTTCCATTCGGTTTCACCGTGTTCGAATCAATAGGGGGAATACATTTTGACATAAAGATGGCCGCCATCCGCAATCTATTAGGCTAATAACCTATTAGATTGGTCAAAGGATGCTCCCTCCATAAAGGAATGTTGTAGCAAAGATTGGCAGAGATCGGATGATTATGTTAGTCGTAATTTAACTTAAGCTTTGAACATTTGTGTGGCCGCCATTACGTTTCTGTCAATATGGCGGCGATATAAAACATGGCACTGAGATGCCCTTTGCTAGTGCTACCTCTGTACCAAATTTCGTTCCATTCGGTTTCACCGTGTTTGAATTAATAGGGGGAATTGATTTTCACACAAAGATGGCCGCCATCCGCACACTATTAGGCTAATGACCTATTCATTTGGTCAAAGGATGCTTCCTCTATAAAGGTATGTTGTTGAAAAATTTGGTAGGGATCGAATGATTAGGTTAATCGTAATTTGATTTAAGCTTTGAACATTTGTGTGGCCGCCATTACGTTTCCGTCAAGATGGCGGCGATATAAAACATGACACTGAGGTGCCTTTTGTTAGTACTACCTCTGTACCAAATTTCGTTCCATTCGGTTGCACCGTGTTCGAATTAATAGGGGGAATCGATTTTCACATCAGATGGCCGCCATCCGCAAACTATTACGCTGATGACCAATTAGTTTGATCAAATTATGCTCCCCCCATAAAGGTATAATGTTGCAAAATTTGGTAGAGATCGGATGATTAGGTTAGTCGTAATTTGATTTAAGCTTTGAACATTTGTTTGGCCGCCATTACGTTTCTGTCAACATGGCGGCGATATAAAACATGACACTGAGGTGCCTTTTGTTAGTACTACCTGTGTACCAAATTTCGTTCCATTCGGTTGCACCGTGTTCGAATTAATAGGGGGAATCGATTTTCACATAAAGATGGCCGCCATCCGCAAACTGTTACGCTGATGGCCTATTGGTTTTGTCAAAGGATGCTTCCCCCATAAAAGTATGTTGTTGCAAAATTTGGTAGAGATTGGATGATTAGGTTAGTCGTAATTTGATTTAAGCTTTGAACATTTGTGTGGCCGCCATTACGTTTCCATCAAGATGGCGGCGATATAAAACTTGACACTGAGGTGTCCTTTGCTAGTGCTACCTTTGTACCAAATTTCGTTCAATTCGCATTCACCGTGTTCGAATTGATAGGGGGGGGGACAGACATTCAGAGTGCACACACTCACACACACACAGACACACACACACGCACACACACACACACAGACAGACTCACACACGCACATACACACACACACACATACATACACACAGACAGACACACTTTTTTCGCCCTGAGTTGATCTCATAAGTCTACTTTCATTTTTTGCAAAAATCGAAAGTAGGCTAAAATAGTGTTATAATGACCCTCATTATGATACAGTTTTCTGACATAGATAATACAAGGTGTCCGGGTTAAAGGTATAATAATATAATATTTAATAACTTGAAAAATAATGGACATATGTATTGGCGGTTTGTTTCTACAACTTGGGTAACTCAAAATGTTTTCTGCGTTCACTTGCGGTGGCACCACTTGCGCATGCGCGTAACTGCATTGTTCACGAGAAGAGCGCCAGTAGCCATGTGGACTCCACAGTAGAAGGTGTTCTGTGTGCTTTCGCTCGCGGAGCTAAAATCCGTTACACTAATACTACGTAGATTTCGGCTTGAGTATGAGCTGTTACCAACTGATGATGTTCCCACTTACGTAACAATCAAGAAATGGAATTTCTTGAATCGTGAGTTCCGAGATCGCTGGATTGGGAGAGGTAGTCCATCAATTGCTTGGCCCCCTCGAATCCCGACATTACGCCACTTATTTTTTTCCCGTGGGGGTTTGTCAAGAATCAAGTGTACCAGACACCAGTTCGTGATCTACCAGATCTGCGTCATCGCATTCGTGCAGCTATTGCAAATGTTACGCCGACAATGCTGCAGAACACTTGGAGAGAAGTGGAATACAGATTAGATGTCTGTAATGGTGCGCATATCGAGATGTATTAAGTATGTAAAGAAACATTTTGAGTTACCCTATTCGTAGAAACAAACCACCAATGAATATCTCCACTACTTCTCAAGTTATTAAATTTTATATCATTATATCTTTAACCCGGACACCTTGTATTTACATTTCGACATGGTCGGAAATAAAGTATATTTCAGTGTAGTTATGCACTACTACTGTGCAGTGTATTTAAGGTTAATTTTCCTTTAGAATTACACACATGAAAATGAGCCTAAAGTGAATAATCTATTGTTATTTTAGCGTGTATTTATAGTTCAGGTAAGGTTTGGGAAGTAGGCGGCTGTGGATTTCAGTTAGGTACCATCCCGGCATTTGCCTGGCGTAGAAGTGGGAAACCACTCCCAGGATGTCTGAGGTGGGAATTGAACCCAGTTTCAGTTTTGCCTCACGAGGTTGAGTGTACTCCGTTCCAGGCCTCGGCTTGATTTCTATTTCTTGGCTGAGCCGGGAATCTATCTCGGACCTCTGGGGTGACAGTCATGAATGCTGGTATTAGGTCGTGTATCCTACAAAAAGTAGCCTATAAGGTATTTAGATGGAATTTAGAGCATTAGAATGATTGAATTATGCGGGGATCGAATCTGCATCCTCCGGTTTTGTTAGTGGTTACTCTGACCAATAAGTGTGTGGAGCAGACATAAAAGGGGTGTTCAAATGAAAAGGAACGAAACGATACTGTGGGTACAATTTATTCGTTATTCAAAAGTAATCACCACAGGCCTGTGCACAGGTGTCCCATTGCTTCACTAGCCGCAGGATTCCCTGTTTCCAGAAGTCTTGTGGGTGTGACAGGATCCAATCCTGTACGGTGTCCTTTAATTCGTCGTCCGATTGGAAACGTTTTCCCTTGAGACGAACTATTAACAGTGACGTGTATTGTGCGACACTCCGTAGCCGAAGCAAGTCCATCAAGAACAAACGGCCTAGACTGCTCACGAGGGGAGTGATTCTACTCCATGATAACGTTCGCCCACACGTCCCTATGGTCACAAAAGGTGGTTGGTTGGTTCCTCAGTTTAGGGGCTGAGACAACGCGGTCATGTAGCCCCCACACACAAGGTGTATTGGCCACGTTCAAGTGGGAGCAACTTGAGCATCCGCCCTACAGCCGGACTTGTCACCCTTTGACTTCCATCTGTTTGGTCCGTTAAAAAAACATATCAAGGGGAAACGTTTCCAATCGGCCGACGAACTCTCTATGTGAAAGGTACATCATATGAAGCCAGCATATGCTCGGCACGATCGCATTGTATTAGTACCACTGTGGGCTTTGGAATTTAGTATTGGATTTCCATGGCTATATGGTGACAAATGGAAGCTACTCCATAAGCTGGCCGATTGAACATTATTTCGCCACACAAGCTTATGAGACGTACATTTCTTTTGTTCTGGCACTGAACCCCTATTATTTTTGTATGGGATATTAGATCATCTTCATAGAGCCATATGAATGAAAAACAGTATTACCTTAGTTAATTGCCCTGAACAAAATTAAAAGCGATTCCTTTGTTTGCAATAAAAACACTCATCTTTACAGACCATTACTTAGTCCAATCAATTGTTGACCTCTTTTCAATGTAATCACATGCCAGGTTCCTATTCAATTAAGCTGTAATCAGTTGCCACGCTTGATAGTTTTCCCCATATAATTTCGTATTCATAACCGACATAATTGAACGGATCGTTGTAAAATACATACCGTAATTGATCTGTATCAATGGATCATATTCCCAAAAGTGACACTTGATATCCATTACACAGTAGGTGGGGCTGACTCGTACTAGAAACATTCGCGAAATGTCAGACAAATTTGTTATAGCCTGTGTGGGCATGAGAAAGAAGTGAACTCTCATATTTCGGGCTTCACTAATTCGTAATTTGGATAATTCAGACGGGTTTTCATCGTCCCAGTACTTCGCCAGACATCATTTGCATCAAGGCCATCCATTGTAAAATGTCGATCGCATCCCCCTCCCTTCCCGTTCACTCCACTCACGCCCAATAATAAGTACAGAATATTCATTATTGGTCACAAGCACGCCGCAAAGGCAGTGCCTGCTCAGTTCGCTTTTTGAAGCCCACATGATGAGTTACTGTTACATTGCTCTATCTCTATGATTGCTTAAAAGTGTTTGGAAGGGTCTTATTGTTGTCCTCGCTAGGATACAGTAACTAAGATGTGTGTTAGGGGAAATATACATCGCTACATTTAGAAGACAAACAGCCTTTGAATATGTATTTAGCGACTTCGGTGGCGTAGTTGGTAGCATGCTGAGCTTCTATGCCCACGATCGCGGGTTCCAAACCGGCTGAAGTCGTCGGATTTTTTAAGAGCGTTAAAGAATCCTCAGTATGACTTCCTTCGGAGGGGAAATAAAGCCCGCGGGCCCATGTCATAGATTTATGGCATGTAAAAGATCCTTCTACTAACTACAACTATGTGAAGCTAAAATGTGTAGGTTAGATTTGATTAACGCTTTAAGTTCCAATGTTCGTCGCCATGTGCTGGTTGCGGTGACATCTAGTCGCCAAGTTCACAGCTACGAGTCGTTGACGGTAGCCTTTGGTAGCAAAAGTAAGAACTTCTTGAAATTGATCGTCTGCAGCCCTTACCTGAATTACAGATAACACACACTAATACAGACATCACAATTAACACCGGTTATCAGACAGATTCTACACACACCCAAAGTACACGGCGATACATGACCGCGTTGTCGCAGCCCCTAAACTGAGGAACCAACCAACCGAATATGTATTGTAACTTTCATTCAATACACTATCTACATACACACATCAAAAAAAGTTTTGCATCACCTCGGTTCCAAGAGTTCCGGAACCGTTAAATACAAAGGGAATAGAGATCAACACAAACAACATTTCAGCTCGTTTTATTGCTCATGAGACCCACACATTGCATGTTGTACCATCATACAGCTAGACTTTCAGCATTTGTGGTCCAGATTGCAGTACACACCACTACCTCTAATACCCAGTAGCACGTCCTCTTGCATTGATGCATGCCTGTATTCGCCGTGGCATACTATCCACAAGTTCATCAAGACACTGTTGGTCCAAATTGTCCCACTCCTCAACGACAATTCGGCGTAAATCTCTCAGAGTGGTTGGTGGGTCAAGACGTCCATAAACAGCCCTTTTCAACATATCCCAGGCATGTTCGATAGGGTTCATGTCTGGCGAACATGCTGGCCACTGTAGTCGAGCGATGTCGTTATCTTGAAGGAACGCATTCACAAGATGTGCACGATGAGGTCGAGAATTGTCGTCCATGAAGACAAATGCCTCTCCAATATTCTGCCGATATGGTTGCACTATGGGTCGGAGGATGTCATTCAGGTATCGTAAAGCCGTTTCGGAGCCTTCCATGACCACCAGTGGCGTACGTCGGCCCCACATAATGCCACCCCAAAACATCAGGGAACCACCACCTTGCTGCACTCGCTGGACAGTGTGTCTAAGACGTTCAGCCTGACCAGGGTGCCTCCAAACACGTCTCCGACGATTGTCTGGTTGAAGGCATATGCGACACTCATCGGTGAAGAGAACGTGATGCCAATTCCGTGGGGTCCATTCAGCATGTTGTTGGGCCCATCTGTACCGCGCTGCATGGTGTCGGGGTTGCAAAGCTGGACCTCGCCATGGACGTCGGGAGTGAAGTTGCGCATCATGCAGCCTATTGCGCACAGTTTGAGTTGAAACACGACGTCCTGTGGCTGAACGAAACGCATTATTCAACATGGTGGCATTGCTGTCAGGGTTCCTCCGAGCGGCAATCCGTAAGTAGCGGTCATCCACTACAGTAGTAGCCCTTGGGCGGCCTGAGCGAGGCCTGTCGTCGACAGTTCCTGTATCTCTGTACCTCCTCCATGTCCGAACAACATCGCTTTGGTTCACTCTGAGACGCCTGGAAACTTCCCTTGTTGAGAGCCCTTCTTGACACAAAGTAACAATGCGGACGCGATCGAACTGCGGTATTGACCTTCTAGGCATGGTAGAACTACAGACAACATGAGCAGCGTACCTTCGTCCTGGTGGAATGACTGGAACTGATCGGCTGTCGTACCCCCTCCGTCTAATAGGCCCTGCTCATGCATGGCTGTTTACATCTTTGAGCAGTTTTAGTGACATCTATGAACAGTCAAAGGGACTGTATCTTGGATACAATATACACAGTCAACGTCTATATGCCGGAGATCTGGGAACCGAGGTGATGCAAAACTTTTTTTGATGTGTGTATTATGATGTTCATCTAGTCTCCTTTTTATTTATTGAAATTAAACACAATGTGTACAGAATTATTACATAAGAGATATCATTGACATTCGTCCTGTGCCTAGTGCCAAATTGGCATTGTTCTTTATGTACATTCAAATATGTGATACTGTGTGCAGGATTGGTTGCAGAGTTCACAGCTGCATTGCCTGTCGGCGTTGTGGTAACCTTTCCTGTTGCAGATTTTATGATGGAAGCCGTGTATTGCTCCTCGGGTGTAGAGGTGTCGTAGTTCATATCCGGCTGATCTCCATTCCTTCTCCTTCATGGCTGGGGTGTGGTAGAAACGGGAGAAACAGTGAGGCCATCTGCCTCTAAGTTACATTTGAAAAGCAACTTACTCAACTCTTTTTACACTGTACCTTCATAACATTATATGACGTATATCTAATACTATTGTATCCGTATGGATACATCCCCCCCATACACCACAACCCCAGGGGTGGAAATAACCATCATCCATTACCTTCAACTTTCGTCCCCAAGTATTCAAATATTTCATAAACTCATTTCATACAAGATTCTGAACTGCTTTAACCTCGGTGAGCTTCCTCTTGAACTCCATCGACCCCTCTAGCTGTGCCGACTAGACTGGAATTTGCAATTACACAGACACAGCAACTCTGGAAGCTATAAAAGAGACAGGCACACACACCTTGGGACGCTTGTAATGCCAAAGCTTTGGAGAGAGACTTCACGTCCGGCTGCCATCCAGGTGAGTGTAGTAGCGAGTATCATCCCTTACACACATTTCCACACTTATAACCCCTTGGCTTGTACTGTGACGCATCTATTGCTCTAAAGCTGCTCTAAGAGCTATCAGTACCTCTTCCTAGCGGTGATCATTAAAATCACTACTATCTAGCACTTGTCTTGTAGATTATTTAACTAGCTAATTAGATCCTACCCCTAAAACCTTATCCAAGTAGGATCTACATGTGTTAATTATTTAATTGTCTTAAGGCTCTAGCTGAATCGACAGTTAGCGCTCCGCTCGAGAGTTCCCGTCAGCGTGTTTGCTCAGCCGTCTCCAGTCTTCACGCGCGGTCTGCCAATTGAGCAGCGCCGTAGTTCTTTAAGTTGCTATCCCCTAGAACACACAATTTCTCCATAAACACACCCCCGAGCTATCCCTTCAATCTGAACAATCGGGAAACTCTCCTTCCGAGCTACGTCCACGCCCCCAGGCAGCTCATTCTTACATAATCCACTTCACCCGAAATCCCAACATCCCTCAAACACCCCATTGTACAGGGCTCACACAAAGAACCCCTACAATACGTTACAATTAGATCATCATTTCCCGGTCAATGCATGTGAGATTTTCGATGTGAAATGCCATGTCCTGTGGTTCGGATTCCACGTAAAAAGGAGGTCCCGTGGCTCATGATCTCGAGATTAACGGTCACGTTAAACTACAAGCTTCCTTCCTTCCTTCCTATTAATTTATAATCTATCGCTATGTATTTTATTGAGTTATTAGTTATTGTGTTAGATCAAATTTATTTCATGTTTTATTCATCTATTATATGAAGGGAGGGGCCATATCATATTCACACCATCACGATAATCATCATAGAATTAATTTTAATGACAGAATGTATACAGTATATTAGAGAGACTTATGGGCGATTTGATAGCTAAATTGTAATATATTAAGATGGGTAAGGCATACTGGTTGAAAGACGGAAGAAGTATAGCCACATAATATGTATTCTGGTACATGAGGTGGCGACATACGAAATATTTAGACGGTGCTCAATATGTGCGAACCTATTACAGTAATCAAACTGACATTTTGTATAGTGATAGAGGCTATTAACATAAGTTCACCAATGGATCATTCAATAACCTGGTGAGCACAAAACCAACATGGCTTCGACGCGAAATTTAAATATTTAAATGGATTTTTCTCACGACTTTCGATCCGAGCACTGCGAAACTATCTTCATACAAGTTTTAATATATTGACATGTAATGGAATTTTACGAGAACTTAAAAATGGCGGCTGTGCAAGTTTTAAAAACCTCGTTTTCATTTCTCGTGTCCTAAGTAAGACCAGTAGGATGTATGCAAATAGGCTATTCACAGAACTACTTGTCGTGAATATGGATAGCTGCATCAAACCAGTCAAGAGACTGAAGATGCATACACACACAGTGTAGCGAAGAAACTGTAACCATGTTCCTTTTGTTGTACTCGGCAAACGGGAAAAATACTGTAGAAAGGGAACTTCAAGGACAGACAGCTCAGTGTCATCTTTATGACAAACAAAAGTGAACAGAGTAGCATTCCTACTCAACTCAAGACCCGATATGAACGGTTATCCGTTACAATGGAACATCACGAGTTGTACACCACTCTAATGTAATCATTTGATCATGAATAAGCCATGTCAGATGCTTGTTTATGACCATCAGAACAGTAATAATTATTGCTTACTGTCTGTAGCCTGGTAGTATTAATTGGAAATTACAATACATTTCTACCTGGCAATGTTCGTAGTGCGGAAGTTAGTCTACGTGGTATTGCCAAAGTGTAACGAAATATACACAAATATCTGTGAGAATGTAGACAGTAGAAAGGAAACAGTGCACACTTAAAGCCGGATTAAAAACCAGCACCATGCAGGAGTTGCCCCAACTGACTGCCGATATACTGTAGGCTACTGTCACTGCCGGCTGGATCGCAACACTCCTGGTTGCTTTAAACTGCCTGACCATTCGACACTCACAGGCGTACAAGATATATGCATTAATACACCGCTAGGTGCAGCACCAAGGCACTGAGATTGCCGCGGCTTTTTAAAGGGGAAGATACCTGAAACGAAGTATTGTTATGTTTGGAGGCTTAATATCGAGATTGACGGACGTGAAGAGATTACACTAAGTTAGTTCCTTTGTTATTCTAACATCTAAAAGTATTCAGACACATACTTACGGGCAAATTTTCAATATAAAGGAGAGCAAAAATACATGTGGTGGAGGCGATTGTTTTTAAGGGGCGAAATGTCTAGCCCATTTTCCCGTAATTATGCAGACCATAATAAAAATATAACTACTTCTAACTGACTTAAATCTAACTTACATACTTGGCGAGGTGAAAACAAAAGAATAAGGACAATAAAAGACAGGGAAAAAAAATGCCTCCGGCCCCCGAAAAATGGGATGATGATTTATTTAGGGGCTTTACGACATCGTGGTCATGTAGCCCCATGTACTTGGGTGTGAAGTGAATTTGTCTGATAACCTGTCTTATTGGGATGGCTGTATTATACATTTTTACAGATTTTTTGGACAGATTGTTTATTTTTTTTAACTTATTTATTTACTTACAAATTTATTTATTTATTTTCTTATTTATTTGCTTATTTATTTGCTTATTCATTTATTTATTTATTTATTTACTTATTTGTTTATTTACTTACATGTTTATTTATTTAATTATGTATTTTCTTATTTAATTGCTTATTTATTTACTTACTTATTTGTTTATTTACCTACATATTTATGTATTTAATTATTTATTTTCTTATTTATTTGTTTACTTATTTATTTACTTATTTATTTATTCACGTATATATTTATTTACTCATTTACTTACATATGTATTTATTTAATTATTTATTTACTTATTTTTTATTTACTTCTTTATTTACTTACGTATTTATCTATTTAATTATTTATTAACTTATTTATTTTCTTATCAATTGATTCACTTATTTATTTACTTATTTATTTGCTTATTTATTTACTTATTTATTTACTTATTTGTTTATTTACTTACATATTTATTTACTTGTTTACTTACACATTTATTTATTTAATTATTTATTTTCTTATTTATTTTTTAACTTATTTATTTAATTATTTATTTTCTTATTTATTTGTTTACTTATTTATTCACTTATTTATTTACTTACATATTTCTTAAATTATTTATTTACTTACTTACATATTTATTGTCGCACGTATTTACTCAATCATTCATTCATGTACCGGTATGTATTTAATTGTTTGTTTGCTTCCCCTGCGTCACCTTCTCTGGAAATTGCACGTAACCACATCCCACGCAGTGAATTGTCCGATGGTATCTCATGAAATGAGAATCCCCGGTATTCTAACTTGCCCTGTTCTGATTTACAAAAGGGCACGCAGCAGTACAGCATTATAAAATCATTCAGAATACATTCCAAACACAACTGCTCCATTATCATCAATACAAAAGTTATGTCTGCCACAGTGCCTTGGTGCTGCTTCCTAGCGCCTTTATTTGGAAACGAGGTTGTACGCTCAAACCAATGCTGTAATCGTCGAATGGTCAGGCAGTTTAAAGCAACCAGGAGGGGTGCGATCCAGCCGGCAGTGGCTACTGTATTTAGATCAAGAATAGGCGGGTTGCGCATGCGCACAGCCGATGCTGGTGAGAATACACCAGGGAGATAGAGGGTAAGAAACGGATTGGGAGAGCTTGAATGAAATGTCTGTAGGAACACAATAGTAAAATAGCGTGGAAGAGCAAGAGAGAAATCACGTGGGAGAGCAACTAAATACATACAGTAGGTAACAAAAGACCTGAGCGAAATGAAGACCATAATTATAACAAAACAATGTATTATTTAAATTACTAAACCCATCTTATGCCATAAAGTGATTATAATTTGTATATAAAGAGTATTTAAGTGTAGCAAGTTCATTCTAACTCCATAAAATATCCTGAATACTATAAATGGAGACTTGCAAAATGCAATAGAATTAACAAGTAATTAATTAAATTGGTCATTAATAGAGAGTTATTTGACAATGAAAAAGAGACAGTTGGCATTGCTAGCAAAAGGCACGCTTACAACAGTTTATTAAACAAATCACTGGATTATAAAATATCAAATTTGAATGGGTCTGAGAACAGAAACGTAATGAAAGAAACCATAGATAAGTACAACAATGACAGCTTCAGATTATAGTTCATTGTCTTCTGCTCAAACAGAGTAGCACAACTCAAAAATTTACGAAGAAAACCTATTTGCTTGACTAGAAAATTTCCGGTACAAAAAAGTATGTTTAGTCAATTGAAAAAACTTATCTGGCAATCTTATGGAAGAGAAGATTCTTGAAGTTCTTGCAGTGAGTGGAAGTAGCCGATTTACACTTTGAAGAATTAGCATAATTTAAAATGAAATCGTAGTACACTTGTACACTGTTTTTGGTTACCTAGAACAAAATGTGAAATTTTATAATGTTTGAGTTCACATTTTGTGTATATAGTTTAATCTTGAACACCACACACTTTTGAAGATTAAAGAGCGATGAATGTAGTATGAAGTCGACGAGTTACAGGACAGAGCGCCTGTTAAGATAATGTCCCACTGAGAATAGCGAGGAGAATCTAGCCTGCCTTGTGAAGGACGACGTGCTGTCGCCAGTTATCAGCAAAGGGCATGGTCAGAGTCCACAGCCAAAACAGATCTAGAACCTTGAAGAGTAAGAAGTCGAGAGAAACGGAAGCGCAGGAACAACGCCTTATATAATTTCTGGACATAGGTGGCGCTCGCAACACCACAAAAGACGCAACGATGTGCGCAGAAACAACAGTGACGTTATGCGCAATCAAGGAATAATAAGGCGACGTCCCGTCCCAACGAACAGGAAGTGATACTACGATGTATCCCCGCGCTAGTGCTCAAAACATTGCATTGGGTTCATAAGAATAGCATGAGATGCTGTATCAGATGTTCAAAAACGTGGTGAATTTTCGCTTGTGGGTCGAAATGCCGACGTGTGTGGCATATGGCTGCACAAACAGAACTCCCAACTGCCAAAAGGGTATTTCATTTCACAAGTAAGTGAACTTTATTTGCCATTCATTGTGTTAAGTTTTCAACCTTCGAGTAGCCACCTTACTGTTCTAGTATCATTCGTTAAATGTTAAAATAGTGGCATATGTGTCCACGAATATAAGTATTTTGATTATTAGGAATTTATTACGGATATTTCCGTTCGTTTGTTACTGGAAATATATTTTGCTTGTCAATTAACGAACAGTATTAACCTAATTTTGTCTAATTATCGCAATCTATTTTGAACGTGGTTTGAGCTCTAGATTTATTTCTCGTGGGTGTTAAAATATTGATATGCCACAATTTGCATATCTTAGCTAGTTATTTCTAACCTCAGCCTTGTTTATTTTGTCGCCCAAACTAATGTGGCCTATTCTTTAAAAATCGTGCAATAAAAACAATGACGCCAGTACCCACTCAGTTCACATGCCTTAATATTTTGAATTATTTCATCTATTTAATACGTATTCGTGAAAATTATGGCAGATTTACTGGTATCTCAGTAATTATTTGCCTATTATTTGGTATAAGTTAAGAATACTGGGGTGGGCGTCTGGTTACCTGAAATCCCACAATAATTACAGGTTATAAAAATTGCATACCGGTATAAAAAATTCATTTGCCAAGAGCTGCACAATATTTTAGGTCGGTGCATTATTCAAGTTTAGGTTGACATGACGACAGGCTTACCATCACTATTATGTACATGGTATTCTAGAACGATGAAAATTATTGCGACTGCCGTTAACTTCACGCTAACCATCAAAGAACAACAAATATTCCTTGATATCCATCGACATATACCTTACAAATTTGTACTATACCTGCTCACGATTCTTTTATTGGTTATCATAGTTAAATCCGACTAAGTCTACGGTAGGCTCCGATTAATGCTGAAGCCGAGGTACAGGGCGCCAGGGAATGTTCTCCGCAGTACCTACAAGCTACCGCGAGAGATAGCGTCACCAGTTACGTTGGCAGCACGGCTGTTGCGTGTATCAAAACAAAACAGTTAACGTTGTACTTACCGCACTGTTGCACTCTTCCAATAATCTAACTACCGGTATGCGCGCTGACGATTTCGACAGCCCACAGCCCAAACATGTGGCCTTCACCCTATCAAGAACACCATGCTGCCTACTAAACTGATGACGCAACCTCTCACAGCAACGAGTAGCCACTGCGGAGAACATTTCTTGGCGCCCTGTATTATGGGGCGTGGTCAGTGTTTCATCTCACCGCATGCTGTAGCTCTGATAGGGTGTCTCCTTATTAATTTACTCCTTGGCCGCTCTCTACGGAGCACCAATGTCGTAGAGTAGCCAAATGATACCTTATAACTAGAGCTAGGAATTTTAGGTGCTGCATCTTACATTTTTTGCTATTACTATGCCCAATTTTGCTAGTCTTGCAAAGAAAATATTAAATTAACATCCTTAACTGGGTTTTGGTTCCACCTTCTTGCACCTTTCCTTAATGTCAACACCTTTTCCCACATTGTATTCTTAAATACATTTAAAAAACGAACGTTACTATAAATAAAGGCGAGGAAATGGAGAGGATTTTACCTGTAAAGCTTGGTTCCTCAGTTCGACCCTAGGTTTGTAGGCTCCCGATACTGTACCATTCGTGCTCTAAGTAAGAATCTGGTGAGTGATCGTTGAGCTGTTAGCTTACCGGCCTTGGTAGGCGACACGACATGTCAGATAATGCTTTGACTGTGTGTGCGTCTACCATTTTCCTGTGTTGCCAGCATCAGTAATCATAATCAAGTAGGCCTATGCCTAAACAGAAAGTGAACGCCGGGAAAATACGTGATATTGCGAAGCAGTTTAGTGCAGATGGTATTGAGAGCGACGGCTCTGTTCTGCGTTGTAGCGTTTGTGATATATCAATAACAATTGATAAAAAACACCAAAGTATTCATGTTGCGCAGCATATATGTAGCACAAAACATGTGAAGAATAAGGAACAAAAATGTAGTAAAGTTGGAGTTCGACAACAATTCATTGGTGAAGCAATGGCTTCTTCAAATTCAAGAAACAAAAGTGAAATTTTTACTGAAACAGTAAAGACATTTGTGGCATGTGGTATTCCTTTTTCCAAGCTTAACAATCCTATTATGAAAACTCATTTGGAGAAATATACCGGGAAATCTGTTCCAGATGAACGCACCTTACGAAAATACTGTAATTTCTTCAGCCTCTGCATGAAGAAAAATTACAACAGAACAGGCAAGTAATAGCTGAAAATCCAGTATATATTGTACTAGATGAAACCACTGATAGGCAAAACATATATGTTCTAAACATTTTAGTAGCACCCCTAAATGAACAGGAAGTGACACCCATGCTGTTGAAAATGTACTTTCTTAATAAAACAAACAATGCCACTGCGATGCAAAGTTTCAATGATACGTGTGTTGTATTGTGGCCTGAAGGAATACAGAATGATCGAGTGTGGCTATTACTTACGGATCAATCATCTTACATGATATTGGCATTTGCCAACCTGAAACCTATGTACTGTAATTTAAAGCACGTGACCTGCATTGTACATTCGTTGCATCGAGTTTGTGAAGCACTAAAAGAAGAATATGCATATGCAAACACATTTCTGTCTTGCATTAAGAAATAGCTAATAAAAAGCTCCTCCTGGGATACAAACGTATGTTGAAATTACAGGACTTTCTCTTCCAAATTCTCCAATTCATACTAGATGGGATACTTGGGTAAAGTCTGCAGTGTTTATTTTTAACCATTTTAACGCTATATGTGATTTCTTAGATATTATACCAAATGATTCATCAGCTGTGAAAAAGGCCAAAGAACTAGCTCGTAAACAGGAGTTGCAAGATGAACGTTATACTGTGCACGGTTACTCATTCCTGACAACTACCATTACAAAATTGGAGGAGCAGTGTCGTCAGAAAGAACAACAATGGGCTCTTCTGATGGATGTGAAGGAAGCACTAAAGCTTAGCCAAAAACCCTGATGTTGAATATGTTGCAACAAACAGGGATTTAAATTATCGACTGCAAACAAAATATGCACCACTTGTATCTGTTGACGTTGAACGTTCCTTTTCTACGTATAAGTATTTACTTCGTGACTGGAGATGCAGCCTCACTGAAAATAATATTGAAATGTTAAATGTTATTTTTAACAGGTTTCTGAACATGTGATTTTAATAATATTGTGTTCTGGGACTTGTTTTATGTAGATTTTTAATACATTATGAAAGAATTTTGTGTCTATACAATGTAAAACGAGTGTTGATGATGTTTGTATGAATATTAACACATAAAATATGCACCTTTTTTGCAACTATTTCGACTAAATTATAACACCTTTTTTGCACCTTTTTAACCAAAATTTTGCATCTAAAATTCATAGCTCTACTAATAACACACTAAATGAGATATTTGCAAACATAACAATAGTATAAAGAAAAGAAACATGACATCAATGAATTAAATTAAATAACACATAAATTAAAATGTTACTTAATGAATAGATAAATGATAATCCACCTTAAAGTTAATAATGTATCGAAACTAATTATAATGTAATACCAGTTTCAGTTAACTTGTAACCTTCTTCAGTTATATTAAAAATAACAAGAAGTTCCGTGAAGAACTATACAGCCTACTTTTCATGCCAATGATTATTCTACAGTATATGAACCTATCAAGAATAATGACGAAATTAAGTTGGTAATATCGAAATATCTAATTAGTTCAAAATATACCTGGTATAATGTAGCCTCATAGAGCACTACAGTTGGCAGCCCTGGTGACTGAATATATTCTTAGTTCCATCTTTTAAGGAACAAAATACAAAATTTGGTTGAAGTCCAATGGACGTTACATGCAGTTAGACACTGGATCTATCAGCACGCGTGAAAGCATGTTGTCAACAATACCATGCGTGTGCTGGTCAGAAATAATCGGAAATATTATGATATCTTGTTGTGAAGGTTTTGGATGAAATCCATTTGTTAGTATAATTGGACATATCAGCAGGCATAGAATCATGTTGGCAGCACTGCCTTATATTAATTACTCCAAATAAATCTAGAATTTCAGGTGCTATACGTGTGCAAAGTATAGAGCTGTTGGCTTGCATACTTTCTGATATATTGATATTAGGGTAAACAAATATAGACAGCATTTATTAACAGTTGGAAGCCCTGATTGATCTTAACAATACTTATAGTCATATCTGTTATGGTACACATAGCACATACGAAATTTGGTTGAAATCCAACTGATAGTATAGAAGTTAGATGTATTTAAAAATTGGTATTATCAGCAGGCTTATAATCATGTTGGTAGAACTGACGTATATAAGTTACTCCAAATTAATCTAAAATGTCAGAATATACGTGTGCATAGTTTAAAGCTGTTGGCTTGCATACTTTCTGATATATTGGTATTTGGATAAAAAATAATACAGAGCAATTATTAACAGTTGGCAGCCCTGGTGGCTCTTAAGAATACGCTCAGTCATATCTGTTTATGTACAGACATTACATACAAAATTTGGTTGAAATCCAATTGATGGTGTAGAAGTTATATGCATTTAAATATTGGACTTATCAAGAGGCCTAAAATTATTTTGGCAACACTGTCATGGTTGGCCTTCTGGAAATTAAACTGAAATAATATTATATACATGTGTGCCAATTTTGGAATAGCTCCCATGCATACCTTGCAAGATATCCAACATTGAGCTCAAATTTCTAGTGCGTTTTTTCAGCAGTTGGTAGCACTGACATAATTTTCAAATATGGACGTGAGATATTCCGGTGCTCGTCTTTACTCATACTAAATTTGGTTTTGATTGCTGCAGCCGTTTAGGAGTTGATAGGGGGGGACACACGCACAGCCAGACAGACAGACAGACACACATTTTCCCGGATCGATCTCATAAGTCTACTTTTTTCTCATTTTAGCAAAATGTGAAAAGTAGGCTAAAAATATTAAACTAAGAGCATCATTCTAACATTAACATTCTATGAAAAATGCCCGCATAACAGTGTAACCGAACTTTTTAGGTTACAGAACGTGCATCTAGTTTTTTGTGTTGTTTGGTTGGTAGTAATTATTTTTTATTTTTATCAGCTTGCCAGCCATGGCCGCTTGTTGGTGGAGCGCAATGGAGAATCTTGTGTGCTCAGTGCCCATTAGATTATTTTGTGGTGGCCTACCAATAGGTGGCTTTGGCTAATGGCAAAGGTTTTCTTTGACATGGCTAGGTATCCATGGGGATTAAGTATTGATGGTGTTGATGCCATGAGGATGGAAGCTGGTTGGTTTTTGTGAAAATGTGATGTGGGAATGGTTGTGCTCTCTGGTTTTGGAGAAGAATGATGAACTAAGAATATTAAAATAAAGTGAAGAGCCCCTTTTTCCTCATGAAAATTGTTCTGGATACTGCACAACAGATGCAGAGAATGGAAGCTTGCTTATATGTTGACAAATAAGGTATTGTTAGTTTGATTACCAGAGTTCGACCAGAAGAGAGGAATTATTATTGTTATTTGTATGTCTAGTATTGGTTATAAATAAATAGTGTGTGAATTAGTGAAGAAGGTATCCTGTTCTTTGTGGATTTAGTTTTAGTGAGTATATCGCCTCACTACCCTGAGGTGACAAGATATATAATAGTTACAATGGCGCCCAACGTGAAAGCAAGAATTCAATGAATCACACAAAGACAGGAGTAGGGATGGCTGAAAATAGTAGAAATATTGAAGCTGAGATGATGGTCATGTTGAGGAGGCTCATGTATCTTAGCGACAAGTCCGTAGGGATGGAAGAAAGATTGTCAAGGAAGCTTGGCGAGGACTTTGGTGAGGTCGTTGATAAGGTCAGTGAGCATTTGTTGGAGAAGCTTGATGAGGTCTCGGAACATTTGTCAGAGATTATCCCAGACAGCCATGTTACTAGCCAGGTCAGTGAAGTCAGTGTAGAAGCCACTAATCTGGAAAATAACCTGGGTGGTCAGATTGCTGTTCAGGAACAGAGTTACCCTGAAGTAGTCTAGTAGGATGCTGGAGAAGATCTGCCCTAATCTTTCCCATAACGGGAGAACGCGAAGTAGGCTTAAGCCCGACCAAAATAAGTACTGTGGAAGAACTATAAAACTGAAGTGATGGTAGAGGGCATCGAGGTACATCATCAGAAAATCAAAGGTTAGATAACAATATTTATTGCTAAAGTGCAAATTGGTAACAGTAAACAAAAAATGCACATAAGTGCTCAAATGAATAGTTTGCAAGGGTTTGATAACAGAGACCCTAATTAAGAATGGAATGCTTGATTCTGATTAGATAAAGATTGAGCTTGACATATAAATATTGCGCTAATAATAAAACAGAATGAGGAAATGCATGACAATAGTAAAAATTGAAATTTTACTTAAAAAGAACTTATCTTCTTGCAGAGCCAGCTCCTTAAAAATTCTCAGTTACCAAAAAAAATATTGTTGCGAAGTATTTACAGTTCCGTTGGAAGGAGGCGTTCATGGCCTTAAGATAGGTATGCCAGGAGTAGAAAAGTCCAACTCTTCTTCCATCTCTTGGTATCCAGGCGATGATTTATAAGAATTTTAAAGGTTGCTAGCAGTCGGGAAAACTGCTGTTGCCTTGCAGGATGAATCAAAATAGACACCATCTAAGAGGTGGCTCGCTGAGTAATACAGCCGGTATTTCCTTGTGCCAGCTGGGTCGTTGAGTCAGAGTGAAGAACTCATGGTGTACCTGTTCGGTAGCGTAGCGGTTAGCGATGCGGCACTGAGGAGTAGCAGCAATAGTGTCATGAGAAGCAGTAGCGTGTAGAGTGTGATGATCTGACTGCTGCGTGGAGCTGAATAACGATGTGATCCAAGTGAAGAGATGATCAGAGTGGATGATCAACGCCAGCTGGTAGCGGCTTATAAACGATGGCCACAGAAACATCTAGACGGCACTAGACCCTAGATTCACGAGTCCTGCTATTGGCTGGACGAAGGTCACGGTGACGTCAGTCGACACTGACGCTCACCAGACAGCAGAGCAACCAGTAGATGCCCGGTATGACGGGAGTATGGAGGCTTGAGGTAGCGAGTGACTGGAACACTCAAGGTGAGAACTTTACAAATTTGAAGCTTATAAATAAATCAGTAAATTAATTACGATGCAATGAACTAATTAACCCATAAATTTGGTTTGAAGTTTTTCGGGACAAGAAAAGGAACAGTAAAACAGGGCTGTCGTGAAATATACACTAACGTATACTGTCACAAAAGTGACCAGATGCTCAACAAGTTAAGCTGGAAGAGCAGACAGTGGAGAGAATATGCATCGTAGAAGAGAAAGTTGAGATGGTAGAATATGAGTGTGTGTCTGTGGAGGAGGAGAAGGGGAAGTTGGAAGAGCAGAGAGTGGAGATCATATGCACTGTAGAAGAGAAAGTTGAGATAGTAGAATCTGAGAGTGTTCTGCAAAGGAAAGGGAAGAGGAGGAGATCTATGATGTACGTGATGCTAGGGGGCGTAAGAAAAATAATCAAGAAGTGGAAAAGGTAATGCAAGATTGTAGAGGTATATATCGAAGAGACCGTAGCAGGCGAAGAAGATAGAGCAGTTGTGGAGATAGACACATAGGTCGCAGCCGACGTAACAGAAGAGGACGTCAAATGGAGAAGGAGAATAAAACTGAAGAAAAGGAGGAAGATGAGATAGAAGATAACGTGAATAAGCGTTGGAGGAGAAGGACGAGAAGGATAGGAGAACAAGATGGAAGACAAAGAGAAGGAATAGGAATAAGATGATATGTCAAGCAGATCTAGATAATAGAGTGAAGGATCAGAAGAAGAAAAAGGAGAAGAAGATAAAAGGGATAAAGGGAAAGAGAAAAGATGAGAAGAAAATAATTTCTGAGCAAGATAAGGCAGATGAAGAGAAAGAAGGGAAAGGAGAGGAAGGAGAGAATTAAGGCTGAAGGCAAGTGGCTGACGCCCAAGCAGAAGGCAGGCCATGCGCGTGCTCAGGCCCTGCTGCAGGCTCGCATGGCCCAAGGCATGGAGCTGCCTGCGACGGGTTACCGCAAGCCTCCTCGATCCGGCACCAGGATACGGCCCAACAAGACCAAGCAGCAGCAAGCCACTGCCGACCAAGAAGAACAGAAGGTGGAGGTGGAGATTGTGGACCAGCTACCCCTGCCGTCAGAGGGCAGCATGGAACATAAGAAGGATTAGGAACAGGAGGATGTGAAGGACACCTGGGATACCATAGAAATCGTATAGGAAGTACAGGAGGCGGACGATAGTGACGGTGAGGAAGTGGAAGGAAGTGCTATGAAATCTGTGGCGCAGAAGAAGAGAGAGAAGAAGGAAAGGGAGAAGCTGAAGAAACTGGAACAGAAGATGAAGGAGGCAGCCAAGATTGAAGCAGGAGAAGCACCTGCAGAAGGAGACGATGCGGAGGGAGATGACAAGAAAAAAAAGAAGAACAAAAGGAAGAGCAAAGAGGAAGGCTTTGATGAAGGTGGTGATTATGGATCAGAAGAGAACCTGATGCAGGAATTTGTATCATATATTCAGAAAAGCCTGCTGCCTGTGTTCCCATTCAGGGCCGTGGGAATGATGGAGCTAGGCCCAGAAGAGCAGTTGGAGCTTGCCACGTTAGAGCACGTGCGAGACATACTGCCCAACACTATAATGAATCTGATGATGCAGATGCTGATGATGACGACGATGACATTGAGCCTGATAAAGTTGGTGCCAAGAAAAGAGCTAAGCTGGAAGCTAAAGCTGAGAAGAAGGCCCGTAGAGAGGCTGAATTACGAGAACGAGGAGAAAAGAGGAAGAATGAGAAAAATAAAGGAAAATATGGTGATACTGAATCAGAGGAGGCAGACCAAAAGAAGAAAACGAAAGGAAAATATGATGATACTGAATCAGAGGACACAGATCAAAGGAAGAAGAGGAATAAGAAGAGGAAGAAGAAGAAGAAGAAGAAGAAGAAAGGAAAATATGATGTTACTGAATCAGAGGACACAAAAGAAGAAGAAAATAAACCGGAGACTTAATGATGATGATGATGATGATGAAGACGAAGATGATTATGAAAACGGCACAGACAGGTCTAATGATGATTCTGCCGTTCCTTCTAACTACGATATTGTTGTCGAATTTTTCCGATGGAGCAGGAATGTCTGATAGACTCGATGAGATAGCTTCGGCTACTCTATCAGAAGAAAATATTTATGCTGGTGATTCTGGTGAACTTGTTTCTGCGATGATAGTGCCAATGGTTTTTCTGACTATGATGTATAATTTGTTTAAGTTTGAATTTTTGTCTCAGTGTTTGCTTCATGTATTTTAATTTATGTATTTGTTTCTATGGTTGAGAATGAAGCTCTAACCTTCGGTTAGAAATTCTTTCTCAAGGGGGCGTTTCTGTAACCGAACTTTTTAGGTTACAGAACGTGCATCTAGTTTTTTGTGTTGTTTGGTTGGTAGTAATTATTTTTTATTTTTATCAGCTTGCCAGCCATGGCCGCTTGTTGGTGGAGCGCAATGGAGAATCTTGTGTGCTCAGTGCCCATTAGATTATTTTGTGGTGGCCTACCAATAGGTGGCTTTGGCTAATGGCAAAGGTTTTCTTTGACATGGCTAGGTTTCCATGGGGATTAAGTATTGATAGTGTTGATGCCATGAGGATGGAAGCTGGTTGGTTTTTGTGAAAATGTGATGTGGGAATGGTTGTGCTCTCTGGTTTTGGGGAAGAATGATGAAAGAAGAATATTAAAATATAGTGAAGACCCCCTTTTCCTCATGGAAATTGTTCTGGATACCGCACAACAGATGCAGGGAATGGAAGCTTGCTTCTATGTTGACAAACAAGGTATTGTTAGTTTGATTACCAGAGATCGACCAGAAGAGAGGAATTATTATTGTTATATGTGTGTCTAGTATTGGTTATAAATAAATAGTGTGTGAATTAGTGAAGAAGGCATCCTGTTGTTTGTGGATTCAATTTTAGCGAGTATATCGCCTCACTACCCTGAGGTGACAAGCTTTATAATAGTTACAACAGTTAAGTCGGGCGGGTAGTATCTACGCAAGTTTCCGTTAATATCGAAATTTGATGTTTTTCAGTCGATCAAAACGATTGTACCCGTAATGGCCTGACGATTGAAACTGGTCATCCAAGTGTTGTGACTATCCAAGTGGATACAAGATTTTATTGAAGCATGATGTATTACAAATTATCAAATATGTATTTATAGGCAGGACTCAAGTCTGTTTGCTAGTGTTAGTTGTAACATATTGGTTACAAAGCTCAGCTCTTTTTAGGTAAGAAAATGGCGCTTGCTGGGAGGGCTGTTTGCATCTCTGTGAGGCATGGCAGGTGGCCTTGCCAATGAAGTTTATTTTCTATGTTCTTTTCTTAGATGTTTTTTTTTTATCTTTTCCGAGACAAAAAATATATGAGAGTTCGATGGTGATGAATCAAGAGATGTGTTTCGATGATGTAAAGAAACGGAGAAAATAGTAATAGTACAGAAGAAATTAGAAGAAAGGAATAATAATACAGAGCAAGATGTGGAAAGCTATGTGTTATTTGTGAAGAAGTTAATTACAGCGACAATAGGGAGAATTGATTCTTTGGGAATGCTCCAATATTAGTAGAGAAATCCTACAAGCCAGCCGGCCATCATCGACAAGCAGCAAACTACATACATGGTCCATATGTGGATGCCACATGAGGTATGACAAGGTATATACGATAAGGAGAATTGATTCTTTGGGAATGCCCCAATATTAGTAGAGAAATCCTACAAGCCAGCCGGCCATCATCGACAAGCAGCAAACTACATACACGGTCCATATGTGGATGCCACATGAAGTATGACAAGGTATATACGATAAGGAGAATTGATTCTTTGGGAATGCCCCAATATTAGTAGAGAAATCCTACAAGCCAGCCGGCCATCATCGACAAGCAGCAAACTACATACATGGTCCATATGTGGATGCCACATGAAGTATGACAAGGTATATACGATAAGGAGAATTGATTCTTTGGGAATGCCCCAATATTAGTAGAGAAATCCTACAAGCCAGCCGGCCATCATCGACAAGCAGCAAACTACATACATGGTCCATATGTGGATGCCACATGAAGTATGACAAGGTATATACGATAAGGAGAATTGATTCTTTGGGAATGCCCCAATATTAGTAGAGAAATCCTACAAGCCAGCCGGCCATCATCGACAAGCAGCAAACTACATACACGGTCCATATGTGGATGCCACATAAAGTATGACAAGGTATATACGATGAGAATTGATTCTTTGGGAATGCCCCAATATTAGTAGAGAAATCCTACAAGCCAGCCGGCCATCATCGACAAGCAGCAAACTACATACACGGTCCATATGTGGATGTCACATGAAGTATGACAAGGTATATATGATAGGGAGATATTTCGTTCATTCTAGAGTAGACGAGGGTCCTGCCAAATTATATATATATAGATGTGAGTTAAAAGAATACATGTCAACTTTTACCAGATACAGGTCTATTTTTAAGAGGTTACCAGTGCAGTAAAGTGTGAATGTGGATTGCTGTTGTTGTATTGCACAGGTGCTTAACCCCTACGAACCACTATTATTATTATTATAAGAGAAACGTAGGCGAGTTGGAAGTTTACAATTGACGCCGCACAGTGGGGCTCGAAGTGCGAGATAGTAGCAGCAATTGCATTCACGGGTGCGTACACGCCAATACCCTCATTAAAAGCAGTTAAAGCATATCAAATTCCATACAGTTTAAATGTCAATAGATCAAAGTCTAGAATTAAGAAATAGAGCCATCAGCAAATACAGTAAAATGTCTGAGAAGGAACTAGACAATGACAAGGTGAAGAGTGTGGAGAGTAAGGAGAGTAGGGAATTGATAGAGAAAACGTCGGAGAACTCTATCGAACCGGAGGACAGCCAGATCACTGACGTTGGGGGCAGTAGTAATAACTATAAAGGGGGGATGTGAACAATAAGTTGCTCCAAATGCTACTAAGTAAATTCACCGGTATGGAAGAGTCTTTAGGATCAGTAAGAGAGTCTTTAGGATCAGTAAGAGAGTATTTAGGTACAAAAATAGAGTCAGTGAAAGAGAGTATTAGTAAGGAGATAGGAGAAGTTAGGCAGCAAGGAGAGTCTATGAAAGTGCAAATAGAATCTATAGGTAAGCAGGTAGAATCTGTAAAGGTGTACGTAAACGAAGCAGTAAAGAAGCAGGCAGAAGCAATTAATGTTAAGATTGAGGAGTTAAGCAAAGAAGTACAAGAACATAAATCTGTGATGAGTAGTAGGTTGGAAAACTTAGAGAAAGAACTTAGCAGTAAGAGAGACGAAAGGGAAGATGTGATGAGAGAAGTAATAGCGAAGAATCAGGATAGCGTGGGAATCAGGTTAGCAGGGATGGAGGGCCGTCAGGAGGATCAGAAGCGGGAACTGGGAGAAATTAGAAACGAAATTAAATTTAATGGGGAACAAATAGAGGATCGAGTGAGCGGAAAGTGTGAACGAGTATGCAATACCGTAGAGGAAAAATCAAGGGACTGTTGTTATAGAGTAGGGGTCGTAGAAAATAAGCTGGGGGAGATCGAGAGCCTTAAGGGGGAACAGGTGACATTGGCGGAGATGAATGAGAAGCTTCAGGAAGAGTTGATTAAGGTGAGAAGAGAGATGAGAGACCGGCCGATGAACCAAAGGGGCATGTCACTTGGTTGTTCATACGGGGATATTGGTTTACCACAGTTTAATTCTCGATAATTCAATCCTATGGAATATTTGAAGACCATAGAGAAAAGATTCAAGAAAGACTTAGGCGATAATTTGATCGATTGGGAAACGGTCATGGAAATCCTGTCACACTCGTTCAAGGCAGACGTAAAATCTTGGTTCCAGATTTATAGGCCGAACATGAGAAATCTAGAGGATTTTAAAAGTAAATTCAAGGCAAAATTTTGGGGGGAATCTATTCAGGCTAGGGACCGGGAAACTCTCATGTTTGGGAAATTTAAGGAGCGAGACGGGGTATCCCTCACTGAATATTTTCTAGCGCACGTGCTAATTTGGAAGAATTTAGATGGGGTTACATCTGAGATAGATATAGTGAGGTTGATGCTCAAGCATTTTCCTAATAAGGTCCAACAGGCTAGCTGTATGCAAAAAGTTAAGAGTATTGAAGAGTTAGAGGAATTATTAACTAGCTTTGACAACTTAAGCCATCAGCAAACTAATAGTGTAGAGATGAAAAGTGAGAATAGACAGGATGAGACTCAATCAAATTTTAACAGGAACAGGTTTAATCAGGGAACCAGAGGTGACAATTTCAATCAGAGGAGGGAGAATTTTCAAAGGAGATATAATTTCCAAAGGAGGGAAAACTTGCCGAGAGAGCAACAGGAGGGGCAGTTCAGAGAGCTAGCGAGGTAACAAGGGGACGAGAGCAAGCTGAGATAGCAGGCACAAGTAATTTAAACTCTCAGCGGGTTGTGTAAGTAGGTCAGGTAGACAGCCCGGAGGTAAGTACTTTAGGCAGTGTGTAATAACCGAGGAGAAAGTAAGTTTCACGCCTATGGTAAAAGAGGATTTATTGGCTGACCAAGAGGAATTTCTAGTAAAAGATAAGAACAGTGGTTATTCATCAATTATTGCAATAGGCATTTTAGGAAGAGAAGTTAAGACTCTGGTAGACTCAGGTAGTGAGAGAAGTTGTATCAGCAAGGTGTTATATGATGAAATTATTAGGGATGGACAGAATCTAGAGGAAGTACCTATTAAGTCCATGCACATTATTACTGCTGTAGGGAATAAGTCTCAGAAGGTGAGCAAGTAGATATTATTGCCTATTACTTTAGGAGGCGAGGTAGGGAATCAATGCTGTTTGGTAATACCTAATTTAATATATGAGTAAGTTCTGGGCAATGACTGGCTGAATCAACAGAAAGTTTTGATGGATTATGATAACGGAGTTTTATGTCTGGAGAGAGGCGTTAAGAATCAGGAAATCAGGATGAGGTGTGAACTGGTTGAGGAGATGAGAGAGGCTTGTGTTATTAAGGTATTGGAGGGGATGTCAGCAGGGGTGTCTGACGAGGAAGTACATTTGGCAGATGTATGCCATATATCGGTGGAGGAACATCGAGATGATCCACTTTGGGAAGCCGTGGCCAAAAGTAAGCTGTGTGATGGAGGTAAAGAGGATCTGTTTGAGGTGTTAATAAGTAATAAGGAAGTGTTTAGCGACAAGCCTGGATTAACCCATGTGTACACTCATCAATTTGAGCTAGTTGATAGGTCGCCGTTTTCTGGTCCCAGATATGCTATTCCTTTCAAGTATGCAGCCGCTGTAGAGGATGAAATCAACCGGATGTTGGATCAAGGCATTATTGAGCCATCTACGAGTATGTATTCCAATCCACTTGTTGTTGTTGGTAAGAGCGATGGCTCGGTCAGGTTGTGCATTGACGCTCGTCAGTTGAATTCTAAGACGGCAGGCGATTCTCAGAGACCGTAATGCATCGAAGACCTCGTGCAGAAGTTCAATGGAAGGCAATGGTTTTCAACCATGGACCATAGTGCTAGCTTTTGGCAAATACCTTTGCGAGTTGAAGACAGAAAGTTGACAGCATTTAATTATAAGAGTGGTCTTTTTCAGTATTGTGTTGTACCATTTGGATGCAAAACTAGTAGTTCAGCATTAATCAGGGCATTAAATTTAGTGTTAGGAAGGGATACACATGATTTTATAACAATGTACATAGACGATCTTATAATTGCATCACACACTGGTGAGGAACATATTGAACATGTGGACATAGTTTTGAGGAAATTAAGGGAGGGGGGTTTTACAGTAAAACTTAGTAAGTCTTCGTTTGCCACCCAACAGATTACATTTTTAGGTCATACTATCACCACAGAAGGGATTTTTCCTGAACAGACGCGCTTAGAAAAGATCAACAATACCGCTCGACCACGTAACGTCAAACAATTACGAAGTATTTTAGGGTTTTTTAATTATTTCAGGAGGTTTGTAGTCAAGTATTCTAATTTGGTTGATCCGTTTAGGGAACTGTTGAAACAGGGAGCGAGATGGGTGTGGAACCCTGAGCACGAGACAGCCTTCGTGGAGTTAAAAAGAGGTTTCGTGGAGTCAGTTATGCTGAAATTCCCTAGGATAGATTGTCCTTACGTCCTTATGACTGATGCCAGTATGTTGGGAGTTTCTGGTGTGCTGTGCCAGTATGATGACGAGGGTAATTTAGGAATAGTATCATTAGCTAGTAGGAGTTTGAGCATGGCGGAGAAGCGCTATACCATCACTGAAATTGAGTTACTAGCTATTGTGTATTCATTGAGTAAGTTCCGTAGCTATGTTCTGGGGAGCAAGATCAAGGTGCTCACAGATCATAATGCTCTGGTATTTATGGGTTCTTGCAAGTTGACCTCTAACAGGATGTCGAGGTGGATCTTGGCTAATAGTGAGTACGACCTAGAGATTACGCATATTAAAGGCAAAGAATATCGTGGCTGATTTTCTGAGTAGAAACATTGGTGATGATGATTACAGGGTGGTTGATATCAAGCAGGGTATTGTTTTGTGTGCCACGAGGGCGAGTGATTGTGATGAGGAGATGGGTAAGCTCAGCAATTTGCTGGCAGAGCAAGAGAAAGATGAGAGCATGGCTCAGATCTTATATGAGTTGAGGAAGATGGACGTTGCAGCTAGACTCCAGGTGGGTAAGTTTGTTTATAAGCTAGAATGCGGCTTATTAGCAAGGTTATGCCATCTAGGTAAGTGGAGAGTGTGTGTTCCATCAGCTTTGCAGGAAACGATGATATGGTACCATCATAAGGCTTTGGGGCATTTTGGAGCGACTAAAGTTCTTTTTGCTGTTCAGCAGCACTTCATTTGGAGTAATATGGGGAGGAATAAAAGAAAAGTCCTTGCGAGCTGCGATTTGTGTCAGCGTTGTAAAGCCCCGACGAGATATTTAGAGGGACCTCGTCAGGCGGTAATCACTGAAAAACCGCGGGAATTATTATGTTGTGATTTGTATGGGCCTTCAGTCAAATCTCGGTACGGATATCAGTATATCTTCGTGATTGTTGACTCTTTTAGTAAGTTTGTCAAGCTGTATCCCCTGAGGAAGGCGACTGGGAAGGGTTGTGCCCAACAAATGGTCGAGAAATACATTCCTGAGTTCAGGAAGCCCATCAGAGTATTGTATGACCACGGCAGCCAATTCACTTCGAAAATCTGGAGAACCAAGTTGAGTGACTTGGGTGTTGAACATATTTTCTCTTCAATAAGATACCCTCAAGAAAATATGGCAGAACGAATTATGAAAGAACTTGGTCGTATATTCCGTACTTATGTAAGCGATCGCCACAATGGGTGGTTCTCCAAACTAGGAGATATTGAACAATGGTTCAATAATACGTATCATGAGAGCACGAGATGCACGCCCAATGAAATTCAGTTCGGTAGGAACCCTACCAATGAAATCGCAAGGATGCTAGGTTTGGAGACGGGAGAAGAGATTGGAGTGGACATCACCATCCAGCTGGCTAGGAATAATTTAGAAAAAGCAGGAAGTAACCGTAGGCGCCAGCTAAAAAGGGAAAAGTTTGACGTCTTCAATATTGGTGATCTGGTATTACTCCGGGTTCCTTGTCCTTAATCAGCTCAAGCCAAGGAGATGTCAAAATTCTTTCACATTTTCAAGGGACCTTTCATAGTGAATAAGCGTATTGGCGGGTGTGCGTACGGATTAACAGACCACGAAGGAACCGCTGTAGGGACATAATGTGTATAATTTAAGGAAGTATGTTTGTATATAAATTTATGGCGGATCCTCAATGACAGACGTAGTCTACAGAGTGATATATATATATATATATATATACTTGGCATACTATCAAGAGATGACGAAGAGGCTAACTTGCCAAGTGGTCAAAGCAGAGCAAATTTATCAAGTGCGACGTGGCCAAGTGCCAGGATTATCACAAGTGACATAGTTAGAAAAGAAGACACTTGAGACATTTCGATGCGATTTAGGAAAAGGACACTTGAGTAATTTCAGTGAGTTAGTTGTAGGCAACAGAAGGACATTGGAGAATGCATTTGTTAGATTAAATTCAAGAAAATCATATTACTGTATTGAAAGGGTATATTTGTGTTTACTGTATATATGTATTTTAGTGTATTTCAGTAGATGGAGTCCCTATTCACTTGTATTCTTAGGAACTCCAACGGAGGGGAATTGTGATTATCCAAGTGGATACAAGATTTTATTGAAGCATGATGTATTACAAATTATCAGATATGTATTTATAGGCAGGACTCAAGTCTGTTTGCTAGTGTTAGTTGTAACATATTGGTTACAAAGATCAGCTCTTTTAGGTAAGAAAATGGCGCTTGCTGGGAGGGCTGTTTGCATCTCTGTGAGGCATGGCAGGTGGCCTTGCCAATGAAGTTTATTTTCTATGTTCTTTTCTTAGATGTTTTTTTTTATATTTTCCGTGACAAAAAAAATATATGAGAGTTCGATGGTGATGAATCAAGAGATGTGTTTCGAGGATGTAAAGAAACGGAGAAAATAGTAATAGTACAGAAGAAATTAGAAGAAAGGAATAATAATACAGAGCAAGATGTGGAAAGCTATGTGTTATTTGTGAAGAAGTTAATTACAGCGACAATAGGGAGAATTGATTCTTTGGGAATGCTCCAATATTAGTAGAGAAATCCTACAAGCCAGCCGGCCATCATCGACAAGCAGCAAACTACATACATGGTCCATATGAGGATGCCACATGAAGTATGACAAGGTATATACGATAAGGAGAATTGATTCTTTGGGAATGCCCCAATATTAGTAGAGAAATCCTACATGCCAGCCGGCCATCATCGACAAGCAGCAAACTACATACACGGTCCATATGTGGATGTCACATGAAGTATGACAAGGTATATATGATAGGGAGATATTTCGTTCATTCTAGAGTAGACGAGGGTCCTGCCAAATTATATATATATAGATGTGAGTTAAAATAATACATGTCAACTTTTACCAGATACAGGTCAATTTTTTTAAGAGGTTACCAGTGCAGTAAAGTGTGAATGTGGATTGCTGTTGTTATATTGCACAGGTGCTTAACCCCTATGAACCACTATTATTATTATTATAAGAGAAACGTAGGCGTGTAGGAAGGTTACAGTGTATTTATTAATCCCATGTAATTTTTCATTCAAGATTCGGGAACCACCAATTACAATAATTGTGTATATACACATGTAACCGACCGTAACAAATGAGCGTTCAAAAGAAAGTGAAGTATTCGCAGCAGTGAAGAACTACACTCTGATGTCACGAATATTGACAATTTGTTTAAAATGTGTGTTTAAACAACTGATCAAGATAGTCCTTCCAGAGCTGTGTCGCACGTGTACTAATTAAGCCGGGCGGGTGGTTTATACATATGTGAGAACTTGCGCTTGGGTCCGCTAGTTGTAAGAAATGCTTTAGGCAGCTGAACACTGTGCAGGTTCCGGAATGCGCTCTCCTATTATATTGCTGATCTTCCTTCCCTTTGCATTTAATGACACTCACTGTTTACGGAATCACATAGCGTCAAACGTTTCATTGCTGTGCATTTACGACTGGATTTTTCTTGGTGCTTAAAACTGATCTGTATTAATCACTTTTAATACCGTTAACGGTTATCTCTTGCGTATAAAAAGCTAGTTATTGCTCATTACGATGTAACCTTCAATACGACTAAGGAAACACAGCTCTAACACAATGTCTCCAACAGTCGAATGGGTATGTATGGATACACCATGGGCACGTCTTCCTCACTGTTTACGAAGAAGAAGAGAAGAAGTATGTCTTAAATCCATGAAATGACAAACTCCATAAATCACGTCTTTTTAGCGTACATTCGTCATATGAAATACAGGCTTATAAGATCACCATGTGTGGGTAGGGGTGTGTCCCCCTAATTAAATCTAAACAGCTGGGGAGGTATCAGTGAAACTTGGTAAGGACATACTACTACTGGAAATGTTAATATGCTTCACAAATCCAGCATGGCAGACGCGCGAAATATTTTACCAGCATTCTATATCTCAAAAACTATTACTGTTATCAACTTGAAATGTTGTGTGGGTGTAGAATGCGAATGTACGTTCATCTATGGGACTAACAAAATCCTGATAAATACAAAACTAGCATGGCGGCCAAGCTAATTTAATTAAATTTAAATGGAAATTTTGGTGATATAAACATCCGCGCGCAGTGCATCATGGCATGGTAAGTATTTATAAAACCTAGCATCAACTGGCATATAATATTTTCAAATGAAATTACTACATTTTGTTTCCTAACCGTGCAATGAAGTGAAAGTTTGTATAATGAACGAACCCAGTAATCATAATACACTGGTATATATCTCTACATATAAAACACTACAACATGACGATTATCCGAAATAATTCACTGGTACTCAATATCCACGAATCTATCACCGCAATCAAACTGAAATGTTATATGTTAATAAAGAATATTAAAAAGGGTCTATCTATAGGACTCTCAGTAGCCTGATGAGCAGAAGAACAACATGGCAGTGACGCAAAATTTAAATAATTAAATAGATTTTCTCGCGATTAAACCATAAAAGCGTAGTGAAACGTGGCACGTTAAATCTTCATACAAGGCTTAAAATACTAGCCTCTTATTTACTTCCATTTTTATGAGAACCTCAAAATACCAGGTGGGCATAATTTTAAAATCACGTTTTTATTCCTTGTGTCCCAAACAAGCAGTCGAAATAAAAGTTGGTATAATGAACCACCATTATAATGTTCAACTGCTGGCATATACATAAAACAATCCAACATAGCGTTCATGCGATTTATTTCGCTGGTTCTCAATATCTCCGAAATTATTAAACAATCAAACTGAAATTTTGTATGGAAATAGAGGACTATTACGGAAACACATATATGTGAATTTTGAAATTCTAAGAAATACAAAATTAACATGGCGGCCAAGTGATATTCAAATATTTAATATGGCTTTTCTGGCGATCTAATCACCCGAGAGCAATAAAACTTGGCAGAGTGAATCTATAGTCAGAGCTTAGTGTACACATTTCATGTAAATTCTTTTTTTTTTCTTCAAAAATTCAAGATGGCATAAGTCCGTAATTTTAAAACCTTATTTTTAGCCTACTTTTCACATTTTGCAAAAATGAGGAAAAAGTAGACTTATGAGATCGGACAAATGTGTGTCTGTCTGTCTGTCTGTCCTATCTGTCTGGCTGTGTGTGAGTCCCCCCTATCAACTCCTAAACGGCTGCAGCAATCGAAACAAAATTTGGTAGGAGTAAAGATCTATACCTGAATATCTAACGTCCATATTGGAAAAGAATGTCAGTGCTACCAACTGCTGAAAAATCGCAATTGAAATTTGAGCTCCATGTTGGATATCTTGGAAGGTATGAATGGGAGCTATTTCAAAATTGGCACACGTATAGATAATAATATTGCAGTTTAATTTCCAGGAGTCCATACATGGCAGTGTTGCCAAAATGATTATAAGCCTGCTGATAGGTCCAAATGTTAAATGCATATAACTTCTACACTATCAATTGGATTTCATTTCGTATGTGGTATGTGGGTATATAAACAGATATGACTTGAGCGTATTCTAAAGAACCACCAGGGCTGCCAACTGTTAATAAATGCTCTCAATGTTCATTAATCCAATTACCCATATATCAGAAAGTATGCAAGCCGACAGCTTTAAACTATGCAACGTATAGTACCTGACATTCTATATTAATTTGGAGTAACTTATATACGTCAGTGCTACCAACATGATTCTAAGCTGCTGATAGGTCCAATTTTAAAATGCATGTAACTTCTATACTAACTAATGGATTTCATTCAAAATTGACACATCAATAGATCATATTATTTCAGATTATTTCTGACCAATACATGTATGTCAATGTTGCCAACATAATTTTACGCGCGCTGTTAGATCCAATGTTTAACTGCATGTAACGTCCATGCTATCCATTGGACTTCAACCAAATTTTGAATTCTGTACCTTAAGAGATGGAACTAAGAATATATTCAGTCACCAGGGCTGCCAACTGTAGTTCTTTAATAGGCTACATTATGCCAGGTATACAGTATTTCGAACTTATTAGAAATTTCGATATTACCAACTTAATTTCGTAATTATTCTTGATAGATCCATATAGATTAATCATTGGCATGCATCTTAAATTTCAAGAAAAGTAGGCTCTTTAGTTCGTCACGGAACTTCTTGTTATTTCTCGTATCCATTTGAAGAGATCAAGGAGAAGATTCGGATGATATGCTAATGACACTAAATTCTGTTGTTTACTTTTCGTCAATCATAGAAACCGTACGTTTGCCTTTTTTCATCTCCCGTGACTCGTTACAGAAAGATGCCATCTCACGGGAGGAGTTATAATTTCCAATTAACGAAAGTTATTATAGCACATACTTTGGCAATGTAACGATAGTGGTGGAGATTGCTTTAAGGGGTGATACACCAAGTTCCTACTCCAATTTTCTGTTGCAAACATCGTAACATCGCTTGTTCATATCTGTAAAGGAACTTATTTTCCTGTGTTGTATTGTACCTGTATATCGGTAAGTTGACAAACCAGTATACGATTTATGCCCAAGGTTGCGGGTTCACACCCGGCCGAAGTCGTCGGATTTTTTAAGAGCGTTAAGAATCCCTCAATATGCCTTCCTTCGGAGGGGAAGTAAAGCCGGCGGTCCCATGTCATATATTTATGGCATGAAAAAGAACCTTCCACTAACTACACTTGGGTGAAGCCAAAATTTGTAGGTTAGAATTGATAACGCTACATTAGTTCCAACGTTCGCTACCTGGTACTGACTGCGATGGCATCTAGTAGCCAAGTCCGCAAGCTAGGTATCGTGGACGCTAGCATTTGGTAGAGAAAGTAGGAACTACTGCAGTCCTTACTTGAATTAAAACAGATAACACACACTAATACAGTCATCACAATTAACACCGGTTATCAGACAGATTCTACACACATCCAAGGTACACGGGGCTACATGACCACGTTGTCGCAGCACCTAAACAAAGGAACCAACCAGTGTACGATTCCTTAGTGCTTTATAAGCCTATATGTATTGTGGATAAGCCGCATATTATTTTAATGTTTCTTGTCTGAAATGAATACAATGTTCGGATATTGAGTTAAGAGTTTGAAATTGTTGTTCTATACTTCATCACAACGAAGGTCCCGTACTATGTTGTTGTTGCTTCATTTGAGGGGCCTGGACATCGTGGTCATTTAGCCCCGGGTACTGGCATCGGCCGTCCTGAAAATGGTTTTCGTGGTTTCCAATTTTCACCACCAGAAAATTGCTAGGACAGGTTTCTTCAGCAGGTCCACGGGCAACTTCATTCCAAAATCCCTTCCCTGACCCCTCCTTAATTAGTCGCTGGCAAAGTGTGTTCAGCTCCCAGACACCGTCCTTACGACCGTAGAGGAATGATCCCTGATTTATTTATTTATTTATTTATTTATTTATTTATTTTCAATCACTTATCCTTCCGGTTCGGCTTCACCCATGGACTCTGCTAGGGATCATTCCTCTATCGTCGAAAGGACGGTGTCTGGGTGCTGAACACACTTAGTCAACAGATACAACTGGGGATGGTGACAGGTTGATCGCCCAGGTGGCTGCTTACTTGGGTCTAATTGAGGAAAGGTCAACGAAGGGATTTTGGAAGGGATTCGGCCGTGGACCTGTTCAAAGGAACCGTCCCGGCATTTGCCTGGTGGTGAAAATGGGAAACCACGCAAACCACTCTCAGGTCGACTGAGGTGGGATTCAAACCCACGCTTTCCCGATGCCAACGAGGCACGAGCCAGCTCGTTAGTGCTCTTGACCTTCGTCAGTATATTTGGTTTTATTTATTAATTTTCATCATGAACTCCTTCCTCAAGACTGTGTCCAAACCATTAGGATTTCATTCAGATTCTCTGGTAACTCAGTTAATATGACAATGTCGATAGCATAAACCATAGTTGTAATAATTTCACCTTGAATCATACCTACTGTAAACCCTTCTCTCATTTCTTCATTGCCTGCTCAATTCACTATTGTTATTGTTGATTCATTTAGGGGTTTTGTGACATCGTGGTCATGTAGCCCCGTGTACTTGGGTGTATGTGTGTGTGGTATTTATCTGATAACCTACGTTATTGGGATGGCTGTGTTAGTGTGTGTATTTGTAATTCAGTTGAGGATTGGGAAGGAGGTGGCCTTAAATTAGGAACGATCCCGACATCCGCCTAGAGAAGAATTGCGAAACCACGGAAAAACCATCTCCAAGATGGTTTATGTAGGACTCGAACCCACTTCTTCTCAGTTTTGCCTCACGAGGCTGAGTATACCCCGTTCCAGCCCTCAGACCAGAATAAAATTTCCTGGCAGAGCCGGGAATCAAATCCGGGCCTCAACGTTGATAGTCAAGAATTCCAGCCACTACGCTACGGGGATGTTCAATATAAGAGTACAAATTGAAAAGATTGGTAAATAAAATTGCAGCCTTGCTTTCTACTCAAATGTCAACCTCACCTGCACGTGGTGCACCCTGCTTTTGACTAACGAGGCTCTGACGACCGAGTGACTCCCGGAATAAGGAGTCCCCCACTACCATGCCACCGGCTCCCCAGGGAGGCGAATGAGCTGGTAGTGGTTAGGGCACTCTCTTGCCCTTGGGACAGGAAACTTTCCCTAAAGGCGGATGAACCACCTGTGTTCAACGGCATAGAAAGTCCTCAACGGCGGACCAGGCATAAGGGCAATGAGTCCCTCCTTGGCTGGAATGGCGGATGAAGGCTGCAGTGACTAGGATTTATTCAATCGTCTTGCATTTGCTTGCCATTGAACATCTTTCCTAAGTCATCAAGTAATGTGCGTTTGTTGATGTGCAGCAACATTCTCACGTAAAAAGATTTCACGCACAGTAGTCTTCCAACAACATTGACTTTCTTCAAAGTCCTGCGGCGATCAAGAAGTTGCGACGGGGGCAGGATTGTGATGTCTGGGAGCCTCTAGTGATAACTTGGCACGTTGGCGGTAGATGTGTGATCGGTCGTCTTGCTTAGGGTTGTGGCTGTAGAGCAATTCGGCCGCTGCAACTACGACTGAGCAGTCCTATTTAGGGTCCACTCTGCTCACCCCACATGGGGAAGGGGCTAGAAAAGGTGCCCTAAACATAGTCAGCCACTTATACTATCGATTGGATAGCCGCGTCCAAAGGTGTCACCTCCATGCGGTCGAAAATGTATAAGTAACAAATTTTATTTTGCAACCTGGAATGTAAGAACACTCACTGATGACCCCGCAAATGAGAGACCAGAAAGGAGAACAGCTATTGTGGGTAGAGAGCTACGGAGATATGACATTGACATAGCAGCACTTCAGGAGACCCGTCTTGCTGAGGAAGGTCAGTTGAATGAGCAAGGTGTAGGGTACAGCTTCTTTTGGAAGGGTAAACGTGAGGACGAACACAGAATACATGGAGTTGGCTTTGCCATTAAGAGCAAGCTTCTCAAGGATCTGTCAGAGCTTCCAACTGGGTATAATGAACGCCTCATGACACTAAGACTTCGGTTATATAACAACCAGCATGCCACGGTGATCAGCGCATACGCCCCCACACTAGATGCTGATGATGACATTAAGGAAAGGTTCTATTCAGATCTGGATACCGTCCTATCAAACATCAACCGTGAAGATAGGATCATCTTACTCGGAGATTTAACGCTAGAGTGGGCAGGGACTACAATGTTTGGAATGGTGTCATTGGTAGGGAGGGAGTTGGGAGCGAAAACTCCAATGGTATCAGACTGCTCTCCAAATGCACTGAACATGAATTGGTAATCACCAGTACTATCTTTCGCCAAAAGAATCGCTTTAAAACATCATGGCAGCACCCTAGATCAAAGCACTGGCATCTTATTGACTATGTGATTGTACGCAAGAAAGATTTACGAGATGTTCTTATCACCAAAGCAATGACAGGAGCCGATGACTGTTGGACAGATCACCGGCTTATCAGATCAGTTATGCGTATACCATTGTCCACACAGAGGAGGAAGCAACAGACACTGCCACTGGAATACCATCCAGATGTAACACTGCACTGGGAGAGTCTGAAGACCGCTATTCAGAATGCTTGCAAGGAAACGCTGGGATATAAGACCAGGAAACATCAAGACTGGTTTGATGAAAATGATGAAGAAATAGAAGCATTAATCTCAGAAAAGAGAAAAGCCTTACAAACTTGGAGAAAAGATATGAACTCCCGTACTAAGAAAGAAGCATTTTGTCTTGCGAAGGCAAATGTCCAAAGAGGAACTCGTGCGCTCAAAAATGCGTGGTGGACATCCAACGCTAAAGAGCTGCAATATCTAGCAGACAAAGATTCGCGACAGTTCTTCCAAGCCACAAAAGCGATTTATGGCCCCTCCACGTTTGGTAGAAATCCACTTTGGTCCAGTGACAAAAGTACACTTCTAAATGATCAATACTCCATCATGAATAGGTGGAAGGAGCATTTTGAAGACCTCTTGAACCAGGACTCAGTTATTGATGAGCAGGTGTATGATATATTAGAACAAGCACCCATTAAGGAAGAACTCGGTACCCTGCCAACACTAGATGAGGTTCAGTGTGCTATTAATCAAGCAAAGCGACACAAAGCCACTGGATGTGATGGAATACCAGCGGAAGCTCTCAAAGAAGGAGGTGAGGAACTCATAAGCCACATACATGATCTTATCATTAAAATTTGGAGAACTGAAAAAATGCCTGCTGATTTCAGAGATAGTCTGATAGTTCCCATATTTAAGAAAGGTGATCGTGCAGACTGCAACAACTATCGTGGTATATCTTTGTTATCATGCCTTGGAAAGCTTATTGCTCGTATTTTGGCGAATCGTATTCTATCCCTGGTGGAGAAAATACTCCCAGAGAGCCAATGAGGTTTCAGGCCCTCTAGAGGAACTGCAGATATGATATTCACTGTTCGTCAGCTTCAGGAGAAATGTAGAGAGCAAAATAGACCTCTTTATATTGCCTTTATAGACCTCAGTAAGGTATTTGACTCGGTAAACCGTGAAGCCTTGTGGAAGATTTTAGCATTGTATGGTTTTCCACTGAAATTTATTACCTTCTTAAGACTACTCCACACTGATATGAAGGATAATGTCATTGGTAACTGTTACGTGCAGAGCCCGTCCCAAAGTTTTCAAACATGTATCTACGCCTGGATGTAACTTCATGACATTTTGAAACAACCGCTTCGTCGCTTGGTTCCGTTTGTGAACACGAGATGGTAGCTGCTGTCGGACTTTGGCGTTCTTCACGTGGTTCCTTCTTCTCCGATAGAGTGTGTTGGGGTGCCTTATAACTCATCCTATTCCAGTCATGTTGAAGGCTATTTATTATATTCTACGTCATAAACAAAAGCCTATATATACTTCATGCCGCCAAAACATTTTAGTGGTGTCGTGTGAATATTATTTGGTTTTCACATTGTCGTAATATGTGGCTAAATTTAATTGGTCCAATTTAAATAAACCTGGTGCATGCTGGGTGGCCTTCGTGGCTTTTGTCATCCATCTTGTGAATAATTTGGTGTGACTGATCGCTGGGTGAAAAAAGATCTACGCATATTGTGAATCTCGCCAGGGCGAGGGCTCTGCCCTCGTCCAAAACAACTTGGGGAAAATATCCCAGTGTTTAATGATACATGAAGTATTAGTGAGCAACTATCATCTATGATGATCGTGTAAATAGTTTCGTCGGCCTTAATATGGAAAGGCGATCTTTGGTGTGCATCTCTTCGACAGCGACTGGCAGCCATCTGCTATTTTGTTTATTTTTGATGATATAAATCCTTTAAGGATGTCTAAGTAGTGTTTAAAAAATTAGTGTTTCCCCTAAAGGTATGTTTTGTATTTTATTATTTAAAATTATTGGAGCTCCATATTTTGCATCGTGTACTGAGTGTTTGTTTTGGTTCTGAAAGGTTGACCTTGGAATAGATATGTCACCTATGAAAATGTAAATTTTTTGTTAAACTATATTTGTCCGGGGAACACTACTGTTTTTCTTCTTATTTTATTATTTGGCATCTGGCTAAGGCATTTTCTTCTTATAATATTATGGTACTGGCCAGACGAATCTATTATCACTAGGCCTAAATTGGTTCATTAGTCGGTCGGTTTTTAGTCTGATCCGTTGCCTTTAAAAATCTATTTGATCTCGTAATGTCTAGAGTTTGTTTATATCTAGCTGTTTTCTCACTGCAGAAGATTTAATTTAAAAATGTAAATTACGCATTTCACTTAAATTCGTTCTGATGTACCTTCACTGTTCTTGGTCGCCATGGTTACTTGTTGACAGAAGTGCATTGTGGGTTGTGTTTTCTGGCGTGTGTTGAAGTGCACGTTCTTGGGTTATGGTGATGTTGGTTAACTTATTTGTTTTAAATTTCCTTTGGTTTTCCTTTTTTGGAGTTTTCTTGGTACTCCTAGGTTATTCTTTCGTTACCTTGTTTATGGTAATAATTTTGTACTAGTTTTTTTTTGATTCTCCAAGGCCCTCATGGTCCAGTTTGAGAATATGTCTGGTGCTTATTTAGTGTTTTTTTTGGTTTGTAGCTTTTTATGCTCTTACCTCAAGTAATTGTTTTTTTTATATCGGCCTTAAATATTTATTATATCTACAGTGAGAATTCTAGCTGAGGTTTTGTTTTATTTTGTAATTTATGATGCATGTTCTGTTTTCTGGTGGAGGTGTTTTCTTTTTATATTTTAACATTAAATTTTTATTTTAAATTTTTAATCAACTGTTGTGGCATGATTTCGTCGACGCAATTCCATTAGTTATTGGGGGGTGTCTGTAGAATAGCCTGTGCGTTGTCCCCCTCTCCTCCTTCCTTCCACCCCTTTGGAGCTCTTCTGTTTGGACATGTCATCTGGAGGTGATTTTGTTGCTGAAGCGATGCGGACCTCTGAATAAACGGTAAGTACTATCCCCTCCCCAGTACCCGCAGGCTTGTTTTATGGACCCTTCTAGTGCTGATGGGGCGGTTGTTGGTGGGATCTTGTCATGGCAGTGCACTTAATGTTATGTTTTGCTAATCCTTGTCGTTTGTTTTATTTCATGTTTGCCTCTGAATATCCATGTGGTGAGCTGTAAGTGACCTGTTTAGAAGCGAGGCGTTTGCTGCTGTATTTTACCCTGTTTGTATGCAGCATCCCCACTGAAAAAGAAGCTCGGTGAGTGACTGACATGTGTTCTTGGCATGGGAAATGGGGATTTCTTAATGTTCTGATAGCCTACATGCTACGAGTGAAGGCATCCTGGAGCCCTATCGGAAGCTGTTCGCCATGTGTTTTGTGACAATTTTTGTCATTTAGCTTCCTGTTGTCGAGCCAAGCAGGCGGTGACGTATGCAGTTCTGAACAGCATTGTGCATGATCTTGTATTATAGGCGGTGGCTGTGTTCGAGTGTCAACCTAATCTGTGGTGGTGGTAATTGGTAGTGTTGGTTTTGTTGTGAAAGTGTAAACTGTCCTTGTAATTCCTAAAATTTGTTTCCTTCTATATTGGCTGTCTGCATTCTGTGTTTTCCAAAATGGCCGACAACAATAGTGTTTTCGATTTAATTGACTTAAGAGATAACCTTGTGAATTTGGAGAGTTCTTCTGGGGTTGAACGTGAATCACCTCTGTTTACAAGGTCTGAGGTTTTGGGATCGATTACTAGTAGTGGTTTGCCTGCCCCTCTATTGTCTGGCTCTGGCTCGTCCATACCACTTAAACCTGCATACGGTCATTCTTCTCATGTTAGGTCACCTAATGATTTCCTGGGTACTGCCGACCCGTTGCATCCCAGTTCCTTCTCTAGTAATGTAAATGTTTTGTCTCCTGTAGAGGGTGTGCGAGCGGGCTACCCTGGTAACAAGGTCTCTTTTCCAAATGCTACATTCTCGCCTACCGTTAATTGTGGGTCGATTCCTCATCCTATTTCTGGTTTCATAACTAAGTTAAAGAGTTTCAACCTAGATGGCGTTACCCAAGTGGTCCTATTTTTAAAACAAGTGGTCGAATTGGGTAACCATGCCTCGATTTTTGGGATGTCGGAAATTCAGATTTTTCAACTTTTGTATCCTGTTGCGTCCGGTATGCTGCGCGATAAGCTAATTGAAGCTATCCACCTCCACATGTCCTTACCCATGTTCATTAGGGAAGTGTTGTGGTTTTTTGTCCCTGCGAGTGCCCTTAGTGCTCTCGTGCAAAGGTTTTTGTATCGTGTCCAAAGGTTGGACGAGTCACTTAGCGACTATGTCAGTGACATCAAGGTATATGCCCAGGTATTTGCATCCCCTTTAACTGAACGACAGTTGGTGTCATCAATTGTAAATGGGTTTTCGCCTCAATATAGGTCATACATGACTATGTGTACCAGGCCTTCGTCATTTGTCGAGCTGAAACAGGTCGTTATAGAGGCTATGGCTGTGAAACATGCAGATTCCCTTCGTGTAGCTAATGTTCCTCCTCCTTCCTTGATGTCTCGTCCCCCTCCTTCCTTGATGTCTCGTCCCCCACCTAAGGTTATGTTCCACCCAAGACCCAATATTAAGTGCCACACGTGCGGTGGCGTGGGACATATCAAGAAGGTGTGTCCGAGTAACCAGGTTGTGTATCGCCAATGACGGGATGTTGTGGAGACCAACTCGGGTGTTACTTCTAAGGATATTTCTGTGCATGTGAATTTGGGAAAACCCTGTGAAGTTTCTGGTCGTCCTACCGATGAAAGTCTTGATAACTCGTTGAAAACTAAATTTTCACGTGCTAATTCTGCTTATGTCGCTGACCTACCTAACCTGTCGGTGAGCAAGGTCGTGGCAAGTCAGCCTAATTCTAAACTTAAAGTGAAACCTGTGGTGCGGGTGTCCTCGTCATCTACTTGTAATCGTTTTAGAGTGAGTAATGATTTTGGAATTTCTCCTGTGGCTAAAGGAATATCCCCGTTTATTGAAATTTGTGTTAATGACGAGCCCGTTTCTGCATTGCTTGATTCTGGTAGTGTCGCATCCTTTATAAGCGAGGACTGGTTTTTATCTATGAAGAGTGTTTGCAAATTTCCTGAGTTAGAGCCTAACAATGAATCTTTTATTTCGGCAAACTGTTCAAACTTAAATATTTTGGGTAGTATGACAGTCAAAAATCATATTCTAAATTTTTCTTGGAAGTTTAAATTTTTTGTTGCCAGAAATCTTTCTTGTTCTGTGGTCATTGGAGCTAATTTCATGTCACACGTTGGCATGCTTCTTGATTTTGGTGCTCGCAACTTATGGTTTAAGTTTAATCCGCAGAGTAAATTATCATTTAACCCGGTTTTATCTTCTCCTGCTGTCAATTCTGTTAGTGAACCTATGACTATTGAGGATCTCGATCTGGAAAATTTAACGAGTCTTCAAAAGGATGCCATTAAGAGGTTATGTCAGGAGTATAGTGATGTATTTACGGACAAGTTGGGTGTAACCCATTTGATGGAATACAAGATTGAGCTAACCGATTCTGTGCCGGTGCGTTCCAGCCCGTATCGCCTTGCCCCGCCCAATATGGCTGAACTTCGTAAGATTATCGATAAGATGTTAGAAGAAGGTGTAATCCAACCCTCTATCTCTGCCTACTCATCCCCTGTATTTCTTGTGCCAAAACCTAACGGTGGTTTTCGGCCGGTGGTCGACTATAGGGCTCTTAATCAAAAAGTTGTTTTGCAATCCAGTCCTTTGCCGGACCTTCATACATGCTTTAGTTGGTTTCGCAACGCGAAGGTGTTCACGATCCTCGATTTAAATTCTTCTTACTTCCAAATTCCCCTCTCTCCGGAATCCAGGCATGTTACTGCTTTTTCCACTGACTGGAACCTGTTTGAGTATGCCCGTGTCCCGTTTGGCCTATCCACCGGAGCCGCTGTGTTGAGCATACTTCTAGACAAGGTGTTTTCAGAAATTAAATTCAAGTTTGTGTACCACTACCTTGACGATGTGGTGATCTATTCTGAGTCCTTCGAGGAACAGGTTGATCATCTGAAAGTTGTACTTGATCGGCTGCGTGACGCTGGCCTTACCGTCAAATTGTCCAAGGTTTCCTTTGCCAAGCCAAAAATTTCCTTCTTGGGACATATTGTTTCCGAATCTGGTATCTCCGTGGACCAGTCTCGTACGCAGGCCATCAGAGATTTTAAACCACCCAAGAACGCCAAGGGTGTTGCTCGTTACATTGGTATGGTGAACTTCTTCCGTAAGTTCATCAGTAACTTTGCCGACCGTGCTGCTCCTCTAAATCAATTACGCAAAAAGGCTGTGAAGTTTGAGTGGGGTCCCTCTCAGCAGGCAGCCTTCGAAGATCTTAAGCTTGCGCTCTCTAACGCCCCTGTGTTAGCCATTCCGGATTTTGGGAAGCAGTTCATTGTGCAGACTGATGCGTCTGGTCGTGGTGTTGGTTGTGTCCTACTGCAAGAATCTGATCTGGGTAGGCAACCCATTGCATACGCTTCTCGTACCTTAACGGACGCAGAGAGGAAGTATTCCATATACGAACTTGAGGGTTTAGCTGTGTTGTTCGCTCTAGAAAAATTCCGTATGTATCTTGAGCACACTAAGTTTCTCCTTGAGACCGATAACCAAGCCTTGAGCTGGGTCTTAGGGAAACCCCGTAAAACTGGTAGGATTGCCAGATGGGCAACTAGGATTCTGTCATTCCAGTTCTCCGTCCAACATATTCGTGGGTCCGAAAATGCGGTAGCTGATTCATTAAGCCGCATGTACGAGGAAACAGCTGAAGAGGATATTCAAGAATGTGAACCCGTAAACCTTGTATCTGCTGTAAATTGTGTCAATGTCGTTCTTAGCAATTCCCCTGTGCTTTTTGAAGATGTGAGACGATTCCAGAAAGAAGACCCCTCCTTATCTTGCCTAATTGACCGAATCAATTCTGGTGAAGTGATCAAGCCCTACTCTCTGAAGGACGGTGTATTGTGTTGTTCGTCTCGTCATGACCATCTACCTAAAATTGTGCTCCCGTCAGTCCTCATTCCGGAAATCTTTCGTTACTATCACGAATCTCCTATTGGTGGCCACCTAGGAGTATTCAAGACCCGAGCTAAAATCAGACAGTTTTTCATTTGGCAAAGTATGGATGGCGACATCAGGAGGCTCATTAGAAATTGTGCTGCATGTAGTATTAGCAAACCTCCGGTTTCTACTAAGGTAGGCCTGTTGTCATCTGAACCGGCATCTAGACCCATGGAGAGGCTTTTTATCGACCATGTTGGGCCGTTCCCTCGCTCTGGTCGGGGAAACCAATTTGCGCTTGTTTGCACTGACGGTTTCACCCGGTTTAGTTGGATTTTCCCCACCAGACAGGCTACGACCAGTTCCGTCATAAAGTGTCTTAATTCCATCTTTTCATCTTTTGGGCCATGTCAGTTCCTGGTGTCAGATAATGCCAAGTGCTTTGTATCTCATCAGTTCCGTCAATTCTTATTTGATTTTGCTATTTCTCATGTAACAACCACTCCCTATTTTCCTAGCCCGTCTCTCGCTGAGCGAGTCAATCGTAATCTCCGTTCTGCTCTGATTGCTTTCCACCACGAAGACCATTCCAAGTGGGAGTCTAATTTGCATTGGCTCAATTTTGCTTTCAACACCGCCGTGCATGAGAGCACGCAAGCCACCCCTTTTTCGTTAATGTTTTCCTTTATGGCTAATTCTCCGTTGTCTAATCTGTGGAACCTGCACGATCTCCTTCCTGACAGTTTCACGCCCGAGGATATGAGGGCGAAATTCGAGAAGGCTAGAGAGAATATTAAGGTATCACATGACCAACTTGCCAAGCGACACAATGCCTGTCGCAAGCCGACTGATTTGGAAATTGGAGATGTTGTGTACGTCTGCAATTTCAAGGCCAAGGGCGTCAGTAATCTAGTTTCAAGCAAGTTGACCCCTCGTTTCAAGGGCCCATGTTATGTAGAGGCATTCCTGACTCCCGTTACTCTGCTTATTAGAAACCCCAAAGCAAAGAAAATTTCCAGAGTGCATCTGTCGCACATTAAACGAGGTGGAGAGGTTTCTAATGAGGAAATGCTACCATAAATTTTGTAAACTGATTTTGTATAATGTAGAGTACCCCTAACCTTCATTGATGCCTTCAGGCATCTGTTCCTTCTGGAATTTTGAACTGGATATGAAAACTCTGCTGGGATACAAAATGTAACTGTTGGGTAATTCCCATTTTATGGTAAATTGTAAAATTGAAACTAAATTTTGATGTTTTCATAAAAGATGCTAGCATGTAAGTTGGACTCTGTGGGAGACATAACTCATGGTAAAATTTATATACAGGATTCCTTGGGAATTTAAGTGGTCATTCCTCTACCGTAGTTCCTTCTAAATGTATAGTCGTTTAACTCGTGTAATCTTGAAATGTACTTCTAGTCTGTAAAAAGGTAATCTTGTTATTTAATGAAATTTTGTAGGCACGGATCTAGGGCATGGTCAGAAATATTTTCTTCATTTAAATTCAACTTTGTTTCTCTTTTGTAAAATATGTTAAGAAGTAGTAATTCCTGTAAACCTTTTTGAAATAAGATTAACTTCTGGTTTGTAAATGGCTGGCCACGCGTCGCATAATATCTTGCACATTGCTTCCACCTACTTCGTTTAAAGCGAACTAAATTGGACTTATTGAAAATTTATCTAACGTGTCTCGGACTCTGAAAGCACTGCAGGTGCTGGTGTTCTGCGTTTCTGAAGACTTATGGACACAGTGATGCTGTTGACTAAGTGGTTTGCGAGGTGATCAATTATCCCATCACTGATAATCTGACCCTGCACTCTTCCTAACCAAAACGATGCGGTTTTATCCATCAATTGGAGTTAACTGGTGAACATTATCTTCGGGAAGCATGCTTGGTGAATCGACTAGTTAAGGAGTACTGCCTATGCCTAGGCATATTCGTGAACGGTGTTCACGCTTAAGGGAGGGAGACTGTTACGTGCAAGAGCCCGTCCCAAAGTTTTCAAACATGTATCTACGCCTGGATGTAACTTCATGACATTTTGAAACGACCGTTTCGTCGCTTGGTTCCGTTCGTGAACACGAGATGGCAGCTGCTGTCGGACTTTGGCGTTCTTCACGTGGTTCCTTCTTCTCCGATAGAGTGTGTTGGGGTGCCTTATAACTCATCCTATTCCAGTCATGTTGAAGGCTATTTATTATATTCTACGTCATAAACAAAAGCCTATATATACTTCATGCCGCCAAAACATTTTAGTGGTGTCGTGTGAATATTATTTGGTTTTCACATTGTCGTAATATGTGGCTAAATTTAATTGGTCCAATTTAAATAAACCTGGTGCATGCTGGGTGGGCTTCGTGGCTTTTGTCATCCATCTTGTGAATAATTTGGTGTGACTGATCGCTGGGTGAAAAAAGATCTACGCATATTGTGAATCTCGCCAGGGCGAGGGCTCTGCCCTCGTCCAAAACAACTTGGGGAAAATATCCCAGTGTTTAATGATACATGAAGTATTAGTGAGCAACTATCATCTATGATGATCGTGTAAATAGTTTCGTCGGCCTTAATATGGAAAGGCGATCTATGGTGTGCATCTCTTCGACAGCGACTGGCAGCCATCTGCTATTTTGTTTATTTTTGATGATATAAATCCTTTAAGGATGTCTAAGTAGTGTTTAAAAAATTAGTGTTTCCCCTAAAGGTATGTTTTGTATTTTTATTATTTTAAATTATTGAAGCTCCATATTTTGCATCGTGTACTGGGTGTTTGTTTTGGTTCTGAAAGGTTGACCTTGGAATAGATATGTCACCTATGAAAATGTAAATTTTTTGTTAAACTATATTTGTCCGGGGAACACTACTGTTTTTCTTCTTATTTTATTATTTGGCATCTGGCTAAGGCATTTTCTTCTTATAATATTATGGTACTGGCCAGACGAATCTATTAACACTAGGCCTAAATTGGTTCATTAGTCGGTCGGTTTTTAATCTGATCCGTTGCCTTTAAAAATCTATTTGATCTCGTAATGTCTAGAGTTTGTTTATATCTAGCTGTTTTCTCACTGCAGAAGATTTAATTTAAAAATGTAAATTACGCATTTCACTTAAATTCGTTCTGATGTACCTTCACTGTTCTTGGTCGCCATGGTTACTTGTTGACAGAAGTGCATTGTGGGTTGTGTTTTCTGGCATGTGTTGAAGTGCACGTTCTTGGGTCATGGTGATGTTGGTTAACTTATTTGTTTTAAATTTCCTTTGGTTTTCCGTTTTTGGAGTTTTCTTGGTACTCCTAGGTTATTCTTTCGTTACCTTGTTTATGGTAATAATTTTGCACTAGTTTTTTTTGATTCTCCAAGGCCCTCATGGTCCAGTTTGAGAATATGTCTGATGCTTATTTAGTGTTTTTTTTTGGTTTGTAGCTTTTTATGCTCTTACCTCAAGTAATTGTTTTTTGATATCGGCCTCAAATATTTATTATTTCTACAGTGAGAATTCTAGCTGAGGTTTTGTTTTATTTTGTAATTTATGATGCATGTTCTGTTTTCTGGTGGAGGTGTTTTCTTTTTATATTTTAACATTAAATTTTTATTTTAAATTTTTAATCAACTGTTGTGGCATGATTTCGTCGACGACAATTCCATTAGTTATTGGGGGGTGTCTGTAGAATAGCCTGTGCGTTGTCCCCCTCTCCTCCTTCCTTCCACCCCTTTGGAGCTCTTCTGTTTGGACATGTCATCTGGAGGTGATTTTGTTGCTGAAGCGATGCGGACCTCTGAATAAACGGTAAGTAGGCCCAGCCACGCTAGCCGTCCACGGGTGTCAGTAACGACTCTATTGGAGAACCATTTCATATAAATACCGCCGTTAAACAAGGATGTGTGATTGCCCCTACATTGTTTTCTCTGTACGTTGCCACTGTCATGCAGTTAGTCAAAGATGATCTTCCTACAGGCACACAGATAACTTACAGGATGGATGGGAAGATCTTTAATTTGAGCCGTCTAAAGGCAAGGACTCGAACATCTCCTGCTGCATTGGTTGAGTTACAGTACGCTGATGATAATGCAGTAGTAGCTCAATCAGAGGACGAACTTAGGAAAATCCTGAATGCTTTTTCTTCAGCATACAAAAAGATTGGGCTGAAACTTAACACCAGTAAAACCCAAGTCCTCTACCAACCAGCCCCTGGACAAGGACAAAGAAACATCAATGTCACCATCCACGGAGCGAAGCTTAAAGAAGTTAACACCTTTTCTTATCTTGGCAGCACCCTGTCATCAAGTGAAAATATAGATTCCGAAATCCAACACAGGATTAACCGTGCTGGGGCATCCTTTGCAAGATTGAGGTCTAGAGTTTTTGACAACCATGATATCAATACTGCAACGAAGATCCTTGTGTACAACTCGGTTGTATTTCCCACCTTACTTTACGGATCTGAATCCTGGACATGCTACAGACGTCATTTTAAAAAGCTGGAGCAATATCACCAGCGTTGTTTGAGGAGAATTCTTCGTGTCACATGGCAAGACAAACGCACAAACACCAGCATTCTCGAAGAAGTACAGACTACCAGTGTTGAAGCCATGCTTTTAAAACGTAAGCTGCGATGGACAGGACACGTAATCCGCATGCCCAATAATCGCATTCCCAAGCAAGTGTTTTGCTCTGAACTAACTGAGGGCAAGCGCTGTGTGGGAGGTCCGAGGAAGCGATTCAAAGACGTACTAAAGGCTAATATGCAAATGTGCCATATTAATATCAACAACTGGGAGACCTTAGCTCTTGATCGCTCATCTTGGAGATCAATTGTTCATCGTGGTGCGATACTTTTTGAAGAAAACCGCCGAAGTATGATAGAAGATCGGAGGAAACGCAGAAAGAACAGAGTGTTCATTAGAAGACAGGGAATGAATGCGGATGTCTCACCTGGACCTGATACTACCTGTCATCACTGCGGGAAACTGTGTCTCTCCCGCATTGGGCTTTTTAGTCACCTCCGGACTCATCGATGAAGAGTCATTCAGCATTGGAAGGCCAACCTACTCGAGACGAGTGTTTGCTATCATCATCATCATCATCATCATCATCAATACCTGCTTTATCGCATCCCTTCAGCTCAAATAACTACAGATTAATTTCTATATATATATATATATATCGCAGATCACCCTTCTAGCCCTGTACTTTATTCCAATCCTTTTCTACATGCATCAATCAATTTGCTCTAATCAACGTTTCCAAGTTTATAAATGTCATAAACGTTCTCTTATTCTTCTTCCAAGAAAAGTATAAGACTAAGAACAGCTTCCCTTGTTCGTACGTTTTTAGCCTACTTTTCACATTTTGCAAAAATGAGGAAAAAGTAGACTTATGAAATCGATCCGGGAAAATGTGTGTCTGTCTATCTGTCTGTCTGTCTGTCCTTCTGTCTGTCTGGCTGTGTGTGTGTGTGTGTGTGTCTAATCAACTCATAAACGGCTGCAGCAATCGAAACCAAATTTACTATGAGTAAAGATGTATACAGGTATATCTCAAGCCCATATTTGAAAATGATGTCAGTGCTACCAACGGCTGAAAAAAGGCACTAGAAATTTGAGCTCCATGTTGGATATCTTGGAAGGTATGCATGTGAGCTATTCCAAAATTGACACACATGTAGATAATACTATTTCAGTTTAATTTCCAGGAGGCCATACATGAGAGTGTTGTTAAAATAATTTTAAGCCTTCTACATGTAATGCATATAACATCTACACTATTAATTGGATTTCAACCAAATTTTGTATGTAATATGTGTACATAAACAGATATGACTGAGTGTATTCTTAAGAGCCACCAGGGCTGCCAGCTGTTAATAATTGCTCTCTCTCTATTTTCTTCATGCAAATACCAATATATCAGGAAGTATGCAAGCCGACAGCTTTAAACTATACACACGTATAGTACCTGATATTTTAGATAAATTTGGAGTAACTTATATACTTCAGTTCTACCAACATGATTCTAAGCCTGCAGATAGGACCTATTTTAATACATCTAACTTCTATACTATCAGTTGGATTTCAACCAAATTTCGCATGTGCTATGTGTAACATAACAGATACCGGGTGAGTTAGCCGTGGTCGTTACGGCATGACTGCTGGCAGTCGCTCACATCCGGGAGGCGAGGAGGTTCGAATCCCCCCGCCGGCAACCTTGAAGATGGTCTTCTGTGGTTTCCCATCTTCCTTCCAGGCAAATGCCGGGGTAGGTCCCTAACTATAGGCCACAGCCGCTAGTTTCCAACTCCTCGACCTTCCATTTCAACTTTCCTCCCTAATAAGGGTGTCCGCTAGAAGCAGCTACAAAAACTGACGAGCCGAACATGTCCTCGGACACTCCCGGCACTATAAGCCATACGCCAAAAAACAGATTAGGCTATGCGTATTCTTAAGAGCAATCAGAGCTGCCAACTGTTAATAAATGCTGTCTATATATTTTACCCTAATATCAATATATCAGAAAGTATGCAAGCCAACAGCTCTATACTTTGCACACGTATAGCACCTGAAACTCTAGACTAATTTGGAGTAATTAATATAAGTCAGTGCTGCCAACATGATTCTATGCTTGCTGATAGGTCCAATATAAAAATACATGTAACTTCTATACTAACAAATGGATTTCGTCCAAAATTGGCACACGCATGACATTGTTGCCCTCATACTTTTACGCGTGCTGATAGATCCATATGTCTAACTCCATGTAACGTCCATTGGACTTCAACCAAATTTTGTATGCTGTACCTTAAGAGATGGAACTAAGAATATATTCAGTCACCAGGGCTGCCAACTGTAGTGCTCTATTAGGCTGCATTATACCAGGAATATTTTGAACTAATTAGACAATTCGATAATACCAACTTAATTTCGTCATTATTCTAGATAGGTTCATATACTGTAGAATAATCATTGGCATGAAAATTAGGCTCTTTCGTTCGTCACGGAACTTCTTGTTATGACATCAAATTGGTTTTCACCAAACTCAGGTTATTTCATATAATTTTTGCTTGAAAATACAAACAATTAGCTTTCCCCATTTAGGGATTGCAATGAGACAAAGCGTGCTTAAAAGGAAGTTTCATAAACTGTATATTATGTTATGAACTCTTTCCGCTGCGCCAACCGCTGCCTGGAAACTACGCTCACATACGTAGCACATGCTTCGTCCGACCCGCAACAAAAATGCTATTTTATCTAAACGCTTGGCCATATGGAGTTCCTACTTCTTTCTGACCAAGCCCCGCGTATACCATAAATTTAGACGAAATCGGTGATGACAAGCAGCGGTCCCCTTGTAAACCTGTATATACGAGTAGATGTGTAGATTTGGGGCAAAGGGCCTAAATTCAGGGAATGGAGTGGTCTGTCCGAAATTTAAAGTAGTCAGTGTTACCCGTAGGGTATACGAATGCATATAAATAATCCTTTAGCAACACTGAGAAACGGCTTCAAATACCATATCCTATCTCCAATTTACACATGCTAGTGCAACAATCACAATAACGCAGGTTGTCACAAAAATTCTACACACACATCCATGTACACGGGGCAACGTGACCACGACATCTAAGCCCCACAAATGAAATAACAACTGTCTACACATGAAAACTGCATAATGGTGATATGTGAATGTAGGAATGTATGCCACTATGTTTCACTGATAGGATAGCATTACATCGGTCAGTTTTCCCGTGTCCTTTAGCAAATTTTACCGGACTATCATGATACATAGTAAATCGTTGTTGCCTAGTGACAACCTGTCCATCAATGGTGCGGCGTTGAATATGATGATATAGTGTTACTCGTTGTCGCCTAGCGACAATATGTCAGTCAAGTTATTAGATCGATGAAATGGTGTAAATTTATGCAAAAGGGCCTAATTGCAGGGAATGGAGTGGTATGTCCGAAATTTAAAGTGGACAGTGTTACCCGCTGGGTTCCAAAGGGTAAGAATACAAAATTTGGTGCAGATCGGTGAAACGGTGTAGATTTGTGTAAATAACAGACAAACAAACAAACAAACAAACAAACAATCCAACATTGAGTTTTATATATATAGATTAGTTAATAATAGGGTATTATTTTTCTTGTTTTAACACAGGTGATACTGGTCTGGCTGACTCCCCTTAAAACGCTCTTTTGTTAAGGTTCAAAACTAGATCCATGCAGGTTACCTAAACGGTCATATAAAATATTCGCAATTATCTCCGCATTTGAGCCACAAACTTTTCAATTTGGATAAATATTTCACACCAGACACGCCCTGTAAAGGCGGTACCACTATTTTGAAACAGCCTGTATAACTTACAATTGCCCTTCTAATATACACATTGCATTTTGCATAACTACATCTTATAACGGAACTTATCCTGTATTTTATAATCAGGTTTCTGGTTGAGGATATTGGGATTCTGTCAAGTTATTTATTTTGACTTAGCAGTGGTTTAAGAAGTAGGTAGTTCGTTTCCATCAGAAGAGTTAGGAGAGTTAACACAATCTTCGCAGCAAGCGGGATAGAGTAACGTTGCTGGTTCCTTTATTTCGCACCCTTCCTTTATTCCACATCTGAAACACAAAGATTCAATTATCTATTAGTAGGATAAGAATTTATCAGTGCCGGCTGGTGGAATGTTGTCCTGAGTGTTGCATCACCCCCCTTCCGAAGCACAAACAAAGTTTATACTGTTGTGAATGTCCACGCGCCAATCAATTAAGCGAATAAGAGAGACCCGGAAGGAACGGATAGATTCTGGGAAGAGCTTGAAGATGTTCTCTGTAAGATTCCAGACAAACACACGATTATGCTTCTTGGAGATTTCAATGCACAGCTGGTTAAGGAAAGAAAGTTCCAAAACATTATCGGAAACTATCCATCTCACCAGAGAACAAATCGCAATGGTGAGAGGCTCGTAGAACTATGTAAGGCTTTCAATCTTGTTATAAAATCCACAGCGTTCAAACACCTTCCCAGAAAACAGAAGACTTGGACATCTCCGAATCCAAATCTCGGCGAATTTCAAATTGATCACGTCGCAATTGCACGTAAAGTTCAGAGAGACATACAGAATGTGAAGGTTCTAAGAAATGCCAATCTAGATTCGGATCACTATCTATCCAAAATCAAAGTTAAACTGATTCCGAGAAACACCAGAAAGGCCATCTTAAAAAGATCAATCGATTTGATACTGAAAAACTACGATTGTGCCCTGAATTTACTCAAAAACTAGAATCTTGGAATCCCATAAACTGGGATGAACTACAACAGGCCTTGGTCACAACAGCACAGGAGACAGTTCCACTGACGAAGTCAAAGAAACTTGCGTGGTGGAATAATGCATGTGATTCAGTGGTAAAGCAAAGACAACTTGCCTAGCAGAAATGGAACTCGGGAAAGAACCAAAATAATTGGGAAAACTTCGTGAACGAGAGACAACGCGCTGCAAAAATCATCCGCAATGTAAAACGTGCCTACAACAAGAGCCAACTAACTCAAATTGAGCTAGACTTTCAGAGGAACAACACAAGGGAATCCTACAGAACCTTCAAACGCAATCGAAGCAAATACAATCCACCGAGTCTACAGTTCAAAGACTCAAATGGGAGACTAGCTTACAGTGAGAGAGAAAATTGCCAGATTCTAGCTAAATACTTTGAATCCCTCCTTAATTGTGAGACTCCAAACTCCACTTTCTCATTTGAAGACAACATAGAAGTCCACCCAGATTCATCCCCTCCAACGAAAGCAGAAATCAAACAGATTATCCAGTCACTTAAGAACAACAAGGCACCAGGTGAGGACTCGATAATCGCCGAATTGTGGAAGTATGCTGGTGAAAAGTTGATTGATAAATTGACTGACATTATCAAGGAGATTTGGGAAACTGAGAAACTTCCACGTGACTGGACTTCTACCTTGATTCATCCCCTGCATAAGAAAGGTGACAAAACGGACGTTAACAACTACCGCGGCATTTCCCTCCTACTGATGACTTACAAAATTATTTCAAAAGCTCTGCAGATTAGGGCAGAACAACAACTTGATCCACAATTAGGAGTGTACCAAGGAGGGTTCAGGGAAGAGCGCTCATGTGCCGAACAAATTATGAATCTGAAATCCATCCTTTTCTCTCTGAAGCAAAGGAACAAGAAATTTGTGGTAACCTTCGTCGACTTCAAGAAGGCCTATGATTCGATTGATAGAATAGCTCTTATTCAAATTCTAAAGGAATTTGGATTGGATAATAAAACCAGGGCAATCATTCAACAGACCTTAGCTAACACAACTTCCAGAGTCAAGTTCCGAGGAGAAATTTCAGACTCTTTCGAAATTAAGACAGGAGTTAGGCAGGGAGATGGGCTTTCACCCCTGCTCTTCAACTGTGCACTTGAAAAAGTCATCCGCGAGTGGCGCAAAGAAATGAACGATGGGGTCCAAAATGGAGTACGACTGGGTTACAAGAACATGAACCTTTCTAATGATTGCTTAGCTTTTGCAGATGATCTTGCAATTTGCTCCGACTCTTTAGACATGGCCACAAAACAAATTAACCAGCTGCAGGTACAGGCAACAAAAGTTGGTCTTCAGATCTCTTTGGAGAAAACACACTTCATAACTAACATCGAGCCAGCACCAAGGGAGCTAAAAATAAACCAGGGGAAAATCAAACGGACAGATAAGTTTAAATATCTTGGCGAGTGGGTATAAGCCAACTTATTTGAGAAAGAAACCTTTACTTCGCGCATGAACAAAATAGAAATGGCGTACCAACTCACCAAGGACGTTTACAACAAAAAGTCAATATCCCTGAACGCAAAACTTAGGCATTATTGCGTTGTCATACGACCAGAGGTTCTGTACGTAGCGGAATGCCTCACCATGAACAAGAAAGGCCTGGTAGAAAAATTTGAGATCAAGGAAAGAAAGATCTTGAGGAAAATTCTTGGCCCGATTAAAGACAACGGTTATTTATTTATTTATTTATCGAATGGCTTTTAGTGCCGGGAGAGTCCGAGGACATGTTCAGCTCGTCTGAGTCTGTAGCTGCTTCCAGCGGACACCCTAAAGGGTGAGCTACAAGTTCCGTTCAATTTCAAGTAGTTCCAACTTTCGCCACCAGATATCAATGATACCTAGTGGTGAACGTTGGAACTTTGATAGAGCGTTCTGACGAAATCTAACCTAACAAATTTTTGCTTTACACAAGTTTAGTCTGTGAAAGGATCTTTCACATGCCATAAATCTATGGCATGGGACCGCCGGATTTACTTCCCCTCCGAAGGAAGGCATACTGAAAGATTTTTAACACTCTTAAAAAATCCGACGACTTCGGCCGGGTTTGAACCCGCTATCTTGGGCATAGCAGTTCAGCATGCTACTGACTACGCCACCGAAGCCAACGGTGAATATAGACGACGGCATAACTATGAGCTGTATATTCATGTCCAGAAGATCTCTGATGTAATGAGGAAAAGGAGGATTGCATTTTATGACCACTTGCTTGGAATGAAACCCACATGATTGACGAACCGGATCTTTAACTATTTTAAAAATAAGAAGACCCAAGAAAAACCGAAGTTGAAGACGGGAAAGATGTGGACGGAAGAAAGAAAGGAGCAACACCGGCAACGTATTGTACCCGTATTACCTACTAATAACTGTTGAATCCCTCGATGACAGCTGGATCGTCGAACCTGAAAATCCCCGGCTAGATAAAGAAACCCAGTTCTACCAACAGACAAAGGGATAATAGGGCCACTCGAATACCTAACAGGATGTATTAAGACTGACAAAGGCTCAGAGAAAGAAAAAACTAGCTCAAAACACAAGAATTCTTCAAAAGGAAGAATGAATCTCAAAGGTGTGGTAAACCCTAAAATACCTAGCGATGGCCCCCTTAATACACCCTTCCATCACCTCTATAAAGCATCACGCAATAATTAAAACCAAATAATAAATTAGTTTATTGCAAGAATAAACATGACAAGAAATATAAATTTTGTCGATACCACGACCAATCAAAAATATCATTAATTATACTGGATTGTCCTTCAGGTATAGAATATGGGAAAGGCTTCCAAAATGAATTACCCATTATCTCAACTAACTTTTAGTTCTTTCAAAAATAAGGTATAATAATAATGATTTTCGACCCCATAGGATAAGCACACACAAAAAAAATATGAATTGAATAAATTGGATTCATTTCGGTTCATTAACTTAATGAACATCTTACACAAAAATACCCTGATTATAACCAATAATCTTACACATTTTCAATAGCATTATATGGTCTTGTTATTTAACGATGAAATTAATATGGCATATTTAAAGAATATACAAATTTATACAAGACTAGCAGAAGTACCCGTTCTTCGAACGGTGTTCGTTGTTAACACCAGACATTATCAATTGAACTACTGTTGCAATGGTTAGCGGTTTGTCATTCCTTCAAGTTTATCAGAACGAAGTTAGTTTACTGGGAATATCATACACACTGTTAATTTAAGGCCCTTAAAATGTAGTTTTCGGAGACCCTTTATAGATTCCCGAATTTTGTGTCTCACATTGAGAAGCGCAGCATATGCTTTAGTCGTCCTTCTAGGATAATTTTTATATTTCGCCTATTTTAGCATATATTGAGAAGTTTTTCTCTATATCCACCCTTCTACCGTATGAAAAGTACGGTGAAGAGTTTTAAAAATGATTGGTGTATTGACTCTCATGGTTACCATACCTAATTTTACGATGCACCAAGCATCCGAACACGAGGTATAGGCTTACATAAAGATGCACAGAAAGACAAACAGACAATTCTATTGTCTACAACATATTACCCAGATATCCAAATATGGGTATATCTACCACACAGTATCAAATAAAATCATCCTTACGATGAACCCGTATGTCGACAAAAAAAAAGTTAAAATGAGCTCTCAGACTAAATTCACCTAACGTGTACTTCCTGACGTGAAATACAATTGAAAGCCTTGTAGACGAAACGCAATACACGTCACATAAAAACTGACCCTCTACGTTGTGCTAGTTGCCCATACACAGGAAGACCCCCTTTCATAAATTATAAAGGCTTGTGGTGCATGAAAATGCAGGTTCTTTAGCCTCAAATTGCCCAAATTCCTAAAAGCCGCAAAAAATGCTGGTTCAATTCAGGAATTTTTGAAAATAATGTTGCTGTTTGGAGATATAATAGACCTTCTGTACTATATGTCGAACGTGAAAATTGCATGAAAAAATTCTAGGTTACCCCTTCACCCCCTTAATTGCATTGATGAATTATACTGTCTACGTTAGTTCCGTGATAACCTTATAGCCATTTGCAAACCTTCACAGAAATGTAATAAATGGAGTGACATTGCTTCTTACAGAAATAGATGGAAAGTTGTATGCCACCCCTTGAGATAATGTTCTCATGGTTACCGATTTGCATTCCTTCATTAGTTTGTTACATTAAATTAAATTAGTTTTCTGGGAATATTTTAGAAACTGTTGGATTTAGAGCCTTATAATGTAGTTTTCGAGGATCCTTTAGGGCCCCCGAGTTTTGTTGCTGGCACCGAGGGATTTGTCTCGTCGTTGTACGCCATATTATAATACTAATAATAATATAATATAGGGAGAAATTATAACACCTATTTTTATTTTATTTTTAATTCAGCCAATGGCCATGTACTTTTCTTTTCAGGACGGGTCAGGGAAGGGATATTATCAGAGAAAGAAGCATTCACATCACGCATGAGCAAATTGGAAATGGCCTACCTTTTAACTAAGGGCATCTATAAGAAAAGGTCAATATCCTTCAACACAAAACTAAAACATTACTGCAGTGTCATCCGTCCGGAGGTCTTGCATGCTTCTGAATGCCTCACGATGAACAAAAAAGGCTTTGTCGAGAAACTGGAGGCCAAAGAAAGGAACATTTTGAGAAAGATATTGGGTTCCATCAAAGACAATGGGGAATACAGAAGACGGCATAACCATGAACTATATACTCATGTGGAGAAGATAAGCAACGTCATCCGGAAGAGAAGGTTACCATTTTTTGGGCATGTGAAACGAATGAGCCCAGCGAGACCGACCAACCGCAACATAACTTACTTTCAGGAGAGGAAAACAAAATGGGCCTGGTGCATTGAACTGGATAAAGATCTGAAAGAAGTGGGGATTACACCAACAGACATTCAGGAGCGCGCCCCACTCAAAGGGAAACTTCAAGCTTGTAAAGGTTTCCAAGAAAATCCGAAGCTGAAAACGGGAAAGATTTGGACCCAGGAACGGAAGGAAGTCCACCGAGAACGAATGCGGGCGTACAGGGCAAACATCAAAGCCAGTAGGAGACGGTTGGAATGACGCGGTCCATAGATGGCCTATACGAAATGAATGAATGAGTGAATGAATAATATGGGTATAGGAATATAATAGACCTGCCGTACTGTGCCCAACTCTAGGAATGGGTATTCCAAGATTCAGACACCTAGATATCAAGGGAAAGGCTGTAGCCGCTTTTGAAAGTTGAGATATTTGAATATCGCGCTACATTGCTTCTCGAAGCATTTGGAAGGAATTTACCGATAGTTGGATGTCAAGTGACGTAGCGAGTAATAGCAGAGGTCGAGGCTATTTATTGATTAAATTGTTAACCAGGGAGTAGAGACTTGAGACTGGGATCAGATTACTGGCACGGCCAAATGAAAGAGAATGCCATTAGTATCAAGTAAATCGAACCAGGGATACCAGAGATATGAGGATTTCTAGATTACAACGTGATGACGCGTGACCCTGGCAGTTTTGAATAAAAGCCAGCTGGCCGAGGCATGGTCAGCTCACTCCAACACAAGCACTTGCAGAGCAAGGTGCCTCTACGCTGAGCCAAGGCACATGGTTGCCGGATCTACGCAGAAGTTCTTTTCAAAGTCGTGATAGTCACGAAAGTGCTGCGCTGCGAGGTGGAACTTAGTAAGTTTACGGCGAGGAGAATCACTGAGGTGATTGATTTTTCTACAGACATTGGTGGAAATATTTATATTTCTACAAGGACATATGCTAGACTTTGTCTAGAATTAGTACTTTGTCACAGTCCAGTAATAACTTAATACTTGGATGTTTAAATCCATTTCAGTCAGTTTTCATTTTTGTAACTAGTTAACCACTTCGATCTGTCAGTACACTGAAGACTAGTCTATAACGGTAGCGTTCATTAGTCTACGCAAGGGAAACTACAAGTTGCCTAGCGCATGGTAGATGGTGATATAATAAACCATGCCCAGGGAACGATCTTCAGAACAGCCGTTAATTGCTTAGACTGTCAGTGTTTTTCTTGTACTGATAAGATTACAGTGAGTTATGTTACAACTGACATACCGTATCTAAGAAGAGATCACTTAGATCTGACCCTATTTAAACAAACTGTTATGGCTTTGATAGAAGCCCATATTAAAATGGAACCACAGTTTATTCAAACGTCAAAAGATACTACCACTATGTCTGACTAGACGGATTTTGGGTATATAATGGCGGCCGATACAAGGATTATACATGCTTGTCCGATAGGGCATGTCTATGGATAAATCTGGTACAGACCAGGTTTACTACGCTTCAAGACCATCAAGAAATGTAAGCCACATTTGAATTATATTATGCCTAGCTAATTGGAACAAACTATTTTTCTGCAGATGACCAACACATTTTTTCTTCGTATTTAAAGCTTGCAATGATTTACGCAAGACTTGTTAGAGTTATTCTGAGTTTTTTCAGCACTCAGAACAGTTTAGGATCGATGACCGAGCATTTCGAGCATTTATTTGAATATTTCATATTTTTGGGAAATCACGGTAATCAGCCGATGTAACTGTAAAAGTTAATAATTTATTTTTGTTGAGGAATGGATATTTTTTTTCCATATTCGAAGGTTCGAACATGTGGATTCTCACATAATGAGATGATAATTAAACATATTTGAAATAATACAAATAATAATAATAATCCACTAATAATAATAATAATAATAATTTTTATAATTTTTCTAAATAATTCTTGGATATTATATTTTCTAATAATCATATGTATTGAGAAAGAGCCTGTGAAGTAGTTTAAACATTTCTAGTCTGGAACAGGAGATTTTCCGAAGGAAAGTGGTTAGCGCAAGCCCGCATTCAACCAACATTTCAGTTCTGGTTGAACAGTTGATATTTGCACTGAGCAAAGTATATTTTTCAGATAACACGGAGAGGCATGAAACGGGAAGCAAATGATATTTGTATCAAATAGGATATTTTTGTATTTATATAAAATCATGACGTAAATACACTCGAAAGTGAAATAAAGATTTTCATAAGTATGGTAAATTCACGGGTTGAACTGAATGGTAAAATAAAATAAACTTGTAAGTTTATTAATCTTCCAGTGTTGATAACAAGCAGAGGCTTGATTTATTGTATAAATTTTGGGAAGAAAATTTATGTGTGTGGAGTAGTTGAAATGCCATTCCCAGGTGCGCATGTTTAAGTCGCAGGAATGAAGAGGTTTTTTCGAGCATCAATCAAATAGCAGGTTCGATGGCTCAGGTTTATAGTAGGAGTATTGGAACTACACATTTCGTCGGATGAATGACCCGAAGGTTATTTCTTAAAACCATCAGTTCTTATTTTCAACCTTGTTTACGAATTCCATTTAGGACTTTGATTTTGCTAGAACCCGGATTTGTCATGATAGTAGTTTATTCTTCTTCAGAGGAAGACCTTTGCCGTTGTTGTTGTAATATTGTGTTCTTACACAAATAGTAGAATGGGCCACTGCCAATTAAAAATAATTCTTTAACCACGAATAATTTGAAGGATGTTTTCAATCCTAGTGCCATGAACTAAATGAATTCATTATGAAACTACAATTCTTATTTCCGCATTCTGTCGAAGAATTGCAAGTTGTGAAAGTTGCTAAAAATGGCCATGAATATAAATATTTTTTATAATAATGATTCCAAGTGGATAATTGAATAGCTGAATGGTTCAACCATTTATTGATCAAGTTGATGATTCAGAAATCATATATTTTGTTAGGAACTTGAAGTTCATAATCGAGTCACTTCTCGAATGTTTAATGTCAGAAGAACAATTAATTGTTGTTGTGCTTCGCACAGTTCTTCGATGCTATGCTCAAGGTCAAATACTTTTCAGATGTTATTAATATGTGTAAATAATTTATGTTGCTTCGATGATGATAATATTTTTCGACAATATGTATTTTTTGAAACAGGAAAAATAAGTGAAAGTTAAAATTCTATGAACATTTATTCTACAAGTGTTAATATCATGTAAATATTCAAACAGTGATCTACGATATTTCCAGTATAGACAATTAACTTTGAACTGGAATTAAATATTAATAATTTTGGAACACAGTCTACAGGACTATTAATCGGACTTGTGTTTCCAAAAAGATTGTCAAATGTGTTTGGAAAATTTCTGTATATTGTGTGTAAATAAGAGTGTGGATCGCCACACGTGGATGATGCTGCTTTGAGCATCCTTGCAGTCAGATTTTAACTTCAAAATAAACTGAGATAATTTTACAGGATGTGTTACTCCCAATTGAATCTCCTTCTATCCTTATTGTTGCATTGAGCCAAAAATCAGCAAAGCATTTTTTTAATTTGATGTCGTTTTTGCAATTTGCTTTAACCCATCTGGCGCTCCGGGATATTTTGACTCTCGTGCTGACTGATTATTGGTAAAATGCATATGTGGTCGTGCGGACTCCGGTCTAAACGGGCACAGTACCACACCCGCAGGTGTAAATCGCGTGAAAATATTCTAGAGTACTCCTTGATCCCCTTAAGCGCATTATACGTATTGATGAATTTTACGGCTTAATTTGGTTCCGTGATAACCTTCTAGCCGTTTGCAAACTTTCACACTAATGTAATTAATGGAATTGCATTGCGTCTTACAGCAATAGATGAACCTCTGAGAATCCGTTGGCATGGTTACTGGCTTGCATTCGTTCATTAGTTTATTAAATTAAATTAGTTTTCTGGGAATATCTCAAAAACGGTTGGTCTTCGGTACTTGAAATGTGGTTTTCGGGGACCCGAGTTTTGTCTCTCACATTGAGGGGCTGAAGATGAGTTTTGTCTCGTCCTTCTACGCCTATTTCAGCATGCATTTTAAGGGGGTAGGCCCCCTTTTATGAGAGGTACGGAGAAGAGTTACATCAATGATTAGTGTCGTGCCTCTGATGGATATCTGTACCAAATTTTACGTTGATACACCCAGCCGGTCTCGAGTTATAAGGGAACAAATTTGTCCACAGACAAAAAAACAAACAAACAGACAGACAGATAAACAAATTATTTTTGCGCGCATCCATCATAACACAGTCTGAAACGTGTAAACAACTCAAATTTCCGTAGAAATTCAGAGAAAAACACACAAATATCATTTTTATATAGAGAGATATATACTGCACCGCTCGGTGTTGACCGTGTTTTATTCCACAGATTCTGGTTTTACTCGCTAACCGTTGGAGATATACGAAAAGTGATAAGGACCTTTCGGATAGAAAATTAAATGTTAAAGCTCATGTATACCATCAAAAGTTTGCTATTTCTTAGCGTTCTCTTTTTATTTGAAAAGGAAATATGAAATTTTGAAACCAAAGGGTGTAGTGACGTCACAAATGTCGGTTTTACTCGCTAACTGTTGGAGATACACGAAAAGTGATAAGGACCTTTCGGATAGGAAATTAAATTTTAAAGCTCAAGTGTCCCATCAAAAGTTTGCTATTTCCTACCGTTCTCTTTTTATTTGATATGGAAATATGAAATTTTGAAACCAAAGGGTCTAATGACGTCACTAAAATTGTTGCCATTTTTTAATAGTGCAAAATTTGGAAATCAAAAGTATCCTATATGTAAACCTGGTATGTCAGCTACATTCATGCAAAATTTCATTTAAATCGGACCAGTGGTTCTTGAGTTATTGAGTAACAGACAGACAGACACACTATCTCATTTTTAGCCTATTTTCAATTTTGAAAAAATAGGCTTATGAGATCACCTTTTGTCCGTGTGTGTGTGCGTGCGTGTGTGTGTGTGTGTGTGTGTGTGTGTGTGATTCGTGTGTGTGTCCCCCCCTAATAAAATCTAAACGGCTGGAGCGATTTCAATGAAACTCAGTAAATTCATAGCACTATTCCGGGCGACCTCGACCGTGCCCTTCAAATTTTGTTACGACTCACTAATCCAACATGGCGGCTGCGCGAAATATTTCACCTGCATTCAATATCTCCGAAACGATTACCGATATTACCCTGACATCATGTATGGTGATAAAGGGAACTACTATAAGTTCTCTTATGTGATCTTTGAAAACCTGGTAACTACAAAACCAACATGGCGGCCAAGCGAAGTTGCGACTTTTAAATAGACGTTTCTCGCGATTTATCCAACCAAACGCAATGAAACTTGGTACAGTATATGTTTATATAAATTGTAATGCACCGACAACTAACTTCGTTCATTTGTTTACATAACCACAAGATGGCGGATGTGCGAAATATTTCACCGGCATTCTGTATCTCTGAAACTATTAGCGGTACCTCCCTGAAGTTTTGTACGGAGATAAAGGGCACTACTGGAAGTCCATTTATACGACTTTAAAAAACCGGTTATATACAAAACAAACATGGCGGCCAAGCGAATTAGAAAATTTGAAATAAACCTTTCTCGCGATTTAATGCTCCAAACGCACTGAAATCTGGTACAGGAAATATTTATACACATTGTAATGCACTGGTATCTAATTTAGATCAATTGTTTACATACCCTCAAGATGGCGGCTGTGCGAATTTTAAAATTAAGTTTTTATTTCTTGTGATGTAGTCATGCGATCGAAGTGAAAGTTTGAATAATGAACCTACCCAATAATTATCCTATAATGGTACATGACTCTATGGCCTATACATTTAACAATCCAACATGGCGACCATCTGAAATATTTAGACGGCTCTCAATATCTACGAATCTATTGTAGCAATCAAACTGAATTTTTTATTGTTCATAGGGGCTATGAACTCAAGTTCACTTATAGGACTTTAAATAACCTGGTGATCACAAATCCAACATGACGGCGACGCGAAGTATAAATAATCACATGGACGTTTATCGCAATTTAACCATCCGAGAGCAGTGAAACTTGGTACAGTAAATCCTTATACGAATGGTAATCCACTAGCATCTAATTTATTTCATTTGTTTCCATAACCTAAAGATGGCAGCTGTGCAAAATTTTAAAATCTCCTTGTAACTTCTAGTGTCCTAATTATGCGATTGAAGTTTGAATACTACACGTACACAATAATCTGCATGTAACAGTACATAACTCTAGGACCTACATATATAAAATCCAACATGGCGACCATCCGAATTATTTCGTCGGTTCTCAATATCTACGAATCTATTACAGCAATCAAACTGAAATTGTGTATGTTGATAGTTGCAATAAGTGGGAATATGAAAATAGGCTGTATAGTTCTTCACGGAACTACTTGTTATATATTAGTATGATTCTAGAATAATTTCGATTATTCTCCTCCCACTGACTTAAAGTCACGATATTCACTTCTGCTAAAATTTGTTTAATTGTTTCATTTCTCATTTCAGGGTATTTCTGCCCAACAGTTAAGTTAAGCAAAAATTAATCATAGATTCAGCATTAAATAGTTATCGGTGATCCTTGTTAAACATACATGCTATGGCAAAGTCGTTATAATTTTACTGGAAATATTGAACTGGATATCCACTCAAGAGTCTTAATAATAATGCTCAGAAAAATACTAATCTTCACACAGGCATTACTTCAAGATAATAACAGCGATAAAGTCACCTATGACAAAATATTAATCATACTAGGTTAAATACAACGCCCCTCCTCGTTGAAACCTCATTCAATCTATTCTTGATTGGCACACGTTGCTCAATCTTCAACAAGAAAATTTGCTTCGCAAAGCACTGTATCAAAATACTTAAACACAAGAGCATTATTCCTGATACATGCCTCTTAAATTCTAACATGCACCTATAATTGGAGCCTTACTGTTTTAAATCCACAATTATGAAAATCAGCTGTTTATAATAAAAGCCTGAACTCGTGCCCAGAAAAATAATTTGATTCTGTAACAGGTTATTAATAAAGCCTAGTGGGTTCCAGAAATACTCTACCTATTTTTATAAAACCTGCCTTACATTGATGTGTTACGATATTCAATGTTCTTAAACGTATGACTTATAGTAAGTCATCCCTGGGATTATCCTCGCAAATTTGGATGTCGTTCAAATACCCTCTTAATAGAGGAAAACTATTGCACCAGAGGCAATGATATCAATATAATACAGTGTTAACTTCATAAGAGAAGAAAAGTATAACACTCATAACCACTCAAAACTGAGGTTGTAAAAACGATTTAAAAAATAATACCAATCTCAAAATAAGATCTTCCCTGAATTTCCCGAACGCGAAAATGTCGGTGGATTTATCCTACAGCATGAATATAGGTTAACTACAGAGGCTAAGCGACTAATGACCCATTTAAACAATCCACTTCGAAAATCACGCTCAGAAAATACAAGTTAAATCTGTTAATAAACTGAAGAAAAATAGTCTAAAGACTCGAAGTAACATTCAGAATAATTGGATCCGAAAACTTCCTAATATCGTTATAATAATTATGAAAGAAAAATTCTCCTCAGAGAATAAGATAAACCAAGCGAAAGTGCTTAAAGAACATATGCACTATAATATATAAAATTCAGTCAGAGTTCTCAACGCCGCTAAAAAAAATTGCGTTACTAAAAAATCTGGAGATCTTCCTCCTACAGGGACCTCTCGACAATAAGGATGAGCATATCAGTTTAAATACTGTAAAATACTATTGAAATTTTAAATTTATCAATCAAAATACAAAAAAGGATGCACTAATTTTCATGAGTCAAAATTCTGGCATCATAGAAGGTCAGCTTCGAGATAGACATCGAACCTGCACTCTCTACTCAACCATTTAGTCTACAAAAATCAAAATATGGCAATTTGTGATTGTTCAAATGCCCCGCTACACTACAGTAACAAGTTGAAGTGATCTGTACCTTTGGCGAATCTGGATGTGAAAAAGAAGGATATCGTTGGCCATACTAGGCTCCAGACCAACACAAAACAAGCCGGACTCCAACTGGGTCCCCAGAGAACGAACCATAGTCCTCCTAGGCTCGAACTACTCCAGACCAGTCGAAATGTTCCAATATATCCTGGCGATATCTTTCCACACGCATTAGAATACCGATGGCTGAACCGCAAACAGTTTATCGACTCATCATGACGCGAGAGTGAATTCAAACAGCCGCTAAATAGTACCACTATGAAGATGCGAATGTGACGAGTTGACATGAGTCCGCGCGATCCATTGCATTACGAAACTCGCTTGTACACCTCATAGTAAATGAACGTTGCTGTAAACTGCTCCCGCTATCACTCTGCTAATGCAGTATTCCTATTGTAATCTAGCCTATCATCGTAATGGATATAGAGTTCATTTTATTCCTTCCCTCTGACACCTTGCTTAAGAATGTGCTTTTTTAAAGAAGTATTGCCACTGTGAAATGTTTGGATCAACTCTAGGCTGCATTTCCATGAAGTTTACAAGCACAGTGTTACGACATAATGCACCCGAGCTGGCGGCCGGGATTATAAATGTATCCTTCCGCTTAGTCCGTTAGCGGCGGTGGAAACACGGTCGCAAAGATAAACATATTACATGTTTTAAACCATGTCTGATTCCCATTAAGCAAGTCTCTACTCCACGTAGAATGCCGAACGAACTCGCTTATACACTTCGGCACGCTCACACGTTTTCAAAATCCCGTTAACTTGCGATTTCACTTTCACTATTGCCAGGGTTATCACTGCACGCTGTCAGTTTCACGAGTCCCTGCTCTCCGCAAGTGGTCACCTGAGGAAGACATCCACTACCCCCACTCCTCTAACGCCACGAGTCGATATATATCGCAGTCGTAGTATACTCACTAGTGACTTAACAGATCTTCTTCTGTTTTTCATACTTGCTTTTTAATAGCTTTCTGCCATGGAAATATGCATACAGACATAAATAACTGCTTACATATAGCGCTAAATATACTTTAATTCGTATTAATCATTCTCAGGTGAATCGATCGATATAATGTTAGACAATGTCAATATGATTATTATCGATGACCTTCGGGCTTCTCATCGGAAATACGAGCTCTACCGATCCATTCTTGATAGCAGAACTTTTGCTTGCTGTAGACCAGCTGTTATGATAGACTTCAGTGGCTAGCTTGAAAGTTACAGGGCGTTCCAAAATACTGTATCCATATCTGTACTTAAGACTTTTAGGAATAATGGTACAGTATGAAGGAACACTGGGCAAAGATCAAAGCCCAGAGAAGCCAGTTGAAATAACGTGGTCCTTAGTAGGCCGATACGATTAAAGAAGAACGTGATATGTGGCAGAGCCATAGAAGATAGATTACAGGACTGGAAAACAAGTAGTTCCGTGAAGAACTATACAGCCTATTTTCATATATCCTACTTATGTTAACTGCCACAATCAACATACAAAATTTCAGTTTAATTGCTGTAACAGATTCGTAGATATTGAGAACCGTCTAAATATTTCAGATGGTCGCCAGGTTGGATTTTTATTTTTGTACTATTACATTAAGATTATTGTGTACGTGTGGTATTCAAACTTCAATCGCATGATTAGACAACAAGAAGTAAAAACGAGATTTTAAAATTACGCACAGCAGCCATCTTGTGATAATGCAAACCATTGAAATAAATTAGATGCCAGTGGATCAACATTTGTATAAGCATTTAACGTGCAACGTTTCACGGCACTCGGATAGTTAATTCGCGAGAAACGTCCTTTTAAATATTTATACTTCGCGTCGCCGCCATGTTGGATTTGTGCTCACCAGGTTCCTGAAAGTCCTATAGGTGAACATATGTTCATAGTCTCTATGAACATTAAAAAAATCAGTTTGGTTGCTGTAAAAGATTCATAGATATTGAGAACCGTCTAAATATTTCGGGAGCTCACCATTTAGGAGTGTTATGTGTATAGGCCATAGAGTTATGTACCATTCAAGGACAATTATTGCCTAGGTTCATTATTCAAACTTTCACTTCGATCGCATGATCACGACACAAGAAATTAAAACTTAATTTTAAAATTTCGCACAGCCGCCATCTTGAGGTTATGTAAGCAATTGAATTAAATTAGATGGCAGTGCATTACAATCTGCAAAATCAATTACTGTACCACATTTCACTGCGCTCAGAGAGTTAAATCACGAGAAAAGTCTATTAAAATATTTTAAATTCGCTTGGTCGCCATGTTCGTTTTGTACTTTACAAGTTTATGAAATATACATAGGTATACCTGTATCAGTACCCTTTATCACCGTACAAAATTTCAGGGTGATATCTGTAATAGTTTCGGAGATATAGAATGTCAGTGAAATATTTCGCACAGCCGCCATTTTGAGTTTATGTAAATAATTGAACTAAATTAGACTCCAGTGCATTACAATGTGTATAAACATTTGCTGTACCAAGTTTCATTACATTTAGATAGTTAAATCGCGAGAAAAGTCTATTTAAATATCTCAACTTCGCTTGGCCGCCATGTTATTTTTGTAGTCACCAGGTTTTTGAAAGTCTCATAGGTGAACTTTTAGTAGTGCCCTTTATCACCGTACACAATTTCAGGGCGATATCGGTAATAGTTTCGGAGATATTGAATGCTAGTGAAATATTTCGCACAGCCGCCATGTTGGATTGGAGAGACGTAACAAAATTTGAAGGGCACGGTCGAGGTCGCCGGGAATAGTGCTATGAACTTCCCGAGTTTCATTGAAATCGCTCCAGCCGTTTCGATTTTATTAGGGGGGGACACACACACGAATCACACACACACACACACACACACACACACACGGACAAAAGGTGATCTCATAAGCCTATTTTTTCAAAATTGAAAATAGGCTAAAAATTAACAGCCATAGAACATCCGAAAAATGGGAAGAATTCAACAAGATACAAAATAAAACTTCGAGAATAATCCGCAGAGGAAAAAGAGACTACGAAAACAACAGGCTGAATAAGATAGAAGTTGTTTTCAACAAAAACAACACATGAATCTTCTACAGAATATTCAGAGAAAATATAACAGGATATCAACCACCGAGCTTATGCTTCAAAAGACAAGATGGAACACTGGAGACAAACCCGAAAAAGAACTGTGCAATACTGGCACAATATTTTGACTCACTGCTTAACTGTGATAAACCAACACAGAGATTACAGTTCGAAAAGCCAGAACCTAACATGGATTCCAAACCTCCAACACATGACGAAATCGTGGAAATAATAAAATCACTGAAGAACAATAGAGCGCCTGGAGAAGACGGATTGATTTCGGAAATCTGGAAATAAGACCACGAAAATATTACACCTAAATTACGTATATAGAATCATCGAAATCATCTGGGAAACAGGGAAGGTACCTGAAGAATGGAAGTCAGCTCGTGTACACTTCCTCCACAAGAAAGGAGACAAAACACATTAGAAGAAATAAAGGTGGACAACAAGACCAGAAAACTATTCCAAGAAACATTAACAAATACAATATCCAAGAGATTCGTCGGTAGATCACATACTGAGACACCCAGGAAGAGCAAACTTAGTTATGGAAGGAAAGGTCGATGATAAGAACTGTAGGGGCAGACCAAGGTTAGAATATGTTAAACAGATTGCCTCGGATGTAGGGTGTGGTAGCTATGTAGAGATGAAACGATTAGCTCATGACAGGGAGGCATGGAAGGCTGCATCAAACCGGTCAAAAGACTGAAGACTGAAACACAACACACAAATTAATAACTTTGGAATCATTGCCATTTTCCTAGAAAAGAAGCTAAAATTATCATCTCTATATATATAAAAAAGAAAGTTTGTCTGTTTTTTCTCAATTTCCACGGAAGTTTGAGTTATTAACGCGTTTCAGACTGGTTTATGACGGTTGTGCGCAAAAACAAAATTTTTGTCTGTCTGTCTGTCTGTCTGTCTGTCTGTGTACAACTTTGCACGCGCATCACTCGAGAACGGCTGAGTGGATCAACGTAAAATTTGGCACAGAAGTCCATCAGAGGCACGAAAGTAATCATTGATGTAACTCTTCTCCATACCTCTCATAATAGAGGGCCTTAAAATGCATGCTGAAATGGGCGTAGAAAAACGAGACAAAGCTCATTTTCAGCGTCTCAATGTGAGAAACAAATCTCGGGAGCCCTACGGGCCCCGAAAACCACATTTTAGGGTCCAAAAACCAACAGTTTTTGAGATATACCCAGAAAACTAATATCATTTATAAAGCTATTGAAAGAATGCAAGCCGGTAACCATGGCAACAAAATCTCAGAAGTCCATATATTTCTATAAGTCGCAATACCATTCCATTTATTACATTACTGTGAAAGTTCGCAAACGGATATAAGGTTATCACGGAACCAACTTCAGCTGTAAAATTCATCAATACGTATATAATGCGCTTAAGGGGGTCAAGGGTTACTAAAGGTCTATTATATCCCTATCCCTATGTTATTAAATTATTATTATTATTATTATTATTAGTATTATAGTTATTATTATTATTATTATTATTATTATTATATTATGGCGTACAAGGACGAGCAAAACTCATTTTCAACCCCTCAGTGGCTCGGAGGCTACTGCGTTTTAAGGCTCTAAAACCACGTTTCTGAGATATTCCCAGGAAACGAATTTCATTTAATAAACTAATAAAGACCACCTCGTGGCGCAGTGGCTAGCATTGTTGGCTGTCACCCCCGAGGTAACGGGTTCGATCCCCGGCTCTGCCAAGAATTTAAAAGTCTTGGTATGGTCTGGTACGGGGTCTCCCAGCCACGTGTAATCATAAAATTCATTTTATTTTCACTATATGACGTTTAGCAGGTTATTCACTGATGCTTATTCTTATACAGTAGGCCTATATGAATTGCAGCCGAAAAGTCATAGCTGGGTATTTTTGGTTGAATCCCGTGGGCTCCCAACAAGTTCAATTTCAAGTAGTTCCAACCTTGGCTACCAGATGCTAATGTCACTTATACCTAGCGGCGAACGTTGGAACTTGATAGAGCCAAATATAACCTACAAATGTTGCTACACACTACCAATTGCAGTGGTACCGTAGGTTCTTTTACGAGCCCTACTTCTCCTTCAAAGGAAGGGATACTGATGGATTTTAACCCTCTTAAAAATCCAACGACTTCGGCTGGGTTTGAACCCGCGATCTTGGGCATTACTGTTCAGCATGCTACTGACTACGCCACTGGAGCCTCAGTTACCTTGAATAATATAACCTTGTCGGAAGAATTAATACCCCTTAAGAATTTACGTTCAGCTTTTTACTTGAGCTCTTCAGACGCCTTAGGCCCCTTGGCAAGTACGGGCCCCCAGGGCTACAGCCCCGTTTGCCCAACCCTCTCGTCGAGGCAGCTCACTAAAAATTGCTTGCAGCAACTTGTAATTGCTCTTTGGTTTCGCTTTCACAAGGTTCTGCAAACCCCATGAAATTTGCAGCCAAAGACACGACATTCAAGTCACACGACCCATGCTGCAGTGAATTTTCATAAAAGCAAGATCATATCTCTTATCTCAGTCACAGTTCTCAACTCGGAGTTAATAACTCGTCAACAGTATCGGTTACTGCCATAAAGGTAGCCATTATGGTGCCATGATGAAGGACATTAACAGGCTAAAACTTATTCATGGCATAAGTGTGTGCCGTAACTGAGAAACTGTGCTGTTAACCAGGGTTCGGTAACACAGTCCTGCCAGATAGTAAAAATATTGGGTGCTTGATTAGCTTAGCTGTGCTGAATTTGAAAAATCTTTTTGTTTTTCCCTATCACATCTGGTTAATTGTCAATAGTAAAAACTGTTAGGCCTATTTTGAATCAACATCAATATCAATTGACTCTCAAACGCCATCTGTTGACGATTTCTAAAAATCATTTTACAAGTAGTACAGAGGTAATGCACCAGAGTGCAGTAGTGAACATAACTCAATTTCATAAAAAGTTGGGAGGGTTATTATTATGTTGCCTTGACCTCTTCGATTATTATAGTAATAATAAGGAAATTGACCCTAATCGAGATGTGATATTACAAAACTGACAGAAGTTTTAGATTCAGAACATTAATCTATATCAACATGACTTAGGCTATACCGCAAAATCATGCAAGCCTGTGTAATTTACAAACTTCTTGAAAGTAACTGTAAAGTTACTATTGACACAAATAATAACTAAGTTACCGTTACAATTACTGTGTGTAAAAAATAACGGCTTTACCGTTAGCGTTACTTAACACAAATAATAACTAAGTTATCGTTACAGTTACTTCGTGTGAAATGTAACGGTAACACCGTTATAATTTCCAAAGTAATGAATTGTTACTAGACCATCTCTTGGAGTAGCGGCTAGCACTCTTGTCTGTCACCCAGGAGGTCCGGGTTCGATTCTCAGCTCTACAAAGAAATTTAATTCTCATTTGGGTACAATCGTGTTGACCGATTGAAAAGCATCACACTTTTGTTTACTAAGGCAACACTGAAAATGGTTTCAAACACCATAATGTAACCAAATTAATTTTCCCTACACAGCAAATAGCGAGCCAATACAAGTGTTCGTACTAGTACCCTCAACCAACATGCACAGTGCTATAGTGTTCAAGGAGCTTAGATATCTACCCTCCTTGACTTTCATAGTGATTCAAGGAACAACGAAATTTCGACATGCAAGCTACCCTCTGGGTGTCAAATTACGAAGCTTGCACCCGGCACCGAGGCCATACGATATTATTATTATTAGGCTACTCCATTTATTACATTTCTGTTAAAGTTTGCAAATGGCTATAAGGTTATCACGGAACCAACGTAGACTGTATAATTCGTCAATGCAATTAAGGGGGTCAAGGGGTAACCTAGAATTTTTCATGCAATTTCACGTGTGACATATAGTACAGAAAGTCTTATATCTCCAAACAGCAACATGATTTTCAAAAATTCCCGAATTGAATCAGCATTTTTTGCGGCTTTTAGGAATTTGGGCCATTTGAGGCTAAAGAATCTGAATTTTCATGCACCACAAGCCTTTATAATTTATGAAAGGGGTCTTCCTGTGTATGGGGACCTAACACAGCGTAGAGGGTAATTTTTTAAGTGAGGTGTATTGCGCTACGTCTACAAGGCTTTCAAATCTATTTCACGTCAGGAAGTACACGTTAGGTGAATTTAGTTTGAGAGCACATTTTAACTAATCTATTTTTTTTTTTGTCCACATACGGGTTTATCGTAAGGATAATTTGGTTTGATACTGTATGGTAGATATACCCATATTTGGATATCTGGGTGATATGTTGTAGACAATAGAATTGTCTGTCTGTCTTTCTGTGTATCTTTATGCACGCCTATAAGTCGTGTTCGGATGCTTGGTGTATCGTAAAATTAGGTATGGTATCCATGAGAGCCAATACACCAATCATCTATAAAACTCTTCACCGTACTCTTCACACAGTAGAAGGGTGGATATAGGGAAAAGCTTCTCAAAATACATGCTAAAATAGGCGAAATATAAAAATTATCCTAGAAGGACGATCAAAGTATATGTTGCGCTTCTCCTTGTGAGACACAAAATTCGCGAGTCTATAAGGGGTCTCCGAAAATCACATTTTAAGGCCCTTAAATTAACAGTGTGTGTGATATTCCCAGAAAACTAACTTCGTTCTGATAAACTTATGAAGGAATGACAAACCGCTAACCATTGCAACAGTAGCTCAATTGATAATGTCTGGTGTTAATATATAACACCGTTCGAAGAACGGGTACTTCTGCTAGTACTAAATAAATTAGTTAACATCATTAACAGTAGAAACCTCAAATTGAAGAGGAAAATGAAAGGGCACCATTGTGAGACATCATTATATCGCGTTGCGAAAACTGACTGCCTGAGAGTACTACTACTAGTCATCTATCAACAATGAGTTGTGAAGATTCTCATGTCTCCGTACTTTTCCTCACTTTGTTGTTTGTGTCTTCAGTCTTTTGACTGGTTTGATGCAGCACTCCATTCCTCCCTGCCCTGAGCTAAACGTTTCATCTCTACATAGCTACCACACCCTACATCCGAGGCAATCTGTTTAACATATTCTAACCTTGGTCTACCCCTACACTTCTTGTCCTCGACCCTTCCTTCCATAACTAAGCTTGTTATTCCTGAGTGTTTTAGTATGTGTCCTACCAACCTATCCCTTCTCTTCATTAGCATTCGCCAGAAACATCTCTCCTCTCCCACTCGTCTTAATACCTCTTCGTTTGTAACCCTATCTACCCATCTGATCTTCATCATTATCCTGTAACACCACATTTCAAACGCTTCAATTATCCTATTTTCTGCTGCACCAATAGTTCAAGTTTCACTTCCATAGAGTGCGACGCCCCAGACAAAGGTTTTCAAAAATGTCTTCCTAATACCTAAATCTATATTCGATGTCAACAGATTCCTTTTCTGTAGAAATGCTTTCCTTGCCTGAGCCAACCTACTTTTTATATCCTCTTTGCTTCGTCCATCACTGGTAATTTTGCTTCCTAAATAACAGAAGTCTCCTACGTCCTTTAGTTTCTCCCCTACCAATTTGATGTCCATAGAGGTTTCTGATTTATTGCGGCAGCATTCCAATATTTTTGTTTTACATTTATTAATTTTCATCATGAATTCTTTCCTCAAGACGGAGTCCATACCAATCAAAAAATCATTCAAATCCTCAGGCGTATCGGCCAAGATTACGATGTCATCAGCAAATCTCAGAGTTGAAATTATTTCTCCTTGAATCTTCACTCCCACTTTAAATTTCTCTCTAATTTCCTTCATTGCTTGTTCAATGTAAAGACTGAAAAGTATGGGTGATAAGTTGCAGCCTTGCCTCACACCTTTCTGAATACCAGCTTCCCTCTCATGTCCGTCAGCTCGAATGACTGCCGTCTGGTTTCTGTACAGATTGTAGATCACCCTCCTATCCCTGTACTTTATTCCAATCATTTTCAAAATGTCAAACAATTTAGTCCAATCAACGTTATCAAAAGCCTTTTCTAAGTCTACAAATGTCATGGACGTTCTCTTATCTTTCCTTATTCTACCTTCCAAAATGAGCCTAAGACTTAGTACAGCTTCCCTTGTTCCTACATTTCTCCTGAAACCAAACTGGTCTTCACCCAACTCCGCTTCAATCTGGCTTTCCATCCTCTTGTAAATTATTCTAGACAGGATCTTTGAAGCATGAGTAATCAAGCTGATTGTACGGTAATTCTCACATCTGTCAGCTCCTACTTTCTTTGGTATAGGGATGATGACATTCTTCTTGAAATCAGAGGGTACCTCACCTGTCTCATAAAGCCAACACACCAAGTGAAATAACCTGACCAGACCATCATCACCTATGCAGCGTAGCACATCAATCAGTATATCATCTATACCTGGTGCATTGTTCTTGCTTAAGTCTTCCAATGATCTGACAAATTCTGATCTCAATATTAAATCTCCTTTTGCATCATCATCAATTTCCTCCTCCCTTTCCATTACATGATTCTCAATCTCCTTTCACTTATACAAACACTCTACGCAAGGTATCCATCTCTCAACCTTTTCTTCCCTAACTGTTAGAGGCTTTCCTTTTGTGTCCTTAATTTTACAGCACTTAATCTTCTTTTCCCCAAATGTATTCTTAATCCTTCGATAAGCTGTGTCTACTTTTCCTAATTTCAGACAATTTTCTATGCTTGCACATTTCTCTTTCAACCATTCTTGTTTCGCTTCCTTGCACTTCTTGTTAACCTCATTTCTCAGACGTCTGTATTCTTCTTTCCCCTTTTCATCTCTTACATTCCTGTGTTTCTGTCTTTCATCCATCAATTCTAGTATATCCTGAGTGATCCACGGTTTTCTGCCGATTCTTTCTTTCCTACCAATGTTTTCTTCTGCGGATTTTGTTATTTCATTCTTCAAAAGTGTCCATGCGTCTGCAATTGAAGTTTGTTTAGGGTTTTTCATTAGTCCTTCCTTTATACTCTTCTCGAATCTTTCGTTTAAATCCTTCTCTTTCAGTCTGTCCATTGCCCACTTTTTTGGCTTTTGACTTTTCTTCAGTTTCTTCAACTTAATCTGCATTTCATAACAACCAGATTGTGGTCAGAGTTTATGTCAGCACCGGGATATGTTTACAATCCAAATCTGGTATCTAAACCTCTGCTTGACCATAATGAAGTCGATTTGGTAACACCCTGTATCTCCTGGTCTCATCCATGTGTATATTCTTCTATTGTGGTTATTGAATAAGGTGTTAGCTATGACCAACTCATGCTCGGTGCAGAATTCCATCAGCCTGCTTCCTCGATCATTCCTCTCACCTAATCCGAAATATCCTACTACCTTCCCTTCTCTTCCTTTGGTAACACCCTGTATCTCCTGGTCTCATCCATGTGTATATTCTTCTATTGTGGTTATTGAATAAGGTGTTAGCTATGACCAACTCATGCTCGGTGCAGAATTCCATCAGCCTGCTTCCTCGATCATTCCTCTCACCTAATCCGAAATATCCTACTACCTTCCCTTCTCTTCCTTTGGTAACACCCTGTATCTCCTGGTCTCATCCATGTGTATATTCTTCTATTGTGGTTATTGAATAAGGTGTTAGCTATGACCAACTCATGCTCGGTGCAGAATTCCATCAGCCTGCTTCCTCGATCATTCCTCTCACCTAATCCGAAATATCCTACTACCTTCCCTTCTCTTCCTTTGGTAACACCCTGTATCTCCTGGTCTCATCCATGTGTATATTCTTCTATTGTGGTTATTGAATAAGGTGTTAGCTATGACCAACTCATGCTCGGTGCAGAATTCCATCAGCCTGCTTCCTCGATCATTCCTCTCACCTAATCCGAAATATCCTACTACCTTCCCTTCTCTTCCTTTGGTAACACCCTGTATCTCCTGGTCTCATCCATGTGTATATTCTTCTATTGTGGTTATTGAATAAGGTGTTAGCTATGACCAACTCATGCTCGGTGCAGAATTCCATCAGCCTGCTTCCTCGATCATTCCTCTCACCTAATCCGATATATCCTACTACCTTCCCTTCTCTTCCTTTGGTAACACCCTGTATCTCCTGGTCTCATCCATGTGTATATTCTTCTATTGTGGTTATTGAATAAGGTGTTAGCTATGACCAACTCATGCTCGGTGCAGAATTCCATCAGCCTGCTTCCTCGATCATTCCTCTCACCTAATCCGAAATATCCTACTACCTTCCCTTCTCTTCCTTTGGTAACACCCTGTATCTCCTGGTCTCATCCATGTGTATATTCTTCTATTGTGGTTATTGAATAAGGTGTTACCTATGACCAACTCATGCTCGGTGCAGAATTCTACCAGCCTGCTTCCTCGATCATTCCTTTCACCTAATCCGAAATCTCCTACTATCTTCCCTTCTCTCCCTTTTCCTACCACAGCATTCCAATCTCCCATTACTATAACATTTTCATCACCCTTGATATACCTCAGAATTTCATCTATTTCTTCGTAGACCTTTTCAACATCTTCATCCTCAGCTTGACTGGTAGGCATATAGACTTCTACCACTGTGGTGCACATTGGTTTTGTATTGATTTTTGCTAAAATAATCCGTTCACTATATTGCTGATAATATTCCACCCGCTGTCCAAGTTTCCTACTCTATGAGACCAACCCCTGCTTGGCCATTTTTAGCCTATTTTCAATTTTGAAAAAATAGTCTTATAAGATCACCTTTTGTTCGTGTGTGTGTGCGTGTGTGTGCGTGTGTGTGAGGAGTGTGTGTGACCCCCCCCTAATAACTTCCAAACGGCTGGAGTGAATTCAATGAAACTTGGTAAGTTCATAGCACTATTCCGCACGACCCCGATCGTGCTCTTCACATTTTGTTACGTCTCACCAATCCAACGTGGCGGCAGTGCGAAATATTTCACCAGCATTCAATATCTACGAAACTACTCCCGATATCACCCTGGAATTTTTACGGTGATAAAGGGAACTACTAAAAATTCACCTATGTGACTTTTGAAAAACTGGTAACTACAAAGCCAACATGGTGGCCACGCGAATTTGCGACTTTCAAATAGACGTTTCTCGCGATTTAACCAACCAAACGCAATAAAACTTGGTACAGTATTGAACCCATGTGCCATAGGGTCCAATGAGGGCGAATCCATGCATTTGGGGAAGAAATGAAAGAAACGTATAGTTTCTAATGTAACTTAAAGAAAGATCCAGCTAAGATGCTAGCCTAATATGGTGCAAGAGGCGAGGACCAGGTGTTCGTAAGATGAGATCACCCCTCTTGACATTCAGAAGGGAGCTAGTCATGAGTATTAATAACCGAGTGGAAAGTTCCCAAGATTAAACAAGGAAGCCTGACTCGGAAATCGAGCTGAGTTTGCTGGAAAATGACAACACCGCTTATGCGCCAGAAGAGGAATAATTAAATTTAACCCGTTTACGAGTATAATAATGAGTAAACAAGTACAGTACAGTGAATCATTTCGAATGAGAGATTTTTTAGTAAAGAGAAACCATTTAATAATTGCACAGGAGAAAACTGCAAACGCAAGTGTACGTCATCGGGGAATTACCAAGGCTGGTGTAGGGGGGAGAAAGCAAAAGAACAGCAACACCCACACATCTGAGGACGAGAAATTAATTAATATCTCCGAATTGCACGATCGATTCTTAGGGGCAATGAGATTATTTGACATTGAGAAGACGAGCTTTCGGAAGGTATAATTGTTATAATTGTGCAACCATTATTTTAGAAGTTGGCCACAGAAAGGACTAGAGTCTTATTTTTTTGTAGTGAAATAGTATAAAGCTTCGGGCTTCACCAAGCCAATCATGCAGTTATTCTGACAACCCGTGAGGGTGTTACTACGCATCAGTATTCAGACGGCCGTGTGGGGCGTCACTCTGCGTCACATCGAAGACAGTTACTAGTACTCCTTGAGGGGAGAAACGCTGTGTTACACCGCAGAAGTAATATCCGATAGCCATAGGCGTCGCAGTATTAACAACTTGCTTGCCTCCATAAGGAGTGCTAAAGAAGAAATTTAAAGTATCGCCGTGTTGAAAGATTAGGAAAATCCTAATTACAGGATTTAGGCCCGACAGTATACAAGTTATAGTGAAAAGTTCGTAAGATATAGTCAGAGCAGGCTGCGAACGTCGGACTTAAGGCGATAGGTCGTTAAATAGACGAACGAATATATCATAACGTACGGAAGTACCGTACCAGAAAGATAAACAGTTATATAAATTAAAGAACCCAAAAAGGGAAGAACAGAATAAGGTTCGGAACGTATTTCAGAAACGTAGGAGTGCTAGAACCGATCAAATAAAGAAGCACGGAGACTATAAACATTATCTCCAGAAAGCAGGCGAACTATTCTAAAAGTACTAGACTCGAGAAGTACTAGCGGCTATAAACTAAATCCATAGGTCATCGATTGGTTATCGAGGAGACCTCGATCCGAATAGACTTTCGCTAGGATCGATAAACCAGATCTACAAAGAAGCCGTTCAAGCTAGATAAATAGCCGGTCATCCAGGATAGGAGTAGAAGAATTTGGATTCCAGGGAACAGTAGATGTTTCGAGACTGTCGTATTCTGCAGGATAGGAAGCCGACATTGAATAAATTTCACCCTTGGAAACGGGAAATTAAGAGGTCACGTGTGATAGGCTCAGAAATACGGCCTAGTGATCAAGAATTGTGAAGTGTAAATTTATCAAGATTGTGTGTTAAATTAATATTTTTAGTGTTTATTATGTGTTCTAAAGGGACACATCAGTGTATAAAAATGTCGTCAATGTTAAGTGTCTTAAATATGTGTCAAGAAGTGTTTGTACATAAGATGAATTCCTTTAATATGGAGTAAAAGTTCAAAGTGGGCCCAAAATGAAATACCGCACAAGAATAAAGATCATGGGACGATCTTAAAAACATGTGAGTACTGAATTTCATTCTATTTTGGTGTCAGGAAATGGTTGTGTACAAATCCACCGGAGTTTGGAGTAAAAGGGATGTGTTTTAAGAAATAAATACTGAATAAACAAGAACGCGGTCTGAACAATAATAGTAATTTGAGAAATTATAAATAATTATGTAAAGAATAAATCCCGTAGAGGAAATATGTGAATAAAATGTTAATGTATTTAACGAATGTCATAAGAGCAAGCGAAATATCAGTAATTATCATGAAAGATATTTAAATAAAGTAAAGTTGAGATATGAAAGAAATAGCTTTTGAGCTTGTGGAAAGAATAAAGATAATACGAATAACTAAGTATGGAAATATTAAATAAAGATCAAATAAATTGATGTGAACATAAGAGCGTTAAAGCCTTAATATATGTGTAAAATATGATGTTCAAGGGAATGTTTTAAAAGGGAGCGATTTATCGGCAACGGAAAAGATTAATATAAGAATTTAAAAAAATATGAATTGTTACTAATGAGATTTATCAGTTCTTGGGAAGACATTTCGGCTTAAAATAATGCATAGCGCAAAGGAGCGCAAATAATATTAAAATGTCACGCTAGGAAAGCGTAGAAGTTAAAATACTTGGTAAATTATTTATGGAGGGTAGTTGGTTGTAGTGAATTGATAATTGTATAAGTCCTCTATTTGTGACGTAGTATCACGAGGCATTGTGTATGTATTGAAAGGGAGCTAATGTATGGTATTATTGAGCGTATGTCATGTAGGCCACGGCCGACTTTAAATCGCGTCTTGTATAAGTCCTCTATAAGGGAATGGTTCCCGAGGCATGTGAAGAGATTCGAACTCAGAATCCTCTTATGGTAAAAGCCCCTTAATTCTCCGTCGTCGAATGTGTATTAATCTTCCCCAATCAATGAGGACCCTCTCATAATTAATAAATGCCAAAGTTACGAAAGTGGTCTATGAACCAAAGAATATTTGTTTGAATGGATACAGTACAGTAAAAGCCCGGTCTCTCCCCAGGACTGAGTATAATGTGAAGGTTTGTTTTGAAAGCCTTGGAAAGGAGCTGCTAACGTGGGTTAGACAGAGAGTCGCCCAGTCACCCTCCTTGTCATAAATTGCGCCCGAGTATAATGGCCTGGCTCTCTTAGAGTGAGGGTGGGCCGAAACCGTCTCGTAAGATGTAGTAAAGACACCGTGAGTGTTTAAAGTGGTTAACGACCCGGGCGTTGAACCGAGGTCCTTGTAGATTGATATTTTCGTTTGCCTGTTCAGATCGTAGTTTCTTATGTGATAATGGTCTTATAAGACATAAGAGATAAATAACAATCCCTATTGTAATGGTGTATGGAAGTAGGATTCCACGAGTTAATTGAAGGCAACTAGGTTTCGGGAGTAACTATAGTTTTTGACTGTGTCAAGTATCTTCACACTCTGGAGTACACAAGTGATTTCCTGATTACCTTAATATATTTGTGAAAATAAAGAGAGATGATAACAGCTGAATGTGTGAACATGCCCAAAAATATTGAGTTAGATAATTAACATAAAATTTTAAATGTAATTATACATTTGTTTTGAGGATTAAGAAAATATAAAAGATAGTATTTGAGGTGTACAAGAATGACACCATTATTATGTAAAGCATGGAGCCAAAAGAGCTCGGAGTTATATAAAACTTACAGTTGATGCTTTATGGAAGTAAGACTAAGTAGGAATTGTTGGTTTATGTGGAAACCATATGTTTGAAATACAATATTTGTTTTATTATATTTGTGATTCCTTGTTCATTTGGAACAAGTAGATGATTATGGGTCAGTAATTAAATTGTTAAAGTGTTTGTAGCGCCATTAATTTTATTAATTAAATGTGTTAAAAATAGGAGTTGATTTTGTTGTTATTTTTGCAAGTGTATCCTCTAATTAATCCAAAATATGTGAGTCACAGAGTGGGGGAACTTACCGCTGCCCCGAAAATTCCGAATTGAGCTACGCTGGTATACTGTGATTGGCATATTTCTTGCTAAAAGGGCACATGGGGGCATATAAGTAATGTGCTGGATTAATAACTAGAGGAACACTTAAGACGGTCATATCATGTAAAGTAAAATAATGATAGGAGTAGCTACAACATAAAATATTAACTGACCGCATGGGTCCCTGGAAACTCATACCGAGCAGCCCTGAATTATATTATATTATCAACCCCCCTAGCAAACAACATTTCATGGCGCCCAGTACGCAGGGCTGAGTTTTCCTAGGGAAAACCCGAGTTTTCTCGAAAAATCAAAATTTTCATTTTTTGGAAAAAATGGTTTTTCGAAATTTTGAATTTTAAATACTTCCATAAAGGTTTATGAAATTGAATAAAAGTATCAAAAGGGTACGTCGTAGTAAAAACCCGTACCAAAGTAAATTTTTAAAGAAATTGGGACACACTGATTCAGAGTATCATCTCTCAAGCATGTACTAGTGTGGTGGCATTAGTGGCCCACTGTATTCTCATAAGATGGCATTGAGTGAAGAGATGCAACGGCTCTTGGAGGCCATAAACAATAAATTGGGAACAATAGACAATACATTGGGCCTCCAAAAGGATGAAAATAAAAAAGAGTTCGAATCCATAAATAAGAGTTTGAATCAATTGGATAGTCAACAGAGTATACTGTGATTGGCATATTTCTTGCTAAAAGGGCACAGTATATGTTTATACACATTGTAATGCACCGATATCTAACTTGTTCAATTGTTTACATAACCACACGTTGGCGGATGTGCGAAATATATCACCGGCATTCTATATCTCTGAAACTATTAGGGGTATGACCCTGAAATTTTGTACGGAGATAAAGGGCACTACTGGAAGTTCATCTATAAGACTTTCAAAAACTGGTTAACTACAAAACGAACATGGCGGCCAAGCGAATTTGAAAATTTTAAATAGACCTTTCTCGCGATTTAATGTTCCAACCGCAATGAAATCTGGTACAGGGAATGTTTATAAACATTGTAATACACTGGTATCAAATTTAGTTCAATTGTTTACATAACCTCAAGATGGCCGCTTTGCGAATTTTAAAATTAAGTTTGTATTTCTTGTGTCGTAATCATGCGATTGATGTGAAAGTTTGAATAATGAACCTACGCAATAATTTTCATTTAATGGTACATGACTCTATGGCCTATACATTTAAAAATCCAACATGGCTACCATCCGAAATATTTAGACGGCTCTGAATATCTACGAATCTATTATAGCAATCAAACTGATTTTTTTATGTTCATAGGGGCTATGAACTTAAGTTCACCTATAGGACTTTAAATAACCTGGTGTTCACCAATCCAACATGGCGGTGACGCGAAGTATAAATATTCACATGGACGTTTCTCGCAATTTAACCATCCGAGTGCTGTGAAACTTGGTACGGTAAATCCTTATACGAATGTTAATCCACTGGCATCTAATTTATTTCAATTGTTTCCATAACCACAAGATGGCAGCTGTGCGAAATTTTAAAATCTCTTTGTTATTTCTTGTGTCCTAATCATGCGATTGAAGTTTGAATACTTCACGTACACAATAATCTTCATATAACAGTACATAACTCTAGGACCTACATATATAAAATCCAACATGGCGACCATCCGAAATATTTAGTCGGTTCTCAATATCTGCGAATCTATTACAGCAATCAAACTGAAATGTTGTATGTAGATAGAGGCAATTAACATAAGTAGGAAATATGAAAATAGGCTGTATAGTTCTTCACGGAACTACTTGTTTGATTTAGTGCCAATGACTCTGACGTATGCCTCGGAGACCTGGGTTATGAAAGGAAGGGAAAAGAGAAAATACAGGCCAGTGTGATGAGGTTCTTGAGAAGCAGTATTGAAGCTACAAAGATGGACAGAATAAGAAATGAGAGGACCAGAGAATTAATGAAGGAGGAACCATTACAGGGTGGTATAGAGAAATCTAGACTTAGATGGTATGGACATATAAAACTAATAAAGGAGAAGAGGATGCCCAGGAGGATACACGAGACGAAGTGGGAAGGAAAGAGGCCGAGAGGAAGACCGAGGGACAGGTGGCTGAAGGGGGTGGAAGAAAGCGTGAAGAAGAGAGGAGAAGACTGGACAAAGGTGGTGGCTGAGAGATGGTGGGAAGACAGAAGACGTTGGAGAGCCTTGTGTTCCAAACAGACCCGGCCAGTGGCTGGAAACTGTGCAAGATGATGATGATGATGACCCTATAGTCTCCTGACCAAAAGTCCTGCTCATCCTGCCAGAGCATTTCACTAATCCCAACCAAATCTAACCTCAACCTATCCATTTCCCTTTCCTTTTTTTTTTTACCTTCCACTTCCTAGCAGACTTCTAACATTCCACGCTCCGATCCGTAGAATATCAGATTTCCTCTTTGTCTCTTCTGTGATGTGTACCCCTTCTCGAGTAGTCCCCACCCGGAGATCCAAACGGGGGACTAGTTTACCTCCGGATTGGAATTTTACAAGGGAGGAGGCCATCATCATATGTAATTATGCATAGAGAGGTGCATATCCTCGGGAAGAGCGTTATGGCTGTAGTTTCCCATTGCCACTTAATTTCCGATATTATCCAATATCATACCAAAAAAAGTATCAAATACCTTCAAAAATATGAGTTATTGACCCAAAAAGTGTAAAGCAATCTAATAAGTTCCATAAATTGACAAAATAATTATGTATACTTTTAGAAAATGACCTATCAAATTGAATAAAAAACAAAAATGACGGGAATATGACGTAATAAATGTAGGAACTATGATCTGAATTTCTGTATAAGTTGCCAATGTCTGTGGTCAACCAATTGAAAGATGACATTTCATCAAATGTCGGTCCCTAATTACCACTATATATTTGTAAATGAATTCGTCAGAGACAATCAAAGACGCTACACCATGACTTTCCCGGTGCCCCATGTGAACTTCTTTCTCAAATCGTTTTATAACTTTGTTTTTGTTATTTCATTGGAGGGTCTTGTATATTGTAGTCGTTTATCCCTGTGTACTTGGGTGTGTGTGCAGAATTGTGTCTGATAAATACGGACCAGATTTTTTGAAAATGCATATACGCATATGCAAATGCATATTTTGTGGGTTTATTGGATTTATTGCATATTCTGAACATAACAGCATATTTTATCTTTTACGAAATTAACCATAATTTAAAGCATCTGGAACAAGTTGATTTCGCCTGAGTATTGGGCATCCCTTGTAAGCAATAGATAACGAGATAGCAGTATTTTACACCTGGCATTTCAAGAAATATATGGGGTGCGACATTCCTTTCACCATCTGGGTAGTATTCCTTGAAAGCAACTTTCTGAGGAACAGATAACGAGTTAAAAGTATTTTACGCATGCATGCTGCCTCAAAATGCCTAAAGAGAATAGCAGCAGAAATAATTTATTAAATCAGTGGGTATCAGATACGGTAATAGTGATTATTCAACTGATAGCGTTGTAGTCTGTTGTCCAATATGCTCGAAGGAAATGAAATGTGAAGAGAAATTTCAACTTAAACAACATGCAAAAACGACTGCACATATTACGGCAAAGGAGGGAAAGAAGAGTGAAGAAGATTGGCTTATTGTTAAGTGCATATTTTTCCATTTTTAATGCATATTTTATACCTTTTTTGTGCATATTTGCATGCATATTTTAATCGTTTTTCGTGTATAAATGTCCGGTCCCTACTGATAACCACTGTTATTGTGATGGCTGTATTAGTGCGTGTATTTCTAATTCAGGTGATGATTGGGAAGGAAGTGGTCGTGGTCTTGAGTTAGAAACCATCCCGTCATTTGTTTGCAGTGGTAAAGCACAGAATGACAAAAATAAATAAGAATGTTCACACTTCGACTTGAATGCATTTTCTGGAGTCTTTACTTCCCATGGCCCGGTCACGGACACCAAGATTAACGGTTGAGTGGTCCCGACGCGCTGTCCACACTTCACCCCATAATCTGCAGGCCAGATGGCTGGGCAGCGGTCGCTTGGTAGGCCTAGGCCTTCATGAGCTGTAGTGCCAGGGGTTTGGTTTGGTTTCCTTGGAGCACGTTGCTCCATTATTATATTATCTTGCGCTTCAATGATAAACAAGCCGTCTATCGAGGCACGCTTCGTTGCTCTGGAGCGTGCTACACTATCCGAGCCGAGTGGAGCCGAGTCGCCCCGAACCAAAACGCGCGCTGGTCCGATACACGGTACACATAACCTCTGCACGTGTAAGATTCCACCCGTTTGAGTGACCCTGATATGCAGTAAGAGAGCGAGCGGCATCCTCGTACTCGAGCTGTGAGCACGAGGAACCTTCGAGAGCATCCCTCATACTCAGCTCTGCCTTAGTCTTCACAAATAGATTGAGTAAAAACAGCAACTCACGAGTCTTATTTTCAAGTTTAAACTAATATCATTAGTTATTCGTACACTTCAATAAAATTATCTTGAAAATACGCGTTGGTTAATTAACACTGCAACTTTTCAATCGGTCAAGACAATATAATCTCAATTATTGGAACATGCGGGAAAATAACCTGAACAAACTACATTTCATTAATTAATGTATTGACGCGCCCAATTCATGAATATAAAAATAAATAATGTGCAAAAGACGAGATGCACTTCAGGTCATGCAGGTCATGATAAGTTTTCCTCGATTCATGCACTTTGGAACGTGATAACACAAGTTCACAGACACAAGTCGAGTTTGGATCGCGGTATAATATTCTCTTACAGGCCTTATTATAGTGGATACCGTACACAGCCAAAGAAGTCACAAAGTCGCGTAAGTCCTGGTTCGCGTCCATCCATGCTATGTTCATTATGGCCTTGGTCAAGCAGAACTCTATCCAAATGTCCCTTCTCTGCAATGTCATTTCAGGCATTGACCTCTTCCAGTTGGTCATGGAAGGCAAAACGAACTTGAATCTTAAGTCCTCCAGTAAGGAGGGGTCCCGAGTGAGCTCATACACTAATTTCATTTAAAATATAGATATATTTGCTATGGGTTAAAGAAGAGAGAGACAACTATAGAATGACATGTTTCGCTCGTCAAGCGAACATCATCAGATCCAAATATATAAGACAAAATAGCTTTAAAAACACTACCAATCCCACAATACCTCCCGCAGAAGGTCACTGCCCTTAAAAAAGAATGGCAAAAACATAGAAAGTGTGGCAACTATTGCCGAAAAAATAACTATTTATTTTAATATCTACAAGGTTGCAAGACTGATAAATGACGATTCCACCAACAAACAGTCTCCCTCCACCACCTATCTATAAGGTGTAGCTAATATTGCTGTGATACACTTAAGCAATACGTCCCAAACTAGAATTGTAAACTAATATGCAGAATTGAAGAGCTTATTTCCAAAGTGGACGTAAATCCATAAAATGCAAAACTTCAGAAATCGCGTTTTTGTTTCTTGGTATAATTAAATTCACATATGATTATGGATATATTGTAATTTCATTCATTAATGTTATGCACATCCTGTGTTTTAAAAATATCCTATCATTGGAAATGGTGGTAATCATCTCCTGTAAGTTGAGTTAGGACGTTTCGGAAATAAATCATATATTGACATACGCTTTTAGTGACATTTAAGATCATTTATATGGTTTAAACACAAGAAACACAAACTGATGCTCTACATATTCTTTATAGTTAGCCATGGCCTTGATTTATCACGTGATATCACGTGATGACCAGAGAGACATCGGATTGGTCAACATGGATATAAGACACATTGGAAATAAATACACGTTGGAGCTACGTCGCTTTGCAAATAAACTTGGTTTCTAGATCTCTGTTAATATGGAATATACGACGGATTGCGACATATAACCTTTGTTGTACCTTGAGAGAACCTATAAATTTACTTATGACAAAAAAACTGAAAAACCGTCAATTTTGGATTTACGTCAGTTTGGAAATAAGCCCTTCAAATGACCTGCGAGTACTCTGCTGAGATTATGTTATAAAGCTAGAACTTCTTCTTCTTCTTCATTTCCCGTTTCCAGTTCCCTGGGTCGGGTTGCGAATCAAGGACCTCCACAGTTGTCTATCCCTCCACCATTCATTTCCTTCTTCCAATACTTCTTTGTCTTTTACTCCTCTTTTCTCTATGCTTTCCTTCACCGTATCTATCCACCACTTTCTGGGCCTTCCTCGTGGTCTTCCTCCTGGTATTTTCTCCATAAATATTCTTTTTGGTACTCTATATTCTTCCATTCTCATCGTATGACCGTACCACTTCAGCTTACTGGTTTCTATCTTGTTTTGCAGTTTTTGGGGACCCAGTTCTCTCCTTAATGTCCACATTTCTGATTTTATCCCTCAATGTCTTCCCTATTATTCCTCTAAGGAACTTCATCTCAGCTGCTTGGATTCGGCTTTCATCGCGTTTTGTTGTGTTCCTAGTACCTGCTGCATATGTCAAAATTGGTGTGTGATACATTGAGAATAGAACTTTCTTGCATTTTTCTGGGACTTCCTGGCTCCATACTAAACCTCTCACACACTGGTAAAACCCATTAGCTCGTTGGATTCTCTTTCCAATTTCTTCATTTATTGTACCATCTTCTGTGAGTATGCTCCCCAAATACTTAAAGCTTTTTACCATTTCCAATGGATTTCCATTGACTTCAATATTCTGGCTTCCTTCTCTCTTGTTTCTTTAAGAAGCTAGAAGTACGATACGTAAAAACAGTGTTTTTCTACTAGAAGCCAAATGTGTTGCATGATCTGTTAGGGACATTTATCTGAATAATAATGTTGTCCGACTGAAAAGTTGCAGTATTAATTAATTGTCAATAAGGCAACACTGGATAATTGTTTCAAAGCTCTCTATACGGTTTGTTAACACACTGCTCACCCTACAAAGAAAATCCCACGCTTGAACGGTGACCTTACTTTCAATAGAAAACACTTACCCGCGGTCTTGAATGACGAAGGTACTTTTGCAGGTCCTACTATGACACCGATCACTCGTCTTGTATTCCTCATCGAATGCATGCGATTCGTTTGTTTCTGGGTCTAAGCATTTATTAGGATCATCTGCAATACCAGACATACGTGCAATTACCATTATGAAGTTAATTTTGTAATATTTTGTCTCTTATAATAATGATTAGCAACATTTTGAAATTAACCCTGAAAAGTAATATTTAATTGCATCAGTGGCATTTTGCCTCTAAAAGTACAGTTTTGGTAGCATTTTGAAATTGATTTTGTAGCAAATTGACAGTGGTACGTATCCTAGCATAATTTATAGAATTATGAAATTGATTTTGTGACTTTTTTTTATGAGTAGGTTACATAAAAGTAGTGCTTTGAATTTGACAATATCACACTTTTTATAATTTGAAATAGAGTCGTTAAAGGGGCTTGAGCATCTTTGAAGGTAAAAATAAACTCTTTTTTTCATATATGAATACATTATGCTGTTTCATGGGCACACCTTCCGTATGAATAATGACCGGCTCACAAAGAACATCTGTTTTTTTTTTTTTAACCGAAGATCTCCAAGTTGAAATGGTTCCAAGAGTGTGAGAAAGATATGAGACAGGTGGGCATTATGGAGGATAAAATCAAAGACAGGAATGGTTTGAGAAGGATGGTGAAAAGCTATCAGGGTTTTACGGTGGAGGCAGAACCCAGAAGACGGAGAGGCCCTTTAACAGAGGAGCGGTAGAACAAGCTGATAGATGGGCTAAAGAGATACTGGCAAGATGTCAAAGCCGGCAAACGAACAAGACGCAGACTCTGAAATGAGAGTGGTTGTTAACACGCAGTCCATAGAGGCTGAAGTCGACCTTAATATACATAAAACTACCGGTATATATACAATATTAGCTTTCAAGACATAACCAAGAATATAAAATTGTATCAACTTTATGTCCCTTTTAACTGGTACCGTATGTAACATATTTTACACAGCGTCACCATTCTCTATGATTTAAAGATACGGCGATAATTTTGCCAGATAATGTGTTTTAATCATACGAATAACACATGCCAAGTTACTTTACATTTCACTAGCCATTTATGTTCTAAAAACCCAATTTCCGATTTAGAACGGCAAAAATAAATGAATCGGCTAGTTTCAAAACCCTATTAGTCACTCCTTATGACAATTTCGTTCTATGAGACAAAATGAAAGTTGAGGATAGATTACATAATAATGTGTATAAACCCCGTATGTGTGTACAATGGTCGTGAGGGGATCATAAATATTTGCATTATCATTATCATATTCATTTCCATTTCTATTATCATTATAATTTTCATTTCCATTTCACTTTCCATTTTCATATTTCCATTTTCATTATAATTTTCATTTCCATTTCCATTTTCATTTTCATTATAATTTCCATTTTCATTTTCACTTTCGCTTTCATTTTCATTTCCATTTTCATTTCTGTGACATGCAAGCCTGTCTCTAGACATTATTATGCATCTCTTGGACGCATATGTACCCCCCCCCCCCCTACCATTTAAAGCGCGCGCTAAGATGGCTTAGTGTAACTAATGGTCTGCAGGTGGCAGCGCTTATCGGCAAACTGCAAATTGTGGGTTGTGATTTCAACCGCTAGAGCGCGACATAGGTGTCTTCCGGCGAGCCTCTAGTCAAACTCCTCCACAAAAAAAAATATCTTCGTTATTAAACAAAAGACTGTATATGCATCATACCGCCAAATTATTTTAATGGTGCCGTGTGAAAATTATTTTGATACGCACATTGTCACAGTATGTGGCTCCCTTGGATTGGTCAAATTTAAAAAAAAATGGTACATGGTGGGAGAGTCCTTTTCTCCAGGCCTCCATCTTGTGAGTTGCGACTTGTAACTGATTGCTGGTCTAAGAAAGACGTAAATTTTCGTTTCTCGTCTGAGGGGGATATATCATTCTGTTTTGATGAGTATGAAGAATGTGGTGTGCAACTATCATCTGTGATATTCGTGAACGTGTTTTTCTGCCTAAATATGAAGATATGATGTTATATGGTTGCATTTCAACGTGCTCTGCTGGCAGCCATTTGCATGCCCTTTTTTGGTGATCTAAATTATTTAAAGATATCTTGTTTGTGTTTTTAATATTAGTATCTCCCAAAAAGGATTTCTTAAAGTATGTCTTTATGTTGTAATATAATTTAAATTGTTGGAGCTCCATATTTTATTTCTTCTGAAGGTTTTTTTTTTTGGCGTGTTTGCCATCTCTTGATGAATACAGTACTTTTGCATTTGTCAGTTGGCACAGGCTAGAGTAAAAGGTGGCTTTTCACCGATGTCTCAGTCTCACTCATGGCTGTGATTATATGGAAGCTACTGAGGTATGGGTGGGGCTTAGTAATGGCATTCGGGGCACAGTCAGTGCCTGTGAATGCTGTGAAAGGTTCAACTCATAGGGTTAGGACTACTGTTCTGACTCTGTGAGGAAAGCAATGGCAAACTACCTCACTCCTCTTCTTGCCTAGAACGCCTCAAAATGGTGCTGCCTTGGGTTTTTGTGGGTATCTACTCACATAACGTAACGGCGGTACTTTTTGAGGATCCAACCAGCCTTCGGGCTGACTACCTAACAGACAGACGAAGGCTTTTTGGCAAGGTAAAAAAAAAGGTTTGCACTGAATATGTAAAATTTTGTTAAATAGTGTTAGTCCGGGGGACACTTCTATGTTTTCTTTCAAATTTTATTATTTGGTGTCTTGCTAAGACGTTTTCTTCTTGTTATATTCTGGTACTGACCAGACTAGTCAATTGAGTAGTAGGCCTAATTTTGATCGTTAGTCGATTGGTTTTTATTTTTCATCCGTAGCATTTTAAAATACTATTTGTTCTCTTCGTGTCTAGATTTTATTATATCTTCCTGTTTTCTCACTGGAGGAGTAAAAATGTTTGGTTAAAATTCTGCGTTTGATGTAAATTAGAACTGGATATACCTTCAACTGTTCTGTTGCCATGGCAACTTGTTGACCGTAGTGCATTGTGGTCTGATGCCTATTGTTTTGGCGTGTGTTTGAAGTAAACGTTCGAGTGTTATTTTGATGTTTTATTAGTTTTTTTTTAATAATTCTTTGTCTTTCCTTTTTGGAGTTTTCTGTTTTTGTACTATTGCGTGTATCTTTCGGTAACTTTGTTTATGGTAAAGTTTGCATTTTTTTTTCTTTTTGGTTCTTCGTCGTCCCTCGTGGTTCAGTTGAAAGTATGCCAGGTATATCTTAAGTGTTTTGGTGCTTCCTTATTTATTTCAAGGCTTTTCCTTCTCTTTCTTCAGTTAATATCTCATGGTATTTTTAATGTTACATTTTACTAATCAAACTTCCTACCTAAATAATAGTTGTTGTAAAATTGTTTTGGTCTCTTAACTAAATGTTTCGTTAGTTTCCCTCAGGTAATTGTTAATTGGTACCGTCCTTAAGCCTTGTTTTTATCTCCAGTGAGAATTTTAGGAAGGTGTGTTTAAGTTTTAATATTTTATGTGTGCTGATGCATTTTCTGTTCTCTTGTGGAGCTGTTAATTTATGATTAAATTTTAGTTTAATATTGAGCTATCTGTTGTGGCATTATTTCGTCGGTGACATTTCTGTAGGTTATGGGAGGGTATCTGTAGACGAGCCTGTGGGATTCCTCCCCTCCACCTTCCTTTTCTGTAGGTATTCTTCTGTCGGGGTATGTATGCTGGCGGTGAGCTGCAGTTGCGGGCGGTCCTCTGAGAAAAGGTAAGTAGGGCCCATCCACCCTAACCCCCCTTGCAAAGTGTGTCAATTTCCATTGTCATTTTCATTTTCATTTTCATTTTCATTTTCATTTTCATTTTCATATTCATTTCCATTTCTATTATTATTATAATTTTCATTTTCATTTCCATTTTCATTTTCATAATCATTTCAATTTTCATTTTCATTTCCATTTCCATTTTCATTTTCATTTTCATTTTCATTATAATTTTCAATTCCATTTCCATTTTCATTTTCATTATCATTTCCATTTTCATTTTCACTTTCATTTTCATTTCCATTTCCATTTCAGGGACAGATGACCTCGTAGTTCCGCCCCTTAAAACAACAATAACAATATATATAATCCATTTCCATTATCATTTTCATTTCCATTTCCAACATCATTATCATTATTGTTACGTGCAAAGCCCGTCCCAACATTTTTATTATGCATCTATTTCGATGTCCTGGTACCTTCGCCCTTTAAAATGCCCACTAAGATGACTTGGTTTGGTTAATGAACTCGAGATGGCAGCATCTATCGGGTCCTCGAGCTGGAGTTGTGTCTTCTGCCGCTAGAGTGAGACATTGGTATCTTCTGGTCTCGTCTCATCGAGACATATTTGAAAAAGTATATTATTCTACGTCATTAAACAAAAGACTATATATGCATCATGCCGCCAAAGCGTTTTAATGGTGTCGTGTGAATATTATTTTGTTATTCACATTGTCGTAGTGTGTGGCAAATTTGGATTTGTCCAATTTAAATAAACCTGGTGCATGTTGGGTGGCCTTCTTCGCTATTGACCTCCATCTTGTGAATTATGACTTGTGACTGATTGCTGGGTGAAGAAAGACGCAAATTGTGGATCTCGTCAAGGGGCGAGGGCTTATGCCCTCGTCCCCGCTAACTTGGGAATGTATCCCAGTATTTGATGATGCATGAAGAATTATGTGTGCAACTATCATCTGTGATAATCGTGAAAGTATTTTCTTGGGCCTTAATATGGAAATGCGATGTTTGGTGTGCATCTCTTCGACGGCGGTTGGCAGCGATCTCCTATTTTATTTTATTTTTGGTGATATCAATCCTTTAAGGATATCTAAGTAGTGTTGTAAACATTAGTGTCTCCCCAAAAGGCTTTATTAAGGTATGTTTTGACATTTTATTTATTTTAAATTTTTGGAGCTCCATATTTTTCATTGTGTACTGAGTGTTTTGTTTTTTGTTCTGAAGGTTGACTTTGGCCTAGATATGTCACCTCTGAATATGTAAAATTTGGTTAAACAATATTAGTTCGGGGAAAACTACTATTTTTCTTCTAATTTTATTATTTGGCGTCTGGCTAAGGCATTTTCTTCTTATTATATTCTTGTACTGACCAGACGAATCTATTAACACTAGGCCTAATTTTGATCATTAGTCGGTCGGTTTTTATTTTGATTCGTTGCCCTTTAAAAACTATTTGATCTCTCAATGTCTTGAGTTTGTTTTTATCTTCCTGTTTTCTCACTGGAGAAGTTTTTTTTAATGTAAAATTAGGCGTTTGACATAAATACGTGCTGATTACCTTCAACTGTTCTTGGTGGCCATGGTAACTTGTTGACAGAAGTGCATTGTGGGTTTTTGTTTCTGGCGTGTGTTTGAAGTGCACGTTCATGGGTCATGGTGATGTTGTTTAACTTATTTTGGTTTTAAATTATCATTTGGTTTTCCTTTTTTGGAGTTTTCTTTTGTGTACTCCTGCGTTATTCTTTCGGTACCTTGTTTATGGTAAAATTTGCACTATTTACCTTTTTTGATTCTCCAAGGCCCTCATGGTTCAGTTGGGAGGATGTCAGGTACATATTAAGTGTTTAATTTTTTTTGTGGCTTTTCATTCTCTGACCTCAGGTAATTGTTAATTGATATCGACCTTTAACCTTTTTTTATCCACAGTGAGAATTCTAGCTGAGGTTTTATTTTATTTTTTGTAATTTTATGTTGGCTGATGCATTATCTGTTCTCTGGTGGAGTTGTTCTTTTAAAGTTAACATTAAATTTTCTTTTAAGGCAAGCTACTGTTGTTGCATCATTCCGTCGGTGGCAGTTCTGTTAGTTATCTGGGGTTTTTCTGTAGACGAACCTGTGGGTCTTCTCCTTCTCCACCTTCTTCCACCTATAGGTGTTCCTCTGTTGGGGCATGTCAACTGGCGGTGAGTTTGCTGTTAGCGATGCGGACCGCTGAAGAAAGGTAAGTAGGCCCATCCACCCTAGCCAACCCGTGTCATTTTGGTAGCAGAGCGAGCTCGTGTATCGCTTCTGCAGCTATCCCCTCCCCCGTACCCGCAAGCCCGTTTATGGACCCTTCTGGTGCTGATAGGACGGTTACTGATGAGATGGGTCATGTCAGTGTGCTTTATGTTATTTTATGTTAATCCTTGTCGTTTGTTTAAGCCTCCGTGGCTTAGGCGGCAGCACGCCGGCCTCTCACCACTGGGTCCGTGGTTCAAATCCCGTTCACTCCATGTGAGATCTGTGCTGGACAAAACGGAGGCAGACAGGTTTTTCTCCGGGTTCTCCGGTTTTCCCTGTCAAAATGTCATTCCAGCAACACTCTCCACTATCATTTCATTTCATCTGTCATTCATTTAATCATTGCCCCAGAGGAGTGCGTCAGGCCTCGGCATCCGGCACAGTCCATATCCTCGCCGCTAGATGGGGGCTTCATTCATTCCATTCCTGACCCGGTCGGAGACTGGAAGCAGGCTGTGGATTTTCATTTTCCTTGTCGTTTGTTTGGTTTCATTTTTGCCTCTATAAATCCATGTGGTGATATTTGAAGTGACCTGTTCCTAGCAAGGTTTCTGTGCTGTATTATATCCTATTTATGATGCAACTTTCCCAATGAAGAAGAAGCTTGGTAAGTGACTGGCATGTATTCTTGGCATGGGAAATGTGGGTTTTTTGATATTCTGATAGCCTACATGCTGCGAGTGAAGGCATCGAGGAGCCCTGTCTGAAGCTGTTCGCCCTGTGATTTGTAGCAATTTGTTGTGTTGTAGCTTCCTGTTCTGGAGCCTAGCAAGGGGTGACGTCTGCTGGCCTGGGCAGTGTTGTGCATGATTTTTTGGGTCAAAATTTCAGGTATCGAGGCAGTGTTGGTGTCTTGGAAGTCTGTTGTGTGCCTATATGTTTCTTTTGCATTAAATTCTGTTGTGATATGCCATCCTCGTGATATATTTATTATGGAACTGTCACGCCTACTGGTGTTATGGCGAAGTGTAGTCCGATTAAAAGGGCTAAACTATGGAAATCAGCCCTCCCTATGTCCCTACTGTGGTGCGAAAAGGCACATTTAACGTGCATGTCACTATTATTTGCTAGGAATTCTTCCCAAACTCATTCAAGGTGTTTGTTTTGAGATGTTTTATCGCAGTGTGCGATTTGTAAATTTTTGTTAATACACTTACTTTATGCTGCAATCGAGCTGGGATGAGTGTGTATGTTGTGAAAATCGTGTCTGTGTGTATTTGTTAACGTTAGATTTTGATTTAGATTTGTAGCGTGGGGTAATTTAGGGTTTGTTGTGTTTGCTAAAGTAAGTCAGGACCGTATTTTTATTAGTTGCTTTCCTTGTAATTTTGAACTAAACCTAATATGTAGGTGTGTTTTACGTGGAGATATCTACTGTCTGGGGTTAGCTAGGTTAGAAGTATGGGATTCTTTCTTAGTTTGATCCCTGGGCAGGTTGTATATAGGACTTGCACGATCCGAATGGCTCAGGTATGGGACTGGTCTGTTCGATGACATGCGAGTATGTGTCATGTAATGTAATAGTCAGGGTATTGTGTTTTAATTGTGTTTGTTTGTGTTATGATATCTCTACGACTACATAACTTGCATATTTGAGTATTAATGGGAATTATTTTTGTGGGTGGTTAAAACTTATGTATTGCTGCTATTTGAGTATGTTGTGCGATGAATATGTTGTGGTGAATATGAGGTCTCAGTTCGTGAACAGCCATAATGTAATGTGCTTTCCGGTTAGTTAATTAATATAGGGTCTTCTAAATTTACTGGGGTTAAATTTCTGTTGGCAATTGTGGTCATCAGCTTCTGTAAGTCAGCTTGTTTTTCATTTAAATCCAGTAATCTGTTGTTGCTGGAAATCAGGGTCATCAGTTGCCTCATGCTAACTGTAAATAACATAGGCATACTGTTTAGTTCATGCTATGGCAGTCACGGTCATCAGCCACTGTAACTTAAGTAAAATTTTCTGGTTTTGACTGGTAATTCTAAATTTTTTCTGCTTAAATCGTTAGGAATGGTGCGTTAGAGTTCCCTGTTAGCCTCGTCTTTCGACAAGAGCGGCTTGTTTTCTCATCTAACCGTATTTTCGGGCCATGTAAGTCATCCTTTGGTTGTACGTGTTCGTGTCTTAACCCTGAACGAGGAAACCGCATTTGTACTCCTTGTACTGTTGAACTTAAGTTCTTTTTATGTTGGATTTTTCTCACCCAGGCGGATTTCGGCTGTATAGTCATCTGGTGTCGAACCTCAATTTCGTTCCTTGTGTTAGTGTATTGGTGTTTGGTTTTCTGCGCTGCCATTTCCCCTTCGTTTTTTGTCGTTACTGTAGCTGCGTTTTTATTTCTCATTGTCCCCATGCCAAGCAATGTGTGCGATCACGAACCAACAAATGTAGATGCATACATGTCAGCTTAACTAATTTTCTTTTTCAAAGCCCTAAAGCAAATAATATATCCAGAGTGCATCTGTCGCACATAAAACGAGGTGGAGAGATTTGTAATGAAGAAATCGTACCATAAATTTGTAAACTGATATTTGGTATAATGTAGAGTATCCCTAACCTTCATTGAAGCCTACAGGCATCTGTTCCTTCTGGAATTTTGAATTGGATTTGCAAACTCTACTGGGATACAACTTGTAACTGTTGGGTAATTCCCATTTAATGGTAAAATGTTAACATCGTGTAATAGCCTAACCTTTGTGAAATTGTAACTAATTTTGATGTTCACGTAGAAGATGCTTGCATGTAAGTAGGACTCGGTGGGAGACCTAACTCATGGTGATCTTGTATACCTGTTTCCATGGGAATTTGAGTGGTCATTCCTCTACCGTAGCTCCTTCAGAATGCATAGTCGTTCAACTCATGTACTCTAGAAAAGTCTAACTAGTCTGTAAAAACGTAACCTTGGTAATGAACTTTACTTCGGTAAATCTCGCTATTTAATGAACTATTGTGAGCACGGATCTAGGTCATGGTCAGGATTTTCTTCATGTAAATTCAAACTTGTTTCTCATTTGTAAAATGTATTAAGAATTAGTAATTTCTGTAAACTTTTATTTTTGAAATAAGATTATCAACTGTTTTGTAAATGGCTGCCCACTCGTCGCATGGTATCTTGCACATTGCATCCACCTACTTCGTCAAAAGCTAACAACATTGGACTTATTGAACATTTACCTAACGCGTCTCGGACTCTGAAAGCACTGAAGGTGCTGGTGTAATGCGTTTCCGGAGACTTATGGACACAGTGAAGCTGTTAACTAAGTGGCTTGCGAGGTGATCAATTTTCCCTTCACTGATAATCTGACCCTGCACTCTTCCTAACCAAAACGATGCGGTTTTATCCATCGATTGGAGTTAACTGGTGAACATTATCTTCTGGAAACAATGCTTGGTGGATCGACTAGTTATGGAGTACTGCCTATGCCTTGGCATATTCGTGAACAGTGTTCACGCTTAAGGGAGGGAGACTGTTACGTGCAAAGCCCGTCCCATCATTTTTATTATGCATCTATTTCGATGTCCTGGTACCTTCGCCCTTTTAAATGCCCACTAAGATGACTTGGTTTGGTTAATGAACTCGAGATGGCAGCATCTATCGGCTCCTCGAGCTGGGGTTGTGTCTTCTGCCGTTAGAGTGAGACATTGATATCTTCTGGTCTCGTCTCATCGAGACATATTTGAAAAAGTATATTATTCTACGTCATTAAACAAAAGACTATATATGCATCATGCCGCCAAAACGTTTTAATGGTGTCGTGTGAATATTATTTTGTTATTCACATTGTCGTAGTGTGTGGCAAATTTGGATTGGTCCAATTTAAATAAACCTGGTGCATGTTGGGTGGCCTTCTTCGCTATTGACCTCCATCTTGTGAATTATGACTTGTGACTGATTGCTGGGTGAAGAAAGACGCAAATTGTGGATCTCGTCAAGGGGCGAGGGCTTATGCCCTCGTCCCCGCTAACTTGGGAATATATCCCAGTATTTGATGATACATGAAGAATTATGTGTGCAACTATCATCTGTGATAATCGTGAAAGTATTTTCTTGGGCCTTAATATGGAAATGCGATGTTTGGTGTGCATCTCTTCGACGGCGGTTGGCAGCCATCTCCTATTTTATTTTATTTTTGGTGATATAAATCCTTTAAGGATATCTAAGTAGTGTTGTAAAAATTAGTGTCTCCCCAAAAGGCTTTATTAAGGTATGTTTTGACATTTTATTTATTTTAAATTTTTGGAGCTCCATATTTTTCATTGTGTACTGAGTGTTTTGTTTTTTGTTCTGAAGGTTGACTTTGGCCTAGATATGTCACCTCTGAATATGTAAAATTTGGTTACACAATATTAGTCCGGGGAACACTACTGTTTTTCTTCTAATTTTATTATTTGGCGTCTGGCTAAGGCATTTTCTTCTTATTATATTCTTGTACTGACCAGACGAATCTATTAACACTAGGCCTAATTTTTATCATTAGTCGGTCGGTTTTTATTTTGATCCGTTGCCCTTTAAAAACTATTTGATCTCTCAATGTCTTGAGTTTGTTTTTATCTTCCTGTTTTCTCACTGGAGAAGTTTTTTTTAATGTAAAATTAGGCGTTTGACATAAATACGTGCTGATTACCTTCAACTGTTCTTGGTGGCCATGGTAACTTGTTGACAGAAGTGCATTGTGGGTTTTTGTTTCTGGCGTGTGTTTGAAGTGCACGTTCATGGGTCATGGTGATGTTGTTTAACTTATTTTGGTTTTAAATTATCATTTGGTTTTCCTTTTTTGGAGTTTTCTTTTGTGTACTCCTGCGTTATTCTTTCGGTACCTTGTTTATGGTAAAATTTGCACTATTTACCTTTTTTGATTCTCCAAGGCCCTCATGGTTCAGTTGGGAGGATGTCAGGTACATATTAAGTGTTTAATTTTTTTTGTGGCTTTTCATTCTCTGACCTCAGGTAATTGTTAATTGATATCGACCTTTAACCTTTTTTTAAAATCTACAGTGAGAATTCTAGCTGAGGTTTTATTTTATTTTTTTGTAATTTTATGTTGGCTGATGCATTATCTGTTCTCTGGTGGAGTTGTTCTTTTAAAGTTAACATTAAATTTTCTTTTAAGGCAAGCTACTGTTGTTGCATCATTTCGTCGGTGGCAGTTCTGTTAGTTATCGGGGGTTTTTCTGTAGACGAACCTGTGGGTCTTCTCCTTCTCCACCTTCTTCCACCTACAGGTGTTCTTCTGTTGGGGCATGTCAACTGGCGGTGAGTTTGCAGTTGCGATGCGGACCTCTGAAGAAAGGTAAGTAGGCCCGGCCCATCCACCCCCACCAACCCGTGTCAATTATCATTTCCATGTCGATTTCCATTATCATTATATTTTCAGTATCATTATCATTTTCATGTTCATATAACATTATCGTTCTTGAGGCTCGTGTTCGAATTCCGGCGCTGCCAAAAATTTAATTCTGATCTGAGGTCTGGAACGGGGTTTACTGACAAACTGAGTAGTGGTGGATTTGATGCCAACTTCAGCCATCTAGGAAGGGTATTTCTGTGGATTCCTACTTCTACTTCAGGTGAATATCGGGATGGTTCCTAACATAAGGTCACGCCCGCTTCCTTCCCAATCATCACCTGAATCACAAATAAACACACTAATACAACCATTACAGTAACACAGTTTTTCAGACAAAATTCTACACTGACCCCCAAATACACGGGGTTGAATTACCAGGATGTCCAAGCCCCTCAAATGAAACAACAGCAACAATAACTTCATTTAACATCTCTACATAGTATAAAACAAAGTCCCCGATTCTTGGATGTAACCACTGGCTTAATTTTGATGCGGTTTTCACCATTCAGTAAAGGATTTCTCGAGGAAGGTTTCGGTAGAAAAAACATTCATTTATGACCAAAGGAAGCAGAGCAGTTACGATTTCAGTGAATTGAGTCGAAGAAAAACCTGCCGTCCGTGCGCCTTTTAAGCTTACGCTGAGTAAACATTTAAATATACCAGAAGAAGCCCGGGAGGGTTGCTGGTATATTTTTTATTGTGAAGGTTGGGTGCAATTTATTCGTACTGTAAATGTTTATTACGTTTTATACTCGAATAAAGTGGACACAAACATCAATTAATTATATGAGTATGAATCTTGTCTCTCTTTGAGACAAAAATACAATGTTATTCATTTTGTTTTTAGAGTCTCGCAAGTCACGGAGTTTAAAACTTATCTATAGGCAAAATTAATTTAATAAAAGTTCACATCAATGATGTATTTCCATAAGTATTAACGCTCTGAGGCTAAACATTTCACAAATACGTGATGGTTTATTCAGCAATCTTTTTTTTTAATGTTTTCCTACAAGGTTATATTTTGTAGCTTGCGGGGTTTCAAAAATAACTGATTCAATTATGATTTGCCGTGCCAAGCCTGAGTTCCTAATATTCAAGTGGACTGAGATATTATGAGCAACACAAACTAATAATCCCATCAGTAATTCAACAATTGAGGTGTTCACGCTGCCTGAATACACACCAGGAAGTTTTACAGGGTACTGATGATTATCTATGGGAATCTTTCCTCTAAATTTGAGAGTGTATTAACAATGTGGTGGTAGTTAATAATGAGCCTGAATATTTTAATTCGGATCAGATATAGGATTGCTGAAATAAAGGTAATTGAATTTTATTTACAGTCTACTTCACCTTAAATAAATTACTAATGTAGCCTTATAATATGTCTCCCATCACGGAAACTGAACATTCAGATAAATATGCGTAAAATACAAGAAGTAAAATATTTGAAAACACAGAGTACGCTTCAAAAACATTTATACATCCATAGCCACATCATTTTGATTCTCCAAATAAGGTACAAATAATCAATATCAAAACAACCATTTTATTGAAAATGATATTTCAATAAGATTCTACATCCTCAGCCACGTCATTTTGACCTTTTTCCAAAGAAGGTACAAATCATCGAAATTAACGACCAATTTATTTGACGACAATAATATTTTGAAAACATAGGAACGTATTTTAATACCGTTTCCAACTCCATGGATTTTATCTATTTTAGAACCTCAAAACTTTTTTTATATAAGCAATATATGTTCTTATATGTGTTTTAAAATTTCAATATAAATCAATTGTCAGTTCTAATTTTTAAAGAAAATATACAGTATATATTTTAACGATTTATTCTAATTAGACTATTTCAGATTATAATTAACAGTATTTTTAACATAATTTCAATATTATTTTGGAGATTAGTTTACGATTAGTGAGAAAATTGATGACAGTGAATATTTTATTTCTAGTGTTCATCTCTTTTTGCATAGGATGTTAATGTTAGATTGATGCTCTTAGTTTAATATTTTTATTTTTAGTATAACTGAAGAAGGTTGCAAGTTAACTGAAACTGGTATTATATTCTTCTTTCTTTGTTTCTTTGTTTCTTTCTTTCTTTCTTTCTTTCTTTCTTTCTTTCTTTCTTTCTTCGTCATGCCCGACTAAAGAGCGTGGTTGAACTTATTTAGCTGATGGCATTGCCTTTCTCATCTCCCAAAATCTCTTCATCTTCTCGCTGTGGCTTCTCTTGCGATCTTCTGACCAGGGTTTGTTGGTGATAGTGCTTGGATGGCCTTCAAAGCGGTGATTATCGACTAATTCTCTGAACATAGCTCTGTCTAGTACAAAGTCATCTGTGATGCCTATTTCCTGAAGATCTTTTCCAACTTCAAGCAGCCAAGTGTTTTTAACTTTCATTGACAGGGCAAGGTTAACAATCCTATTGGTCAGTCTCTGACTGCCCATCCTGAGGATATGTCCGTAAAATTTCAATCGTCTTTTCCTAAATGTGTCTGAGATTTTCTCCGAGTGCTTGTATAAGTCTTGGGATTTTCTTTTAATCCAGATTCCCCCTGTATAGACTGGTCCAGCAATTTTTCTTAAGATGTTCCTTTCTTGCTTTTCCACATCTTTAATTAGTGATCGGCCTCCCAATTATCAGCGTTTCAGAAGCCTATAATGCTTCAGGCTTGATTACAGTGTTGTAATGCTATAATTTTGCATTTCTGGGTACAGATTTTTTATTATATCTGTTCCAAGTGAGTCTGTAAGCTTTTTTCAGTTTAGGGATCCTTTCTTTGTTTGCTTCACGATTCAGTCCGGAAGGTTGGATGACTTCTCCCAGGTATTTGAATTTAGACACTACAGATATTTTATCGAATTTGGTTGTCATTGGTTGTCTATCTAAGTGCCGAAGACATCCCTGGTATTACATTATAATTAGTTCCAATATATTATTTACTTTAAGGTGGATTATCATATATTTACCTATTCATTAGGTAAAATGTTATCTTGATTTGTTGGACCCTGGAAAAACCGTACAACAGGCATGGCAAGGACCTACAAGTATTCCTGTAATACAAATAAAGGCCGAGAATACCAATACGTCAATTTTATGGTAGTTTATTGTATAACTTCTTGCTTTCAGGTAGAATATAACTTCTTGCTTTCAGGTAGAATCAAAGTTGTATTCACTATTTCAAACGGTGTTTTAAAGCCACTATGTTTGCAAACATTGACACTGTCAAGTGTGATGAACCTTCATAACGATGTTGGTGATGATAATGATAATAACTGTTGTTTTCAGCGGCCTAACATCTTGGTAATCGGCCCCTAATTGTTTGGGTAGTAGTGAAAATGATGAAATGGAAACTACTGCTACAACTACTAACAAGAGACTTATCTCTAACTTACATACTCAAAGAAAAAGGGATAAGGGAAATGAAGCACAGGAGAAAAAGAAATGTCCTCAACCCTCGAAGATGGAGGATTGAGGGACTTAGAAGGAAGGAGCGTCATGAAAGGCAGATAAGAAAGGGAAAGAAGGGAGTGTCTGCCTGGAAAAAGGGGGAAAATCTGTACGCACCTCAGGAATGCCCCTGGTCGCCAACTCCCAAACTGATCAGCCGTGAACCTTTGAGGGTGTAGCACTATCCAGGGTGCACCTTAAGTGATGTAGTTACAGACACCCTGCCTCCTTTAGGGCCCTGAACACAAGGCAGGAGGTACCAGAAAACGGTAACTTTAGTCTGAAATTGAATGGCCAACAAATTCAACAGGTCGACAAATTTTAATATTTTGGTTGTTGATTTATTGATTTATCGTATGGCTTTTGGTGCCGGGAGTGTCCGAGGACATGTTCGGCTCGCCTGAGTCTGTAGCTACTTCAAGTGGACACCCTTAGGGTGAGCTACAGTTTCCGTTCAATTTCAAGTAGTTCCAACTTTCGCTACCAGATATCAATTATACCTAGTGGTGATCGTTGGAACTTTGATAGAGCGTTCCGACGAAATCTAACCTAAGAATTTAGCTTTACACAAGTTTAGTCTGTGGAAGGATCTTTTACATGCCATAAATCTACGACATGGGACCGCCGGCTTTACTTCCCCTCCGAAGGAAGGCATACTGAAGAATTTTTAACGCCAATTAACATAAGTAGGATATATGAAAATAGGCTTTAGTTCTTCACGGAACTACTTGTTAATATTGGGGTGACAGGTACCACACCGAATTTACGCATATGGCTGCACTTGAATGTTCTTGCAGATGGTATTCAATGTGGTGCATAAAACACAAAAAATTCCCTCCACCGAAATACCACCATGAGATTTTATATCGCCCTACGTAATCGTGGCCACGTAAACAATTATAAGCACCGCGCTGTTACGAGCTCGATAAAGCACTGCCAGTGTTGTCCACTAATGCAAGTAAGCGTCAACTGCCCCATTGTTGAACTCGACGAACTCCGTCACATTTACTCATTACCAGCAGAGGTGGACAATATACTTAAAAAATGTATTTTCGATAGTAAAAAAGAATAGTCCTTGAAAATACAGAATTGTCTTATGAAATTAAATTATTGAAGGAGGAGATTGTAGTTTTACGTGACCGTGAATCTTGTGATTATGAGCCACGGGACCTCCTTTTTACGTGGAATCTGAACCACAGGACATGGCATTTCACTTCGAAAACTCACATCCATTGACCAGGAATCAAATCCAAGACCACCTTGGTGAGAGGCCAGCGGCTTGACCGCTGCGCCACCATGCCCCCGAATTAAATTGAAAATACTGAGCAATATCAGTAAAGTATTCTTGCAAACCATTTATTTCAAAATTCTTAATGGACTGGAAATCTTCGTCGCTGGAAGTATTAGGTATTATCAGATTAATTTTAAAATGCAATTTTGTATTTTGATCGATTCAGGTTTTGTATTATGCATTTATTAACGAAAATACATGTTTAGAGTATTTTGCCTAACTCTGATTACCAGTTTGTTCCATCCACCTATAGATAAAATCGCAAACGTTATTTTGATAATGGCACCACACACTATTATATATCTGATTAAAGGGGCTGATACACCTGGAATGCATGCATTTTGTAAATTACTCTATATCTATGGAACCATCACAGGGATTTGAATTAAACTTAGTACACTTATAGTACAAATGCTGGGCTTTCATTTGATGTATAAGTTTTAAAATTCGGTATGTACAAGTGTAATAAAATTAGCATATTAAAATATTAGAAAATTATTTTTTGAATGTTACAAAAAACATAATTTCTTGAAAACTATCAATGTGATTGGCATAAACAATTTTTTTCCTTAAAGACATACTAAATTACCCAGGATAGACCTATATGAACTTAGAGGAAGAATAAGTTACCCTTTCATAGGTATTTCATTTGAATATTGAAAGAAAAAAAAGAATTTCACATGGTGTTTTAGATGCACTGAGCATATTTCTCAAAGGAATTCAATAATTGAGGTTGATCCTCTATAAGTTAGTTCCCACAAGGGTAATTCCAAATTTCATGCATTTTGGACCATTAGTTCTTGAGTTATTGTTTTTTTTTTTGTGAAAAAATTACACTTTTGTGAAAATGGCTCTAAACATTGTATATACATTTCCACTTACACATAACACTCAGCTGACAGTTCAGTACATGCATGGATTTAAATCGTAATATCTCGGTCAAAATTGGAAATTTCGCTATAAAACTTCAGATTTAGATAAAGAAATGGTTATTCTTTCATTCGAGATGAAAAACAAAAAATGAAAAAAAAAAAACATATTTCCAGGTGTATCAGCCCCCTTAAGACACGTATTCTACTTACCAGGGTCTGGTGACCCCATGGCGACCGAAACTTCAGCACTGTTGAACTGCACTAGCGCGGTAGCTATCACTGCTACTAGGATCACTCTCATGATGGAGCTGAAAACATAGATTGAATCACAATTCGAATGTAACACAGGGTGATTCCTGAAAAGTGGGAATTTATCGGGGCAAGTACAACTCAAAACGTCCTATGAATATAATGTGATAAATTCGGTGTTTAACGCTCGGCAAGTTCAAGTGGAGCCTTGAGTGAGGGCGCTGCCCGCATGAGCGAGTGAGGAGGGAGGAGGGAGAGTATGTGGTGGGCCGGGGTAGAGAGTGACGCCATTGGTGAATCATCCTCACGTGTGCAACCCAGCGCCAGTTGGTTTCTGTACAAGTCACGCCTTTCGCGTGCAGCAAATGGCAGTAAATCCAGCAACATGATGATTAGAGAGGCCTAGTAGTTAGCATATATTTCCGTGGATTCAGATGAACTTGTCGTGCTGTACACCTATGACTCTGACTCGGATGTTGCGTGATTTAAGTCTTTCTTGCACAGTCGTGTTCCTGGCGTTCCCGGTGGCGTACGAACAGCATCCTTACAATCGCTGACAGACTTACACATTGTCAAACATCAGTACGTTCTCGCATCCAGCTCGCGACTGAAGGTACGGTGCAATAGCAAGACAACACCACCGGGCGCGACAGCGTAACATCTGTAAAACCAACGTCAGCGCACGGATAAGTAACCACATATTATGAAATAGAATTCAAGTGGATGTTTTAATTTTGTTTAGTTTGTCATATTGTGTTGTTCTAACTGTAGCCTATAGACTACACGAACATAATACTCATACATACAATCCGTAACAAAAGTTCAAAACCATCAGCTTAGTTCACATAAAATATTTCTGGTCATACAATTTTGCCGCGAATGTTTCCGTGACTATTTTGAAAAGAACGTGGCCATGTATGCATCTGTTTATGTAAGAACCATTGTATAGAGGCATTTAATATTTGAATTACGGATTTTTTATTAAAATTATCTTCCTCGGTTAACTTTTCAGAAAGAATAGAAAAAAATAAATGACAAGGACATTTATAGGAAAGTGATTTGTTATGCTAAAACGTTCACCGACATCAGATTGTTCTGCAAAAATATTAAAACTAAGTTAAACAAGTTGGTTTAGTGTCTACAAACTAATCTGTCGGAAGAGAAGCTGGACTTTTTAATAACAAATTTTCAATAAAAATTCGTAATTCAAAATGTAAATGTCTGAATACAGTGGTTTCTAAATAAACGGATGCTTAAGACGCAAAATTATGTTTTAAATAATCACAGAAACATTTGTAACATAAGTGTATGACCAGGAATTAGTTATGTGAAATAAGCTAATGGTCTTAAACTTTTGTTAGGGACTGTAGTTCACAAACGCTTATAAAATAAATTAACCTTATATAACGAGATTCAAACTGCGAATCGTAGTAGCCTATAGACACCAAATAAACGCATTACACTGTGTGTAATTATATTTGTATATAAAATCCAAGTGATCAGGATCTGACGATGACCACTTGAAGGTTGGAACGCGTAATCCTAAATTGGACGCATAATTATAATAGTGATCATAAATAGTACATTTAATTTGTTTCCATGAGTGTTATTTACTTATTATCAGGCTGCGGGGTCTTAGTACGTAAACAGTGCTATCAGATTAGTATCGTATTGAGTTGAGATGACGCACGCCCTGTGAACTGCCAGCCCATCCACAACAGACGACGAAACATATGATCAGTCCATTTATCCGCTGTATGTCCGATGTGTTCATTGGCACACCGGAAGGTCACAGGAGGAGCCTCCTCGTGCTCTATAGTACGGTGCGTTCTACCTTCAATGCACACGTACAAAGACCCCGCAGCCTGCCTATTATTTATATATATTATATACATTGCACCCGCACTCAGTCATTGGGCAAATTCTTGTTGACAGGCTGAAGAGTGGTTTCTGACAGTGACAAAATAAGCACTGACTCTACACAAAATTAGCCAACAACTTAGCTATATCTTTCAATAGTTTCAAACAAAACATAAATGGTAATTACAACTCTAAACTTACCCTAATTAATGTCATGATCTTTGATGTCCTCACTGCCTCATAAATTACTTATTCCTTTCTTTACTCCTCCACGTACATCGCTTACCTTTAATCATGGTAGTCAGTGGCGCCGAATCTTTTTTTTTTTCAGGTCTAGCAGACACCCACCCCTCTCGTTCTGTGGGACCCCCCCCCTTGTTAAACCGGACCCCTACCCCAATAATTACGTTTTTACAGCTTATTTCGCACAGTTCTCCCCTTCTCTTCTCTCTCCCTTCTTTCCTTTCCTCTTTTCCTTCTACTTCCCTTTCCTCCTCTATCCGTAACCCCCCAACGGAACCCAGGACCGGGAGACCCACCCCCTCGTCAGGTCTAGCGGTCGCTAGACCTCGACCATGGATTCGGCGCCCCTGATGGTAGTTGATCAAAAGATAATACCTGTCAGGAGTATATACAAACTAGATTCAATAATTAACGAAATATATACATCCTTGGTGGATGTTTATTAAATATTCGTACAAAATTCAACTCATAATGAAGGTCACAAGCTCTACAACTCACTGTACTTGTTGCAGCTATTTGCTTGTTTGCGTGCATTTGTGTAACGAGTAATTTTAATAGATCCTTCAGGCGTATTTTTGTAAGCCTATATAACGTACTGTAACACTTGGACATCTCAACTTCATCCTTTTCCGCAATTCTACTCTTCACAACTTGCTCTCGGCTTAAACGTAAAGTAAGTGTACGATGTAAATTCATCCAAGACACCGAAGGAGATGAAAATTTTAAACACCAATTAGTTTGCAAAGCATATGGTAAATTATTTGCATCGTACACAACATTAATTCTTTAATAGGCCTATATGATATTTGATATTCTTTGATTTGATCTCCTCTGTTTTAGTTTTGATGGACAGCCTTCATTGTAAAAGAAGTTCACTGAAGCCAGTGGATGTGGTAGCAGTTGCACGAGAATGGATCCCACATCGCTCAAACAATAAGCTAAGTTCATATTCCAATCCAACCCGACCATCACTAACAATCACAGATATCGCATTAACCCGTTAGAAATGGCGGGAAAAAAAATAACACGGGGTCTGGCACCGGGTCATTTTGACCCATAGTGTGTCACTCCCTTTTTGTCGTAGTCGTACGGTTTTTAATGAAGTAATTTTACACCCAGTGTCTTCCTATGAACTATTCCCAATATAAAATGTGGTTTCTTTATATTCTTCAAATTCAACATCCAGAAATATGACAATAATTTTCCTAACTGTATAATAGGCCTTGATGGTGGCGGTAAAGCAGTCATCTCGATTCTTTTGAACAAAGGAGCTGATGACCAACGTGTCCCCAGACCCTAAATATGGATCAACAAGAACGTGAGCTATGTAATTGTGTTGCATCCTTATTGTTTACAGATTACCCCGACTAACGTAAGCCGAAAATTGTCACGCCAGGACTGGTGTCTTGGGTAAATCTGACCCGACCGTAAATGATAACTTGAGTGTTCAAAAAGCTATGGACATGTTTCTTTCGCAGGGTGAAGTTCAAGGCTAAGAAGGAAGGTACAGTAAGCGATAGGAAATAAGGGCTGACCAAAACGAAAATGTAGAGCATTATTTAAGGGGAGTTCGAATGTCCTATCTTCATAATGTTAATTTATAACAATTTCATGTTCCTTTTTCACAGAAACTACTGGGTAGATTTAGATGAAATTTTATTTCCATACTTAGGGATCATTTTTAGTACTTTAACACGGGCGTTTGAAGTTTCTACTATTGTGACCATAATAATATTTTTTTAATTTAATCTCGAATTTTTGGTTAAAATAATATTCAAAATATATCTATTTTTCGAAAGGTATTTTAACTACAAAAAAAATCCCGTGTTAAAATCTCATGTACAAGCCAAACTAAAGATGGTAAAAATTTGAGACTTCTGCGATAAGTGACAACTGAGAAAAATGAACATTTAGACTATGTGCAAAACAACAAGTTCTGAGAAAATGCCTTTGTATGTTCTAATTATCGGTGTTTTCTAAGGTGCACTGCATTATTTAAATAAATATTACACACGTTTTGCAAATAACAAATATCAAGTATTATACATCATTTTAAACGTCAACCTACCAGCTTTAACATCATATAAAAATCTGAAAATTGATATTTTTTCCATTTTTATCAATTGGAACTCCCCTTAAGCCTCGGGTCAAAAATAACCATCCGCCAGTCCTCACGGGTTAAACAAGCAAACTTGAAGGTCAATAACTACTTAGCCTACAATATCACATGTAACTAACAAATGCAGATGACCTCGCTCTTCTACCCTTAAAGCAAAAAGTAACTAACAAGTTGCGCAAGTAAATAATATGAAATTCCTTTACAGAATTGTTAACGGTCAAATTGATAATTCATTCTCGCTTTCGATCCTAAATGTCATTATCCCTCGCTTAACTATAAGATCAACCATACATTTCAAACATGATATAACAAAAAATACATCACATAATAATTCACCTGCATGGAGACTTTGCAGTATTCACAAAGATACAGTTCGTGTAAACAGGGAACTAAATTTCTTTCTCTCAATTAGATCGTTTTCGGAAATTATAATCCAGTCGTCCAAAACACAAGACACACAAGACAGAACCAAGAGTGAATACCTATATAATTCTGTGGATACTGGATAGGCCTGTTCTTTAGTTATTAAATTTAGTATTTTATGTAATAGCTAATAATTGTTAATTAATTATTAATTTAGGAACCTATGTCTATTTTAGACATTATATCAAATGTAGATTTAGCTTTTAGTTTAGATTTAGATTTAGCTTATTACAATGATGCATTAGGCATGTTTGTGAACTTCCTAGCGATAAGGTTAACACTTAAATATTTCTACTTAATAATGTAGAAATACCTGGAACTGTATTTTACTGTGTAGGTGCAATGTTATTGGGGCGTGAACTGAGCCCTGTAGTGCACTATCAATAAATAAATAAATAAATAAATAAATAAATTGCTGTGACTAAATCAAATGTATATACAGTATAGTGAATACCATCAACCACGTACTTGTAAGCATAGATTTAACGGCCTACGCGTAAAAGACCTGATGATGGTTTGACAATAGAAACTGGTCATCCAAGTAAATTGATTAATCTCATGCAATTTTTTTCAGGTTTATGGAAACACCCATTACAATTGGGTACAACGCGATGACCGACAGTAAAACGTTAATTTCGATTTCTAAAACAACATTGAACAAGTAGTTCTGTGAAGAACTATATAGCCTATTTTCATATATCCTAAATTAGATGTCAGTGCATTACAATGTGTATAAACAATTGCTGTACCAAGTTTCATTGCGTTCGGATAGTCAATTCAAACACGACGAAACCGAATTGAACGAAATTTGGTACAGAGGTAGCACTAGCAAAGCACACCACGGTCCCATGTTTCATTTCGCCGCCATCTTGACAGAATCGTAATAACAGCCACCCTAATGTTCAAAGCTAACCTAATAATCTGTTCTCTACTAAACTTTGCAACAGCATACCTTCATGTAGGAAGCGTCTTTTGACCAACCTACAAGATCATCAGCCAAATAGTTTGAAGATGGCGGCCGTGTATGTGTGCAAATCGATCCCCCCTATAGATTCAAACACAACGAAACCAAATCGAACCACCTTTAGTACAGAGGTAACACTAGCAACGGACAACTCAATTTATTTACTTAATATTTTTGTATTTATTGTTTTACTAGCAGAAGTACCCGCTCTTCGAACGGTCTTCGGTATTAATAACCAGACGCTATCAATTGAGCTATTGTTGCAATGGTTAGGGACTTGCCATTCCTTCATAAGTTTATCAGAACGAAGTTAGTTTTCTGGGTATATCATAGACACTGTAAATTTAAGGGCCTTAAAATGTGGTTTTCGGAGACCCATTATAGAATCCCTAGTTTTGTGTCACACATTGAGAAGCGCAACACATGCTTTGGTCGTCTTTCTAAGATAATTTTTATTTTTCGCCTATTTTAGCATGTATTATGAAAAGTTTTTCCCTATACCAACCCTTCTATGAGAAGTACAGTGAAAACTTTTATAAATGATTGGTGTATTGACTCACGGTTACAATACCTAATTTTACGATGCTCCAAGCACACGAACACCAGTTATAGGTGTACATAAACATAAAGATATATCAACCACACAGTGTCAAACAAAATCATCTTGACGATGAACCCGTTTGTCGACAAAAATATGATTAGTTAAAATGTGCTCTCAAACTAAATTCACCTTACGTGTACTTCCAGACGTGAAAATAATATTGAAAACCTTGTTGACGAAACGCAATATATGTCAAATAAAAACTCACCCTCACCGTTGTGGAACGTCCCCATCCCCAGGAATAATCCTTTAATAAATTATAAAGGCTTGTGGTGCATGCAAATTCAGGATTTTTAGCCTCCAATGGCCAAATTTCCTAAAGCTGCAAAAAACACTATTTCAATTCAGGAATTTTTGAAAATAATGTTGCTGTTTGGAGATATAATAGACCTTCTGTACAACATATCGCACGTGTAAGTTGCGTTTAAAAATTCTAGGTTACCCCATGACCCCCTTAAGTGCATTAATGAATTTTACGGTCTATGTTTGTTTCCATGATAACCTTATAGCCATTTGCAAACTTTTACAGAAATTTAATAAATTGAGTGGCATTGCTTCTTACAGAAATCAATGGAAAGTTGGATGTCACCTCTTGTGACACTGTTGTCAAGGTTACCGGGTTGCATTCCTTCATTAGTTTCTTCTTGTTCTTCTTCTTCTTTCGAATGGGCCAGCTAAGGACCACGACGTGCAACTTTTCAGCTTGGCGAGGGACTTGATGTTTGCCCAATATTCACGCATTCTCTGGCTATGTTTCTCCTTTCTCTCTTTTGCCCAGATGATTCTTACAGGGTGGTCTGTCCTGGAAACTCTTGTGTGTAAGTATCTTTCTGAGATGTGATCGGCTTCTAATATCACTTTCCATTATCTACAGTTCTTGGATGTCCTTGTTAACTTCTGTTAACCACGCTCTTTCTATTCTCCAGTACTTGAGAAGCCGATTGGTTAGTCTTGTTGGGTTCATCCTTGAGACATGTCCGTAGAAAGCCAGACGTCTCTTCTGGCCACATCTGTGATTTTCTCAGTATATCTATATAGCTCCTGATTTGGTCTTCTTCTGTACTCGTCATCTATTTTTAGCCTATTTTCAATTTTGAAAAAACAGGCTTATGAAATCACCTTTTGTCCGTGTGTGTGTGTGTGCGCGCGCGCGCGCGCGCGCGTGTGTGTGTGTGTGTGTGTGTGAGAGGAGCGTGTGCGTGTGCCCATCCCCTCCCCCCTAATAAAATCTAAACGACCGGAGCGATTTCAATAAAACTCGGTAAGTTCATAGCACTATCTTGGACGACCCCGACCATGCCCTTCAAATTTTGTTACGTCTCACCAATTCAACATGGCGGCTGTGCGAAATATTTCACCAGCATTCAATATCTCCTAAACTATTACCGATATCACACTGGAATTTTGTATGATGGCGGAGGGAACTACTAGAAGTTCACTTATGTGACCTTTGAAAACCTGGTAACTACAAAACCAACATGGCGGCCAAGCGAATTTGCGACGTTTAAATAGACGTTTCTCGCGAGTTAACCAACCAAACGCAATGAAACTTGGTACAGTATATGTTTATACACATTGCAATGCACCGACATCTAACTTCGTTCAATTGTTTATATAACCTCAATATGGCGGCTGTGCGAAATATTTCACCGCCATTCTATATTTCTGAAACTATTAGCGGTATCACCCTGAAATTTTGCACGGAGATAAAGGGCACTACTGGAAGTTCATCTATGAGACTTTCAAAAACCGGTTAACTACAAAACGAACATGGCGGTCAATCGAATTTGAAAGTTTTAAATAGACTTTTCTCGCGATTTAATGATCCAAACGCAATGAAACTTGGTACAGCAAATGTTTATATACATTGTAATGCACTGATATGTAATTTAGTTCAATTATTTACATAACCTCAAGATGGCGGCTGTGCGAATTTCTAAATTAAGTTTTTGTTTCTTGTGTCGTATTCATGCGATCGAAATGAAAGTTTGAATAATGAACCTACGCAATAATTTTCCTTTAAAGGTACATGACTCTAAGGCCTGTACATATAACAATCCAAGATGGCGACCATCCGAAATATTTAGACGGTTCTCAACAAGGCTTATAAACTACAGAGGTTGCCTCAATTTTCACTCACCAATCAGCGCTCACAAGGCGGATGACGTCACAAGATACCAAACGCACCATGTGGGGAACGTAACGAAACTGTCAACATCAGCTGTTGAGTACGCAAAGAACAGTTTATTCTCATGAAATTATTGGTAAATGGGTGATAAAATAACTGAATGTAGCCTACTTACATTTTATGTACAGTAGTGATCTTCTTGAATTTCTTGGAAATTCGCCTAGACTCGGTAGTAGTATCGTGGGTGTTAGTGACTTCCAATAACCACTTCTTATGCAAGATAGAATTGGAATGTGTCAATCTGATGAAGACAATTGTTATCACAGCTGCCTCACCCCCACCAGACGGTACGTCAGGAACTTCTCTCGACACAAAATTTGTCGTTCTTAGAACGTTCTTGCCTCGTTGAAATCCGTATTTTCCGTGAAATGTGACGAATTTTGCTGAAATGTGCCGGAACTGGTTTAGCCATGTTTCTGAGCGAGGGATCGGTCATACCACCGTATGACAAGTGTTTAATCCAGATTGGTAATGCTTAATCGTGTTGAGTTGGCATTCCATAGGTTAAGTTCCCAAGTTGTGGAAATTTATCTTGGAACTTGTGGGCTACATAACCAGCAACATAAGCCTTGCCATCTTCCTCACTTTGTTCCATGATATTGGCAATGAAGGACTCTGGTTGCACATTGCTCCCTAAGGTTGGTTCTGGAAGCACGTTACTTGATTCAGACACTATGCCAGCTTTGTTTAGTGCTTTAGCAACTACATATTCATCTGAATATGGATCAGCAGTGTTTGTTTGCTTTTTTCACTAAAATAATCATCCTCAGTCTGTAAATGCAGTCAAGGGGAGAATGATGATCGTGTAAGCCACCACGGGTTCGCAATTGTGAAAAGAGGTTTTCCATTACATCTTGATTTAGCCTATGTGAGAATGTACTTTGTATTATGCCTCCGGGCCATATCTTGGTACAGAAGTCGAAGGGATTTTATTGAAATGATGACTGTTTTCTGGAATATTTGCAAAGATTTTGACCAATGCAAAGAGAATTACTCACTAAATTTTCCATCTTGTTCAAAATCAAAATACCATGCATGGGCGTATATAAGGGGTGGGGGGCTGAGGGGGCTCCAGATCCCCCCGAAAAAAGCCAACTTGGGTACAACATACAATGTATTTCACAATAGTCTACTTTTAAGAAATAATTATCAATTTGGAAAAGAAAATGAGAGTTTACCTTTCTGCTTGATAAATTAAAAAGTAGCCCATTTAGATATTTTCCATTCATACTCCATAGGCTATAATAGAAAATTCATTAAGTACTCACAATTTTCCACGATAGTCACCCCCCCCCCCCCCCTCGAAAAAAATGTATATACCACCCTGATACCACGTACGAAATATGTCAAAAATATTAACAGTTTTAAAATCATCCTATCAGGTCATCAAAACTTAAAGAGTAGGCCAGCTAGGCTCACTTACCATTTGGTTTTAGATTCCTTGGAAATCTTGGCTTTATATTAAGCAATTCGGCCCTGTAGTCTAATTCGAAGTCTTCACTCTTAAAGTGGAGGGAACATATCCTACTTGTTTGAGGGTTGCAATGATCTTTTCGCTTACATGCAGCAATCCACTGATTGCGAAGGCATGCGTCTTTAGGTATCGTGAAAAACGACACGTCATTTCCAACTTTATAATAACTGTGACAAACTGCCACAGCACATCCTTGGCCTGGCATGATTATAAACAAAAGGGCTTAAAACACGTGTTTAAACCACTGCAATCCATACAATATAATGTGTGGGAAAGTTGACTTTCCTTGCATATCTCGCGCCTCGCGCGCTACGAGGAAACGTGTGACGTCACGTCCTTTCCCTTCCCTCCGCGATCCCCTCGCCTAAGAGCTCCATATTGAGGCAACCTCTGTAGTTTACCAGCCTTGGGTTCTCAATATCTACGAATCTATTACAGCAATCAAACTGAATTTTTTAATGTTCATAGGGGCTATGGACATAAGTTCACCTGTAGGACTTTCAATAACCAGGAGATCACAAATCCAACATGTCAGCGGAGCGATGTATAAATATTCACATGGTCATTTCTCGCATATTAACCATCCGAGTGCAGCGACACTTGGTACAGTAAATCCTTATACAAATGTTAATCCACTGGCATCTAATGTTTTTCAATTGTTTCCATAACCACAAGATGGCATTTGTGCGAAATTTTAAAATCTCGTTTTTACTTCTTGTGTACTAATCATGCGATTGAAGTTTGAATACTACACGTACACAATAATCTTCATGTAACAGTACATAACTCTAAGCCCTACATATATAAAAGTCCAACATGACGACCACTGAAATATTTAGACGGTTCTCAATATCTACGAATCTATTGCAGCAATCAAACTGAAATTTAGTATGTTGATAGAGGCAATTAACATTAGTAGGATATATGAAAATAGGCTCTATAGTTCTTCACGGAACTATTTGTTATTAGTTTATTAACTGAAATGAGTTTTCTGGGAATATCTCAGAAATGTGGTTTTAGAGCCTTAAAACGTAGTAGCCTCCGAGCCACTGAGGGGCTGAAAATGAGTTTTGTCTCGCCCTTGTATGCCATAATATAATAATAATCAAAATAATAATTTAATAATATAGGGATAGTGATATAATAGTCCTTTAGTACCACACCAGCACGTGTAAATCGCTTGAAGAAATTCAAGAGTACCCCTTGACCCCCTTAAGCGCATTATATACGCATTGATGAACTTTACAGCATGAGTTGGTTCCGTGATAACCTTATAGCCGTTTGCGATCGTTCACAGTATTATAATAAATGGAATTGCATTGCGTCTTTCAGATATAGATGGACTTCTGAGATTGTGTTGCCATGGTTACCGGCTTGCATACTTTCAATAGCTTAATAAATGAAATTAGTTTTCTTGGAATATCTCAAATACTCTTGGTTTTAGGTCCTTAAAATGTGGCTTTCGGGGCCCGTAGGGCTCCCGAGTTTTGTTTCTCACATTGAGACGCAGAGAATGAGCTTTGTCTCGTCTTTCTACGCCCATTTCAGCATGCATTTTAAGGGAGAGGCCCTCTTTTATGAGAGGTATGGAGAAAAAATTTTGTTTTTGCGCGCAACCGTCATAAAGCAGTCTGAAACGCGTTAATTACTCAAATTTCCGTGGAAATTCAGAAAAAACAGACAAACTGAATTTTTATATAGAGAGAGATAACTACTCACACGTTATAATGTTAAGCATATATAGTGTGTCTTTGCAATCGAAATTATTATATCTTATATATAAAAGTGAAAGTCTGTATGTATGTGGGTGGGTTGGTTCCGTATACAAATCTACACCGTTTCACCAATCTCAACCAAATTTTGCATGCACATAGTTTAGGACCCAGAAGGAACCGCTGGCTACATGCATTTTCGATAGTCTTTCTCATTCTTCTGATTTCGGCCCTTTTGCACTCAAGCACAGGCTAAGCAAATCATAAAATTTACTCACGAAGGAATGGCAAGGCAGATAGTTTCCATGGCAACATAGCTCAAGTCGAGACACGGCCGAATGGATCCGAGTTGCGCTCTGCACTACCGGTATAGAAAATGAGGATCTTTACTTGAAATCCCGTTAGTTACTCAACTGCTCACACAGCACTGTCGACCGAGTATAGCATAACAAAGACTTGACACTATCTACTAGATATTTGTCAAATACCACTCACTCACTCACTCACTCACACATTCATCACGAAATCTCCGAAACCACCCAACGGATTGGAATGAAATTTGGTATGCAGCTTACTCAAGGGCCGCAAACACCCACTAAGAAAGAATTTTGGATATTCTGGTTCTAAAGGGGTCTTAAGGGGGTTAAACCTTCATTTCATTGAATAACAATATCTCATGAGTGGTTTCATTTGTGGATGTGATACTCGACATATAAACTAATCATTTTAAATAAGCAGACATGTGTCTAAGGGTTTTTCGATGTGGTGTATTATTATGAGGTGAAAGGGGTGAAAATTGGGGGTTGAAGGATTCCTAACGAAGCGTGTAGGCCTATCTCCTAAACGACATAGGTGAGAAATTTGAAACTCAGCGAAAAGAAAAGCAGCTTAAAAATAAGAAAATCAGTGTTCCACCGATTTTTCATAAATTAATTTAAGGAGCCAATGGGGTGGGGTGAAATTCTGGGGGGAAAAGGAGAGAAAGTGTCCTAACTGACTGACTAACTCACTCACTCATCAAACTCAGGGGAACAGTACAGCTTAAAAAATAAGTTAATAGGTGTTCAAGCGTTTTTTCATCAATCCAATTTTAGGGGCCCATGGGGAGGGGTGAGATTCTGGTAAAAATAATTGAAAGAAAATGTCCTGTCTGAGTCACTCACTCATCAAGCCTAGCGAAAACTATTAAAGTTAGAAACATGAAATTTTGGGAATATGTTCGCTGTATGTCGAAAACGTCAACTAATGAATGATGTTTGTTATTCGGGTTTTAAAGAGGTGTTAAGGTGTAAACGTGCATTTCATTGAAAAACGATATCTCATGAGTTGTTTCTTTGGGGATGTGATAATCGGTATATAAGTTAATCATTAAAATAATCAGACATATGTCTAAGGGTTTATCGATGTGGTGCATATTATGAGGTGAAAGGGGTGAACATTGGGGGTTGAGGGATTCTTAACGGAGCATGTATCTCTTAAACGACATAGGCGATATGTTTGAAATTCGGCGGGAAAAAACAGCTTAAAATATAAGTAAATAGGTGTTCGACCGTTTTTTCATAAATCCAATTTAAGGGGCCCTTGGAGAGGGGTGAAATTCTGGGGGAAAAAAACAGGAAAGAGTGTCCTTACTCACTCATCAAACTCAGGGGGGAAGAACAGCTCAAAAATAAGTAAGTAGGTGTTCGACCGTTTTTTTTCATAAATCCAATTTAAGGGGTTCATGAGAGGGGTGAAATTCTGAAAAATCATTGAAAGAAAATGTCCTGACTTACTCACTCACTCATCATCGCCCAGCCAAAATTATTGAAGTTATAAACATGACATTTTGGGGCTATGTTCGTTGTATGTCGAAAACGTCCACTAAGGAAGGAATTTTGGATATTCAGGTTCTAAGGAGTTGTTAAGGGGGTAAACGTGCATTTCATTGAATAACAATATCTCATGAGTGGTTTCATTTGGGGATGTGATACTTGGCATATATACTAATCATTAAAAATAAGCAGACACATGCGTAATGGTTTTTCGGTGTGGTGTATATTATGAGGTGAAAGGGATGAAAAGTGGGGGTTGAAAGATTCCTAATGGAGCGTGTATCTCTTAAACGACATAGGCGAGGAGTTTGATTTTCTGCGAGTTTCAATCAGCTTAAAAATAAATAGGCCCTAAACGAATAAATAATTAAAATAAGTAGGTGTTCGACCGTTTTTTTTCATATACCCAATTTAAGGGGCCTATGGGGAGGGGTGAAATTCAGGAAGAAAAACGTCCACTAAGGAAGGATATTTGGATGTTCACTCTCATCGACCAATCAAAACTATTAAAGTTAGAAGATGGGGATATGTTTGTTGTGTGTCGAAAAAGTCTACTAAGGAGGGATTTTTGGATATTCAGGTTCTAAAGGGGTGTTAACGGGGTTAAACCTGCATGTCATTGAATAACAATATGACACGACTATGACGCGAGCGAAGCGAGGCTAAAAATGAGATGGTGTGTGTCTGTGTATTACTCAATCACGCAAGAACCACTGGTCCGACTTACATGAATTTTACATGAAAGTAGCTGATTTATCTGGTTAACATATATGCTACTTTTGATTTTAATACTTTGCACTATTTAAAGATGGCGACCATTTTAGTGACGTCACTACACCCTTTGGTTTCAAACTTTCATATTTCCATTTCAAATAAAAAGTGAACGCTAAGAAATAGCAAACATTTGATGGCATATACGACGTTTAAAATTACATTTTCTATCCGAAAGGTATCTCCAACGGTTAGCGAGTAAAACCTAAATTTGTGCTATAAAACACGGTCAACGCCGAAAGGTGTATTTGGACAAAATGTTCCAACTTTAATCTCGCCTATCCCCAGTTTTAACTGTCACCTTCACATTTTAATTTATTTGTGACGCGTAGCGAAGCACGGGTACTTCAGCTAGTAGTCTACATATTTATAACACCACTTAATTCACACTCGACTACACTACAGAGATCAAAATTCGTTGTCCTTGATCCGCGGTAGAGTCTATTGTTGTTGTTTTTGTTGTTGTTTTGTTGTTGTTGATTCTTTGGGGGCTTTGCGGCATCATGATCTTGTAGCCTCATGTACTTGGGTGGGTGTAGAAGTTGGCTGATAACCTGTGTCACTGTGATGTATGTAGGCTTACTAGTGTGCGTATTATTATACGAGGAAGGATTTGGGTAGGAAGCTGTTGTTGTTGTTGTTTCATTTGAGATGCATGGACATCATGGCCATTTAGCCCCGTGTACTTGGGTGAGTGTTGAATTTTGTTTGATAACCTGTGTTATTGTGATGGCTGTATTAGTGTGTGTTTTATGTAATTCAGGTGAGGATTCAATCAATCAACGTATAATATCCGTATAGAACGTATTTCAACAAGATACTACAACCAAAACTCAGAAATTCTTCTAGGTTTGAGCCATGTCTTGTGTGGGGTTTCGCCTAGGACACCAAGCTGACTCGTCAGCGGGCTCTTGGTGTCCCCGCCCAGACCCCCACATGAGTAGCGAACTGCACCCTACCTCCCCTTATATAAAAAAGCGCTCCTGCGCCTCTTTACTGCGAGAACTAGATGCTCAAGCAGCCGGCACAAACCTAGAAGAATTGCTGAGTTTTAATTCACTGGCCGTGAAAGCCAATATACCCTCTACAACAACCAACATTCAATTATACTCCTTGAAAAGGGCAAAGAGTTATAACTATACCCATGCAATTAGGAGAAAGTAGGCTATATGTTCTTTGCTGAACATCTTGTTTCACAAATGAAAATAGGCTAAAAATGGCTTCCAACCCGATAGCATTGTAAAACAACTTAAATGCCCCCCTCCTCAAAAGGCAATTTTAAGTACTGCCATTTTGTAGTTGTAATTGCAATCGTACTGATCACGGTTTGAAAAAGTAATTTGCAATTATATTTAAGAGAAAAGTTTCTCAGGCAGTTCTAGTCCCTAATTACTTCTAATCACTCTTCTTTGGTACTTTTCCCGTCACTTACCGAACGAATCGAAGCATATTTTTCAGTGAAATTCCTGTATAGAAGCAGCCATTAGAGTAAACGTCCAAACACTCAGACCTAATGAAGAGGATGTACTCACGGTAGATGATATCTGATGAGGCTGCAGCACTGGAGTGTGACATAAACTCAAGAGCCACCTATATATAGGTGTTGTTATGTTAGTAATGGCGACTAAATCTATGGTACGATGGTACTCAAGGACAAGGTACACATCACGCTTCTCTGTCTCCAATCGCAAATACTTACACATCCTTAATGGCTGTGTCTCCGGCAACAGACCAGCGACACCGAGCTGTAGGTTGGAGTTTCGATTACAGGCGCTGACAATAGCCATCCTTAGTGTGTTTCTTCCTGCATTTTCTCTAGGAAAACGTCGAAATAATGCATTATTTCAAATCCCGGAAGTAAGAGACTTCTGATACTTAGGGTGTAAAATAACCAGTGATGGGCAAAGCAAACGGGATATAAAAAAAGGAAGCTTGTGGTTTAACGTGACCGTTAATCTCGAGATCATGAGCCACGGGACCTCCTTTTTACGTGGAATCCGAACCACAGGACATGGCATTTCACTTCGAAAATCTCACACGCATTGACCGGGAATCGAACCCGGACCGCCTTGGTGAGAGACATACAGCTAGACCGCTGAGCCACCACGCCCCCTGGGGATATAAAAAGTAGGTTCGCTCAAACAACGAGAGCATTTCTAGAGAAACGAAATCTGTTGATATTAAATATATTTATTTATTTATTATTTATCGTATGGCTTTTAGTGCCGGGAGTGTCCGAGGACATGTTCGGCTCGCCTAAGTCTGTACATGCTTCCAGCGGTCACCCTTAGGGTGAGCTACAATTTCCGTTCAATTTCAAATAGTTCCAACTTTCACTACCAGATATCAATGATACCTAGTGGTGAACAATGGAATTTTGCTAGAGCGTTCCGACGAAATCTAACCTGGAAATTTAGTTTCACACAAGTTTAGTCTGTGGAAGGATCTTTTACATGCCATAAATCTATGACATGGGACCGCCCGCTTTACTTCCCCTCCGAAGGAAGGCATACTGAAGGATTTTTAACGCTCTTAAAAATCCGACGAACTCAGCCGGGTTTGAACCGGCTATCTTGGGCACAGCAGTTCAGCATGCTACCAACTACGCCACCGAAGCCGCATATGAGATATAGATTTAGGTATTCGTAAGTAATTTTAGAAAGCCTTTGTCTGGAGCGTGGCACATTATGGAAGTGAAACTTGGACTGTTGGTGCAGCAGAAAAAGGAGAATGGAAGCTGTTAAAATATGGTGTTACTCGTACAGGAGAATGATGAAGATCAGATTTGTAGGTAGAGTAACCAATGAATTAATACAATTGGGAGAGGAGAGTGTTTCTGGCGACTGCTAATGAGGAGAAGAGATAGGTTGGTAGGACACATACTAAGACGCCCAGGAATAACAAAGTTAGTTATGGAAGGAAGGGTCGAGGATAAGAACTGTAAGGATGGACCAAAGTTAGAAGATTGTCTTGGATGTAGGGCATGGTAGCTATAACGAGATCAAACGATTAGCTCAGGACAGGAAGGTTTGGACAGCTGTATCAAACCAGGCTGAAGATTCAAACAACAACATTACCAAGTTAGGAGGGTTGTTGCAATTACCTACTAAATTTACAGCTTAACACACGTTTAAAATAAACCTTTTAATGTGAGTACGAACATATCAGTTAAATCAATTTATAAGTAGACAGAAGCAATCACTGCGAGCTTCCTTGTCTTCTGGATGGGGCGTGATGGCTCAGTGGTCAAGTTGCTAGCCTCTCACCAGGGCAGACCGCGTTTGGTTCGAGATTAATGCCTGTGAGATGCTCGAGGGAATATGTCACGTCCTGTGGTTCGGATTCCACGTAAAATGGAGATCCCATGGCTCATAATCGCGATATTAACAGTCATGTTAAACGACAAGCTTCCTTCTTTCATAACCTTCTTTCCTTCCTTCCCTCCTTATTTCTTCTTTTCTCCCTCTTTTCCTTCCTTCTTCCCTTCCTTTCTTTATTCTTTCCTTTCTTCCTTTCTTTTTTCCTTCGTTCTTCCCTTCCTTCCTTTATTCCTCCCTTCTTCCCTTCCTCCTTTTCTTCCTATCTTCCTTCTTATCTACCTTCCTCCCTTTCTCCCTTCCTTCCTTCCTTCCTTCCTTTCTTCTTTCCTTCCTTCCTCTCTTCCTTTTCTCTTTCCTTACTTTCTTCCTATCTCTCCTTTCCTCCTTCCTCCCTTCCTTCCTTTCTTCTTTCCTTACTTTCTTCCTATCTCTCCTTTCCTCCTTCCTCCCTTCCTTCCTTTCTTCCTTCCTTACTTTCTTCCTATCCCTCCTTTCCTCCTTCCTCCCTTCCTTTCTTCTTTATTTACTTTCTTCCTATCTCTCCTTTCCTCCTTCCTCCCTTCCTTCCTTCTTTCCTTACTTTCCTCCTATCTCTCCTTTCCTCCTTCCTCCCTTCCTTCCTTTCTTCTTTCCTTACTGTCTTCCTATCTCTCCTTTCCTCCTTCCCCCCCCTTCCTTTCTTCTTTCCTTACTTTCTTCCTATCTCTCCTTTCCTCCTTCCTCCCTTCCTTTCTTCTTTCCTTACTTTCTTCCTATCTCTCCTTCCTCCCTTCCTTCCGTCCTTCCCTCCTTCATATCTTCCTTCCTCCTCCTTTCCTTCTTTCAAATCTCTAGATTTTTTTTATAAATCCCCTAGATTGGCTATAAAGTTTGGCACGAAATTAAACATTTTGGGGCTTAATGGTGCATGGAATAACAAAATAGATCGTCATGGACACTCAATGGCAGTTATGTTGAATAGTTAAGGGGGGTACCAACCTGTGAATAATGAAATTTCTCGAGACTTTTCTAAAAATCTCGAAGATTTGAATTTAGGGCTAAAGAACTCCTAGAACAGCTGAGGTAGTATCGAACCCACTTCTTCTCAGTTCTCTCTCATGAGGCTCAGTGTACCCCGTTCCAGCCCTCAGACCAGATTTAAATTTCTTGGCAGAGCCGGACCTCTGGGGCGACGGCCAAGAATGCTAGCCGCTACACCACGAGGCCGTGCACTTATAAGATACGGAACACGTCACTTCATAATTTGTTCAGTACATCGGACTACTGGACTAAAAGATACGTTTCCAATTAAGAATGTCACCTGAGCGCAGTACATTCCAACCAATTTAAAACCATTTTTCAAGTGACTGTTTCTAAGTTATAAACACTAAATTGTACGCAAATTATTGCCTCCAGTGTTTGTTTGACATTTTAGAAAGTTAATTTACCGAAGATTTAAGGGCGTTATGCTCCATCAAGCTTAATATAACGGATGTAATGTACAGGGTTATTCAAAATGATTGTCGGGGTTTCGTGAATTTTTTGCAGAAACAGTGGACAACATACCATTGTTATTGTTGCAGTAACGGTTACACTAACACTCAAAGTTTTGTTCTACATCGATTTAGTACCATTTATAACCACCAGATGGCAGTAACAGCAGTATTTGACAAAATGGTGGTCAGCGGTAAGGAGAAGGCGTTTTGTACTCTCGAATTTCATCAACACCGGTCCGTTACCATAGTCCAGCGCCATTTTCGTACGACATACGGGAAAGACCCTCCCTCCGACTAATTTATTCACAGATGGTATGTATGCGCAATTCGTGAATATCGGTTGCTTGCGTGAAGGGAAAAGCCTTGGCCGGACGCATGTCAGAAGCAGACGTGAATCGGATCTGGGACGTTTATCTCCGTAGTCCAAAAGGCGGGTACACACTTGCGAGCGGCTCACGAGCCACTCGAGGAAAAAGTAAATGCCCGAGCCTTCTATGAGCATAATTTGAGCCATAATGCTCGCGAGCAGAATCAGTCATTGAGTGTTGTTTCCACGTGCAAAAAGGATGCCTTCCGAACAAGAAACTTTGCTTGCTGTGATGGTTGCGAGTGGCGCAGCTATGATGATGGCCAATTTAAATGAAAATGAAAAGAAATCCTGTCGGTGTTGACGCAATGAACTGTACAAAAGACGAAGTGGGTCGGAATTATTGTCGGACATGAAGTTCCAGATCGTTAGTGGTCAGTATAAAATTTTCACTCGGATGTCGCCTAATGACTTTGAGACTTTACTAAGCAGAATAGGTCACAAAATCTCGAAACGGGAAACATATCTTCGCTCTCCGAACTGCATGTTCCTCAAACCACCGTATGGCGTGTGTTACGAATGCGTCTGCATGAAAAGCCATATCGCCTACAACTGCTTCATGCTTTAACAGGCAATGACAAAGTCCTACGCTGGAATATTTGCATGGAACTGCAACAACGTTTTGAAGAAGAAGAAGAAGAAGAAGGAGGAGGAAACAACAGTCATTTTCGTGACAGGCTAGTTTTCAGTGACGAAGCCACTTTCCATCTGAGTGGTAAGGTGAATAAACAAAACGTTCGAATTTGGGGGACAACTAGCTCCCATTGTTATGTGGAACACTGCGTAACTCGCCGAAAGTGAATGTGTTCTGTGTCGTTTCAGAGACGAAGGTCTAGGGCCCCTTCTTCCGTCAAAAGCCAGTGACAGGGATGATATACCAGGACATGCTCACATGTGGAAAGAGATGGACTTTCGAGTTGATGTGACCAGAGGCGCATATATCGAGCATTTGTAATGCATGTAGAAAAAACTTTTTGAGTTACAGTACACAATAAAACACGATTCATCTTCCTACGTCAATTGCACTATGTATTATGAATTTTTGTATCCCCGACAATCATTTTGAATAACCCTGTATTACTTGCCTCACTAACCTTTCCTGGAATGGTTATTGAGATTGTTACAGTCATTCGAGCTGGCTGGTCATCAGTGGAATTCTAAACTCTTTAACCCTCCGTTAAGGGCGCGACATTTTTTAACGTCATAAGTCGCGCGGGGTTTTGTAGCCCGTGCTTTTGTTCTCTATCTTATTGTAAACTGGCTGGTTGCTTATAGTAAAGGAAATGACAACAACTTTTAGGACATTTTCCCGTCATCGAAGTAAAGAAACAAAAGGCACATGGCAAGAACAAGTCCTTGTCCTCTGTTGTTTGAATCTTCAGTCTTTTCCCTGGTTTGATGCAGCCCTCCATACCTCCCTGTCCTGATCTAATTGTTTCACCTATGCATAGCTACCACATCTTACATCAGAGGGAATCTGTTCAACATATTCTAATTTTGGTCTACCCCTACATTTCTTTTCCTCAACCCTTCGTTCCATAACTAAGTTTGCTATTCCTGAGTGTCTAACGATGTCTCTTCATTAGCAGCCGTCAGAAACATCTCTTCTCTCCCACTAGCCTTAATACCTCTTCATTAGTTACTCTATCTACTAATCTGATCATCATTCTCCTGTAACACCACATTTCTAATGCTTCTATTCTCCTCTTTCCTGCTGCGCCGACAGACCAAGTTTCACTTCCATAGAGCACCACGCTCCAGACAAAGGCTTTCAAAAATGACTTTCTAATACACAAATCTACATTCAATGCCAACAGATTTATTTTCTGTAGAAATGCTTTGTTTACCTGAGCCAGCCTACATTTTACATCCTCTTTGCTATGTCCATCACTGGTTACGTTGCTTCCTAAGTAAGAGAAGTTTCTGTTGCTGTTTGAGTCTTCAGTCTTTTGACTGGTTTGATGCAGCCCTCCATGCCTCCCTGTCCTGAGATCATCGTTTCATCTCTACATAACTACCACAACCTTGGTCTACCCCTACAGCTCTTGTCCTCGACCCTTCCTTCCATAACTAAGCTTGCTATTCCTGGATGTCTTGGTATGTGTCTTACCAACCTCTCTCATCTCTTCATTAGCAGTCGCCAGAAACATCTCTCCTCTCCCACTAATCTTAATACCTCTTCGTTTGTAACCCTATCTACCCATCTGATCTTCATCATTCTCCTGTAACACCACATTTCAAATGATTCAATTCTTCTCTTTTCTGCTGCACCAATAGTCCATGTTTCACTTCTATAGAGTGCCACGCTCCAAACAAAGGCCTTCAAAAATGACTTCATAACACCTACATCTATATTCGATGTCAACAGATTCCTTTTCTGTTGAAATGCTTTCCTTGCCTGAGCTAACCTACTTTTTATATCCTCTTTGCTTCGTCCATCATTGGTTATTTTGCTTCCTAAGTAACAGAAGTTACTAAACCACTAATAATGGAGTAAATTACACTGACTCAATGCTGATATTGCAACCTTTATCTCAGCCAACACAATATAATCCTAATTACAGGGACATGCGAAAAAAAACATGAATACAATTACATGTGATTAAATGATAGCCTACATTCGCAGTTCTCGCCTTTCAGAAAATGAGTGCTGTCTTCAAAAGCCATAACTTAACTTTGAGATAAAAAAATCAGACTTTTGCACTGTTATGTATATTCTATTCTCTTATATGGAGTACTGGAGAGACAAGGACCTTACAAAATAGCAACACGGAGAAGATGCTGGGAGCCTTTCAATTGTGGCTTTATAGACAGTTCCTAAGAATACCTCGGGGCATAAAGAGTGACAAATGTAGAAGTAATGAGAAGAATGAACACAACACTAAAATTGATCAAGATAGTGAAATGTAGAAAATTGCAATATCTACATGTAGGTCATATGATGCATAGTACACATAGATAAGACCTGTTACAAAATATACTTCAAGGAAAGATCAACAGCAAAATAGGTCCTGTACGAAGAAGAATACTGTATCTTGGTTCGACAATCTTAGATGCTGGTTCAATATGTCTTCAACTGAATTATTCCACGTTGCCACCAACAAGACAAGAATAGCCATCATGATCGCCTACATCCGAACCAGATAGGCACCGTAAGAAAAAGAAGCTTTTTACCAACATCTCAGCAGAGTACTCGTAGGTCATTTCTGCATAAATCTATTAGGTTGCGTATTACTTACGTGTATCACCTTCATTTTGGAGGGAGACTGTTCGGGAAGGAGGCGGCCGTGGACTTAAGTTAGGAACCATCCCGACACCTGCCTGGAGTAGAGGTGGGAAATCACGTAAAATCACTTCTAGGATGACGGAGGTGAGAATTGAACCCGCCTCTTCTCAGTTTTGCCACACGGGACTGAGTGTACCCCGTTACAGCCTTCGGACCAAAATTAAATTTCTTGGCAGACCGGGTATCAAACCCGGACCTCACGGATTACAGTCATGAACTGCGCCACACTACGGGCAGTCTGGTAACGATTAATTGTGTCATACCAGTATAGGCTATGGTATTTTAAAGTAAATGCATTCTTTAATTCTTTTGGTTTATTTGAGTTTGTAATTAATTAACTAATTACAATTAAATAAGAAAGAAAGATGGTTATGTCACATAATCGCTCACAATTATTATGTTATTCGATTGGAAATAAAGTTCTAATGTCGCATATACAGTTCTTACAAGGAAAGCATTTCTACAAAAAAGGAATGTGTTGACTTCGAATATAGATTTAGGTATTAGGAAGTCATTTGTTAAAGACTTTCTCTGGAGCGTGGCACTCTATGGAAGTGAAACTTGGTCTATTGGTGTAGCAGAAAAGAGGAGAATTGAAGCGTTTGAAATGTGGTGTTACAGGAGAATGATGAAGATCAGATGGGTAGATGGAGTTACAAACGAAGAGCTATTAAGACTAGTGGGAGAGAGAGATATTTCTGGCGACTGCTAATGAAGAGAAGAGATAGGTTGGGTGGACACATACTAAGACACCCAGGAATAGCAAGCTTAGTTATGAAAGGAAGGGTCGAGGACAAGAACTGTAGGGGTAGACCAAGGTTAGAATATGTTAAACAGATTGCCTCAGATGTCGGGTGTGGTAGCTATGTAGAGATGAAACGATTAGCTCAGGACAGGGAGGCATGGAGGACTGCATCAAACCAGTCAAAAGACTGAAGATTCAACCAAAACAACAACAACAACAACAACCCACATCAAGGAGAGAGTACTCGCTGCACTGAGATCCATGAATAACATTAAGCATCTCTGGGAGATGTCAATGAAATTATTTCAGACAAAGAATTGTACCAGTGTAGTGGCGACGTACAGCCTGTTCCAATTCAACATGGGACTGTAAAATGGGTTGCCTACCCACGCTCAATCGACCTGAAATGTGCTCGCAGCGCGCTAGCGACGGGGCTGAGTACGATTTCACCATTTGCCGCTTTCTTATGCGGCATTGCAAAGTATATTGCTCTTTCGAAATATATTTACACAGACTTCACAATAATTTTGAACATTTTTTGTTTCAGAACTTGTTATTTTACGCTCCTGTTAACGGCTTTTGCAGAGCATTACTAGGAAATAAAATTTTATTTTACAACATAGTTTATTACAACACAATGTATTTTTGTGTTGTATTTTATTTACAATACAATTTATTGCTTTTTAACCCAATACCACAAAACGAGTTATAATTTGGAAATGATTTGTTTCAAAATTGTAATCAGTCTTCGATGCGACTAAAAAAGTTAATTTATCACAGACGTTACATCAACTGCAAATGGGCATTTACATAAGGTGTTCTAAGTGGCGTCCATCATTTTCCAAGCAGAGGGTCACTGGTCGCATGAAGTTCTCTCTTGCGTTCGACAACGTCTGAGGAGGAATGTTGGGTTAAAAAGCAATAAATTGTGTTGTAAATAAAATACAACACAAAAATACATTGTGTTGTAATATACTAGGTCGTAAAATAAAATTTTATTTCCTAGTAATGCTCTGCAAAATCCATTACAGAAGCGTAAGATAACAAGTTCTGAAACAGAAATCGTTCAAACTTATTGTGAAGCTTGTGTAAATATATTTTGAAAGAGAAAAATACTTTGCAATGCTGCATAAGAAAGCGGCAGTTCCCAGTTGAATCGGAACAGGCTGTAAGGGCTAGAGAACATATGGCCCCATCTAAAATACAAGAACTTAGCAGACCTAGAAAAGATCAAAAGTAACATTCTGAAGAGAACCCTATGCCTCTCAAAATTCATGCCATCCCGGCTGAGAAACACACTGGCAAGAGAACCGCCGCTTATTGAAGACTTAGACTCAAATAGCTCCTGACATCAACTCCCAGTTATGAAGGATAAATACAAGATTTTAAGACGAAACATAACGATATTTGGAGCGACTTCTACAGCACGAAAGCGATGATGACAGAGACTGGTGCTAAGCGTACGTGAACCACGACATTTCGTGACCAGATTCATGACTCATGGGTTCCACTACAAAGTATGCATTATTATGGAAATATCACAAACCGGTACCCAAACGCGTGTGCTCGTCGTGCGGAACGACGTGTGAGAGATACCACGCAATGTGGTGTGAACAGAAACAGTTATCTTTTACACAGTTGAGTGTTTTACATACCAATGCATATTTTGCGCTGTATGGTTTATTATTTAATTAATCAAAGCTTTTATATACAGTGAAATCTCGCCCGCTCATTGCGCTGTCCCGTGTATAATGCACTATTTGTCTGGTCCCTGGACATCTATAGAAATCACAACGTTCTATCTCGATTTGGTCGTTCTTATTGCTAGAATAGAGTATTCTTATTTTGTTAATTTTTAGTCAAGTGAAATTTTAATGCTTTCCAGTTGGTCAACAATATTGCAGCCAAATTGCAATGAGTATTGTTCCCTGAACCTGAAAGAAATTACATAAGATTACCCCATGTGTAATTATCAATCTCATGTAATATACGAAGGGTGTACGATATTGTTTTACACTTATTTTTTTTCTACCCAAATGAAGTACATTACACATCAGTTGTTACGTCTACCTTCTCAACATAATCTCCTTGTAACTTTATGCACTTTTGCCATGGAAGTGACAGTCTCTTCAGACCTTCCTGAAACCATTCTTTGTGAGTGCTGCGTACCCAAGCCTTGATAGCGTCCACGCTGAGGTTTCTTCATGTTCTCGAACAGGTGATAATCACTTGGTGCCAAGTCGGGGAGTATGGTGGGTGTGGCAGCACCGTCAATCCCATTTGATCAATGGCAGTGGTGGTCTCTCGGGTAGTGTTTGGGCGGCCATTGTCATGTTGCAGAAGCACACCTTTAGCCCATTTTCCTGGCCGCTTAGTTTGAATGGTACGAAACAAGGGCTTAAGGGTTGCCAAATATGCTGCACTGTCAATCGTGGCCCCCAATTCCAGCCAATCAATGAGGATGATGCCTTGTCGCCATTCGCTTGCCAACTAATGGCTCTGTTCGACATTTCTTTGGCGGCGGACTGCCCCTATGCTTCCATTGCATCGATTGTTGTTTCGTTTGTGGCTCGTGCTAATGGAGCCATGTCTCATCACCAGTCACAAGCCTAGCATTGTCTGGAGAGACTGACACATCGATGGCAAAATTTCATACAGTTACAAGGAGATTATGTTGAGAAGGTAGACGTAACAACTGATGTGTAATGCACTTCATTTGGGTAGAAAAAAATAACGTGTAAAACAATATACAGTAGTACGCCCCTCTTATTTCAGGCCTAGGTAATAACACGCATTACGATTTGGATACAATCGTGTTGACCGACTGAAAGTCATTTATATTTCATTTTCTTAGGCAAACTGAAAAATGGTTTCAAAGCCAATAATGTTTTAGACAAGTTCCAAAGTTATGGTACATATTACTTCCTTATCGCCTGTCTACAGACTTGAGAAAAATGGTAAATATTATTTGGTCATTGTAGAAACGTGCGGCGACAGCCAAGGATGCTAGCCGCTTACATCACGAGGAAGTCATAAACGTTTTTTGGATCAAAAGACCAGGAAGAGTAAGTTGCTGAGTTCAGACCTCACATTCAGCTTATTTCCATCTCGCCTTGGGGAGTTTCCAGCGTGTGTGAAATTACACGAATGGACTAATAACCTGTAGAAGAGAGGATAAGTTAGGATAATTCAGGATTTCGATTTGTACAAATTCGCACTGAATTCGGGTGGATAATATAATTATTAAATTGACGGGTTCATGTAACAAACAACAACAATAAATGACTTCTTTCGAAAGTGAAAGAATTAAGGCCAGTTGTTCCATGTCTTGTTATACGCTAGGCAAACTCCGGAACATGGCTTATCAAGAAGAATTCCAGATAAAGCCCCAGCCCTCTCCACTCCCAAAAAAAAAAAAGATATTATAGAGTAGAAAATCAAAAGATAGATCCATGGATATGTTTATACTTCTATTCATATTATAAGCACCGCACCCGGGAACTTTTGCTCTTGTTGCCATGATAACTAGGTGTCGGAAAATTGTCACCGCAACATGCATCGAGTGCGCTTGCTCTAGTTGCCATGGTAACTAGGTGCCGAAAATTGTCACCGCAACATGACTCCAGTGCGCTTGCTCTACTTGCCATGATAACTAGGTGCCGGAAAATTGTCACCCCAACATGCATCGAGTGCGTATGCTCTAGTTGCCATGATAACTAGGTGCCAGAAAATTGTCACCGTAACATGCATCGAGTGCGCTTGCACTAGTTGGCATCATAACTAGCTGCCGGATAATTGTGCACGTCTAACAGATTATCCAAAGCGTGTATACTTTAAGTATTCAGATGTCTGTTGAGCAACGCAGTGAAGGAGAGGCTACACACAGATCCTACAAAGAATGCACACTTTAAGAATTAAGATGTGTCCTGAGCAACACAGTGAAGGAGAGGATACACTCAGACTCTACAAAGAGTGCACACTATAAGTATTCAGATGAGCCCTGAGCAACACAGTGAAGGAGAGGATACACACAGACTCTAAAAAGAGTGCACGCTTTAAGTATTCAGATGTCTCCTGAGCAACACAGTGAAGGAGAGAATGCACACAGACTCTACAAAGAGTGCACACTTTAAGTATTCAGATGTGTCCTGAACAACGCAGTGAAGGAGAGGATACACGCAGACTCTACAAAGAGTGCACACTTTAAGTATTCAGATGTCTCTTGAGCAACGCAGTGAAGAAGAGGATTCACACAGACTCTACAAAGAGTGCACACTTTAAGTATTCAGATATCTCCTCAGCAACACAGTGAAGGAGAGGATACACACAGACTCTACAAAGGGTGCATACTCTAAGTATTCAGATGTCTCCTGAGCAACGCAGTGAAGGAGAGAATGCACACAGACTCTACAAAGGGTGTACACTTTAAGTATTCAGATGTCTCCTGAGCAACACAGTGAAGGAGAGAATGCACACAGACTCTACAAAGAGTGCATACTTTAAGTATTCAGATGTCTCCTGAGCAACACAGTGAAGGAGAGGATACACACAGACTCTACAAAGAGTGCACACTTTAAGTATTCATATGAGTCCTGAGCAACACAGTGAAGGAGAAAATGCACACAGACTCTACAAAGAGTGCACACTTTAAGTATCCAGATGTCTACTGAGCAACACAGTGAAGGAGAGGATACACACAGACTCTGCAAAGAGTGCACACTTTTAGTATCCAGATGTCTCCTGAGCAAAACAGTGAAGGACAGAAGGCACACAGACTCTACAAAGGGGGTACACTTTAAGTATTCACATGTGTCCTGAGTAACACAGTGAAGGAGACGATTAACACAGACTCTAAAAGATACTACACTTTAAGTATTCAGATGTCTCCTGAGCAACACAGTGAAGGAGAGAATGCACACATAATCTACAAAGGGTGTACACTTTAAGTATTCAGATAACTCCTGAGCAACACAGTGAAGTAGACGATACACTCAGACTCTACAAAGAGTGCACACATTAAGCATTCAGATGACTCCTGAGCAACACAGTGAAGGAGAGGATACACACACACTCTACAAAGGTTGTACACTTTAAGTATTCGGATGTGTCCTGAGCAACACAGTGAAGGAGAGAATACACACAGACTCTACAAAGAGTGCACATTTTAAGTATTCAGATGTCTCCTGAGCAACACAGTGAAGGAGAGGATACACACAGACTCTACAAAGGGTGTACACTTTAAGTATTCAGATTTCTCCTGAGAAACACAGTGAAGGAGAGGATACATACAGACTCTACAAAGGGTGTACACTATAAGTATTCAGATGTGTCCAGAGCAACGCAGTGAAGGAGAGGATACCCTCAGACTCTACAAAGAGTGCATACTTTAAGTATTCAGATGTGTCCTGAGCAACACAGTGAAGGAGTGAATGCACACAGACTCTACAAAGGGTGTACACTTTATGTATTCAGATGTGTCATGAGTAACACAGTGAAGGAGACGATAAAAACAGACTCTACAAAGATACTACACTTGAAGAATTTAGATGTCTCCTGAGCAACACATTGAAGGAGAGAATGCACACAGACTCTACAAAGGGTGTACACTTTAAGTATTCAGATGATTCCTGAGCAACACAGTGATGGAGAGAATGCACACAGACTCTACAAAGGGTGTACACGTTAAGTATTCAGATGTGTCATGAGTAACACAGTGAAGGAGACGATAAACACAGACTCTACAAAGATACTACACTTTAAGTATTCAGATGTCTCCTGAGCAACACAGTGAAGGAGAGAATACACACAGACTCTACAAAGGGTGTACACTTGAAGTATTCAGATGTGTCCTGAGCAAAACAGTGAAGGAGAGGATACACACAGACTCTACAAAGGGTGCACACTTTAAGTATTCAGATATCTCCTGAGCAACACAGTGAAGGAGAGAATGCACACAGACTCTACAAAGAGTGCACACTTTAAGTATTCAGATGTCTCCTGAGCAACACAGTGAAGGAGAGGATACACACAGACTCAACAAAGAGTGCACACATTAAGTATTCAGATGGGTCCTGAGCAAAACAGTGAAGGAGAGAATGCACACAGATTCAACAAGCAGTGCACACTTTAAGCATTCAGATGTCTCCTGAGCAACTCAGTGAAGGACAGAATGCACACTTACTCTATAAAGGGTGTACCCTTTAAGTATTCAGATATCTCCTGAGCAACACAGTGAAGGAGACGATACACTCAGACTCTACAAAGAGTACACACTTTAAGCATTCAGATGACTCCTGAGCAACACAGTGAAGGAGAGGATACAAACAGACTCTACATAGGGTGTACCTTTTAAGTATTCAGATGTGTCCTGAGCCACACAGTGAAGGAGAGAATTCACACAGACTCTACAAAGAGTGCACACTTTTAGTATTCAGATGTCTCCTGAGGAACACAGTGAAGGGGAGGATACACACAGACTCTGCAAAGGGTGCACACTTTAAGTATTCAGATATCTCCTGAGCAACACAGTGAAGGACAGAATGCACACAGTCTCTACAAAGGGTGTTCACTTAAGTATTCAGATGTGTCCTGAGTAACACAGTGAAGGGGACGATAAACATAGACTCTACAAAGATACTACACTTAAAATATTCAGATGTCTTCTGAGCAACACAGTGAAGGAAAGGATACACACAGACTCTACAAAGGGTGCACACTTTAAGTATTCAGATGGGTCCTGAGCAACACAGTGAAGGAGAGAATGCACACATACTCTACAAAGGGTGCACACTTTAAGTATTCAGATATCTCCTGAGCAACACAGTGAAGGACAGAATGCACACAGACTCTACAAAGGGTGTACACTTTAAGTATTCACATGTGTCCTGAGTAACACAGTGAAGGAGACGATAAACACAGACTCAACAAAGATACTACACTTAAAATATTCAGATATCTCCTGAGCAACACAGTGAAGGAGAGGATACACACAGACTTTTCAAATAGTGCACACTTTAAGTATTCAGATGAGTCCTGAGCAACACAGTGAAGGAGAGGATACACACAGACTCTACAAAGGGTGCACACTTTAAGTATAGAGATGTGTCCTGAGCAACACAGTGAAGGAGAGAATGCACACATACTCTACAAAGGGTGCACACTTTAAGTATTCAGATATCTCCTGAGCAACACAGTGAAGGACAGAATGCACCCAGACTCTACAAAGGGTGTACACTTTAAGTATTCACATGTGTCCTGAGTAACACAGTGAAGGAGACGATAAACACAGACTCTACAAAGATACTACACTTAAAATATTCAGATGTATCCTGAGCAACACAGTGAATGAGAGGATACACACAGACTCTTCAAATAGTGCACACTTTAAGTATTCAGATGAGTCCTGAGCAACACAGTGAAGGAGAGAGTGCACACAGACTCTACAAGGAGTGCACACTTTAAGCATTCAGATGTATCCTGAGCAACACAGTGAAGGAGAGAATGCACATATAATCTACAAAGTGTGTACACTTTAAGTATTCAGATATCTCCTGAACAACACAGTGAAGGAGAGAATGCACACAGACTCTTCAAAGAGTGCACACTTTAAGTATTCAGATGTGTCCTGAGCATCACAGTGAAGGAGAGAATGCACACAGACTCTACATAGGGTGTACCTTTTCAGATATCTCCTGAGCAACACAGTGAAGGAGACGAACCACTCAGACTCTACAAAGAGTTCACACTTGAAGCATTCAGATGACTCCTGAGCAACACAGTGATGGAGAGGATACAAACAGACTCTACAAAGAGTGCACACTTTAAGTATTCATATGAGTCCTGAGCAACACAGTGAAGGAGAAAATGCACACAGACTCTACAAAGGGTGCATACTCTAAGTATTCAGATGTCTCCTGAGCAACGCAGTGAAGGAGAGAATGCACACAGACTCTACAAAGGGTGTACACTTTAAGTATTCAGATGTCTCCTGAGCAACACAGTGAAGGAGAGAATGCACACAGACTCTACAAAGAGTGCATACTTTAAGTATTCAGATGTCTCCTGAGCAACACAGTGAAGGAGAGGATACACACAGACTCTACAAAGAGTGCACACTTTAAGTATTCATATGAGTCCTGAGCAACACAGTGAAGGAGAAAATGCACACAGACTCTACAAAGAGTGCACACTTTAAGTATCCAGATGTCTACTGAGCAACACAGTGAAGGAGAGGATACACACAGACTCTGCAAAGAGTGCACACTTTTAGTATCCAGATGTCTCCTGAGCAAAACAGTGAAGGACAGAAGGCACACAGACTCTACAAAGGGGGTACACTTTAAGTATTCACATGTGTCCTGAGTAACACAGTGAAGGAGACGATTAACACAGACTCTAAAAGATACTACACTTTAAGTATTCAGATGTCTCCTGAGCAACACAGTGAAGGAGAGAATGCACACATAATCTACAAAGGGTGTACACTTTAAGTATTCAGATAACTCCTGAGCAACACAGTGAAGTAGACGATACACTCAGACTCTACAAAGAGTGCACACATTAAGCATTCAGATGACTCCTGAGCAACACAGTGAAGGAGAGGATACACACACACTCTACAAAGGTTGTACACTTTAAGTATTCGGATGTGTCCTGAGCAACACAGTGAAGGAGAGAATACACACAGACTCTACAAAGAGTGCACATTTTAAGTATTCAGATGTCTCCTGAGCAACACAGTGAAGGAGAGGATACACACAGACTCTACAAAGGGTGTACACTTTAAGTATTCAGATTTCTCCTGAGAAACACAGTGAAGGAGAGGATACATACAGACTCTACAAAGGGTGTACACTATAAGTATTCAGATGTGTCCAGAGCAACGCAGTGAAGGAGAGGATACCCTCAGACTCTACAAAGAGTGCATACTTTAAGTATTCAGATGTGTCCTGAGCAACACAGTGAAGGAGTGAATGCACACAGACTCTACAAAGGGTGTACACTTTATGTATTCAGATGTGTCATGAGTAACACAGTGAAGGAGACGATAAAAACAGACTCTACAAAGATACTACACTTGAAGAATTTAGATGTCTCCTGAGCAACACATTGAAGGAGAGAATGCACACAGACTCTACAAAGGGTGTACACTTTAAGTATTCAGATGATTCCTGAGCAACACAGTGATGGAGAGAATGCACACAGACTCTACAAAGGGTGTACACGTTAAGTATTCAGATGTGTCATGAGTAACACAGTGAAGGAGACGATAAACACAGACTCTACAAAGATACTACACTTTAAGTATTCAGATGTCTCCTGAGCAACACAGTGAAGGAGAGAATACACACAGACTCTACAAAGGGTGTACACTTGAAGTATTCAGATGTGTCCTGAGCAAAACAGTGAAGGAGAGGATACACACAGACTCTACAAAGGGTGCACACTTTAAGTATTCAGATATCTCCTGAGCAACACAGTGAAGGAGAGAATGCACACAGACTCTACAAAGAGTGCACACTTTAAGTATTCAGATGTCTCCTGAGCAACACAGTGAAGGAGAGGATACACACAGACTCAACAAAGAGTGCACACATTAAGTATTCAGATGGGTCCTGAGCAAAACAGTGAAGGAGAGAATGCACACAGATTCAACAAGCAGTGCACACTTTAAGCATTCAGATGTCTCCTGAGCAACTCAGTGAAGGACAGAATGCACACTTACTCTATAAAGGGTGTACCCTTTAAGTATTCAGATATCTCCTGAGCAACACAGTGAAGGAGACGATACACTCAGACTCTACAAAGAGTACACACTTTAAGCATTCAGATGACTCCTGAGCAACACAGTGAAGGAGAGGATACAAACAGACTCTACATAGGGTGTACACTTTAAGTATTCAGATGTGTCCTGAGCCACACAGTGAAGGAGAGAATTCACACAGACTCTACAAAGAGTGCACACTTTTAGTATTCAGATGTCTCCTGAGGAACACAGTGAAGGGGAGGATACACACAGACTCTGCAAAGGGTGCACACTTTAAGTATTCAGATATCTCCTGAGCAACACAGTGAAGGACAGAATGCACACAGTCTCTACAAAGGGTGTTCACTTAAGTATTCAGATGTGTCCTGAGTAACACAGTGAAGGGGACGATAAACATAGACTCTACAAAGATACTACACTTAAAATATTCAGATGTCTTCTGAGCAACACAGTGAAGGAAAGGATACACACAGACTCTACAAAGGGTGCACACTTTAAGTATTCAGATGGGTCCTGAGCAACACAGTGAAGGAGAGAATGCACACATACTCTACAAAGGGTGCACACTTTAAGTATTCAGATATCTCCTGAGCAACACAGTGAAGGACAGAATGCACACAGACTCTACAAAGGGTGTACACTTTAAGTATTCACATGTGTCCTGAGTAACACAGTGAAGGAGACGATAAACACAGACTCAACAAAGATACTACACTTAAAATATTCAGATATCTCCTGAGCAACACAGTGAAGGAGAGGATACACACAGACTTTTCAAATAGTGCACACTTTAAGTATTCAGATGAGTCCTGAGCAACACAGTGAAGGAGAGGATACACACAGACTCTACAAAGGGTGCACACTTTAAGTATAGAGATGTGTCCTGAGCAACACAGTGAAGGAGAGAATGCACACATACTCTACAAAGGGTGCACACTTTAAGTATTCAGATATCTCCTGAGCAACACAGTGAAGGACAGAATGCACCCAGACTCTACAAAGGGTGTACACTTTAAGTATTCACATGTGTCCTGAGTAACACAGTGAAGGAGACGATAAACACAGACTCTACAAAGATACTACACTTAAAATATTCAGATGTATCCTGAGCAACACAGTGAATGAGAGGATACACACAGACTCTTCAAATAGTGCACACTTTAAGTATTCAGATGAGTCCTGAGCAACACAGTGAAGGAGAGAGTGCACACAGACTCTACAAGGAGTGCACACTTTAAGCATTCAGATGTATCCTGAGCAACACAGTGAAGGAGAGAATGCACATATAATCTACAAAGTGTGTACACTTTAAGTATTCAGATATCTCCTGAACAACACAGTGAAGGAGAGAATGCACACAGACTCTTCAAAGAGTGCACACTTTAAGTATTCAGATGTGTCCTGAGCATCACAGTGAAGGAGAGAATGCACACAGACTCTACATAGGGTGTACCTTTTCAGATATCTCCTGAGCAACACAGTGAAGGAGACGAACCACTCAGACTCTACAAAGAGTTCACACTTGAAGCATTCAGATGACTCCTGAGCAACACAGTGATGGAGAGGATACAAACAGACTCTACAAAGGTTGTACACTTTAAGTATTCAGATGTGTCCTGAGCCACACATTGAAGGAGAGAATTCACACAGACTCTACAAAGAGTGCACACTTTTAGTATTCAGATGTCTCCTGAGCAACACAGTGAAGGAGAGGATACACACAGACTCTACCAAGAGTGCACACTTTAAGTATTCAGATGTCTCCTGAGCAACACAGTGAAGGAGAAAATACACACAGTCTCTACAAAGGGTGTACACTTTAAGTATTCCGATATTTCGTGAGCAACACAGTGAAGGAAAGGATACATACAGACTCCTCAAAGGCTGTACACTTTAAGTATTCAGATGTGTCCAGAGCAAGGCAGTGAAGGAGAGTATACCCTCAGACTCTACAAAGAGTCTACACTTGAAGTATTCAGATGTGTCCTGAGCAACACAGTGAAGGAGAGGATTCACACCCACTCTACAAAGGGTGTACACTTTAAGTATTCAGATGTGTCCTGAGTAACACAATGAAGGAGAGAATGCACACAGACTCTACAAAGGGTGTACACTTTAAGTATTCAGATGTGTCCTGAGCAACACAATCAAGGAGAGAATGCACACAGACTCTACAAAGGGTGTACACTTTAAGTATTCAGATGTGTCCTGAGTAACAGAGTGAAGGAGACGATAAACACAGACTCTACAGAGATACTACACTTTGTTGTTGTTTGAGTCATCAGTCTTTTGACTGGTTTGATGCAGCCCTCCATGCCTCCCTGTCCTGAGCTAATCGTTTCATCTCTACATAGCTACCACACCCTACATCCGAGGCAATCTGTTTAACATATTCTAACCTTGGTCTACCCCTACAGTTCTTGTCCTCGACCCTTCCTTCCATAACTAAGCTTGCTATTCCTGGGTGTTTTAGTATGTGTCCTACCAACCTATCTCTTCTCTTCATTAGCAGTCGCCAGAAACATCTCTCCTCTCCCACTCGTCTTAATACCTCTTTGTTTGTAACCCTATCTACCCATCTGATCTTCATCATTCTCCTGTAACACCACATTTCAAATGCTTCAATTCTCCTCTTTTCTGCTGCACCAATAGTCCAAGTTTCACTTCCATAGAGCGCCACGCTCCAGACAAAGGCTTTCAAAAATGACTTCCTAATACCTAAATCTATATTCGATGTCAGCAGATTCCTTTTTTGTAGAAATGCTTTTCTTGCCTGAGCCAACCTACTTTTTATATCCTCTTTGCTTCGTCCATCACTGGTTATTCTGCTTCCTAAGTAACAGAAATCTCCTACTTCCTTCAGCTTTTCACCTGCCAATTTGATCTCCATAGAGGTTTCTGATTTATTTCGGCTGCATTCCAGTATTTTTGTTTTACATTTATTAATTTTCATCATGAATTCTTTCCGTAAGACGGAGTCCATACCATTCAAAAACTCATTCAAATCCTCAGGCTTGTTGGCCAAGATGACGATGTCATCAGCAAATCTCAGAGTTGAAATTATTTCTCCTTGAATCTTCACTCCCACTTTAAATTTTTCTCTAATTTCCTTCATTGCTTGTTCAATGTAAAGATTGAAAAGTATGGGTGATAAGTTGCAGCCTTGCCTTACACCTTTCTGAATACCAGCTTCTCTCTCATGTCCTTCAACTCGAATGACTGCTGTCTGGTTTCTGTATAGATTGTATATCACCCTCCTATCCCTGTACTTTATTCCAATCGATTTCAAAATGTCAAACAATTTAGTCCAATCAACGTTATCAAAAGCCTTTTCTAAGTCTACAAAAGCCATGAACGTTCTCTTATCTTTCCTTATTCTACCTTCCAAAATCAGCCTAAGACTTAGTACAGCTTCCCTTGTTCCTACATTTCTCCTGAAACCAAACTGGTCTTCACCCAACTCCGTTTCTATCTGGCTCTCAATCCTCTTGTAAATTATTCTAGACAGGATCTTTGAAGCATGAGTAATCAAGCTGATTGTACGGTAATCTTCACATCTGTCAGCTCCCACTTTCTTTGGTATAGGGATGATTACATTCTTCTTGAAATCAGGGGGTACCTCACCTGTCTCATAAATCCTACACACCAAGTGAAATAACCTGATCAGATCTTCCTCTCCTATGCAGCGTAGCAACTCAATCGGTATATCATCTATGCCTGGTGCTTTGTTCCTGCTTAAGTCTTCCAAAGCTCTATCAAATTCTGATCTCAATATTAAATCTCCTTTCGCATCCTCATCAATTTCCTCCTCCCTTTCCATTACATGATTCTCAATCTCCTTTCCCTTGTACAAACTCTCTATGTAAGCTTTCCATCTCTCAACCCTTTCTTTCCTATCTGTTAGAGGCTTTCCATTTCTGTCCTTAATATTACAGCACTTAGTCTTCTTTTCCCCAAAAGTATTCTTAATCCTTCGATAAGCTGTGTCTACTTTTCCTAATTTCAGACAATTTTCTATACCAGCACATTTCTCTTTCAACCATTCTTCTTTCACTTCCTTGCACTTCTTGTTAACCTCATTTCTCAGACGTCTGTATTCTGCTTTCGCCTTTTCATCTCTTACATTCTTGTGCTTCCGCCTTTCATCCATCAATTCGAGTATATCCTGAGAGATCCACGGTTTTCTACCTATTCTCTCTTTCCTACCAATGTTTTCTTCTGCGGATTTTGTTATTTCATTCCTCAAAAGTGCCCATTCGTCTGCAATTGAAGTTTGTTTAGGGTTTTTCATTAGTCCTTCCTTTATACTCTTCTTGAATCTTTCGTTTACATCCTTCTCTTTCAGTCTGTTTATTGCCCACCTTTTTGGCTTTTGACTTTTCTTCAGTTTCTTCAACTTTAATCTGCATTTCATTACAACCAGATTGTGGTCAGAGTTTATGTCAGCACCAGGATATGTTTTACAATCCAAAATCTGGTTTCGAAACCTCTGCTTGACCATAATGAAGTCGATTTGGTAACGCCCTGTATCTCCTGGTCTTATCCATGTGTATATTCTTCTATTGTGGTTATTGAATAAGGTGCTAGCTATGACCAACTCATTCTCAGTGCAGAATTCTACCAGCCTGCTTCCTCGATCATTCCTTTCACCTAATCCGAAATCTCCTACTATCTTCCCTTCTCTCCCTTTTCCTACCACAGCATTCCAATCTCCCATTACTATAACATTTTCATCACCCTTGATATACCTCAGAATTTCGTCTATTTCTTCGTAGACCTTTTCAACATCCTCATCATCAGCTTGACTGGTAGGCATATAGACTTGTACCACTGTGGTGCAGGTAGGTTTAGTATTTATTTTTGCAACAATAATCCGTTCACTATATTGCTCATAATATTCCACCCGCTGTCCAAGTTTCCTACTCAATATGAGGCCAACCCCTGCTTGGCCATTGTTTGATATAGTGCTAATGACCCTATAGTCTCCTGACCAAAAGTCCTGTTCTTCCTGCCAGCGCATTTCACTAATCCCAACCAAATCCAACCTCAACCTATCCATTTCCCTTTCTAAGTTTTCTAACCTTCCATTTCCTAGCAGACTTCTAACATTCCACGCTCCGATCCGCAGAATGTCAGAGTTCCTCTTTGTCACTTCTGTGATGTTAACCCCCTCTCGAGTAGTCCCCACCCGGAGATCCGAACGGGGATTGAAATTTTACAAGGGAGGAGGCCATCATCACATGTATTTATGCATAGAGAGGTGCATATCCTCGGGAATAGCAAACGGCTGTAGTTTCCCCTTGCTTTCAGCCATGCAGCAGGACGCAGTGTAGCCATTATTTGGCTTATATTATCAATATCTTAACCGTGTATAAGACTAGTAAAGAATTGATTTATTCTGAAAGGCTGCTACTCCCTTTCAGAATAAGTAAAGAGCAATTCTACTAACAAAAATACTTACCTTCTACTGTACTAACAATTAAATACCAAAATTCTACTAACGAAAAAATACTAAAGTTCCACCAACAACAAATACTACCACTAAAACAGTCTGTCACCAGACACACTCACATGCAATCACACATCACAGTCTACTGAAACAATGAACTATAACTAATAAAAAATGCAACTGTTACCAGACACACTCACACACCACAGTCTAATAGAACAATGACATATCTAATAGACAAACTAACTACCTACTTACAACTAACTACATAGATACATAGGTAGATAATACTTCTTTAAAAAACACTACGTATTTAATAGACATAAAAACATCCCTTGAATTAAGCCCTCCTCGTCCGTTCCTCTGGGGCAGGAAGATGGTGATCCCCAGTGGGGGTGATGAGAGTTGAAATCCCCCACGAGTAGGAAAGGGAATTGAAGTTTTTAATTAAGTACTGCACACAATAACACCTGCAATTACAAAATATTCACGAACTCGGAAACGCTTGGTCTGACCGCGCAAAAACAGTACTACTCAGTATTACCAAAAGCATTAAAATGAAACCAGCAACGCCGTAATGCAAAATCACATGTTATTTTGCTATAGTGAAATTTATGAACTAGGCATCACAATAATCATGTCCTTGTTTTGACGACATAAGCATTATAATTTTTATATTACATCGATTTACAAAATGTGGCTATAGAATAAGTAGTTTAAGTATTCAGATGTCTCCTGAGCAACACAGTGAAGGAGAGGATACACACAGACTCCACAAAGAGTGTACATTTTAAGTATTCAAATATCTCCTGCAAAATAGAGTAAAGGAGAGGATACCTGCAGTTTCCAAAATGAGTGCACACTTTAAGTATTCAGATGTGTCCTGAGCAACACAGTGAAGGAGAGGATACACGCAGACTCTACAAAGAGTGCATACTTTAAGTATTCAGATGGGTCCTGAGCAACGCAGTAAAGGAGAGGATACACACAGACTCTACAAAGAGTGCACACTTTAAGTATTCAGATGTGTCCTGAGCAACACAGTGAAGGAGGTAATGCACACAGGCTCTACAAAGGGTGTACACTTTAAGTTTTCAGATGTGTCCTGAGTAACACAGTGAAGGAGAAGATAAACACAGACTCTACAATGATACTACACTTTAAGTATTCAGATGTCTCCTGAGCAACACAGTGAAGGAGAGAATGCACACAGCCTCCTCAAAGGGTGTACACTTTAAGTATTCAGATGTCTCCTGAGCAACACAGTGAAGGAGAGAATACATACTGACTCTACAAATGGTGTACACTTTAAGAATTCAGATATCGCTTGAGCAACAGAGTGAAGGAGAGGATACACACAGACTCTACAAAGGGTGTACACTTTAAGTAATCAGATGTGTCCTGAGTAACACAGTGAAGGAGAGAATGCACACAGACTCTACAAAGGGTGTACTCTTTAAGTATTCAGATGTGTCCTGTGCATCACAGTCAAGGAGAGAAAGCACACAGACTCTACAAAGGGTGTACACTTTAAGTATTCAGATATCTCCTGAGCAACACAGTGAAGGAGAGAATGCACACAAACTCCACAAAGAGTGTACACTTTAAGTATTCAGATGACTTCTGAGCAACACAGTGAAGGAGAGAATGCACACAGACTCGACAAAGAGTGTACAGTTTAAGTATTCAGATGACTTCTGAGCAACACAGTGAAGGAGAGAATGCACACAGACTCTAAAAAGAGTGTACACTTTAAGTATTCAGATGTCTCCTGAGCAACACAGTGAAGGAGAGAATGCTCACAGACTCTACAAAGGGTGTACACTTTAAGTATTCAGATGTGTCCTGAGTAAGAGACTGAAGGAGAGGATACACTCAGACCCTGTAAAGAATGCACCCTTTAAGTATTCAGATATCTCCTGAGCAACACAGTGAAGGAGAGAATGCACACAGGCTCTACAAAGGGTGTACACTTTAAGTATTCAGGTGTCTCCTGAGCAACACAGTGAAGGAGAGGATACACACAGACTCTACAAAGAGTGTACACTTTAAGAATTCAGATGTCTCCTGAGCAACACAGTGAAGGAGAGGATACACACTGACTCTACAAAGGGTGTACACTTTAAGTATTCAGATGTGTCCTGAGCAACACAGTAAAGGTGAGGATACACACACACACTACAAAGGGTGTACACTTTAAGTATTCAGATGTCTCCTGAGCAACACAGTGAAGGAGAGAATGCACACGGACTCTACAAAGGGTGTACACTTTAAGTAATCCGATGTGTCCTGGGTTACACAGTGAAGGAGAGAATGCACACAGACTCTACAAAGGGTGTACACTTTAAGTATTCAGATGTGTCCTGAGCATCACAGTCAAGGAGAGAATCCACACAGACTCTACAAAGGGTGTACACTTTAAGTATTCAGATGTGTCCTGAGTACAGAGTGAAGGGGACGATAAACACAAGACTCTACGGAGATACTACACTTTATGTATTCAGATGTCTCCTGAGCAACACAGTGAAGGAGAGGATACACACAGACTCCACAAAGAGTGTACATTTTAAGTATTCAAATATCTCCTGCAAAATAGAGTAAAGGAGAGGATACCTACAGTTTCCAAAATGAGTGCACACTTTACGTATTTAGAAGTGTCCTAGACCTAGACTACAGAATAGGATATGTGCATGCTCTCCAAGCATACGCATATATTTCCCAGACAATGTAATAAAAGTGAAGGGATAGATGTCTCCTCCGCAGCTTCTATGTAGATAGGTGACAGGCTCGCTTTTTAAACCTAGGTGGACGGCCATGTTTGCATTTCATGTTTGCGTGGAGCCAAGGCTTTCCCAAGTCCAGGCACAGTGTTGTTAACTCGCCACTGTATCCACTGAGAGCAAGCATAGAGCATGTGCTTTGATATTCAGCTGTTTTGTTTTGAAGGGGGAGTCACTCGCTGCTCTGTGACCGAAAGTAATAGCTTAAGACAAAAATGAACATTTTGAGGTTATATTCATTGTTGGTGGAAAAATATTGTCAGTAGGGAGTTGCTAGGGGTGAGTAGCTAGTTCGTTCGTTCGTTAGTTAGTTAGTTAGTTAGTTAGGGTTGGAACAGCGAGGTCATCTGCCCCTAAGTGTAGCTATTTCTCACCGTTAATTTTGAAATGTTATCCCTATATACATAAAATTGTACTTTTGTCCTTCTGTCTGTATGTCTGTCGATCTGTTCCTCCATGAATTGAAAACGACTCAACAGATATCGTTCAATATTTGTAAACGGCTATAAGAACATCCCGGAATCACTTTAGGGTGTAAAATTTAACAATACATGCAATGCGCTTAAGGGGACCGAGGGGTTTCCTATTATATTTACCTTGGATTTACCCGTGTGATATGTCGTACGAAAGGTCTTTTAGAGTTCTTTGCAGCAAGATTATTTTACTTACTTCCTCTAACGAAAACGTTATTTTTTTTTCAATGAATTATAAAAGTTTTAAATAGGCGGCCAATACACGGAATTTGCATGCCCCACAAGGTTTGCAATTCCATTTAAGTGTGTCGTCACGGGGATGGGGACTTGTATCATCGGTGAGGCATCATTATTTTACGGTATGAGCTGAAAAGATACAATTTATATTGCCTATATCCATACTTTATTTGATTTTGTGTTTGTTTTAGGGTCTTTTATTATACTACATGAGTTGCTGTTTGTGTATGAGTGTTTCAGTATTGATTTTACCTGAGGAAGGAGAGTTTTGGTAAATATTGCTTCAGATATGATTTGTTATTAATCACGTAATTTTTGTCGTCAAAGTTTTTTCATCACATAGAACCTGGGTCCTTTTGCTGTATGGTTTTCTTTTCCAGATTTGGTCATCTGTGTGATTTGGTGTTTTGAATAGGTTTAGATTGTCTGGCGGCCACAAGGTTTCTCTGCACTCGTATGAGTAGTTATTACTTAAGAGTAGGTGAACATATAGATTCTTAGGTGATATTTAGTATGTATTTCTTATTTTTTGGAATTCGTTGTTTCCATAATGAAATGCATATATTATTGTGAAGCTGGGATTCTAAGCGTTTATCTGCGGACTACCATTATGCAATTGAAGTGTTGCTGTTCGACAAAACACGCAAGGCTAATATATTTAAGAAAAAGAAATTCATTGGCCCTTAAAATGTGTTAGTTAAGTTAATAATGCATACAATGATTAAAGTAGGCTCCTTAAATGTTCAGTTATAATAGCGAAATATCAGGCTTAATCTATAAGCTACAAGCAGTATAAAGCCGTCGTACCCCCCTATTTAACAACTTCAACATAATTTTTGATCAGATGGAAATCACGTTCAAGGACTTTGAGTGTCAATAATATTGCTCATTATAACAACGACCTTCCTCCGGGTTGCGCACAATGTGACAATGCGCGCAAACGTACGATCTCTTAATATCCAATTGTAATCCTGATAAACGCCGGGCATAACAGCTTGTTATACAATATAATTTAATCGTTGATTCCTTCCAACATTTAGTGCTGTGCACAGTAAAATTGGATTGTGTTTTTATAATGGAGAAATACAAAGACATTTCTTCAAGCAAAGTTTCAGGTTTAATGCTCTGCTGTATGAAGGAGGGTTTAATAAACACAAGTGCTTGAGTCTAATAATAATTTGAACAGACCTGTAATATCACTTGGTTTTGGATAATACAAATCCTGGTATTCACGAATTGAATGCGACCCATTTGATTGACCTCAAGGTTCTATTGTTCTGGATGAGTACAGTTTGTGTTTCTTTTATGGGGTCTTCAGTGTACTATTTGTGTCTAAAAATAGGTACATTTCCAGGGTTAATAGACCATTACATCCTCAATGGAATATTCTTTCATAATATTGATCACATATTTGTATCACATTGAACTAATCGTTTCAAATGTATACACTCTTCCTCCAATTGAATTTGAAGACATCGACCGATCAAGTCTTTTGTCACTGGTGGATTATGTCTATCATAATTACCGTAAATAGTCGTATTTTAGACGCATCGAACGGGCTTGTTACACACGCTAATGCAAAACGCCACGGGGTCAGGCTATGTCTGGGCTCGAAAGAGGAGTGCTGTACGGTATGTTTAAACCTCACCGTCAGCCATTCTTGGCAAGGATCTCTTGGAATTGGTTTTCTGAGATTACCCATTTTTAGCACCACGGAAGACCACTTCTAGAATGGCTGAGGTAAGAATCGACCCCACCTCTTCTCAGTTGTCACACGAGTCGTGTTGGCTGATTTTCATTTTGGTTTTCCTTTCATAGCAATGTACATTTTTTTAAGGATAGTTAATATGAGAACATCAAGACACGGACAGAAAGTTGCAGTGTTTTTAAGGACAAAATATTAAAGTATTAGAATGTGACCTGTAGGCCCAACAAGAGGGTTGGGGCACGGCAAGCGGGACTGTAGGACCGGGTCCCAGATTTACTGAAGGGCCCGAAGAGGTAAAACGACTTAGAGTGGGCAATTTTATTTAAATTAAATTATTATGACATTTTCTGATATGACTCTGCACGATGTACGCAAATACAGCTAGTGAATGGTGTCCAAAACATCTCAAAGAAGAATATATAATTAATTTTATAAATAACCATTGTGTTATTCATGGTTTTTTTTCTTTTTTCTTTTTTTTTTTTCAGGGAAATGGTGAAGTTGCCAGAGTTGTCCATTTAATTTTTAAAGTACTAAAGTTGAAGAAGGTAACGTTTCTAAGAAAACACTTAAGTTAATTATACGCCAAATCAATACTAATAATAACACACTTAAATGTCTACAATTTATAGATCATTTGAAGTGTACATGTTTCGAAACAACAATGGTTTCTTCTTCAGCACAATTGAGAAAGAAAAAACTTATTCTAAGGAAAAACTTAAATTAAAAATGGATATCCTTACAATACGTCTTAAAAGAATAATTTTGAAAAACATTTATAAATCCTTAAAATTATCTATGAAAATTTAGGCAATTATATGGTTAATCTTCTGAAAATATATATGAAAAATATTGTAAAAATTCCTCTTCGGAAAAATGTATTAGTTAATATGGTTCTCTGAACATAAACAGTATCTTAAAAAAGAAGTTAGTGAAGCTTTAAAGTACTGTATCATGAAGTTGAAATAACACACGTAGTCATATCTCTGGAAATGATACAATCTTGGACCCTGCTAATAGCATCAAGTCTAACTTTCGATGTTCATTCAGTTCGTATATGCCTTCTGTTCTGCATGCCAACTATTTCAATGCGTGGTGGCATCTCAATCTCGAAAATCTTAATTCAGAGCATCAGATTGGCATCTACGTCCTTATGCCTTCAGTTCCGCGTGCCAACTATTTTGGGATATTTTATGTATTAATATTAAATATTAAACTCCAAATATTTATAGGTCTTTCAATGTTAAACATTTGATCATAAATCCTTAATTAGTTTGGCGGCAAAAGTTGGAACTACTTAATAAATTGAATGTCTGCAGTCCTTACTTGAATTAAGACAGATACACACACTGATGCAGTTACCACAATTAACACCGGTTATTAGACAGATTCTACACACACCCAAAGTACACGGGGCTACATGACCACGGTGTCGCAGCCCCTAAACTAAGGAACCAACCAACCGATTTTCATCATGAATTCTTTCCTCAGGACAGAGTTCATACCCATTTAAAATCTCATTCAAATCTCCTGATGAATCGGCTATCTCCTAGTTGAAATTATTTCTCCTTGAATTTCTACTCCTGCTTTACATTATTCTTTATTTTCTTCTTTGCTTGCTCAATGCATAGATTGAAAAGTATCGGTGATGAATATGCCAACTTCTCTCTCATATCCTTCGGCTCGAATAACTGCCGTCTGATTTCTGTACAGATTAAATGTTTAAATTTACACGCCAAATCGATACTCAACACATTTATATATTTTATACATTGGCCTAGAACATATTTCGACCTTCATCTTCAGATAAAAAATGAAAATCAATTAAGAATTAAACCAAAATAGTATATATGTACTTAAATCTAAATAAGAAATGAAATGTTAATGATAAAATTGTAATAAAATGAAATAAAATACTAAAATGGATACCCTTACAATTCAGAATTAAATCAAATAAAATATAATACTGGTCCTTTTACAATAATTTTCTAAATGTAGTTAAAAACGAGATATATTACTGGTGATTGTAAATAAATGTTAAGCTATATACTAAAAATTTTAACAAAAGAATACAATAAAATAATTTATGTTCGACCCTCACTATTATGTGTCAGAAAACGGTGTCATAATGATGGTCATTATAACACTTATTTTCATTATGATACAGTTTCTCCAGCCAATCAGAGCTCGTTCATTGACCAATTAGGTAACGATACTTTCGCGCATGCGCTCAAAATCCAACATGTCGGACATAAACACAACATCGAACTATAATAAATTACCGACATGGAATACGCACCGTCCATATGTTCGCGTAAATAAACTGGCGAATATGAAACAAGAAATAGCACTGTACCTTAAAATCACCAACACTAATTTCTGCACAGCGCATTCAAACGACTCCGGTGACAATATTACTGAGGGACGGCAGATGTAAACATATGGCTTGCATATGTCATTGCAAGCACACAGAGGGCATTCGTCGGTCGTTCAAAGATCTTGAAAGACAAAGAGATGTCTCGCGCTCGCTCTCCGATAACATTCTTGTGGCTGACTCTCAACAGATATTTATGAATATTTATGTTAAAACATATAATAACATTATAATTATCGTCGAACATAAACAGTCGTATGCAACTCGCCTATAATGGTAATTAAGACACTCGTATGGAAATTATAAAACTCGCATACGCTCGTTTTATAAAAAATACTCGTGTCTTAATTATAGCCATTATAGGCTCGCTGCATAATGTACTATTACAAAATTAAGTTCTAAAATGAATACCGGTAATTAATTCAGTTCAGTGCTTGAATGAATAAGCTAAATCTTTCTTCAATACGGAGTTTAACAAGTAGTTCCGTGAAGAACTATACAGCCTATTTTCATATATCCTGCTCATGTTAATTGCCTCTATCAACATACAAAATTTCAGTTTAATTGCTGTAATAGATTCGTAGACATTGAGAACCGTCTAAATATTTCAGATGGTCGCCAGGTTGGATTTTTATTTTTGTACTATTACATTAAGATTATTGTGTACGTGTGGTATTCAAACTTCAATCGCATGATTAGAACACAAGAAGTAAAAACGAGATTTTAAAATTACGCACAGCAGCCATCTTGTGATTATGCAAACAATTGAAATAAATTAGATGCCAGTGGATCAACATTTGTATAAGCATTTAACGTGCAACGTTTCACGGCACTCGGATAGTTAATTCGCGAGAAACGTCCATTTAAATATTTATACTTCGCGTCGCCGCCATGTTGGATTTGTGCTCACCAGGTTACTGAAAGTCCTTTAGGTGAACATATGTTCATAGTCACTATGAACATTTAAAAAAATCAGTTTGGTTGCTGTAAAAGATTCATAGATATTGAGAACTGTCTAAATATTTCGGAAGCTCGCCATTTAGGATTGTTATATGTATAGGCCATAGAGTTATGTACCATTCAAGGACAATTATTGCCTAGGTTCATTATTCAAACTTTCACCTCGATCGCATGATTACGACACAAGAAATAAAAACTTAATTTTAAAATTTCGCACAGCCGCCATCTTGAGGTTATGTAAACAATTGAATTAAATTAGATGGCAGTGCATTACAATCTGCAAAATAATTTACTGTACCTCATTTCACTGCGCTCAGAGAGTTAAATCACGAGAAAAGTCTATTAAAACATTTCAAATTCGCTTGGTCGCCATGTTCGTTTTGTACTTTACAGGTTTATGAAATATACATAGGTAAACTTGTATCAATACCCTTTATCACCGTACAAAATTGCAGGGTGATATCTGTAATAGTTTCAGAGATATAGAATGTCAGTGAAATATTTCGCACAGCCGCCATTTAGAGGTTATGTTAACAATTGAACTAAAATTAGACTCCAGTGCATTACAATGTGTATAAACATTTGCTGTACCAAGTTTCATTACGTTTGGATAGTTAAATCGCGAGAAAAGTCTATTTAAGAGTCCCAACTTCGCTTGACCGCCATGTTGGTTTTGTAGTCACCAGGTTTTTGAATGTCTCATAGGTGAACTTCTAGTAGTGCCCTTTATCACCGTACACAATTTCAGGGCAATATCGGTAATAGCTTCGGAGATATTCAATGCTAGTGAAATATTTCGCACAGCCGCCATGTTGGATTGGTGAGACGTAACAAAATTTGAAGGGCACGGTCGAGGTCGCCGGGAATAGTGCTATGAACTTACCGAGTTTCATTGAAATCGCTCCAGCCGTTTAGATTTTATTAGGGGGACACACACACACACACACCTCACACACACACACACACACACGCACACACACACGGACAAAAGGTGATCTCATAAGCCTATTTTTTTCAAAATTGAAAATAGGCTAAAAATTAAAAAATTAAATTTAAATTTAAAAATTTTGGATTCGTGCCAACCAGTTAATATGTCGACATGAAAATAATCTTGATGTAGAGGATGGATAATTCGGTGTGATTTGTATAAGGTCGAAACATGTCCTATATATACATATATATATACAGGGTGTAATATAATGGAAGTCCGTTACACTGGTGATAGAAGATACTATTTTAAGCTTCCAGGGTAAAAAAAAAAATTGTCACCTATCTTTAAATTGAAAATTTATCATTAAAAAGTCAATGTTTTTAGGCTTTTCCGAAATTCTTCAAACAGAAGGTGAGGCAGCAGACTGGGGTAAACGGGGCGGGGCGAGGTGGGGTGATGCACGGAGGAGAAGTTGTTACGTAATCGGAGCGTTGACCTTACTAGTTGAGGGGAGGTATCAGCTGTTACGAGGAAAGCGAGCGATACCCATCTCGTAAGTACATTTGTATTGTTGTTGTTGCTGTTGTTGTTGTTGTTGTTGAAATTGCACGCAATTTATTGGGACGTTATGACCGGCAGTATTATGTAGCCTACTTTGTAAGTGTCATTGCCGTCCGGCACTTTAATGAAATACGGTGTGACAAAATTCCGACATCCCGTATTCTGTTCAGAACTAGCATTTAAGACGAAAGGAATACACTTGATGTTTTGTTTGAGAGGCTTGGCGATTTTGGTCATTTAGCCCCATGTGGTTGGGTGTGGGAAGAATTTGTCTGATAACCTGTGTTTTTGTGGTTTCTTTAGTTATGTGGGTGTTTGTAATTCAGGTGAGGATTGGGAAGGAGGCGGCCGTGGACTTAAGTTAGGAACCATCCCAGCATTTGTCTGGGGTAGAAGTGGGAAACCATAGAAAACTACTTTCAAGATTTAATACTAGTATGGGACCACATGTACATAGTAATAATAATAATAATAGCCAGCCTTGTGGTGTTGGAGTAGTGCGCCTGCCTCTCACCCGGAGGCCCCGGGTTTGATTCCCGGCTCCGTCAGGGATTTTAGAAACTGACGTGAGGGCTGGAACGGGGTGCACTCGGCCTAGTGAGGACAATTGAGTAGCTGTCTGACAGTGAGGCAGCGCCCCGATCACGAAAACCAAGATTAATGGCCGAAGGGACCCGATGCGCTGATCACGCGTTACCCCAATATCTGCAGGCCAAATGGCAGGGTAGCGGTCGCTTGGTAGACCTTGGCCCTTAACGGGCTGTAGTGCCAGGGGTTATTTATTACTTTTAATGATAATAATAATAATAATAATAATAATAATAATAATAATAATAATAACATTAAAGCTAATATAGCGAGTTGGTTGGCCCTATCAAAAGGCAATGGCATTTAGAACGGGTAAAGACCATACCTATCATTGTCTCAAATACGGGCGTGATCCGAAATTCCTTGCTCCAAGACCTTAAAGAACTGGTTCTGGATACTCAAATTGACAAACTAATGCAGAAGGCAGTAGTTCTCTCAACAACCCGAATCGTCTGGAAATTAATGGGTAGCAATTTCGACTTTCCAGCTTAGAAGTGGCTGTTTCAGTAGCAATAGTTTGGTTCCCTGAAGCCCGTATAGTTATGTTGTGATGTACCAGCAATGTGTTATATGTACTGTATAAAACAATAATAATAATTAAATGATAGTGAGGCTGTGAGCTCAGGTATTAGAGTGCTATCCTTCTCGAGGGTTCGATCTAGTCTGAGTCATGTAATACATGAAGGTGAAGAAATACGACAGACTTATGCCGATGGATGTAATGGCACTTACATGAAATTCTGTGAACACAACATTCCGGAATCTCGACATCCCCGCCAAAAATAAAAGTAGTGTGTCCAACATCATATTACTATTATTATTATTATTAATATTATTGTTATTATTATTATTATTATTAGTAGTAGTAGTAGTAGTAGTAGTAGTAGTAGTAGTAGTAGTAGTAGTAGTATACACTTTATAAGAGACTATATCTTTACTGAATGTTATTTATTTTTAAGTAGGGTTCCAATTGTTTAGGACGTTCAGTAAATAAATATTTTTGGTAACAATGATGATGGAGGAGACTTGAAAGCTTGTTGTGATGGTTGTTGTTAATTCATTTTAGGGGCTTGGGACATTTGTTTATCAGCACCGTGTAGTTGGGTGAGTGTTGGATTTGTCTGATAAACTGAGTTTCTGTGGTGACTGTAGTAGTATGTGTAGCTGTAGTTATTAGGGTCGTGAATAAGGTTGGTGCTCCGGGACTCCTAGTAGGCTACCATACTATCCCGGCATGTGCTCGGAAAGCGCGTGGAAGAATCCAGGGAAATCCAAACTCAGGATAGCCACTGTCGGTGCTGAGTTTGGACCTTCAATTACCGGACTTGCTGCGATCGTGGTGTACGATTAAATGCACATGCCTACACCGCGGGGGTAGGCATTCCAACTTTGGGCTCGTGGGATGCCACGGGCAATCATCATGTGGCTGCAGATGGTGGGAAGTAAGGAAGCTTGTGTTTTTACATGACCGTAAATTTCGTGATCGTGAGCTACTGGACTGGTGAGACGCCAACAGCTGGACCGCTGCGCCATCACGCCCCGACTTGCATATCGGCCGTTGATGGTAAGCTGCCTCAATACTAACACCCCATGAACATGATGATGATAATAATACTAATATTCTAATAATAATAAGAAGAAGAGTCAGCATGTGTAGCTCTGGTGTTAGATTGCTAAAAATAAAAGTCTGGCAACTCGACATACCAAATAAAAAACATAAGGAACTTAGGTTGGTTCCATAGTTTAGGGGCTGCGACAACGTGGTCAGGTAGCTCCGTAGAAGTTAGTGTGTCTAAAATTCTAGTATTTCAATGCCATTGGCAGACAAGACGAGGAGGTCACTCAACTCCAGACTCTTGTCAACATTCCTTAACGTTGGAGGGGAGGGCGACGGGGAGAAGTCAGCTGTACTGCTGAGGGGAACGAAGTGTAAGCCCGTTTCCAAGACATTGACCGACGATTTTTGTGATTTAATTCCACCTACACGAATTAAAATCCGACTGAATTTCATGAAGATATTTGCTTAGAATACCATCTTATATCACCAGTGTAAAGGACTTCCATCATATCAAATACACCCTGTATATATAGCGGACCATGCTATAAAGCGGGACAAACGCTATGAAGATGATGATGATGATATGTGTTGAGTATTGATTTGGCGTATAATTTTAAACATTTAATTCTACTATAAATACGGATATTTAAAACATTTGTTTTTTCAACGGCAAATGTGTTTGCATTCTATTCTGTACAGATTGTAGATCACCCTCCTATCCCCGTACTATAGTTCAGTCCTTTTCAAAGTGCCAAACATTACCAAAAGCCTTTTCTACTGTAAGTCTACACATGTATTTATAGAATTATAGAGATCATAAATGAAAAGATTTGCACCCAGGCTTGAGGTTTGGGTGGACTAGAACTAACGATAAATTGATCGCGTGACTCTGCCCTACTGACCGTGGATTTGTTGGCGATCTTACAGTGCCTCATTAATTTCAGTGTGAAGGTTTAGAGCTCCGTGTGTGAAGCTATCTTTATTTGCGTGCCACAGAGATAAGGCGAACCTTCATGGCATTTGCAATGACAGATCCAGCGGAACGTAGCACATCAACATGAATTATACTAAAGCTGCAACAAACTGTGTTTCATGGTGGAATATTAAACTGCGTGCCTTTATTTCCTTGGTATATAGATACCTACATCGCACACGCGAGGCATTGTTGTTCGTAGCTACACACCTCGATTGGATGACGCACCCAGAATTCTGACAGGTAACATAAAAGTTAACTTGTCAACTGGTTTAGTGCAAGTTTTCGAAATTGACAGCACTTGAGTGACTTTTATTTATTCATTTACGTTATTTGCATATGGGGGTAATTCCCCGGTGGAAAATTGTACAATTAGAGAAAATTCCCAACAATAATACAGGGCGCCAGGAAATGTTCTCCACAGCGGCTACGAGCAGCTGCGAGTGGTTGCGTCATCAGTTTAGTTGGCAGCACAGTGTCCTTGATAGGGCAAAGGCCACATGTGTGGGCTGTGGGCTGTCGAAATCGTCAGTGTGTATTGATAGATTATTGGAAGAGTGCAACAGCATGTTATGAATGGCTGTGGTGAGTCCAAAGTTAACTGGTTGTTTTTTTCGATACAAACGACAGCCGTGCTGCCAACGTAACTGGTGACGCTATCTCTCGCAGAAGCATGTAGGCACTGCGGAGAACATTCCCTGGCGCCCTGTAAAAAACACACTTAATGTGCAAAAGTCGCGATTTGTGAACTAAAGTAATTACATCGTAGTATTAACCCAACATTTCAGTCATCTCTTAAACACATCAATAGGCTGTGTTTGCGGAAAGGCTGTAAAACTGTAGCAGATAATGAGTTCCAATTATCAATACCACGATTAATGATAGAATACTTCCCATAATGTGTACGCTGTGGTCGTCCCTTAACTTAATGTGGATGATCTGCCCTGTTCCGGTTGGTGAGATTTCGCAGACGTTTGCTTAGTTATCCCCATGCTGGCCGATTAGTGTAGTCTAAGTGTTAAACATAGCGTCGAGTTTGGATTTCGTCCTTCTATCTTCCAGAGATACTCACCCTAGTTTTTCTATTATTCGAGTTACACTACTTCTAGGATTACAATCGTTGAGCACAAACCTAGCAGCCTTCCTTTGTACCATCTCCAGCTCGTTGGTGAGCCCTACATTATATGGGTCCCAAACCACTGAGCCGTATATCAAGACTGGCCTCACCAGGGTAAAATATCCTAATTCATTTTTATTTTTTTGCGTTGGAACTACTGCCTTTTAATACCCACATTACAAAAAATCCTCTCGGCACGCCAGAAGGCGGAGGCAGATTTCACCGGGCAAACTAGGGGATAAGCTATAATAGGCAGAGTATGCAGGTTTTCGTAGGAGGATCAGACCTCATTTATTGCGAGAAAGTATTTTACAATTGGAGGTTAATGAACGTTTTTTTCGTCTTTCTATGCATATTTTGAACATTTTATTGTCTTATGGGGATGGTAACCTTCTTGTCATTTGGGGTTCATTTTTTTATACTTGTGATCACACTGTCCTTATGCAAGGTTTGGAACTGATGTGTAACTATCTAACAGTCTGTTACTTCTTCACGCAAAATTTTATCTCCCGCAGAGACGTTGGTTGGTTCCTCAGTTTGTGGGCTGCGACAACGTGGTCATGTAACCCCGTGTATATTGGATGTGATTAGAATCTGTCTGATAAACGGTGCTAATTTTGATGACTGTATTAGTCTGTAATTCAGGTAAGGTCTGCAGACGGTCAATTTTAAGTAGTAGTACCTAATTTTGTACCTAATACTACCGTCAACGACACCTAGCTGTGAACTTGGCTGCTAGATGCCACCGCAACCAGCAACTTGCAACGAACGTTGTAACTTCCCCTCCGAAGGAAAGCATGCTGAGGGATTTTTAGCGCTCTTAGAAAATCCGGCGACTTTGGCCGGCTTTGAACCAACGACCTTGGGCATAGAAGTTCAGCAAGCTACCACTTAGCCGCTTCCCTCATAGTGAGATGGAACAAGAAGTTCCGTGACGAACTAAAGAGCCTACTTTTCTTAAAATTAAGATTCATGCCATAGATTAATCTACAGTATATGAACCTATCTAGAAAAATGACGAAATCAAGTTGGTAATATCGAAATGTCTTAATTAGTTCGAAATACTGTATACTGGGCATAATGTAGCCTAACAGAGCAATACAGTTGGCAGCCCTGGTGACTGAATATATTCTTAATTCCATCTCTTAAGGTACAGAATACAAAATGTGGTTGAAGTCCAAAGGACGTTACATGGAGTTAGACATTGGATCTATTAGTACACGTAAAAGCATGTTGGCAACAATGTCATGCGAGTGCTGGTCAGAAATAATCTGAAATATTATGATATCTTTTTGTGCCAATTTTGGATGAAATCCATTTGTTGGTATATAAGTTACATGTATTTTAAAATTGGAGCTATCATCAGGCATAGAAACATGCTGGCAGCACAGACTTATATTAATTACTCCAAATTAATCTAGAATGTCAGGTTCTATACGTGTGCAAAGTATAGAGCTGTTGGCTTGCATACTTTCTGATATATTGATATTAGGGTAAAAAATATAGACACCATTTATTAACAGTTGGCAGCCCTGATTGCTCTTAAGAATACTTATAGTCATATCTGTTATGTTACACATATCACATACGAAATTTGGTTGAAATCCAACTGACAGTATAGAAGTTACATGTATTTAAAAATTGGTCCTATCAGCAGGCTTAGAATTATGTTGGTAGAACTGACGTATATAAGTTACTCCAAATTAATGTAAAATGTCAGGTAATATACCTGTGCATAGTTTAAAGCTGTCGGCTTGCATACTTTCTGATATATTGGTATTTGGATTAAAAAAAATAGAGAGTGCAATTATTAACAGTTGGCAGCCCTGGTGGCTCTTAATAATACAATCAGTCATATCTGTTTATGTACACATATTACATACAAAGTTTGGTTGAAATCCAATTGATAGTGTAGAAGTTATATGCATTTACAAATTGGACCTATCAGAAGGCTTAAAATTATTTTGGCAATACTGCCATATATGGCCTCCTGGAAATTAAACTAAAATAGTATTATCTACATGTGTGCCAATTTTGGAATAGCTCCCATGTATACGTTCCAAGATATCCAACATGGAGCTCAAATTTCAAGTGCGTTTTTAGCAGTTGGTAGCTCTGACATCTTTTTCAAATATGGGCCTGAGATATTCCGGTATACAACTTTACTCATACTAAATTTGGTTTCGATTTCTGCAGCCGTTTAGGAGTTGATAGAGGGGGACACACACACACACACAGCCATCCAGCCAGACAGACAGAAGGACAGACAGACAGACACATTTTCCCGGATCGATCTTATAAGTCTACTTTTTCCTCATTTTTGCAAAGTGTGAAACGTAGGCTAAAAATTAATGTGATCTCGTCAATGGCATTGTCTTGGCAACCTCTGATAGCTCATCCCTTATCAATTTAGAAGCGTTGTCATGGTAACCTCTGATAGCACTTGGCATTTTCTTTAATTCCGAAATCATTTTTCTCATCCCTTGGCGTAATGGCGAGTCATATCAAAAATTCTTTCAGACAAAAGTTTTAGGTAATTATTAGGGGAATATTTTCCATTCTGTACGGTTTTGATATTGTGCCTATTAAGAGAGATATGATTAATGTTTCCCGAAAACCCCACTTTTTTCCACCCCTTTGGTCAATGGTTGGTGCTATCAAAAAACTTATTTGACATAAATTTTTGGCACTTATCCGACACATATTATGAACTCTGAATGGATTCGATATTTCACGTATTAAGAGAGTTATAGCGAAATTTCACTTTTTCGAAAAAAGCCCCCCACTTTCACCCCCTTCGACCGATTTTGCGCATTAACGAACTCGACCGAGATTTTAATGGAATACTTATTATGTAAAAAATTCAAACTGATTGAGGCAAAATTACGGCAGTTATCGTGTCCACAAGAAAGTGATATATATATATAGATAGATAGATAGATAGATAGATAGATACATAAATTATATATAAACTTTTGAACTGACGGTGGTTTTGGGGTTTGGGGGATGTGAAATGCGAAGATATGTCGAAATTTTCTGGAAGTCGAAACATGGTACCCATTGCAATAGTTAGCTTTCTAATGAAATCTACCTAAAATGAAGTGATGCCCAAGTATTTGCACGAGTCTTCTACATGTATTTCCCAGCCGATATTATATTGAAAATCATGTCTTCGCCCTCTCCATATTCTCATGAGACTGCTTGGATTTCGACGATAACGTTCCAGTACCTCAAACCAGAACTAACCCTAGAACCATACTGTAGGGTCACCCGCGACCCGGCCGTTATAAGATCTTTTCTGCGCATGCGCCAAATAACGATAGCTTGCTGTTATTTTGTATACCTTCAGTGTTTGGGTAATTGTTGATGTAACTACTGTACATCGTTGAAACGTTTATACAGGGTCTTGATATTTGCTTGGCGAGGACATTGTCGCACACGCGCTCCGTCAGTGACGTCTCAGTTGCCGGCTGCCGCGGACGCGTATGTACGGCAGAATACGTTGCTTAAAATCAGTATCATGCATTTTTACTCACCATGCTTACAGTAGATGCTGAAAATGTTTCCCATCCGCTGCCAAAAATAATGGGCATCTATTTAAGAAGTTTCCACTTATCCCGGTTAATTTAGCTTCACTAAGGAAATAGCGACCTTTACGTCTATGTTTATCGTTTACTGAACCTGTACGTTTGAATCTCTTAGCCAGTTGTTTTATTGTGTTTGTGTATAGTGCTGTAATGCCTTATGAAAATATTCGTTACTTGAGCGTGTATATCTGCACAATACGTACATAAAGTGCAGGAAATCGTGCGCTAGAACAAGACAAAAGTTTCGAGTGAAATTTCCAGGGAGGTCCATTCCTATAAATAAAACAACTGGCTAATTTGAGATTCAAACGTACAGGTTCAGAAAACAATAAAAATAGACTAGACGTAAAGGTCGTTAGGCCTATTTCCTTACTGAAGCTAAATTAAACGGATTAACCAGAAACTTCATAAGAAGATGCCGATAATGTTTGGCAGTGGATGGGGAACATTTTCAGCATCTACTGTAAACATAGTGAGTAACAAGAAGTTCTGTGACGAATTAAAGAGCCTACTTTCCTTAAAATTTAAGATTCATGCCATTGATTAATCTACAGGGTCTTTCATATAAAGTAAGAACGGCAAGCGGCAGTATTGTTATTCGTTGTTGCTGTGGCCTTGGCCGAGCTTGTGGCGCGCCATGGCCCCCTGCTGTACTATTGAAACCGCGCTCATAGTACACACAAGGGCTGGTTTTTTTTACAAGTTCCGATGGACCGTATAAAAATAACAGATTGACATACCTAACTGATTTTACTACTAAATGTTTGCTTGTTTTATTCTTATGTCTCAACATAATCGCCAAAACGATTGAAACATTTGTGAAAATTTGTGAAAATCATCCACGACCACACTGTACCAACGTTACGATAGACTTTTACAAAAAATTCTAGTGTGAAGTTTTGGACCATCTGCCGTTTAGTCCAAACCAGCACTGAATGATTTTCACCTTTTTCGAGAATTGAAGGTATGGTTGGGCGGCAACGCCTCGTCAAAAAGGAAAAACTTCAGGGGACCGTCTAGACGTACCCACTTCAGTGGCGGTAGAATATTTTTCTGAGGGCATTGGAAAGCTGGTGTAACGATACGACAAATGTTTCAATCGTTTTGGCGATTATGTTGAGATATAAAAATAAAACAAGCAAACATTTTGTAGTAAAATCAGTTTGGTATGTCAATCTGTTATTTTTATACAGTCCATCGGAACATGAAAAAAAAGCCAGCCCTCGTATGTAACTTACTATGCGCGCGCTTTCAATAGTAAAGCAGGGGGACATGGCGGGCCACAAGCTCGGCCAAGGCCACCGCAGCAGCGAATAACAAAACTGCCGCTAGCCGTTCTTACTTTATATGAAAGACCCTGTATATGGATCTAGCCTATCTAGAATAATGACGAAATTAAATTGGTAATATCGAAATTTCTAATTAGTTCGAAATACTGTATACCTGGCATAATGTAGCCTAATAAAGCACTACAGTTGGCAGCCCTGGTGACTGAATATATTCTTAGTTCCATCTCTTAAGGTACAGAATACAAAATTTGGTTGAAGTTCAATGGATGGCATGGACGTTACATGCAATTTAACATTGGATCTAACAGCGTGCGTAAAATCATGTTGGCGACAATGTCATGCATGTATTGGTCAGAAATAATCTGAAATAATATGATCTATTGTTATGCCAATTTTGAATGAAATCCAATAGTTAATATAGAAGTTACATGCATTTTTAATTGGACCTATCAGCAGGCTTAGAATCATGTTGGCAGCACTGACGTATATTAGTTACTCCAAATTAATCTAGAATGCCAGGTACTATACGAGTGCAAAGTTTAGAGCTATTGGCTTGCATCCCTTATGATATATTGATATAAGGGTAACAAAAATAGAGACAGCATTTATTAACAGTTGGCAGCCCTGGTTGCTCTTAATAATACGCATAGTCATATCTGTTATGGTACACATAGCACATACGAAATTTGGTTAAAATCCAAATGATAGTATGGAAGTTACATGTATTTAAAGTTGGACCTCTCAGCAGGCTTAGAATCATGTTGGTAGCACTGACGTATATAAGTTACTCCAAATTAATATAGCATGTCAGGTATTATACGTGTGCATAGTTAAAAGCTGTCGGCTTGCATACTTTCTGATATACTGTATTGCTATTTGGATAAAAGAAATTGAGAGCATTTGTTAACAGTTGGCAGCCCTGTTGGCTCTTAAGAATACGCTCAGTCTTATCTGGTTATGTACACATAGCATCAAATTTGGTTGAATTCCAGTTTGTTTGTTTTTTTTGTATTTTTTCGTGTGGCCTCCACAGAGGCCGAGTGTAGGTCTTTCTAGTCGACGCCTGTGGGCGACCTGCGCGTCGGGATGAGAGATGGAATGAATGAAGATGAATGAAACTGGACAAGGATGTGGAAGGTAGCGGCCGTGGCCTATCAGAAAGTACCGTCCCAGCATTTGCCTGGGGTTGAAAATGGGAAACCACGGAAAACCATTTCAAGGATGGCTGACAGTGGGCCTCGAACCCACGCGTCTACCGAGTCAGCAGAGAGCTTGGCCCCATGATCTAACGCTGTGCTTTAGCCAGCGTAGCCACTGCTGTCGGTGAATTCCAGTTGATAGTGTAGAAGTTACATGAATTTAAAAATTTGACCTATCAGCAGGCTTATAATAATTTTGGCAACACTGCCATGTATGGCCTCCTGGAAACTAAACTGAAATATTATTATCTATACGTGTGCCAATTTTGAAATAGCTCCCATTCATACCTTCCAAGATATGCAACATGGAGCTCAAATTTCAATAGCGATTTTTCAGCAGTTGGTAGCACTGACATCATTTTCAAATACGGCATTGAGATATTCAGGTATAGATCTTTACTCCTACCAAATTTTGTTTCGATTGCTGCAGGCGTTTAGGAGTTGATAGGGGGGAACACACACACAGCCACACATACAGAAGGACAGACAGACAGAAGGACAGACAGACAGACACACATTTGCCCGGATCGATCTCATAAGCCTACTTTTTCCTAATTTTTGCAAAATGTGAAAAGTAGGCTAAAAATACATGATACTGATTTTAAGCACCGTATTCTGCCGTACATACGCGCGCGCGGCAGCCGGCAACTGAGCCGTCACTGACGGAGCGCGTGAGCGAGAATGTCCTCGCCAAGCAAATATAAAGACCCTGTAGTATCTTGTTGTGTAATATTGTTGTGTTTGGGAATGTAATACAGGTAATTTGCCTTTTCTTACTTCGCAGAATGGCTGAAAAGGACAAACACGTGCTATTTTGTGTGAATTCATATATGGACTTTCTATGTACCTGTAGTTATAGTAATAGTTTTTAAGAGTTGATCGTAGGATGTGTTCATGGTTCAAGGTTGATACAGGAGTGAGGCAAGGCTGTAACCTCTCCCATTACTGTATATTTTATAATTATATGCACCATTTGCTGAAGGGCACTAACTGGCTGGGTGGGATTCAATTAGGTGGAAACCAGGTAAGCAGCCTAGTCTGTACTGATGACCTGGTAGTACTGGCAAACTCCGTCGAAAGCTTGCAAGCCAACATATTAGTAGAACTTGAACAGAAATGTAGGGAGTATTGTATGAAGATCAGTATTTCAAAGACTAAGGTTATGTCGGTAGGGACGCTACGCAAGAATGTAGAATGCCAGATAGGTGGAACTAAATTGGAGCAGTTGGAACAATTTAAGTACTAGAGTCGTCCAGTTGCAAAACTCGTTTAATCCACTTGTGAATAAGGATTATGTCATAAAATTATGTATTTTATTATTTTATTTTATTTTGCTTTATTTTATTTTATTTTGTTTTATTTTATTTTACTTTATTTTATTTTGTTTGGTTTTATTTTGTTTTGTTTCATTTTATTTTAATTTGGTTTGTTTTATTTTGATTTTGTTTTGTTTTATTTTATTTCGTTTTATTGGGTTTTAAATTGTTTTATTTATGTATTTGTTTTGTTTTCTTTTCTTTTATTTTGTTTTTACTTTGTTTTGTTTATTTTGTTTTGTTTTGTTTTATTTTGATTTTGATTTGTTTATTTTGTTTTATTTTGTTTTGTTATGTTTTATTTTTATTTTCCAGAAAACAGACAAAAAGTCAAAAACAAAAAACACGAAGCAAAAAAAATATTCAAAAACAAAAGCAGAAAACACAAAAACAAGAAACACAAAGAAAAAAGCAAAATTCAAAAAGAAGGAAAAGCAGAAAACAAACACAAAACCAAAACCAAGAAAGAAAATCAAAAAGTAAAATTCAATAGCAAAAGCACAAAGCAAACCCAAAACCAAACACCAAAAACACAAAGCAAAAAGAAAAAAGTAGAAAACAACAAACACAAAAGATACGCGAGGCAAAGTCCAGAGAAACGTTTCTCATGAAAATGATTCTTATTCACAAATGGATTAAACCAGTTTTGCAACTGGACGACTCAGTCCTCTCTCAGGATGGTAGCATGGGGAACGAAATAGAGTGGAAGTGTAGAAAAGCAAATACAGTGGACTGTCAGTTGTGATCTACTGTATTCTGCAAACAAAGAAGTTAGTGTAGCGACGAAACTCTCCCTACATCGCTCAGTATTTAGACCGACCTTGCTGTATGGAAGTAAGAGCTGGATAGATTCAGCATATCCGATAGCATGAATGATTGCTGTGACAAATGGATGCGAGCATTGGCAGGTTGGTTCTCGTAACGAGGAGATAAAGTCTAAGTTAGAAATGAACACGCTAGATGAAGCTGTTCGTATGAGCCGACTCGGATGGTGGGGTCATGTGAAGAGAATGGGAGAGGAGAGATTACCTAAGAGTTTAATGAGTTCATCTGTAGAGGGTAAGAGAAGTAAAAATAGACCTAGTAGGCAATGGTTAGATTCAGTGTTGAACGATTTGAAAGTGAGAGGTGTAGATGCAGAGGACGCCGCAGTGCTAACTGCTAATAGGGGATCATGGAGGCGACCTGTTCGCAAACAGAGGCTCGCAGACTAGACTGGACGCTGAAAGGTAAAACAGTCGCAATTGAAAATGTATGTATGTAATTTTAAATTAAATGTTTGAGTTCAGTACATTGTAATTTCTAACAAGACAACTCTATTGATCAATATAATACATGGATACGTGCATAGACGTAGGGCAGAACATTAATGTGACTCTCTAGATAAATGTGAGGAGAAAACAGCGAAATTAAAATGAATTTGAAATGAATTCCTATAAGTTATTACTCTTAAGAAATGCGTCATCAGTGTCGTTTTAGAGTTAAATTATTTGGCAGGGTCGTGAATCGAGCCGAGGTCACCGGGGTATTAGCCAAGCACGTTAACCAGTACACCACGAGGTGTACGTCTGGGAGGAACGGTTCTGTAACTGAAGGGTATGATGCAACTTCATATTACTGCCTTTTCTTGAGGAGAGACTCTAAAACTCATTAAAATATCTGATATACCGGTAGCTTCCAGAGGAGTACGTCAGGCCTCGGCAGCCGGCACAGTTCATATCCTCGCCGCTAGATGGGGGCTTCATTCATTCCATTCCTGACCCGGTCGGAGACTGGAAGCAGGCTGTGGATTTTCATTCATATACCGGTAGCTTGAATAATGGATGTGTGTCTCACCAAAGCCAACAATATCCATTCTCTTAAGTTCTTCATTTGGTTGATAACCTTCAGTCGGTCGACATGATTGTGCTCAATTAAATTGAGCGGTAGTAACTAATATTTAAACACCCTGATATGAAAGAAATATTACATTAATCATTTAAACACACTTTTTGCAAAGCTTTATTTTTACAACAATGTATTAAATAAATGTAATATGTGTTTCAGGTTAGGGTGATATAATATTTGGTTAATTGGTTGGTTGGTTCCTTAGTTTAGGGGCTGAGACAACGCGGTCATGTAGCCCCGTGTACTTTGGGTGTGTGAAGAATCTGTCTGATAACCGGTGTTAATTGTGATGACTATTAGTGTGTGTTATCTGTTTTCAATTCAAGTGAGGACTGAAAACATTGAATTTTTTCAAGGAGTTCCTACTTTTGCCGCCAAACGCCACCGTCAACGACTACTAGTTCAGAACTTGATTACCCGATGCCACCCTAGTCGGCTCCTGGCGACGAACGTCGAAACCTAAGAGCGTTTGTCGAATGTTTAACCTATATAAAATGTAGCTTCACACAGGTGTAATTAGTGGGAGGTTCTTTTTCATGCCGTAAATCTATGACATGGGACCGCCGCCGCCGGCTTTACTTCCCCTCCGAAGGAAGGCATACTGAGGGACTTTTAACGCTCTTAAAAATCCGACGACTTCGGCCGGGTTTGAACCCGCGATCTTGGGCATAGAATGTCAGCATGCTACCAACTACGCCACCGAAGCCGCTGATATAATATTTGTCAAATGATATTGTAACTCTTCAGTCGCTCAACACAATATAATCCCAATTACTGGACATGCGAAAAACAACGTGAACAAAATTGATTAAAACGTATGCTTGTTATGGATTGCCGGCTCCGTGGTGTTGGGGTAGGGCGCCTGACTCTCACGCGGAGGCCCCGGGTTCGATTCCCGGCTCCGTCAGGGATTTTAGAAACTGACTTGAGGGCTGGAACGGGGTGCACTCAGCCTCGTGAGGACGATTGAGTAGCTGTCTGACAGTGAGGCAGCGCCCCGGTCATGAAAACCAAGATTAACGGCTGAGGGTACCCTATGCGCTGACCACGCGTCACCCCAATACCTGCATGCCAAATGACTGGGCAGCGGTCGCTTGGTAGGCCTAGGCCCTTCATGGGCTTACCTCTGGGGCGGACCCTCTCCTCTTTCACTTTCCTATCTGCCTTTCATGGCTCTCCTTCCTCCCAAGTCACTCAATCCGCATTCTTCGAGGATTGAGGGCATTTCTTTTCCTCCTGTCCTTTATTTGCCTTATTCTCTCTTTGTTTTCCATTTCTTCTTCTAGTACATAAGTTAGTAGTTAGTTATAGTTTACATTTCATTATCATCTTCACGATCACCCAAACCATTCGGGGCCGATAACCTAGATGTTAGGTCCCTTAAAACAACAATTATCATCATCATCAACCTTCATGGGCTGTAGTGCCAGGGGTTATTTTTATTATATTATGGATTACAGAAGAGATCATAAGGATGAAATAATCGGTCAACGGGTGGATATCGTTAGCATGGCAAAAACTCTGGAGCCTGTTCTTCATATTGAACAGCAGAGAGCATTGCCTTAATCAAAATTGACTCGTGTGTACTTCTCCTTTCCTCAATGGAGCACAAACGTGGTCAATAACTAAGAAACCAGCTTTGAAGTTAGAAGTTTGCCAGAGAAAAATGGAGAGAGAACTCCTAAACACAACATTAAGGAACCGAATTGGAAACGAGGAAATCAGGAAGAGGACAGGATCTGAGAATGGATCACGCGAGGTGGGCCTACTCAACTACAGTGTGGGAGCCCAGAGATGGAAGACGAAACCCTGGATGTCCGAAGACCAGACGGTCAGACGAGTTCCAGTGGACGATCGGGAAGCGGCGGATGAGAACGGCAGGTCAATGGAATTCGTGGAGGACTCTCGACCAAACAGTCTGTTCGAAACATCCTTAGATTCATGGTAAGCTTAGTTAAATCTTCAGGATAATATGAACTATGTCCAAGTTCTACCAACGTGAAATTGTTTAATACAATACGATCATTTTGAGGAAGATGAATAGGAGTGTCAATAGTTCAGTGGTTGGTTGGTTCCTCAGTTTAGGGGCTGCGACAACGCGGCCATGTAGCCCCGTGTACTTTGGGTGTGTGTAGAATCTGTCTGATAACCGGTGTTAATTGTGATGAATGTATTTGTGTGTGTTATCTGTTTTCAATTCAAGTAAGGACTGCAGACATTCAATTTTTTTCAAGTAGTTCCTACTTTTGCCGCCAAACGCCACCGTCAACGACTATTAGTTCAGAACTGGTTACCAAATGCCCTGGCAGTCGGCTCCTGGCCACGAACGTCGGAACCTAAGAGTAGGGATGGGTTGCGAACGGAGTCGCGAAGAGTCGAGACTGCTGCCGCTGGAACCGATACTCTCGACTCCAGTGTCGACTCCATTGATGCACTACCGCCATCTAACAACTGTTTGTGAAACTGCTTGAACATGTATGCCACACGGCGCCAGCAGCAACGTTGTTCGCCATCGCTACGGCATGTTTAAAATACAGCTGTATAAATCTTGCTGCTAGCTTGCCAGTGATACTTTTTTGGTATTGAAATGTATGGCAAGCTATTATAACCTGCAAAACGATTCAATAGAATGATTATATGCATAGTCGTTCTTTGTTATGATCTACTGTAGGATTCTACAGTATGGGAATATGCTGGATAGGCCTAGTTGATGCATAGTAATGGGATATTTATTTTGCCGGCAAGATCGTTATATGGAATGTCGAATACCAATTACGAAGTTCTTGGCACTGTGTGTGTATTTTTACTTTCACGGTAGGGTGTTTCATTTCCGTGTCTCCAATAACAAAAGTTGCGTGTTGAATTAATGTAAGGTTTGGCCTATGTTATGGTTTGTTAATTGCTTTGTTTAAGATGTGCGCACAGGCCTCTGATATTGTGACGGTCTTGTTATGCATACACGTTCGTCCCTTGATATCTTGTGTTACGATGAATACAATAGGATTATTAGCCAGCAAACATGGATGATTGTTTCGGATTATCATCGGAAATGTTGTAGGCGTAATTGTTATTGTGTTTATTATGATGATTATTATTTAAAACAATAATAGTAATACAATCTGCCTAAAGTGCAATATTACAATAATTTGGTACAATGCAAGTAAATAATAATAATAATAAAAATAATAATGAGAGATTCGGATAAAAAGCGACTGTGTGCCCCTCGCAATACTCATCAGGTGAGCTTGGAGTCGCGAGGCTTCATGCGAAATGGCCCCGCAATACTCATCAGGTGAGCTTGGAGTCGCGAGGCTTCATGCGAAGCGACCCCGCAATAATCATTCGGTGAGCTTGGAGTCGCGAGGCTTCATGCGAAGCGACCCCGCAATACTCATCCGGTGAGCTTGGAGTCGCGAGGCTTCATGCGAGGCGACCCCGCAATACTCATCCGGTGAGCTTGGAGTCGCGAGGCTTCATGCGAAGCGACCCCGCAATACTCATCCCGTGAGCTTGGAGTCGCGAGGCTTCATGCGAAGCGACCCCGCAATACTCATCCGGTGAGCTTGGAGTCGCGAGGCTTCATGCGAAGCGACCCCGCAATACTTATCAGGTGAGCTTGGAGTCGCGAGGCTTCATGCGAAGCGACCCCGCAATACTCATCCGGAGAGCTTGGAGTCGCGAGTCTTCATGCGAAGCGACCCCGCAATACTCATCCGGTGAGCTTGGAGTCGCGAGGCTTCATGCGAAGCGGCCCCGCAAAACTCATCAGGTGCTTGGGTCGCGAGTCTTCATGCGAAGCGACCCCGCAATACTCATCCGGTGAGCTTGGAGTCGCGAGGCTTCATGCGAAGCGGCCCCGCAAAACTCATCAGGTGCTTGGAGTCGCGAGGCTTCATGCGAAGCGGTCCCGCAATACTCATCCAGTGAGCTTGGAGTCGCGAGGCTTCATGCGAAGCGACCCCGCAATACTCATCCGCTGAGCTTGGAATCGCGAGTCTTCATGCGAAGCGACCCCGCAATACTCATCAGGTGAGCTTGGAGTCGCGAGTCTTTATGCAAAGCGACCCCGCAATACTCATCCGGTGAGCTTGGAGTTGCGAGGCTTCATGCGAAGCGGCCCCGCAATACTCATCAGGTGAGCATGGAGTCGCGAGGCTTCATGCGAAGCGACCCCGCAATACTCGACAGGTGAGCTTGGAGTCGTGAGTCTTCATGCGAAGCGACCCCGCAATACTCATCCGGTGAGCTTGGAGTCGTGAGTCTTCATGCGAAGCGACCCCGCAATACTCATCAGGTGAGTTTGGAGTCGCGAGTCTTCATGCGAAGCGACCCAGCAATACTCATCCGGTGAGCTTGGAGTCGCGAGTCTTCATGCGAAGCGACCCCGCAATACTCATCCGGTGAGCTTGGAGTCATGAGTCTTCATGCGAAGCGACCCCGCAATACTCATCAGGTGAGTTTGGAGTCGCGAGTCTTCATGCGAAGCGACCCCGCAATACTCATACGGTGAGCTTGGAGTCGCGAGGCTTCATGCGAAGCGACCCCGCAATACTCATCAGGTGAGTTTGGAGTCGCGAGTCTTCATGCGAAGTGACCCCGCAATACTCATACGGTGAGCTTGGAGTCGCGAGGCTTCATGCGAAGCGACCCCGCAATACTCATCCGGTGAGCTTGGAGTCGCGAGGCTTCATGCGAAGCGACCCCGAAATACTCATCCGGTGAGCTTGGAGTCGCGAGGCTTCATGCGAAGCGACCCCGCAATACTCATCCGGTGAGCTTGGAGTCGCGAGGCTTCATGCGAAGCGACCCCGCAATACTTATCAGGTGAGCTTGGAGTCGCGAGGCTTCATGCGAAGCGACCCCGCAATACTCATCCGGAGAGCTTGGAGTCGCGAGTCTTCATGCGAAGCGACCCCGCAATACTCATCCGGTGAGCTTGGAGTCGCGAGGCTTCATGCGAAGCGGCCCCGCAAAACTCATCAGGTGCTTGGGTCGCGAGTCTTCATGCGAAGCAGCCCCGCAATACTCATCCGGTGAGCTTGGAGTCGCGAGGCTTCATGCGAAGCGGTCCCGCAATACTCATCCAGTGAGCTTGGAGTCGCGAGGCTTCATGCGAAGCGACCCCGCAATACTCATCCGCTGAGCTTGCAATCGCGAGTCTTCATGCGAAGCGACCCCGCAATACTCATCAGGTGAGCTTGGAGTCGCGAGTCTTTATGCAAAGCGACCCCGCAATACTCATCCGGTGAGCTTGGAGTTGCGAGGCTTCATGCGAAGCGGCCCCGCAATACTCATCAGGTGAGCTTGGAGTCGCGAGGCTTTATGCGAAGCGACCCCGCAATACTCGACAGGTGAGCTTGGAGTCGTGAGTCTTCATGCGAAGCGACCCCGCAATACTCATCCGGTGAGCTTGGAGTCGTGAGTCTTCATGCGAAGCGACCCCGCAATACTCATCAGGTGAGTTTGGAGTCACGAGTCTTCATGCGAAGTGACCCAGCAATACTCATCCGGTGAGCTTGGAGTCGCGAGTCTTCATGCGAAGCGACCCCGCAATACTCATCCGGTGAGCTTGGAGTCACGAGGCTTCATGCGAAGTGGCCCCGCAAAACTCATCAGGTGCTTGGAGTCGCGAGTCTTCATGCGAAGCGGCCCCGCAATACTCATCCGGTGAGCTTGGAGTCGCGAGGCTTCATGCGAAGCGGCCCCGCAATACTCATCCGGTGAGCTTGGAATCGCGAGTCTTCATGCAAAGCGACCCCGCATTACTCATCCGGTGAGCTTGGAGTCGCGAATCTTCATGCGAAGCGACCCCGCAATATTCATCCGATGAGCTTGGAGTCGTGAGTCTTCATGCGAAGCGACCCCGCAATACTCCTCAGGTGAGTTTGGAGTCGCGAGTCTTCATGCGAAGCGACCCAGCAATACTCATCCGGTGAGCTTGGAGTCGCGAGTCTTCATGCGAAGCGGCCCAGCAATACTCATCAGGTGAGCTTGGAGTCGCGAGTCTTCATGCGAAGAGACCCTGCAATACTCATCCGGTGAGCTTGGAGTCGCGAGGCTTCATGCGAAGCGACCCCGCAATACTCATCCGGTGAACTTGGAGTCGCGAGTCTTTATGCGAAACGACCCCGCAATACTCAACAGGGGAGCTTGGAGTCGCGAGTCTTCTCCAGCCCCCCTGCTATATTTAATGGCCAGGGAATTCCTGTCTTGAAATACTACTAAATACAGAGACAAGGGAACATTCACGAAATAGAGGGGCAAATTAATGGAATTGCCAAGGGTCGAAAATGTCTGCAGCATTTATCTAAGGAGTGCGACATACCACCAAATACAGGGAATATGTAGCCTACTTACGAATAAATTCGCCATAATATGTATTTATTTATAAAACTTCAAATATATGTAAATAAATAGAAAATATTTAGTAAAATTAAATATATATAATCACATCACTATCCGGACCTTACTCATCAGGTTAGCTTGGAGTCGCGAGGCTTCATGCGAAAGGACTGTGAGGCCCCGCAATAGTCATCACGTGAGCTTGGAGTCGCGAGGCTTCATGCGAAGCGGCCCCGCAATACGCATCAGATTAACGTGGAGTCGCGAGGCTTCATGCGAACCGAGACCGGTGTTCGGAGTCGATCGAGTCGACACTCTCGATTCCAGGCTTCAGTCGCGCCCATCCCTACCTAAGAGCGTTTGTCAAGTGTTTAACCTAATCTATAATTTAGCTTCACCCAGGTGTAATTAGTGGAAGGTTCTTTAACATGCCATAAATCTATGACATGGGACCGCCGGCTTTACTTCCCCTCCGAAGGAAGGCATACTGAGGGATTTTAACGCTCTTAAAAAATCCGACGACTTTGGCCGGGTTTGAACCCGCGGTCTTGGGCATAGAAGCTCAGCATGCTACCAACTACGCCACCGAAGCCGCTGAATAGTTCAGTACTACTAGTTTCAAGTTACTATTAAGGTAAATGTTTATCAGCCTAGCTCATTTGATGAAATATCTCAGAGCTACCCTGCTAGCAGGAGGCATTTTCCCTTTAAGTGATTTATCAATGGCTAACAATAATTATAATAATAATCGGTCGTCAAGTGAGAATTAACCCCCCGTGGTGTTACAGCCCTTGAAAGTCCTACCAAGCGACCGCTGCTCAGCCCTGTGGCCTGTCGATTAGTGGGTATTTTGCTGTTGTTCCATGTCCCTTTGCCCGTGCTTTTAACGCAGCTTCCTTTTGTATCTATCGTCTAATAGAAATAAAAATGTACTTTGGTGGGTCTACTACTAGGATACACGATTGTGGGAAAGTACGTTTAAGTAAAGTAGTCTCAGGAATGAGATATGGAAAATAGAATGTACTGTTATAACCCCAACCCTAAAATGGGTTGAAACTCCAGAAATCTCACAACTAATACAGGAACTACACACGACGTGACCCAGCGCAACACAGGAAGATCAACATTGCTAACATAACAAATACTGCTGACCAGACTACAAAACATAGGAGAACACATAAATACTCACGCCAACAGAACCTCGAGGACAGTTGCCTACAGAATTGCTGCCGATCCACACCGAGCTCGATTCCAACATACAGTACCTCTACACTTCTCGTCTACACTTCGGTGAGTTGTACTTTGTACTTAACAATTAATTCCCGAATCCTCCCCACGCCAAACCATTATAATTTGTATCTCACACCACTTCCGAGTTGCATCAGTATACACTCTAATATTAGTCAGTTGTAATTCCGCCTGACCTAAGCATTCCCACCTTAGTCCCCGCTGCCCGACCCACGAGGCCGCTGAAGCGGCTCGCTCGACACATCCAGCATTTCCTCCCGTCTACCCCTCGTCTCAACCCCTCGGATCCTACCACACAAACCCTACCTTACACCAAGCGAGTGCAAACCCTTTAAGATCCACCGATAGGGTGAAACAGTACCGTTAGGAAGCTAATAGTCTGTAGAATAATATGGCGCAAATTTAAATGCGAAAAGTTTGAAGTTTTTGGGCATCCTGAGTCTTTTAATTGACTCCCTTCTTCAGATGATCGTACATTACTCTTTTGCACATATACAAACTGTCTTCAAACACCTCCGGTATTTTAAAACAAGCGTGCCTGAAATATGCACTGTTTTAATAAAATGCAAAAAGTCATTGTATTGACGAAAGAAAATGACCCGTTATTCGTTGTGAATAAATTAACTTCCCACTGTATCTTAGTTATTGTTGTTTAAAGGGGTGAAACATCAAAGTCATCTGCTCCTCTTAACACAAATGAAATCATACAAATTTAGAAGACATTAAATTTAGAGGTGGACGCCTAAATATTGTACCCATCTGATATTATGTGGAGAACGTGTGTTCGTATCCCAACTGCTCACGGTCTTTCGAGGCATGGTACATTCTCCCACTGTACGAACACACATTCAGGATTTGAGGTCTACCAGGTGACTATTCTACATTTTAAAAAAATCCTAAATACTGAATTTAATATTACTCAATCATGGCAAAAACACAACAAAAACACAAATTACATGTACATTTAACTTCCCACAACACAAATAAAATATGTGGAGCGCACAGATGATGATCACATACAGTCAAACAAACCCTAATCTGATTCATCTGCACTCCGCAGCTCTAACTCACTAATCCAAAGATCAGATCAACTTTAATGCATTGAGCTCATCAGGCATGCTGCAACATGAGTCTTTTGTGAGTCTTTAATGTATGTAGCGCTTCACTGCACCCAAATCTATTCTACACTTCCTAAATCATACTCTTGACATTGACGAAATGTTCATAGTGTCTTTCACATAGCTTAAGTATCATCAATTGATGCATCACAATACAGCAATCACTAAATAAACAAGTTATTTAAATCACTGAATTAACTTTAAATGCAATCATTGTTGATCTAAACATGCTGTCCGTTATGCATCGGAACATTTATGTTTATATTATGATTCAACAATATCAATCTGATTGCTTTACTTTTGCGTTTGCTTTGCTTAGTTTGTGTAACAATCGTTTTCCTTTCCCATCTGTTTCAAACGCAACATGAGTACTATCTCTCTCCTCAACAACAATAATTAATGATTACCTTCACCATACGACATTCATTATGTCTAATTAAGTCGTTACTAACGTTACAATTGTGCTAAGTCGTGCTTTAGTGCTACCCGTCCGAATAAATTAACATTAAAAGGGCAATTACTTATTAAAAGTACATCAACAGGATTTAGCAAATTTGAAACGTCACAAGACATTAACTTGGCCAAATATTATGCGATTTTTACGATCCTTCGACATTTCTGCATGTTCAGAAGGCGTACAATTCATTTATGCAATACTATCAAACATTATTTGATTAGTTCAGAATATCATTTTATGTATTTCAATAGCACAGTACCAATTACCAAGGGTCGCGGTCACTTTTGCTACCCTGCCTCGTGGACAATAGGTTCGCTAGGCCCCGCCTCTAAACAAGATGGCTGCCTTCCCACTCCACTCTGCCTGGTTCTACTGACCTTGACTGCAGATTTTGTAAACAAAGCCTCGAAGGTTGCATACCTTTTACTTGCAGGGGTAAGGGTTGGATGTGTCATTCTATGAGCGGAATCCATCTAAATATTTAACTCCTACACTTAGGATAATTATAATTGGCTCAAGATGGCTCTCAATTAATACTCTTAGCAAGGGATGGATTTCCAATAGCTCTGCCGTCCTGAGGAAACAATCTGTGGCTCTTAATGCGTGCAAGTCGGGTATCCATCGTTGTCCCGCTCCACGATACGAATATGTGGTAGAGAATCGCCGTGATTCCTCCACAATGCATTGTCTCACCTACACGGGCGGATCAATCATTTAATTAGCTGACACAGGGTGGCACAGTTAATCACTGAACGCTACGAGGACGCTGAATATGAGGAAACAGGCACCTACCTGTTCCCACAGCTGTCGCTATACTTTGGTACGCTCACAGGCCGTACATAATTCATTGTAGATTTGAACAATGGCTCACAAGATTTTTCTGACGTTCATGCTAGTTGAATGATCACTGCAATTATTTTCGCAAATCTCTGGATTCTACGTTACACTTGCTCGCTTATTGCGGCTTCAACAATATATCTGTTAGATAATCCGGCTCATACTCCTATAACTTCTCTGATTCAATATACCATGGCTCTACATAGGCTCTCATTACTAGTATTGTTTTACTGGCAATTACATTATTGGCATGATTACTGGCATATATTATTAGCAATTATTATCAATTATTATTAACAGCATATTTATTACACTGAAACATGTTTATATACATTCTGAAACAAATCTCTTACTCTTCCACATATAATACTACGGTATTCTCTTATCGGACATGGCACAATTTAACGCTTATGGCATCAACATGCCGAATTTACGTGTTAACTTGACTTTGACCTTTTTATTATTATTATTATTATTATCAATTAACTTAATCGTTATATTGACCGTTATCTTACGCAATTGTAAGTAAATCATTTTCAATTCAAGCTATTTACAGCAACATGAAGAATGTAAACTCATGCAATTCTTACTGCAAATTCCCTATGGTATTTTATAGAAAGACATGTTCGTATGGTGAGCTATAAAATCATATTAACATTTTGGAGTGTACTCACATAGTACAACAACTCACCCACCTTATTGGCTTGCCTAGCACATTGCCATTTCTTGCACAATTAATACTTTTGGTGGTTTAAACCCTTTGATTATCACTTGAAATGGGTGCATTTTGCACTTTAAACTATAACACATTTTTATCACACAATTAAATATTTTATAATACAACACTTGATCACAAAACTTTGTACACTTGGATTTTCACACACTGCCTTTCTGGGCTTCTCGCTACTGCACGATTTCAGAGTTGCGGGTGCTGCAATACCCCTAACATATGCTCGTTTCCAGTGAAAGTTTATCGCTAGTATATGCGTACACCTCCTGTCTTCTAAGAACGTGTCCTCTACTGTGTGTGTTCCTATCCTCTTCTCCAGATCACCTAGTAAGTCAATCTAGTATCTGTTCTCTAAGCATTTATCACAAATACCTGTGATACAGTCCTTGCTCCCATGATCTATCGTGTACTTTAATACTGTACTGAACGATACTTTACAGATCATTACTGTCCTAACGGATAAGTCCATTGTTCATGACAAAACTTCGCGACTTTTCTACGCTATAATATATTACACTTGTGTATAACAAACTAATTATGTGCATGTCTTTTACTGTGTGTGATTTTACGATATCAACACTTGGAATAGGCTGCATGATGCACCTTCCATTGTATATTTGTTCAGTCCTGACTTTGACGAACTTGTGTGCTGCGCGCACTATTTTCTTCAATGAACTACATGTCACCCGCATGGGTGTCTTCAACGAACTGACGCTGCCCAGCCTCTCCGACCATATAAAGGATCCTAGTAAAACATAGTTCCTTTCCGAAGCTGGAGCTACTCTTTTCTCTCATATCGCACTTACCGACATGGTAATGCGTAATTCTGGAGCGTATTTTGCTGGAGGTTCCAATTCTTCTTGCGTGCAGGCAAATCGATCGCTCAATTAATTAATATTAATTGTTTTTCTCAACGGCGCACAGTGTGTCGAATCCCATGTCTAGGTGGAAAAAATTCACTGTCGCAAATGAAAGCGAAAACTGGCTCATTCGATAGTGAACAAACCAGATGGTGACTTTCGGTCTTCCTTTCCGCTGTCTGGTGCGTAGGAGGGAGGGGATAGGTGCTGAAACGTCTTCCTGGCAGTTATCAGCTCATTTGATATGAGGTGTCGGAGTGAACCGAACGCTGTGATTCTAGTGAGTTCAACCAGGTGTTGTCTTCTGAGCTCATGGAATATTGAAAAGAGGTATGTGTTCGCACTTTTATGCGTAATACAAGCTTTCTGGATTATAGAAATTATTTACTTTATGAGTGCCTCATAGTGCCACTTTACTTTCAACGTTATTCGATAGGAAATTTAATGTAGATTCAGGATCTGTAGTGGTTTGGTTGCGCACGAGTGTGCATGATGGTTTATTTTCTTATTTTCAGTGACTATGTGGGCATTACCGCGAGAAGAATTTTTCAACGCGTGGCAGTCGTGTCGTAAAGAGGGGCGTACAGACGTCATATTTCAATATGTTATGAATAAATTTGATCCTACAACTCTTACTGACACTCAGGTGCAGGAGCTTATAAACAAAACTAAGTTGATATCCCATAATAGTAACAAAAATGGGAGAGTGCAGGAAGAACAATGCCACGTATATAGGTAATCTACCTATGGAAGCTATTGAGTTACTTAATGACTCCCAAGGAACTTTGACATCAAATGATGAAGACCAGTATAGCAATTACTGCGATGATCTGGACTCTACAGAAGAATCAGGTGACGAATGAACATTAGACATCTTGTTATTATTGAGGGGAATGAGATTAATGAGAACATTACTTGACGAATGGACGTTTTCATTTTATTTGCAATAGGAGAAATAGGCCTTCCATGCTTTTCTAGAGAAATAATATTGTTTTCGTGTGTGAAGTATGTTAACTAAAACTACGTCATTAACAGGACTGTAAAATGACATTTTGTTATAAAGAAATTGTTTGTATGATTTTGACGAATATTTTTAGCCTACTTTTCACATTTTGCAAAAATGAGGGAAAAAGTAGACTTATGAGATCGATCCAGGAAAATGTCTGTCCGTCCTCCTGTCTGTCTGTGTGTGTCCCCCCCCCCCCTATCAACTCCGAAACGCCAGCAGCAATCGAAACCAAATTTGGTATGAGTAAAGATATATACCGGAACATCTCAATGTCGTACTTGATAATGATGTCAGTGCTACCAACTGCTGAAAAATCGTAATTGAAATTTGAGCTCCATGATAAATATCTTGGAAGGTATACATGGGAACTATTCCAAAATTGGAGCACAAATAGATAATAATACTTCAGTTTAATTTCCAGGAGGCCATACATGAAAATATTAGACCTACTACCGACACATCACACACGCTCATCACACACGACAATTGACCTGATATCAGTAAAGAACACAGACAAAGTGCTTCAATACGGGCAGACATCTGTACCTGGAATTTCTGCCCACGACTTAATCTGCTTGTCCGACTCTTTAAAATATAAGAAGACCAAACCAAGGACCATCACGTACAGAGACCTCTCTAAAATTGACACGATATCCTTGATAGAAGACGCTCTCAATGTACCATGGCATGACATACTGAATATTCACAATATAGATGATAAAGTACACAAAATGAACGACTACTTGACAGGACTATATGATAAACATGCTCCAGTGAAAACTGTTCGAGCGACGTGACCTCCAGCACCCTGGCTCAGCACGGAACTGAAATAACTAATGGCTAAGCGAGATTCTGCGCACAGAAAGTTTAAGAAATTACCCACGCAACAGAATTATGATGACTTTAAAAAGCTCCGAAACAGAACATCCCAAGCAGTACGTAACGCTCGAACCAGGCATGAACTAAGAAACATGGGAATAGGCAAAGGAAAAAATGACAACCCCATTAATCTACCTCTTGACTCACTCAATGACTATTTTACTAATACAGGACATTCTGTCAACCCAGACATAAAACACAGAACTCTCACCAACAACTACAATACCCCCACCCCCAACCGAGAAAAATTCTACTTCTCGCATGTCACCCCGTCACAAGTCAGACGTGCCATTCTTAGAATCAAATCAAAATCGAAAGGGATCGACAATATAGAAATAGAAATATTCAAACGAATCATTGACATTATACTTCCCACAATTACACACATATTCAACTACTCGTTAATGACCGGTACGTACCCATCGCTATGGAAAGCGGCTATTGTCATTCCAATCCCTAAAACACACAAGCCAAAAACGTGAGTGACTATCGCCCAGTGAGCATATTATCTGCCATCTCCAAATCTCTCGAATTTATCGTGTACAAACAACTCTCCTGCTATTTGCAAGCGCACAACATCCTTGATGAGCACCAATCTGGCTTCCGGAAAAATCACAGCACTACTACGGCACTACTTAAGGTCACGGATGACATAAAAAAGGCTATGGACAGTGGGCAAGCAACAATCATATCACTGCTTGATTTCAGCAAAGCATTTGATTCTGTTGATCATGACATTTTACTATCTAGCCAATTCAAAATTCATCTCTCTATGAACAATATCCAATGGGTGGACTCATATCTACATGGGCGCCAACAGCGCGTTAAAAGTAATTCAAATCAAATGTCTTCTTGGCGCTCAGTGGTGAGAGGAGTCCCTCAGGGATCAGTTCTAGGACCCCTTCTCTTCTCGATCTACATAAATGATATCACTTCATCGATAACTAAATGCAAATATCACTTATACGCTGACGATGTACAACTCTATCTGCATACTGCACCAGAAAGACTATCGCAAGCAATCAAAGCTTTCAATGAGGACTTAACTGAAATTTGTAATTGGTCCAATTCACATGGACTGCGACTCAATGAGACAAAAACACAAGCTATCATAATCTCCCACCCAAAAATTCTCCGTAAAATAAAAAATAATCCCACCCTACCAAGCTTACGCTTGCGCGACTCCCCAATCGAATTCCGAGAATCAGTCAAAGATCTGGGCGTGATAATTGACGAACAACTCTCTTGGACGCAGCAAGTCCACAACGTCTCTAGAAAAGTATTTTCAGCACTGAATTCATTGAGACGACTTGTTTCCTCCCTAGTACTGCCTCATTTTGACTATTGCGATGTGGTATACAATGACCTGTCTGCTACTCTTAAAAACAAACTCCAACTAGCACAAAATGCCTGTCTACGCTACATATGCAACTTACGGTATTACGACCACGTCACCCCTGCGTACGAACAACTCAGCTGGTTGCGACTAAATCAACGCCGCGATCTTCATTCTTTATGTCTTTTCCGACAAATACTCTTAAGTTCCTCTCGAGCTTACCTGCATTCTCAGTTTCACTGCCTCTCACACGAACATAGTCTTGGTACACGGTCAAAAAATGATTCACTCATGCTCATACCAATACACCGTACGGTACGCTACACTAACTCCTTCGTAGTTTCTACTGCACGACTGTGGAACAACCTGCCGCGCTCTGTCAGAGGAGCAACCCCGTCTAGCTTAGGCAGCAATGCCAACTGTACATATCACAAAAGAAATGAAACCTGAACTCAACACGTCAAACATTTGAATCCTTATGCTGAGTTATGTTCGTGTTTCTAATTTACGTTTTATTTATTTTCTGTTTAGTTACCTAAATGTTTTCTTACATCCTTTTAAATGCGCATTGCAAAATCAATATTAGGCTATAGTAATAACTCATCCATGATGCTTATCATCATCATCAACAACATCATGACATCATAATCAGGTTCTGTTTTATTAGTGTTTGTGTTTCCCTATTATTTCCTTATATTAGCTATAATTAACTAATTACAATAATTTTTCCTACGCCATGCTTACCTGCCATTATATGTATTGTGATCAAATCTGAAATGTATTCCTGTTGGATTTAAGTACCATTGTTAAGTTTTGCAAATAATGTAATAATGTATTAATTGTAAAATCTGGTTAGATGGAAGAGAGGGCCCAATGGCCCTAATCTTGCCAGACAAAATAAATCTATCTCTCTAACTATCTATCTACATGACAGTGTTGCCAAAATGATTCTAAGCCTACTGAGAGGTCCAATTTGTAAATGCATATAACTCCTACACTATCAATTGGATTTCAACTAAATTTTGTATGTACTATGTGTACATAAACAGATAAGACTGAGCATATTCTTAAGAGCCACCAGTGCAGCCAACTGTTAATAAATGCTCTCTCTTTTTTTAATCCAAATACCAATATATCAGAAAGTATACAAGCCAACAGCTTTAAACTTTGCACACGTATAGTGCCTGACATTCTAGATTAATCTGGAGCAACTAATGTATATCAGTGCTACCAATATGATTCTAAGCCTGCTGATAGAACCAATTTTTTAGCCTACTTTCGATTTTTGCAAAAAATGAAAGTAGACTTATGAGATCAACACAGGGCGAAAAAAGTGCGTCTGTCTGTGTTGTGTGAGTCTGTGTGTGTGTGTGTGTGTGTGTGTGTGTGTACTCTGAATGTCTGCCCCCCCCCCCTCCCCCCCCTATCAATTCGAACACGGTGAACGCGAATTGAACGAAATTTGGTACCAAGGTAGCACTAGTAAAGGACACCTCAGTGTCATGTTTTATATCGCCGCCATCTTGACGGAAACGTAATGGCGGCCACACAAATGTTCAAAGCTTAAATCAAATTACGACTAACCTAATCATCCGATCTCTACCAAATTTTGCAACAACATACCTTTATGGGGGAACATCCTTTGACCAAACTAATAGGTCATCAGCCTAATAGTTTGCGGATGGCGGCCATCTTTGTATGAAAATCGATTCCCCCTATTAATTCGAACACGGTGAAACCGAATGGAACGAAATTTGGTACAGAGGTAGTACTAGCAATGTGCACCTCAGTGTCATGTTTTATATCGCCGCCATATTGACAGAAACCTAATGGCGGCCACAGAAATGTTCAAAGCTTATATCAAATTACGACTAACCTAATCATCCGATCTTACCAAATTTTGCAACAACATACCTTTATGGAGGAAGCATCCTTTGACCAAATTAATAGGTCATTAGCCTAATAGTTTGCGGATGGCGGCCATATTTGTGTGAAAATCGATTCCCCCTATTAATTCAAACACGGTGAAACCGAATGGAACGAAATTTGCTACGGAGGTAGCACTAGCAAAGGGCACCTCAGTGTCATGTTTTATTTCGCCGCCATCTTGACAGAAACGTAATGGCGGCCACACAAATGTTCAAAGCTTAAATCAAATTACGACTAACCTAATCATCCGATCTCTACCAAATTTTGCAACAACATACCTTTATGGAGGGAGCATCCTTTGGCCAATGTAATAGGTAATTAGCCTAATAGTTTGCGGATGGCGGCCATCTTTGTGTCAAAATCGATTCCCCCTATTAATTCGAACACGGTGAAACCGACTGGAACGAAATTTGGTACTGAGGTAGCACTAGCAAAGGGCACCTCATTGTCATGTTTTATATCGCCGCCATCTTGACAGAAACGTAATGGCGCCCACACAAATGTTCAAAGCTTAAATCAAATTACGACTAACCTAATCATCCAATCTCTACCAAATTTTGAAACAACATACCTTTATGGAGGGAGCATCCTTTGACCAAACTAATAGGCCATTAGCCTAATTTTTTGCGGATGGCGGCCATCTTTGTGTGAAAATAGATTCCCCCTATCAATTCGAACACGGTGAAACCGAATGGAACGAAATTTGTTACAGAGGTAGCACTAGCAAAGGGCACCTCAGTGTCATGTTTTATATCACCGCCATCTTGACGGAAACGTAATCGCGGCCACCCAAATGTTAAAAGCTAAAATGTAATTACTACCAACCTAATAATCTAGTCTCTACCAAATTTTGCAACAACATATCTTTATGTGGGAAGCATATTCTGACCAAACTGCAAGATCATCAGCCCAATATTTTACAGATGGTGGCCAAGTATGTGTGCAAATTGATTCCCCCTATCAATTCAAACACGGTGAAACTGGATTGAACGAAATTTGGTACAGAGGGCACCTCAGTGTCATGTTTTATATCGCCGCCAACTTGACGGAAACGGAATGACGGCCACACAAATGTTAAAAGCTTACATCAAATTACGACCATCCTAATAATTTGATCTCTACCAGATTTTGTAACAACATGCCTTTATGTGGAAAGCATCTTATGACTGACTACAAGGTCATGAGCCCTATAGTTTGCAAATAGCGGCCATGTATGTGTGGAAATCTATTCCCCATATCAATTCAAACACGGTGAAACCGAATTGAATGAAATTTTTTACAGAGGTAGCACTAGCAAAGGGCACTTCATATTCATGTTAAATATCCCTATAGCACGTTGTATTTCAACAAGGTACTACAACCAACATTCAATTATACTCCTTGAAAAGGACAAAGTGTTATAACAATACCCATGCATTTAGGAGAAAGTAGGCTATATGTTATTTACTGAACATCTTGTTAAATACATGTAACTTCTATACTATCAATTGGATTTCAACCAAATTTCGTATGTGCTATGCGTACCATAACAGATATAACCATTCGTAATCCTAAGATCAATCAGGGCTGCCAACTGTTAATAAATGCTGTTTATATTTTTTTATCCTAATCAATATATATATATAATTTGCCACCGGGGGACACACCCCCCATTGCAAATAAATGAATGAATATAAATATATCAGAAAGTATGCAAGCCAATAGCTCTAAACTTTGCGCACGTATAGTACCTGACTTTCTAGATTAATTTGGAGTACGTCAGTGCTGCCAACATGATTCTAAGCCTGCTGATAGATCCAATTTTAAAATACATGTAACTTCTATACTAACAAATGGATTTCATCCAAAATTGGCACAACAAGAGATCATAATATTTCAGATTATTTCTGACTAACACATGCATAACATTGTTGCCAACATAATTTTACGCGCACTGATAGATCCAATGTCTAACTGCATGTAACGTCCATGCTATCCATTGGACTTCAACCAAATTTTGTATTCTGTACCTTAAGAGAAGAAACTAAGAATATGTTCAGTCACCAGGGCTGCCAACTGTAGTGCTCTATTAGGCTACATTATACCAGGTATATTTCGAACTAATTAGAAATGTCGATATTACCTACTTAATTTCGTCATTATTCTAGATTGGTCCATATAGATTGGCATGAATCTTACATTTTAAGAAAAGTAGGCTCTTTAGTTCGTCACGGAACTTCTTGTTTTATTTTTAGAAAATAAATGTTATTTTTGTGCATATTTCGTTGTTCTATGTTTAATAACAATTTAATATACGATTTTAATCTGGATGATTTTACATACATACATACATACTTCGTCTATTCCCTCAAATAAGGTGTAACAAGAATACTTGACTGAAAGTCGCATTGCTATTCATATTTTATCCAGTTTTGAATAGTATGTTTACCCCTGTAATAACATATCATATACACATCCAAATCGTGATTTTACTACCAAATATGGATGATTCTTTTGTTACTTTCGGTCATTTTTTACACCTCACTTTACCCCTCCCCCTTATATATTTACCCCCTGAAGATCGTACACTTTAGACGATGCCAGAAATGAATTCAGCGACCTCGAAACCGGTATATTGCCAACTTTCGATAGAATCCCTGCAATATTAACGAAGTTATTAATTTCTTCCACCTAGAATTGGGATTCGACACACAGTGCGGCGTCCTGACGCTTCTCTGCGGTTATTCCCCTGTGACCTCCGCTAATAGCCCTAAGACTGCTTTGGTTTCGACGTTCCGCATCTTATTCTTTCTAGGCTTCAATTTAGGTATCTCATCTTCCCTAAATTAGCTCCCTTTGATTTAATGCACGTGGATGTAACTCTCATCCCATACGAATATCTCGTTTGCCAGGAATTAATTAATTTCTCTTGGCTTTCTCCCCACCCCTCACACTCTCCTTTGTCTCAGGGTGGTTTTTGGGCTGTATTTGGAGCTTCCCTTTCCACTGCACGCGTGAAATTAGGTTGACATTGATGTAGCTGGTGACCGTCTGCCCAGCCTATTTTCCAGCGGCATATGTCAACTGTCAAGTCGCTCCAAGTTTCTGAATTTTTGCTAGATATTCTGTATGCTAGCTCCTTACTCATACACTATTCTTCCTTAAAATTGCATATAATTCCTTCCCCAAACATGGAATTAAGCTTCAATTACCTCAGTAATTGTTATTTCAACTGTGTCTCGGGTCCTATGCGGCTGTTCCCCCTCAGAGATCTAGGGTTCGGTTCTCTGGAAAATCATAGACATGATTCTTCTTCCTGAGAGTCCCGGGTTCAATGCCAGTCAGCATCCATACCCTTGGGTACAATATTAAATATGTATAAAATAATAAAACAACAAATTAAATAAACTAATAATTATAATAATTAACTAAAATATGCTCTACCCGAATATGCTAATTGATATTTATTAAGATGATTGTATTGGAAGAGGAAGGACTCGATGTGTTTTATTGTGTCAAAAAACTGCATTATGAAGCACGTGTATGTCATAACAGCGAGACAGAGGGGTGAGCTTGGGAAAGACATCGTCGCTCCAATCAGAAAATATCATTTACAAATGGCTATTAGAGACGGCAGAAACTGGTTATCAAACGATGACAGTGGACGATGGTCAGGTACGAGGCTCTGAGAGTAAACAAAGGGAGAGAGATATGAAAAGGGGAGAGAGCAGGCGAGCCGCGCACTACCTTATAAAGAAAACAAGTAGTTCCGTGAAGAACTATACAGCTTATTTTCATATATACTACGCATGTCAATTGCCTCTATCAACATACACAATTTCAGTTTGATTGTTGTGATAGATTCGCAGATATTCAGAATCGACTAAATATTTCATATGGTCGCCAGGTTGGATTTTTATTTATGTACTATTACATGAATATTATTGTGTACGTGTGGTATTCAAAATTCAATCGCATGATTAGGACACAAGAAGTAAAAACGAGATTTTAAAATTTCGCACAGCTGCCATCTTGTGGTTATGAAAACAATTGAAATAAATTAGATGCCAGTGGATTAACATTTGTATAAGAATTTAACGTGCAAAGTTTCACTGCACTCGGATGGTTAAATAGCGAGGAACGTCCATTTAAATATTTATAATTCGCGTCGCCGCCATGTTGGATTTGTGCTCACCAGGTTACTGAAAGTCCTATAGGTGAACTTATGGTCATAGTCTCTATGAACATAAATAATTTCAGTTTGATTGCTGTAAAAGATTCGCAGATATTGAGAACCGTCAAAATATTTCGGATACTCGGCTTTTTGGATTGTCATATGTATAGGCCATAGAGTTATGTACCATTAATGGAAAATTATTGCGTAGCTTCATTATTCAAACTTTCATTTCGATCGCATGATTACGACACGAGAAATAAAAACTTAATTTTAAAATTTCGCACAGCCTCCATCTTGAGGTTATCTAAACAATTGAACTAAATTAGGTGCCAGTGCATTACAATATGTACAATCAATTACTGTACCATATTTCACTGCGCTCAGATGGTTAAATCACGAGAAAAGTTATTAAAATATTTCAACTTCGCTTGGCCGCCATGTTCGTTTTGTACTTTACAGGTTTTTAAAGTTACATAGGTAAACTTGTGGCAGTGCCCTTTATCACCGTACAAAATTTCACGGTGATATCTGTAATAGTTTCGGAGATATAGAATGCCAGTGAAATATATGAACTAAATTTGACGCCAGTATATTACAATGCGTATAAACATTTGCTGTACCAAGTTTCATTACGTTTGGATGGTTAAATCGCGAGAAAAGTCTATTTAAAAGTCTCAACTTCACTTGGCAGCCATGTTTGTTTTGTTGTTACCAGGTTTTTTTAAAGTCTCATATGTGAACTTCTAGTAGTGCTCTTTATCACCGTACAAAATTTCAGGGTGATATCTGTAGTAGTTTCGGAGATACAGAATGCTGGTGAAATATTTCGCACAGCCGCCATGTTGGATTGGTGAGACGTAATAAAATTTGAAGGGCACGTTCGGGGTCGATCAGAATGGTGCTATGATCTTACCGTGTTTCATTGAAATCGCTCGAGCCCTTTTGAAGTTATTAGGGGGGTCACACATACACGAATCACACACGCACCCACAGACACACGGACAAAAGGTGATCTCATAGACCTATTTTTTTATAAATAAATTCAACAATTGTTTTAATGCAAGCTACGACGTTTATTAAAAAGCTACGAAATTACACAAAGTTGTGTGAAACTATTGAACATTATTGGAAGAGATATCACGAGCGAAATTCCATAAAATTTATATTCTTTCGAAATTATAATACCATCATCAAACCAATGGAATTGAGAGGGACGTTCTTGAAAAAATATGGAAGTCATGATTATGTTGTGCTAAATATACTGATGGAAACATAAACTGCAGGAATATGAGAATATCAGGAGTGACTTAGGAGAGAGGAGACCATCTTCAACGATACTTTCTAAATTCTATAATATTTGAACGAAATGGAGACTACTAAAATTATTACAGAAATTAAATTCTACATGGAAATGATATCAAGAAAACAAGTAGATGATGGGGGAAGAAAAACAAGAACGGAAGACTGGAGGACGAAGTCGAACAAGGAGGAAGACCAGAGACGGAGAGATGCTGTTCTGTTTGGCGAAATATCTTGGTCCAGTCAGGCGAATCAGCTTGGTCCTGTTTGGCGTATCATCTTGGTCGAGATATGCGTAAGATCTTGGAACTGTCTGGCGAATGCTGATCTTGAATCATCATTGAGCAGGAGGATGAGACGGAGACCCATGGTAATGGAATCCAATTCAAAATGGACCTCTATGAGACATCTTTACGCTCCACCAGATAGAAAAGAATTTCATCAAGTTGTTTATTTTGATAGATGATAGAATAGAATATTCGAAGAACCATTTCAACGCTTGGCTTTAGTAATTTTTGCAAACCGAATTTTAGGTCATTTTGTTATTTTCAATTTTAGGATGTTTTAGAATTTGTAGCTTTGTCAAGTTTTTGATTTTTGAATTTCGATATTTTTATTTAGGTAATTTTGGATTTGAGGTCGCTGACCGTATTTTTGACTTTTCAGTATTTTTATTAGGAACTTCGAGATTCTTATGCAATTAGATATTAAATAAGGATTATTTGTGCGATAATTAGGATTTTTATGATCGATTAACTTTATTAGATTAAATTTAGAATTCTATTAATGAAAGTTGATATGTCAACAATGACGATAACAGACATTCTTATGGAGAAATGATATATGTTGAAATGACAGAAATATAGAGAGTTTTGATGAATAGTAAAGTGTTGTAGAGAATCTTATTTGCATCCTTGGAAAGATTTCTACAATCACTAAAGCTGTATAATACATAATAATGTCGTTGGAATTTATAATTTATAACTTACAATTTATAATGAGTAATGTCAAATGGACATGCAGTATTGTTGCTATGCAATTATGAATGATTAGGAAGGAAGGTGTTATGATGAGCTATATATAATATTTGAGATGATTATTGCACTACCATTGTTGTGTAAAATTAAACCAGTAACTGAGCCAGGAGAAGTATGTGAAGCTTATGCAAGCATCTTAAAGCAGTTGAATTGAAGTATTGACTGAGGTTCATAAGTGAAGGGACGGAACACATAAGATTTGAATATTATTTTTATGGGAAATCAGCGTGAATATGTGTTATTTAAGACGATGAGAGTGTATTCAAGTTTATTGAGTTGAAGGTTTGCATAGAAAGATGATAGTGGCAATGAGCACGTTGGCCTTGTTTCACTGAAGGTTGAAATGTTATATTATGAAGTTATTCTACGATGAAATACAGTTGATATTAATGGAAATGTGTATTAGGAAGGAATACGATGTTTTATAGAGAAGTTAATGTTTTTGACAAGTCATTTGGAGAGATGTGAACGATATTATATGGAAAATATTTGAGATATTATGCAGAAGTAGTGAAAAAATGATAGAGGCTCAAGTGAGAGATATTTTAACATAATTTGGTTTGATAATAGTGAAGGTATTGAGCAATGGTAATTATTTTGAGTGTAGGAGAGAAGAGTATCATTATTATTAATTATTGTTGATGATGAACCGATTATAATAGAAGTGTGATATAGGATTCATTGCACAGTTTATTTACTTATCCATATTTACGACAGAGCTTACCGATATTAAGACAAGTTAGTGGAGAATTGATGATAGTGTAGAATTGATGGAGGAGAGAACATGAAATTGTATATTGTGTATATAATAATTAGTTATAGACCGAATATTAAATAGATTAGGGATTAATTAGGATTATGGAGAATTGTGTATAAATTAAAGTTTACATTTTGTTAATTATTTAGGTAGGGAATAGCGGTGACGATCGCTAATTTTAATCTTTTCATTTTTAATTAATATATTTGTATTGTATACTCTTTAATGATAGGGCACAGCAGTTTTTATGCCAGGAGCATCGTTTATTTTTTTATTTTTATTTTTTATTTAAACAGGATGAGTTAGGAGTTTACTTTTATGCAGGATGACAGGGATTATTTCATTTGTATTGTTGTGTATATGTGTTTTGTGAATAAATAGGTGGACACATTTTTACGTCTGTCTGACATTCTTATAGAAACTTGCATTATCTTTTTCAGTTAATTAGGTAGTTATATTGTGCTATAGAGGTAGAATAGGACTCACAGCCCACACTTGCAACCCGTTGCGCCCGAGAATTGCAAGATTCTCACACTCCAGCAGTAGAATAACATATAGCATAATTCTTAGTTAGCGTACCTCTCCTGTTTTATTTGCCAGTAGCTTCAAGTGGTTTTTCTATCCGACGACTATGAGATTCTGCAATCCACCGTCATCTTCGGATTTTGGCTGATACTTCATCAGGATATACGGGTACAATAAGGAACACACAAAATCAGGGTTTCAAAAAAGAACATGTTTTTTGAGTCAATACACACAATCTTATATATAAAAGTGAAAGTCTGTCTATGTATGTGGGTATGTGGGTATGCATATTTGTTCCGTATACAAATCTACACCGTTCCACCAATCTCAACCAAATTTTGCATACACATAGTTCAGGACCCAGAAGGAACGGCTGGCTACATGGATTTTCGATAGTATTTCTCATTCTTCTGATATCGGCCTATTTGCACTCGAGCAAAGGCTAATAAATTCAGAAAATTAACTTATGAAGGAACGGCAAGGCCGGCCATCTCTATGGCAACAGTAGCACAAGACGGGTTCATCAAGTTTCATTCTATCTCGGTAAGAGGCCATGCCACTTAATTTTCTCAACGGCAACACTACCTCAAGAAGTGATCACCAGGTTTCCATCTGTCTCTGTAAGTGGTCATGCTATTCCATTTTCTCCATGACTACAGTCAAGACTTAAACACCAGGTCATCACTCCAAACCACCATAAGAACATTAGGAATCTGAACGCCTTAAAAATCTGAATACGTAGTATTTTTAAATTTTATTAACAGGGGTCGATGTAGGGAATTAAAATAATAATAAAAACAAATACATCGGCTAGCCCTGCACGCGACCTAACGTAACAACGGCTATAGATATCGTCACGAAACTTAGTATTAAGATTAAATGAGCTTAAATGATTCTGTTAAACTTGATTGATTAGAGGCTTGCCGACATCATGGCCATGTAGCCCCATGAACTTAAGTGTGTATGAATTTTTTCCGATAACCAGTGTTACTGTGATGGCTGTAGTAGTGTGTGTATTTGTAATTCAGGTGAGGATTAAAACTGAGGTTGCTGTTGCCTTCAGTTAGAAACTATCCCTGTATTTGCTTCGAGTGAAAGTGGGAAACCTCGGAAACATCTTCCAAGTTTTGCCACGGGAGGCGCAATGAACCCCCTTCCAGCTCTCTGACCAGAATTAAAATTTCTTGGCAGAGCCGGATTCAAACTCGGACCTCCAAGGCGACAGCCGAGAATGTTAGCCGCTAATCCACGTGGTCGTCTAAGTGTGACATTTTGGGTCTAATGTCATACTCTTGATGCCGCTGCTTTACGAGAGATTTTGAATCTTTACCTCATGATGGAAGGTATCACGCCCAATATATTGTATTGTTGAGTTATAATCTCCGTTAAGGTGTGTTCTACTACTAATATGTTTATGTTTGTGTTATTAATCCTAATGTTTTTATGCTGCATTGTTTTAATTGTTGACATTGTTAACCTCTACCGGCTATCTTTTGTATTACAAATCAGGAATACAGTAACTGTGATAAGACTTGACTATGACTAACAGAACCAGAATAATTTGTAGCAACCAAAATGAAACAGTAACCTAAAATGATTAACCACGCAGTGAACACTCCCTCTTCTCTACTTAAGACATGACTATAAGAGTAAATAATTTGTACAGAGCATTACCTCCTTCACTGCCCTCAACAGATGCAGTACCGTAGCAAACCTACAGGTAACTGACGTCACCAATAATTATCATAGTAATCATTAGAAGCCATGACCAGGCTCCTTTCGTACTTAAACATGGGTACTTTCAAATTACTAAGTAAATAATATCGTGCGTATTTCGTGCATCAAAAAACTACATCCATACTAATATAGAAAAGTGAGATGGTATGTGTCTTTGTGTCTGTGTATTACTCGATCACCAAAGAACCACTGGTCCGATTTACATGATATTTTACATGGAAGTAGCTGATTTACCTGGTTAATATATAGGCTACTTTTGATTTCAATATAATAATAATAACCCCTGGCACTACAGCCCATGGAGGGCCTAGGCCAACTAAGCGACCGCTCTCCAACCATTTGGCCTGCAGATATTGGGGTGACGCGTGATCAGCGCATCGGGTCCCCTCGGCCGTTAATCTTGGTTTTCGTGATCGGAGCACTGCCTCACTGACAGACAGCTACTCAATTGTCCTCACGAGGCTGAGTGCACCCCGTTCCAGCTCTCACGTCAGTTTCTAAAATCCCTGACGGAGCCGGGAATCGGACCCGGGGCCTCCAGGCGAGTGGCAGGCGCGCTACCACAACATCACGGGGCCGGATTTGATTTCAATACTTTGCACTATTTAAAGATAGCGACCATTTAAGTGACGTCACTACACCCTTTGGTTTCAAACATTCATATTTCAATTTCAAATAAAAAGAGAACGCTAAGAAATAGCAAACTTTTGATGGCATATGCTAGGTTTAAAATTTAAATTTCTATGAGAATGGTCCTTATCACTTTTCATGTATCTCCAACTGTTAGCGAGTAAAACCTAATTGTGTGCTATAAAACATGGTCAATGCCAAGCGGTGTAGTTGGACAAAATGTTCCATCCTAACTCTCCCTCCGCGCAGCACCTCGCCTATCCCCTGTTTTAACTGTCACCTCCACATTTCAATTTATTTATGACCAGTAGCGAAGCACGGGTACTTCAGCTAGTCACTTATAAAGCGGACAGCGAGATCAGCAGCCACCATGTAATCGTATATTGTAAGATCGAGTGAATTGTGGACACCAAGGTTTCTTCGTTGATCAGAAAGATCCACACACTTGGTCAAAGTGTGGGCGCGGTGAATACGGCTCGACAGTTACAAAGAAAAAATACAGCTTTCACAATAATGGTAATTTACTACAATTTGTATGTCCACTACAAATGAGTATATTACGTTCCAGGTAATAATCACTTGAGGAAAACTCTGGTCTGCATAATGCTGAAATGAAACCATCCAATGCATTGTTACTTCATCCGTGGCGTCATGAATTCCCGTTCCACCCGACGGATGGGAAGATTATTTTTGTCAAGTTTGTAACATACGTAAGTAAACATCATTTTCTCCAAATTTCAGCAACATATTACTGGTTACTTTTAATTTATCTTTTATTCTGCCGAGCCTAAAATGAGCAGTGACATGTTTCGAAACATCACTCTTAAAATCGAAACTTCCTCTGATTATTATCTGTATATACCTAGGTATATATAATTCTTCTGTACGTGTGAATGTTACTAAACTCCTCCCAAACGACTCGACCGATTTTGATGAAATTTTATGTATGTTTGAGTGAATCCCTGTATGGTTTAGATTCATAATTGGGCCCCTGTAGGTGACTTGGCGACCAAAATGTAGGATGAACACACTTTTAGAACAACAAATCAAAAACTGTCGTCATGGAAACCTCTAGCCTCAGTGAAAACTTAAGTCTTTGGAATGTTTATATATGCACGTTGGCGGCATCCCGTGGCGAACTGTGTTACTGCCGCCACACCTTAGCCTCTGCCCGTAGCGGTACCTGGTGGCAAACTGTGTTACTGCCGCCACATTAGCTCAAAGGGGTCTTATTACCCCATTAATTCTCCCAAGCCCGTTCCCTTGGCAGTGGTTTCTTCTGAAAAGTTCATGAATAATTGACTTTCTGAGAATAATTAATAGTTTTGTTTTGTACCATAAGTGGCGGTGATGTCGAATTCTTGATATTTGGCGTAGGATTCCATGGAAATTATTTTGAGTTTTTTCTTTAACAATCAATGTCAAATGTCACTAATTCAAGGAGGATAACGTCTACCGGGTCCACTAGTATATTATATTTATTGAATGAGACAGTATACGAGGAGTTGTTCATTTACTTAGGGTACTTCGTGACATCATGGTCATATAGCACTCCGTACTTGCGTGTGTGGAAAGTGTGTGATGACCTGTGTCATTGTGATGGCTGTAGTGTAACGGCTTCTTTTGCTCCACGTTGAGCGTACAAGTGTAACGGTTTCGTTAGCCCTGCCTTGCACTTTAAAATACTTATATAAGAAGCTCCACAGTTTGGCGGCAAGTGTAACGGTTCTCTTTACGTTGGGATGACAAGTGTAATGTTTACTATGACTAAGATACGTTGTATTAATGGGCGCCAAGACCTCAACGCAATGTTGAAATCTAAATTTATATTTAACAACACCTAGCTCTGGCAGAACACCTTTAAGATTCTTCACACTCAGATCGTGGTATGATTTGATCATTAACCCAACTAACAATTGTATCAGGACAAGGAATTTGGTCTATATCTAATGCTACCTACTGAAAGCAAAGATTGCATAGTATAAGAAATGAATTTATTATATAAAAAACAAGTAGTGGCAATTTTAATAATAATAATAATAATAATAATAAATTTAAATTGGAGCGCAACGATTTGAATTTACCACTAGAGAATTATGTGAAAACGGAGTCGGATGAATTACTGATTTTACTGATTATTCCCAAGCTAAGAAGTTACTGAAATGTTGAATATGAAACAATGAAACGAGAGATTATGTAGTTCCGAGTCATTCGCGCTTACCATTGGAAATTGCCGTGGCATTTCCCTCGTACTTGATGCTGAAGAGAGCTTCCCACAGCCGTCTGGACGTCGCCATCTTCTTCGTCAGTTGCGGAGATTGTTGTAGAAATGTTAAGTTATGGTCCGAACACACCGGAACCAACCACACGAGCAACCACAACGGTCAAGTTTTACAATGATAATCGGCCTCCCTTCTCGGCGCGCAAACAATATATGCACTCACCGAACCCCCTCTCCGGACCCGTCTTCTACTCGCCCGCTCTCCACTGATTGGCTGAGCCACCACGCGATACTCCCCACCTAAGGATCAATACACTCGGCGCGACGATGTCGATTACCGGTCTAGGCCATTTCGCCTTTTCTTGATGCAGCCAGCTGGAAGTGCCCCACGGCTTGCGTCACGCTTCTCGACAAGAATATACCTGTAGCTGAATTCCCAATGACTCATCTCTCTCACAATAAACTCTAACTGACAAAATCCGTAAAATTCCGTAATCATATAATTTTCCGCGATAATGTTGTTCGTAATAATTCGCTTGATAGTGTTTTCTATAACATTGAAAACCTATCTGTATACTTATAATCTTATAAAAAACGCTCCAAAACAATACCTTAATAATAATAAAAAGTTACATGAAACATATCTTGGCTTAACAAGTTGCCGCGTAAATAAACATTGAATGCCTTCCTACTGACTTATGTCAGTGGCGTAGAATACCCTCAAAAAACACGTTACATATTCGCCTCGGATCATCGGATGATTTACCGTGACGACGGTACATCATGCGATTATCCCAGACACGTTAATAAAATCCCCATCCAAAATACATATTACAAAAATTAAATCACCCTAAATTACATATATATACACTCATAATTTTCTTTACGCACTTTGCGTCAAAGTCTGTTGTTATATTGGATTGCCCTGTGCAATCAGTCCAATGTTTTCCATTTTGATTAATGTTCCACGGATATTTCCGCCTCTCAAATATCTCTATGTTGGGAAAGATATACATAAATAATGTGTGAGCACTGTGTATATATGATGTCACATCACACGCATCAAAGGTGTTCTGATATATATATCACCACAGAACTTCCTAATATCACTGGAGGTCGCTTCCTTCTGGTGAAACTTAATCTCACCGATCTCACTGAGCACACGATCACACTATTGTGGCTGCGCATCGTGACTATAATACTTAATCTCTCTGTGTATTAGATAAAAGTAATATTGATTTCTGAAAAAAAAAACAGTAAGGGCGCATTACATATAACACCAAATATTTCTGTGCCGTAATCGCCCTGTCTTCTTAAGTTCCCGTAGACCATATTCTACTTAATACTAGTTCGCAACCCAGACCAGTTCACCTCACTCAAATAATACCTTTGTACTAATTACCTTAAATTACACACCTACAGCTCTTACATGGCGAGGCCGTAAACAGAAATCACGTGTGCTGTTATGTATGAGTTTCATGAAGGACTGTCTCGCCTTCTGGTGGCCCATCTTTTGTCTCGTGGACGCCTTAAGCAAAAATACCCTGTACAAGCGCTTACCCATCTCTAGGAGACAAATGGGAATTCACCAGCGCTACCAAATTCTGGCCTTGGTGTATCGAGACATTTTAGTGCTCAAGAGCATCCGACAATCCCGTCATATTTCCCTGTACCTTAAATACTCTCAATTACTTACATACTACCACTCCCCTTTGTGACTTCTGATACACCTGCCTGGAAGACCAGATCTCCCCCGCACCAAATACCACACTCACTCATTTGATAGGCTGGCGAGCCAGCTAAACACACTTACTTTATGACACATACTTAATGTCCTCACGTTGCTCCACTAGCATATTTCTCAGTTTATGTAACGATGCCCTGTTGCTACTGTCCACACATGCTAACCCTACTTTCCTCTGGTGTCGCACCTCTACTTGACACTCTATGACCTAAACATGTCACTTCTGACTGACAGAATGACGACTTAGACAGCTTCAAAGTGAACCCTGGCTGATCTAACTTCTGAAAAACTATATCTAAATGACGTAGATGCTCCTCAAAACTGCGTGAACTAATTACCATATCATCAATGTAAATGGTTACAAACTCTCCTGTGTCATCCCCCAATGCGTTGTTTAAAGCCCTAATTAAAGCTGCTGAACTACTCTTTAACCCATAAAGTGTTCTACAAAATTGATAAAGGTTATATTTATGACAAAAGCTGTAAATGCTCTATCTTCGTACATAAGTGGCACTTGCCAAAAACTGGAACTCAAATCTACACATGTGAAATACTTCTTCCCCTCAAATGTTTGCATTAATTCCTCTATTGACATGGATTTCAGCTGATCTGAACTAATTCTACTGTTAACCAAACGAGCGTCTAAACAAATACGAACTGTGCCGTCGGCCTTGGGCACGGTGATTAAAGAATTAACATATGGACTGTTAGAGTGCTCAATAATCCCATCATCAAGCATCTGGTTAATTTGTGCCTCAACTGCACTCTGATAAGCGAAAGGTACAGGATATCTATGTCCTGTGAATACTGACCTATCAATAACGTTCAATGAATGTGTATAGCAATTGGCCATACCAATGCGATCCTTAAAAACTCTCCTATTACACAATAACACCTCATAGAGCCGAACACACTGTTCTTCCTCTATATTTCCCTGAAATGCAGCACCATGTAACGAGTCCTCTAGACTACCGTTCGTAATCACACTGCCCACAAAACATGGAGAATCCCGCTCTACGGCTGGCGATATCTCATTTAAAGTACAAATCACACCTACAACACTACTTCTCTGAATATGGTCATTGAACGCTACCTCTACTTCAGAATCACCCCATTAAAATTTCAAACTCCCTACATCATAACATAAGTTACCAGACACTCTACTTAGCCACTCTGAACCCAAGATAACACTGAATACTAAATTTGGAATTGCAATACAAATCTGCTTTTCTACATGATTATTAATTTTAATGTCTACTAAAACTTGCTTAGAAATTACTTTAGACCTCTTCCCAACAGCTGTGATAACAAAAGTGCTTTTAATTGGCATCTCCTCAAAATTTACTCCAGTTCCTTTCATTTTATCACAAAATGCACTACTTATGCAACTCTTCATACAACCACTATCAATTAAAACGTCTGTGTACGCCTCGGACACGTTAAATTTAACTATGGGGCTCTTACTAGCCACCTCCTGAATAATACCTTCATCATTTAGTTCACGTAATAATTCATTTCTTACATTTAGGTCATAGGGTTCCTGTATAAATGTATGGACAGGGCATGTTACAGACTGAGATTCTGACCTTACATCGCAGCCTGGTTCGTGTCTAAAGTACCGCTACCGCTTGGTGTAATACTACTCACTACTGCGCTGGTCTGGTTGTTCTGGGTTGAGTTAACGGTATTTCTCTGTCCGTTATTACAATTGGCCTGATTCCCTCCTTGACCCCTGTTCTGTTTATAATTATTATTGTTATTATACCTGCCTTGGTTACCCCTAAAATCATTATTTCGGCCTTGATATCCCCTGAAATCATTATTTCTACCTTGGTACTGCGTACCATACCCGTCTCCTCTGAACTGATTTTGCTGATTATTATTATTCTGGTTCCCCCTATTTTGGACGTTGGCCCCTTCGCCACCGTTCCCTTGAACTTCCTGATTCCTATTCTCATTAGGCCTGTTATTATGGTTACCCTGGTTCCTACCGAAATTCTCCTCGTAACCACCTCTTCCCAGAGCATCGAATGTACTTAATAAATTTTCCACTTGTGAAATAGATTTAACATTTTGGATACAGGCAGCTTCTTTGATTCTATATGGAAAATGTCTTAGTAATAGCCTGACTACATCACTTTCCTCCCTCAAACCATCCAGATATTTACACGTCAATACCTGTCCTAAAAAGTACTCGGTCATAGTGTAATTTCCTCTCGGGTCATATTTCCCACACACTATTCCCTCACGATGCTGAGACTGAATTACCTCATTCCAAAATTTCTCACAAAATTTAACTTTAAAATCTGAAATAGTCTCGAAATTGTCTCTGTAGACAGCCTACAAACGCTTGCTCTAAAATCTCAACTACCTGGCACCACTCAATACTACCATCTTCCAACCTCTCCCTGAATTTATTTTCTATTGCATTCATGAACTCCATTGGACAACCCTGCCGATTACTGAATTTGCCTAGTTCTGTTTCCCTGTGTGTGCTATTCACATAAACTGGCCTACTCTGACTATTTTCCTGCCTAATTCTAGCTTTCAACTTCGGTTCTAATTCAGTAATTTTCTCCTCAGCATTTCTTTCAATATTAGTTACAGTTAACCTAATGCTCCCTTCCGATGCTTCAACTTTACCACTTAACTTAGTTTGTTTCTCATTAATCTCATTAATGCTTTCCTTATTCCTCTCCCTTAAATCATTAACTTCAGTGATTATTTCTGCATGAACTTTATCAATTCTTCCCCCCAGCTGTTCTTTAACCTCTTTAGTTGCTACCTGAATTTTGTCAATTTCTCCCCGCAATTGCTTTTTGACCTGCTGTGTTTCAAGTTGCACTTGTTCTTTTAAATTTTCAGCCTGTGTACTGATTCTAATTTCTGACTCCTCCTGTGCTTTTCCTAATTTTCTGTCTACTTCTGCAATAATCTCTTTAGCCTTCTCTTCCATCACCCCTCTGATTTTACCTCTAATCGGCTCAAATGTATCACTAATTTCCCTACTGTTTTGTTCAAGTTTAGCATTATTCAGTTCGAGTTTAGCATTTAAAGTTTCAGTACTCTCCCTATTTTTCCCTACTGTTTTGTTCAAGTTTAGCATTTAAAGTTTCAGTACTCTCTTTATTTTCCCTACTGTTTTGTTCTAGTTTAGCATTTAAACTATCGCTTAATTCCCTATTACTCTCTTTATTTTCCCTACTGTTTTGTTCAAGATTAGCATTATTTTGTTCGAGTTTAGCATTTAAAGCATCTGCTAATTTTATTTTGAAGAAGCAAACTCTCTAACCCTGCTTGACTGTTTGGATTACCCCCCTCAGTATCGGGATTTACCTCCGACATCCCTGTACTGCTTTCATTTTCAAGACTAGCCATACTGCTCGTATCTTCACTATCCAACTGGTGACCACTACGCAACTTCATCTCTTCCTCAACACTACCCATGCTGATACACACCGATAAATGAAAAAAAAATACAGGCACAGAAATATATACCCTTCTCCTTCCACAACTGTTAGTAGGTTTTCGGCCTGACGTTGGTAGCGACAACTGTAACGGCTTCTTTTGCTCCACGTTGAGCGTACAAGTGTAACGGTTTCGTTAGCCCTGCCTTGCACTTTAAAATACTTATATAAGAAGCTCCACAGTTTGGCGGCAAGTGTAACGGTTCTCTTTACGTTGGGATGACAAGTGTAATGTTTACTCTGACTAAGATACGTTGAATTAATGGGCGCCAAGACCTCAACGCGATTTTGAAATCTTAATTTATATTTAACAACACCTAGCTCTGGCAGAACACCTTTAAGAATCTTCACACCCAGATCGTGGTATGATTTGATCATTAACCCAACTAACAATTGTATCAGGACAAGGAATTTGGTCTATATCTAATGCTACCTACTGAGAGCAAAGATTGCATAGTATAAGAAATGAATATATTATATAAAAAACAAGTAGTGGCAATTTTAATAATAATAATAATAATAATAATAATAATAAGAATAAATTTAAATTGAAGCGCAACGATTTGAATTTACCACTAGAGAATTACGTGAAAACGGAGTCGGATGAATTACTGATTTTACTGATTATTCCCAAGCTAAGAAGATACTGAAATTTTGAATATAAAACAATGAAACGAGAGATTATGTAGTTCCGAGTTATTCGCGCTTACCATTGGAAATTGCCGTGGCATTTCCCTCGTACTTGATGCTGAAGAGAGCTTCCCACAGCCGTCTGGACGTCGCCATCTTCTTCGTCAGTTGCGGAGATTGTTGTAGAAATGTTAAGTTATGGTCCGAACACACCGGAACCAACCACACGAGCAACCACAACGGTCAAGTTTTACAATGATAATCGGCCTCCCTTCTCGGCGCGCAAACAATATATGCACTCACCGAACCCCCTCTCCGGACCCGTCTTCAACTCGCCCGCTCTCCACTGATTGTCTGAGCCACCACGCGATACTCCCCACCTAAGGGTCAATACACTCGGCGAGACGATGTCGATTACCGGTCCAGGCCATTTCGCCTTTTCTTGATGCAGCCAGCTGGAAGTGCCCCCACGGCTTGCGTCACGCTTCTCGACAAGAATATACCTGTAGCTAAATTCCCAATGACTCATCTCTCTCACAATAAACTCTAACTGACAAAATCCGTAAAATTCCGTAATCATATAATTTTCCGCGATAATGTTGTTCGTAATAATTTGCTTGATAGTGTTTTCTATAACATTGAATACCTATCTGTATACTTATAATCTTATAAAAAACGCTCCAAAACAATACCTTAATAATAATAATAAGTTACATGAAACATATCTTGGCTTAACAAGTTGCCGCGTAAATAAACATTGAATGCCTTCCTACTGACTTATGTCAGTGGCGTAAAATACCCTCGAAAAACACGTTACAGTAGTAGTGAGCGTATTTGTAATTGGGGTTAGGATTTGGGTGGGAGACGACCGTAGCCTTAAATTAGGAACTATTCCTGAATTCACCTGGAATTAAAGTGGGGAAATAACGTTAAACCACTTCTGGGATGGCTGAGTGAGAATCGAGCCCACCTCTTCTCAGTCCATCTTCCCAATTCTGAGTGTAGCCCATTACAGCCCCCAGGCCAGAATTAAATTTCTTTGCAGGGCCGGGAAAAGGACCGAGTGTTAGTTATAGTTATTGTTGTTTTAAGGGGCGGAACTACAAGGTCATCTGCCCCAAAGGACCGAGACTTCCGGGGTGAAAGCCAAGAATGCTAGCCGCTACTCCACGAGGGTCTGTTAACAACTGAAACTGGTGCCAAATATTGTTGTGTATATAGACTAGCAACCCGACCCGACTTCGACCGGTATCTTTAACGGTTTACCCAGCGTAAGCGTAAATGGTGCACGAACGGCAGGTCCCAGACGCAATTCACAAAAACCGAGGTGAACAGCGTAACTTCAAACACATATACTGTACTCTTTCTGAAGTCTCAACTCGACATGTCTCGACAGTTTGATGCTGGCCAATGCTGCGGTGATAGGCTCGTACGCTAGCTCGTAAACTCGCTCCGAAACTAGTAATTTAAATTTCCACTCAACGTAGATTGTTGGAAAAAATGAAGACATAAATACACTTATAGTGGGCGATGTATTAAAGATAGAGGTATGCTGTCCAAGACGTTTTAGTAGAACTTTTCATGCTGAACAATTCTTACACTCATAGTAGGCCTACATAGATATTTTTAACGGTTTACCCAGAGCAAGCTAAAAAGGCGAACGGACGGCAGGTTTCTCTTCGACTAGATTCACTAAAATAGTTACTGTTTGGCTTCCATTTGTCATAATGAATATATAAACCTTCCTCGAGAAATAATTTACAAAATGGTGGTTCTCGAGATTACCCGTTACATCCACGAATCGGACTTAGTATTATACTATGTAGACATACACCGACAACGGTAGCTACGCTTGCTAACGCACAGTGCTAGGCGATGGAGCCAAGCTATCTAGGGACTCGGTAGGCGTTGGTTCAAACCCCTCCGTCGGCTGTCCTTGAAATGTCTTTACGTGGTTTCCGCATTTTCAACTCCAGGCAAATCCTGAGATGGTACCTTCTGACAGGCCAGGGTTGCTTCCTTGCACATTCTTGCCCAGAATCATTCATTTCATCTCTCATTAACTCCTCTCATGATGTTGGCGTCAGGAAGAGCATCCGGCCGTAAATAACACCCACCACATAGCCTTTCATCACATCTCATCCACGACCCCGTTAAAAACGGAAATAATAATAAGGGGTAGACATACACATTACACTGTGTACATATTATACACTCGCAACTCGACTAATTGGTGGAAACCAAAATGTATTTTATTTCTTCTTGAGAACTGTTGTGAAAAGATATATCACGAGGACGTGCGCCGGGTTATTTTGACGCATAGAGTGTCACTCTCTTTTTTGTCGTAGTCGCACGGATTTTAATGAAGTAATTTTACACCTGGTGTCTTCCTTTGAACTATTCCTAATATGAAATGAGGTTTATTATTATTTTTCAATTTTATCATGCAGAAAAATGACAATAATTTTCGTAACAGTATAATCGGCCTTCATAATGGCGGCGAGGCAAGTCATCTTAATGGAGCTGATGGCCAAGGTTTCCCTAGACCCCAAACATGGATGAACAAGAACGTGAGCTATGTGATTGTGCTGCACCACAATAGGTGGATTTTCCCCTTATTTCTTACAGATTGTCCCGACTAACGTAAGCCGAAAATTGTCACGCGAGGACTGGCGCCATGGGTAAATTAGACCCGACCGTAAATAATATAGAAATAACTTGAGTGTTCAAAAAGCTATGGACATGTTTTAGACATTAACTTGTAGATTTAGTATTTATAATTTTATACAATTTGTGAACTATGTATATTAGTTGCTCTTCAGTTGCCACACGCTAAATAAATAATAAATAAATAAATATGGACATGTTTCATTTGCAGGGTGAAGTTCAAGGCTAAGAAGGAAGGTACAGTAAGCGACAGGAAATAAGGGCTGACCAAAACAAAATAAAAAGTCCTCTCGGCACGCCGGAAGGCGGAGGTAGATTTCACCGGACAAACTTGGAGATAGGCGAAAATAGGCAGAATATGCAGGTTTTCGTAGAAGGATCAGACCTCATTTATCGCGTGAAAGTATTTTATAATTGGAGATTAATTAACTTTGTTTTTCTTCATTTTAAACATATTTTAAACATTTTATTGTCTTACGGGGACGGTAACCTTCTTGTCATTTGGAGTCCATTTTTAGCCTATTTTCAATTTTGAAAAAATAGGCTTATGAGATCACCTTTTGTCCGTGTGTGTGTGTGTGTGTGTGTGTGTGTGTGTGAGGTGTGTGTGTGTGTCCCCCCCCCTAATAAAATCTAAACGGCTGGAGCGATTTCAGTGAAACTCGGTAAGTTCATAGCACTATTCCCGTCGACGTCGACCGTGCCCATCGAATTTTGTTACGTCTCACCAATCCAACATGGCGGCTGTGCGAAATATTTCACTAGCATTCAGTATCTCCGAAACTATAACGGATATCGCCCTGAAATTGTGTACGGTGATAAAGGGTACTACTAGAAGTTCACCTATGAAACTTTCAAAAACCTGGTTACTACATAACCAACATGGCGGCCAAGCGAAGTGGAGACTTTTAAATAGACTTTTCTCGCGATTTAACTATCCAAACGTAATGAAACTTGGTACAGCAAATATTTATACACATTGCAATGCACTGGAGTCTAATTTAGTTCAATAGGGATGTATAGAACTAGCACCGATAGAGCGCACTGCTGTTGTACTGGGTAAGCGCAAGGCGCTCTTCATTTGTCTCCTATGTTCTCATGCCGCTAATATCCACGAATTTAAGTTGTTTAAATTGTTATTTTCGTAACTATGCCGAGCTATTGCAGTGTTCCACTTTGTAAAAATCAGGGAAGTCCGTTTTCGTTTCACCAATTTCCACAAAATAAAGAAATGAGGAAGAAAAGGTCACATGTTTTAGGAAACATTTCGGTGAGAAAAATCTGACCGAATATATTAAAGTGTGTTTCCATTACAACCCGATGACTTCACGAAAACTGTGTTGGATAAGTGTGACTTACAATGGAAAATAATTCTCATTTTGTACCTATAAACTGATTAGACATTTCGATAACATCCACTGAATTTATGCGTTTGTAGGCCTATTTGAAGGTGAGAGAGCAAGATAAAAACCGGGCGCTGTTCTACCGCTTTTTCCGTGGACCACGAACACAACAAAAGTAATTATTTAGGAAGAGGCCATACACAAGAAAATTTCCGGATTATCACGATAACCCTCAATATCGGAATCTGCAGAAATCATCTCCATTGAAGTACGGGAAGAAATCGTCAATATACACGAAGAAATGCAAGTAACATTTCTGACTCCCATTTTCAAAGACATCAATAGGCTACTCGGTCAAATACTTAAAGAATAAATGTCGCAACATTAACAGTCACAAACGTATTATGGTTGGTTTCTTGAAATCGGAATTAATCGTCAACTTCCATCTGCCTGACGGAGAATGTGGTAGCGACTGACTTCTACATTCTTGAGACATAGTCAGATGAATGGAAACAGCTCGTGGCCCTAAAGCAGGGATTCTCAAACTTTTAAAAAATGGTACCCTCAAGTCCTTTCCCAGGGGTAAGGGAACGATTCTTATTGCGAAATTGACAAAATTACATAAGAACCAAACGTTGCGATGCATTTTCGAGGTACACATTTAATTACCGGTATCAACTTTCTTTGATTATGTTTACCTTAAAACACGACAGTTTCATGTAAGCTATCAACCTAAAAAAAAAAAATACATGAATCGAAGTCTGTAAGCAGGGGGAGCAAGTGAATATTTAAATCTCAATTTATGATTTAAGTCTTTTGGAGATATATTTATCAATATAGGCCTACAATACTCTAGTATTTGTAAACTTTAGGAGAAAGCATGCTGTCTCATATTCATTATTTGAATAATAAAGCGTGTTAGAATTTTGTTATTACCGCTGTAGGCTATTAATTCTTCCTTCCTCCCGTTGGTTTTAATGCCTCTAGTCCGTAGCTCATTTTGCAGCTGTTGAACGCTTAAACGCTGAAAATCGTTTATCATATATTAGGAGATATACCTATAGAATTAATTAATATAGTCTTGGAGTAAAATTAGAGAAGATATAATTTACTTTAGCTTAGAAAACTCGGTCACAATTTACACTTTCGTCGCAGCTGACTGGGAGAAACATAAGACGATCGCCTTGCGCTTACCCAGTACTACACGAGCGCTATCTGGCGCGAACTTTCTCCCGCTACATCCCTATTGTTTACATAACCTCAAAATGGCGGCTGTGCGAAATATTTCACTGACATTCTATATCCCCGAAACTATTACACATATCACCCTGCAATTTTGTACGGTGATAAAGGGTACTGATACAAGTTTACCTATGTATAATTCATAAACCTGTAAAGTACAAAACGAACATGGCGACCAAGCGAATTTGAAATATTTTAATAGACTTTTCTCGTGAGTTAACTCTCTGAGCGCTGTGAAATGTGGTACAGTAAATGATTTTGCAGATTGTAATGTACTGCCATCTAATTTAATTCAATTGTTTACATAACCTCAAAATGGCGGCTGTGCGAAATTTTAAAATTAAGTTTTTATTTCTTGTGTCGTAATCATGCGATCGAAGTGAAAGTTTGAATAATGAACCTAGGCAATAAGTGACCTTGAATGGTACATAACTCTATGGCCTATACATATAACAATCCTAAATGGCAAGCTTCCGTAATATTTAGACGGTTCTCAATATATATGAATCTTTTACAGCAACCAAACTGAAATTTTTATGTTCATAGAGACTATGAACATATGTTCATCTATAGGACTTTCAGTAACCTGGTGAGCACGAATCCAACATGGCGGCGACGCGAAGTATAAATATTTAAATGGACGTTTCTCGCGAATTTACTATCCGAGTGCCGTGAAACGTTGCACGTTTTAAATGCTTACACAAATGTTGATCCACTGGCATCTAATTTATTTCAATTGTTTGCATAATCACAAGATGGCTGCTGTGCGTAATTTTAAAATCTCGTTTTTACTTCTTGTGTTCTAATCATGCGATTGAAGTTTGAATACCACACTTACACAATAATCTTAATATAATAGTACAAAAATAAAAATCCAACCTGGCGACCATCTGAAATATTTAGACGGTTCTCAATATCTACGAATCTGATACAGCAATTGAACTGAAATTTTGTATGTTGATAGAGGCAATTAACATGAGCAGGATATATGAAAATAGGCTGTACAGTTCTTCACGGAACTACTTGTTATACTTGTGGTCACACTGTCCTTATGCAAGGTTTCGACACTGATGTGTTACTATGTAACGGTCTGTTACTTCTTCACGCAAAATTATATCTCCCGCAGAGATGTTGGTTGGTTCCTCAGTTTAGGGGCTGCGACAACGCGGTCATATAACCCCGTGTACTTTGGGTGAGTGTAGAATCTGTCTGATAAACGGTGTGAATTGTGATGGCGGTATTAGTCTGTAATTCAGGTAAGGAATGCAGACGCTAAATTTCAAGCAGTAGTTCCTAATGTTGCTACCAGATACTAACGTCAACGCCACCCAGCTGTGAACTTGGCTACTAGATGCCACCTCAATCAGCAACTCGCAACGAACGTTGGAACTTCCCCTCCAAAGGAAAGCTTACTGAGGGATTTTTAGCGCTCTTAGAAAATTCGACGACTTTGGCCGGCTTTGAACCCGCGACCTTGGGCATAGAAGTTCAGCATGCTACCAGTTACGTCACCGAAGCCGCTTCACACTTAGTCAGATGGAAATCTGAATCTGATCACGCGCAAGTGCGTTGTCATGGCAACGTCTGATGGCTCATCCCTCATCAATTTAGTAGTGTTGCCATGTCAACCACTGATAGCTCTTGGCATTTTCTTATAATTCCGAAATCATTTTTCTCATCCCTTGGCGCAATGGTGGCTCATATTAAAAATTCTTTCAGACAAACGTTTTAGGTAATTATTAGGGGAATATTGTCCATTTTGTACGGTTATGATATTGTGCCTATTAACAGAGATATGATTAATGTTTCCCGAAAAAAAAACACTTTTTCCCACCCCTTTGGTCAATGGTTGGTGCTATCAAAAAAACGTTTCAAACATAAATTTCTGAGCTTTATCCGACACATAGTATGAACTTTGAACGGATTCGATATTTCACATATTAAGAGAGTTATAGCAATATTTCATTTTTTTTGAAAAAAAAAAGTCCCCCATTTTCATCCCCTTCGACCGATATAGCCCAGTAACGAACTCGTCCGAGATTTTATGGGTATACATATTCGGTAAAAAATTCCAAGTGATTGGTGCAAAATTACGGCAGTTATCGTGTCCACAAGAAACTGATATACATATATATACATATATTACATAAATTATATATAAACTTTTGAACTGACGGTGGTTTTGGGGTCTGGGGGATGTGAAACGCGAAGATATGTCGAAATTTTCCGGAAATCGAAACATGGTACCCATTGCAATAGTTAGCTTTCTAACGAAATCTACCTAAAATACTGCCGTCAACGACACCTAGCTGTGAACTTGGCTACTAGATGCCACCTAAATCAGCAACTCGCAACGAACGTTGGAACTTCCCCTCCGAAGGAAAGCAAACTCAGGTTTTTTAGCGCTCTTAGTAAATCCGACGACTTCAGCCGGGTTTGAACCCGCGACCTTGGGCATAGAAGTTCAGCATGCTACCAGTTCCGATACCGAAGTCGCTTCCCACTGACATATGAAAACTGAATGTGATCTCGTGCAGTGGCGTTGTCATAGCAACTGCTGATGGTCATCCCTTATCGATTAAAAGTAAAGTTGTCATGGCAACCTCTCTTGGCACTTGGCATTTTCTTATAATTTAAATCATTTTGTTCACCCCGTGGCGTAATGGTGGGTCATATCAAAAATTCTTTCAGACAAAAGTTTTAGGTAATTATTGGAGGAATATTGTCTATTTTGTGCGGTTTTGATATTGTGCCTATTAACAGAGATATGATTAATGTTTCCCGAAAAACCCACTTTTTCCCACCCCTTTGGTCAATGGTTGGTGCTATCAAAAAACTTATTTGACATAAATTTTTGGCACTTATCCGACACATATTATGAACTTTGAAGGGATTCGATATTTCATGTGTGAAGAGAGTTATAGCGATATTTCACTTT